>JAQNBH010000016.1:8595724-9260724 GCA_028752905.1 Cladorhizidae sp. MBARI D1340-BT2 | reverse complement strand
ATTTGTTAGTGCAAGGATACCCTGGTATACAGGTCCAAGTGTGACTTGCACAAATCGCATCCATAAGTTGGGCCACCATCCAAACTCAGTGAGAGCACTTTAGCCACTTGGATGTTACACCACTGTATAACTAGTGCTGTCCTGGAGAGCGTTCCATCAAGGACATGAAATCTTATTTAATGGTTTTGTGTGATAATTTGGGAAATCATTTGGAAAATTACTTCTACATAGTCAATAGGAGTGTGGAGTGGAGGAGGCGGATATGAAATGTGAGCAAAGGAAAGGACAATCATGGTGAAGAAATGGCTAATAGTGGAGGAGGTGGGTGGTGATGAGGTGGAGGAGATTGTCGTAACTCCATTCTGGCTCTACAAAAATATAGTTAGATGATGGAGCTACATGAGACAAGAAATACAGACAAATTGAACAGGTTAATGACATGCTATATCTAAGTAAATAAGTTGGTCTGTGGGGGATTGAGGAGGTACAGAGGGAGGGGTAAAAGGGGCCAATACTTCTTTATCCAACACAAAATGTACAAACCCGATTCCACCTTCACCCCCAATAATCCACTTCCCTTATTATCTCTTACCTAACAACAATGCCAAGATCCTCCCACAACCATTTTTCAGAACCCCCACTGAGAGCTCTTACATTTCCATTCCTCATAGCCATCAATTAGGAAATGACTCACATTTCCACTCTTCCATGTCATGGTACACCATATATCTGTCATCATTACTCACATGTGTTTTGCCTGAGAACTAAACATTGTTTTAAGCTTAGTGCAGGTCTGATTGGGGGGGAATATTTCCCATTTGACAGTTTCCTCCGAAAACAAGAGTGTTGCCTCAACTTTGTGTAATAGCAATGTGTGATAGCCTAGCAACAACACCACAATGTCTCCTATGAGCCAATTCATTGAAAGTTTGCTGCAAAGTGTTTTGACATGAGAACACCTCAACACTTTCAACACAGTACTCTTGATAATCTCACGAAATGCAAACTGGTGCACACAGTAATAGCATGTAAAAATTCATTGGAGCCTTCAGCACCTAATGCAGCTGCAATGTGGCAAGAAATGTAATAGAATATTTTCCATAGCCAAAGGCTGCGGACCCAATTTCACATTCATAGAAAAAACTCAAGGTTAGTATATACAAGTATATCTGTGATTCTGGCTTGAATAATGGGTTTCTGCTGATAAGCATGAGGAATATGCAGTGAAATTCTTTCATCTTCCTCATTTTTGTCCATGTCTGGCTGTGTCACATCAGAGAGTATAATTTTTCTGATGTGTTGTAAGATTCCAAGTCAGTATAAGCTGTTATGTTCTGAGTAGAGAAAGGTCATCCAATTGGGAGGGAGTCTTGTATATACTGGCTGGAGGTAACATTTGGTACTTCACCAGAACTACACTGACATTGTGATATAATGCTAATTTCCCTGTAGCACACCATTCAGTCAGTGCAGATTGTGCTTAGAATGCATGTACAAATTATCCAATATTATCATGATCAGATCTTAATGGAATGTACAAGGGAGAACTTTATTGATTACCTACACATGAGCTACACGGCTATCAATTAGGCACAGTACTATTGCTGCTTCAAAAAGGAATACGTGAGGACTTGCTTCCCTGATACAATGGCTGATTTTTGTTACAAGCAAGTATGGGTGGGCATGGATGTTTCTTATTAACATAATTATGATTACTCCATGTCTAGCATTCTTGAGAAAAACCAAATAGTAGTAACTTTTATTCATAACTTGTTTTGGTACTTCTCTTTTGTATCATGTTATCAAGTGATTTTGATGCCCATGGATTTCATTGTCAATGGTTAGTTAATGGTTTCTTCTGCTATCCAGTAGCATTAACTTCTTTCTTTAACAAAATCTTAATATGCAAGGTAACCAAATCCCAACTGTCATCTGAACTATTGCATCAACAAAACTCTTTGGGGTGGAAGCAAACATTTCTTGTGTAATTTGTATCTGAGCACCATAGATATACAGAGTTAGTAACTTGATTCTAGTCCTAAAGTTTAAATATAATTAGTTTTGGGATAATAATTAGCAGACCACATGCAAATGGGGTAATATTTGTTTACTTGCAACAGATACCAACTTCCTTACAAAAGAATAACCTTCCTAAACAGCTAATAATAGTGAACGTTTTGCTGCATAGGAAGAGAGCAGAACTTGTGAGCATCCTGTTTGATATTAAGATTATACCCCAGGACTAATTTATCTTAATCTAATAGCTTAGCATCTGGTGTGCACAGCCATGACTTCCCCTGGTTGCTGATGTATTTTCCCATTTGCCATATGAATGGCACATCTTGCTCCAGCAAGGCATAGTACTAACAGATCTACGAGAACTCCAACAGGCACAGCTCTCTTCCATCCACTAACAGCCTGACATTGGCCAGTGGGAGCTCTAGTGAGGATCAACTATGACACGATTCCTGGCACTGACCAGTATGCAGCAATCTAGGTACTCATCTGGCATGCACAATTGACTGTGATGTACCTGTGTCCAATGACATGTTGTTTACTACATGTTTGTCTATCTACCCTGGGAAGCAGATACATGTCAGTGATGTTGCTGCTAAGTGGATGACTGTTTGTCTCTTGGAGCATTGGCTGATGATATGTCCATAGTCATAACATGCAAAACAATTTGGACCATTGTGTTGAATCCAGACTTTAGTTCGGTCTGTCTTCCATCTCGGTGGTAGTTGTCATCCACTCTGTCTGATCCTGCTCACAGTCACAGTGTTCCACAATGGTTGCTATAGTAGTCATCTGCCGGCACCTCTGGTTTCTTTCCCTGTCTTAGGATTTCTGTCATCCAAACCTTCAATCTGTCCCCCATGTGTAGCACAACACTCTCCATATTAATAATCGATTCCCTGGTGGGGTAGACATTCAACTACTGTCTCAGTAGTACTCCATGCCATCAGAAAAAGTCCATCCATGCCTCTCCTGTTTCCTGTATGTTCTGTATGTCGTGGTGTTCACCCAAAAGTACTTGAGCAGTTCTGTCTTCACCATCCCGAAGTCTGCCCCAGCCCCTTCCCCAGGCCTAGTAGACCTGTCTCAGGTAGACATTCAACAGGGGCACCAGATTCACCAACCAGTCCTGCTTGGTTACTCGGAAGACAGTCCAGTTTTCATTGATAGCATCTATGTCTTGCAATTTGTCATGGCTAGGGACTCTTTTTCCAGTCAGTTTCCCTCCTCCTCTCACTGTCAGCTCATCATAGCACATCTTCTCTGATCCTTTTCTCACCGTCTGGATGATTTCTTTTCAGAGTCTCTCATTCCTTACTCTCCATTTTTCTGTTCCCTCCTCTTGCCATTGCATTTCTTCCTCTCTTTGGTGGCACTCCTCCTCTCATGTCTGGCTGCTTTCTCCTCTCGCTGTCACTTTTCTTTGTCTTTCCTATGGTATTCTGTCTCTCAGTTGGCTCTTCGCATCTGTACGAAGTGCTCCTCCATCTGCATCTGCATCTTCATGAGCGAATGTGATAGAGATGGCCTCACAGAGGCTGCATGGTGCTCTGGTCATTGATACTCTGCTGGTCTCTGAGTTCTATGACTGTGAGGGCTCTCTCTCTCGCTTATTCCTCCTACTATGTATCAGAGTAGACTTTCTTGGAGACTGACCCCTCACCTTTGTGTTTCCCTTTGTCTGCTCACTGAACCTTTATGAGACATTTTTCAGTATTGTCTCTCCAACCTACAGAAATGGAAGACTACAACTGATGCAGTTAGTTAGCTATAAAGATTCAATCTGCGCCTGCTCCCTTAAGTGGTAGCTACCCTGTCTGCTACAGCAAACTCTCTCTTCTGAATGGCTGGATTAGAATCCTGCTACCACAACTGTAAAGGACCTGCCTTCATTAACAAGTCTCTCATAAATATTCAACTATTGCAGTCTTATCTAAGGCCCAGGGGTGGATCCAGGAATTTTAGATTGGGGGGGTTGATGAACTACTCATGGCCATAGCCATGGGTGTTTCCATGCTGCCCGGAAATCCTTCCCCCTCTTTCCTGAATCATGATCAGATCATTAATCATTTTGCAAGAAAGCACCGTCCTGCATTTCTCTTGGCAATTATATAACAAGACATATCATCACCAACATTATTATAACAAGAAATGTAAAATTGATCATTAAAAAAAATTGTGAGTGATAGTGCAAGTGCTCAGGAACCCCCCTTAATTATTCCTGGCTATGGTCCTGGCTGCCTACCTACTAACAACCTAAGGAAGATGCTGGGGTGGATCGATGAATTTTAGAAAGGTACAGGGGGTGGGGGGTGCAGGGGAACTAGCCCATGCACACTGTACTGTGTAATGAATAAGAATATTTATCAGCTTAAAAGAACAGCAACTAAAGATAAACAGGAAACTATTTTCAGTTAATAAATAGTGAATTCTCGGGTGACACTGCACAAAAGCATGGCAGATATCATCAACTGACACTCTCATTCCATAGTTTATGGCAAGATCAGAAAAGTGTTGTTCAGTCAAAGTTGACCTTGTATATGTCTTTATCCTCCTGAGCAAACTAAATGATCGTTCTGCTTCAGCACTGGTGATAGGCAGAGTGCAAGCAATGACTAGTAAGCAATGAATGTTTGGGAAAGAGTCAGAGTCACAAGAGCTAAGTGCTAGGAGAAGATTGTTGGGGATGGTAGCCTCATCTTTGTCTCTCTTATGCTCCCACAATGATTGCCATCTTCTTAGTTCACTTTTGAGATTTTGAGAGACAAGGAACATCGAAGATCTTGTTCCCAGTACAGAAGGTCATCGATAGTTGAACACTCGGATTGCAGTTGAGCACTGAAGGCACAAGGCACAAAAGCATATGACTTTGTTTTCCCTCACCTTGAAATCTTTCCTCCAACTGGTTAATGAATGAATCCAGCACTGGTATAGCAATGACTCTCTTGTAATGCTCTTTTGCTGATTGACTTGGAGTGTTGCTTCGATTCTGTTGAATGCTTGTCTTTCTTGGAACACTCTCACTCACACCAATTGACTCAGCCAGTTCAAGTACCTCACAATCCAACAAGCTAAAAATGGTGTCAATAGTCTTTCTGGGGTTTTTCAAGCATTCAATCGCTTCAGTAACTTTGTTATAGGCCTCATATATATCTTGATCCTGCTTCTGAAGTTTTTAAGCAAGTATTTTCACTTCATCAAGAACATTCTTGGTGATTATAAAAACAGCAAGAGTTTGAAAAGAAGAGAGAGCAGCTTTCAGACCTTGTGCTTTCACTCTTGTCTCAGTTTCCCAATTCCAGCTCCCATCTGATGAGCCTAAATTTGGGAAATCAGTAGGACACAAAATGGCATCTAAGAAAGTGATATATAAGTGGCTCATACATTTCAAAAACACTAAAGCATGTATGTCTCTCCACCCATCTTGTCTTACACATTCCTGGAAGCTTTCTTGCCTTTGAAGAAGGCAAGAATTCATTGACTGTAAGTTCAAAAAGGTTTTGCCTCTTAGGGCTGTGAGCTAAAAAGAGGTGTGCTTCATTTATAACTAAAATCAAGTTTCGTACTTCCTGAACAAGACATGCTCTGGCAATTGAAAGATTAAGGCAGTGTGAGTAGCAGTGTGGTACAGAGCTAGTGGGCTGACCTCCTTGACTTTAGATTGGACTCCTGCAATGCCGGATGACATCACAGATGCTCTATCATAAGCTTGCCCTCTAATTCTACAGGGATCTAAAGAAACTGAAGGACTAGAAACTGTTTCAAGAATCTTTCTTGAAATGGATGAAACTTTGGCTCGGTCCAAGTAGACAAAGCTAATCAGGCACTCCTTGATATGATGATCAGTGGGAGAGGACAGATCAACATACCTGAAGCACACAGAAAGAATCTCTTGATTAGAATGAGGATCTGTGGCTTCATCAGCAATGATGGTGAAAGGCAATTTTTTTCTCGGAGCTGTTCAGTTATATGCTCTCTAATTTTAGATGCATATATGTGAATAACCTCATTTTGAATGGTTATTATACTTCGCGTTCCTTTTAGCTGAGAGAAGGTATTTGTGTAGGAGCTTATCTGTCTTAACCAAAAGCTGAAGTGTGGCTACAAAATTGCCCCTGTTGACATCTTCATCTGAGAAATCCACTCTGTAGTCAGAGTGGCCTCTGAATGGTAGTGCTTGCTTTGCCAAAAACTCTACAGCCAAAACTATCTGCTGGAGAACATGCCTGTTCTCTTCAGCTTGTTGGTTGCTCTGTTTCAATAGCCTTGTATCTATCCCTTCATCTGGTTGGTTAAAATTTCTGACTACCCTCTCAGCTGCATGGCAATGAATTTGAGTCTGATCATGGCATACAAGTACACCATCTTTGCCAAGTGCTTTTGAGTAAGGTTTCTGGTATGGGGACAAAACTAACAAACCAGAACGATTGCCAACTCCAGAAACACAGCGGCTCCTCTGGAAAAACTATACAATATCTGCAAAGATTACCTGCAAGAACAATGCTGTATGAAAGCCAAGGAAATTGTACCAACCATCCAAGCTGGAAGGATACACTCCAGGTTTTTCCTAGTTTGGTAACCTGATGTGAATGAAGATGATCAGAAAAAGAAGGTTTGGAATGATGAGAAAGATATTGCTTCTTACGATATTATTTGCTAATGACCTAAGTTATCCCAGTTACCTTGAGCGGCTTCAACTATTGTCCCTAAGTCCACCTGTCCACTAGTTGACGGAACTACACTGAGTGATGTAGTCATCGTATCAATTGTTGCTGAGCATAACTGAGAAACAGTAGTTGGCATTGACAAGGAAGAGCTCGATGTAGTGGTTGTGACTGTGACTGTCATTGATGGTGATTGAACAAATAAATCTATATCAGTTGATGCACTAGAGTTACCATCATAAGCAGTCATTGACACAGGGATATGGGAGCCACACTCGATTCTACATTAATTAGAAGGCTATTATAAATTGAGCATTCAACTCTTAACCCTTATTGTGCTGTATATTGTATCTTACCTTATAAAAAAAGTGGTCAGCTGGGTGCAATTCCTTGGTGCTGGCCTCTTTCTACTTCCAGACATGGCAATATTGATGGCAGATGCAAAATGAATCTAGAATGACTATATAGCTATAATATAGCTATTATCATGCACAGCCACATTGCAGGAGTGTGGGTTTACTAACAGTTTGTAGTTTAACCAAAGTGTCTATATCTCTATATCTAACAAGTGCCTATATTTAACAAGTGTCTATATCTAACAAAGTGTCTAGATCTAACAAAGAAACTGGAGGTGGAGCTAGTGTTTAGAATGTTATGGGGGGGGGTTGCAACTCCAGAAACCCCCCCCCCTGGATCCACCCCTGAGGCCCTATGCCGCCGACCTTCCATTTTTCTGTCCAACAGACTCTAATAAGGCTACAGTTGAGGCCGAATTAGTGGACAGAGCAAACATCCCAGCACTACTGATCCTAGACCACCACACTTTACTGGCAATGTAGCTTGAGTCATCACAGCCATAAAGTTTATGTTAGGTTATGCTACTAACAATAGACTTGAGGCACTCATCATAGGATGTAGTGGGGGAACAGGTAAAATAGGGAGAGGGTACGTAACAGGTATTTCTCATCAGCAGAGCTATGCAGGACAAGTGAATACCATTTTACAAATTATTACTCATTTCATCCTTCTATCTTCCCTGTTTGTCACACCTTATTTGCTACTCGTATTGATTAGACTTGTAGCTGGCATTCTATATATATAGGGTTCTATTGTAAGCTCAAGTGACTGATTATACTGGGCTGATGTAATGACTGTTTTATTATTGCCTGTTGGGTTGAATGAGAGAAACACTGGACTGCTAGTGCTCCTTGAGTAATGAGAAAGTCATTATATCTAAACTATCAACTGAGAGTTTGCTGAGAAGGATACTTTTATTTTCAATCTCAGTCAATAGCCCAATAAGATAAACCAACCTAGCTAGCAATACTAAACATTTTCATAATAAAGTGTGTAATCCTAGCTACTTGTTGAAACTTGCTATTTTCTCTTTCTTCTTATAAACGTATTACAATGTGGAATAGATATAGAAAAATATGTAAGTTGAAGTACAGACACCAAGAGCTAGTGGAGCTATCACAAATCTCCAGAGAGATTTGTTACCAGTCTCTGGAGGGTCTACAATCTATGGTCTGTCCTCTGTATAAAGTAAGTGATGGCCAAGCTAAACTCTGGAAGAAGTAGCAAGTGGACACGGTTAGTGGAGCCCCTAGATTGTCAATGAATAGTGACTGGTTTCTTCTGCTATCCGGATAGCATTGATGTCTTTCTCTAACAAAATCTTAATATGCAAGGTAACCAAATCCCAACTGTCATCTGAAAATGTTTTCCTGTTGCATCAACAAAACTCTTTGTGGAAGCAAACATTTTCTATGTAATTTGTATCTGAGCACCATAGGTAATAGAGAGTTAGTATATATGTATTGCAGGAATAGACCAATACTCGATTCCAGTCCTGAAGTCAAATAGTTTTGGGATAATAATTAGCAGACCACATGCAAATGGGGTATTATTTCTTTACTTTCAACAGATATAAACTTCGTACAAAAGAATACCCTTCCTAAACAGCTAATAATAGAGGAAGTTTTGCTGCATAGGAAGAGAGCAGAACTGGTGAGCATCCTATTTGATATTAAGATAATACCCCAGGACAAATTTATCTTAATCGCAATCGCTTAGGATCTGGTGTGCACGGCCATGACTGCCCATGGTCACTGATGTCTTTTCCCATTTGCCATATGAATGGCACATCTTGCTCCAGCAAGGCATAGTACCAACAGATCTCTGAGAACTTCAGCTTCTAGGCACAGCTCTCGTCCATCCACTACCAGCCTGAAATTGGCCAGTGGGAGCTCTAGTGAGGATCCACTGAATGACAGGAATTCTTGGTACTGACCAGTATTCAGCAATCTAGCTACCCATCTGGCATGCACAATTGCCTGTGATGATCATTGGTCTAACAACATGTCGTTTACTGCATGTTTGTCTATCTACCCTGAGAAGCGATACATGTCAGTGATGTTGCTGCTGAGTGGATGACTGCTTGTGTCTTGGAGCATTGGCTGGTGATATGTCTGAAGTCATAACATGCGAAACACTTTGGGTCATTGGGTTGAACCAATTCCAACAAGACTTTAGTTTCAGTCTGTCTCTAATCTCTGTGGTGGTTGTCATCCACTCTGTCTGATCCTGCCTATCTGTCTCAGTGTTCCACGATGGTGAGGTTATAGTAGTCATCTGCTGCCACCTGTGGTTTCTTTTCCCGTCTTAGGGTTTCTGTCTCTCACTCAAACTTTCAATCTGTCCCCCATGTGTAGCACAACACTCTCCATAATCATAATCTCCATAACCTATTCCCTTGTGGGATAGACTTTCAACTACTCTCTCAGTAATACTCCATGCCACCAGAAAAAGTCCATCCACACCTCTCCTGTTTCCCATCTGTGCATCTGGAACTTCCTTCTGTATGTCGTGGTGTTCACCCAAAAGTACTTGAATAGTACTGTATTCACCATCTCAAAGTCTGCCCTAGTGTCCCCTAGACCTAGTAGACCTGTCTCAGGTAGGCATTCAACAGGGGCACCAGATTCACCAACCAATACTGCTTGGTCACTCAGAAGACAGTCATGTGTTCATCAATAGCATCAGTGTCTTCCAGTTTGGCATGGCTGGGGACTCCTTTTCCAGTCAATTTCACCTCCTTCTCCTCCTCTCACTGTCAGCTCATCATAGCCCATCTTCTCTCATCCTCTTCACTCAGTCTGGCTGATTCCTCTTCTCGTCATTGCATTTCTTCTTCTCTCTGGATTCTCTCGTCTCTCCAGAGTCTCTCATCCTCCCTCTCCATTTTTCTGTTTCCTCCTCTTGCAATTGCATTTCTTCCTCTCTTTGGCACCTCTCCCCTTCTATGTGTCTTGCTGTTTCCTCCTCTTGCTGTCACCTTTCTTCACCTCACCTATGGTATTCCTTCTCCTGGTTGGCTCTTTGCATCTGTGGGAAGCGCTCCTCCATCTGCACCTGCATCTTCATGAGCAAATGTGATAGAGGTGGCCTAACTGAGACAGGATGGTGCTCTAGTCATTGATGCCATGCTGGTCTCTGAGGTCTGTAACTGTGAGGGCTTTCCCTCTTGCTTATTCCTCCTATTGTTGTTCTGTATCAGAGTAGACTATCTCAGAGACTGACCCCTCACTTTTGTCTTGCTCTTTGTCTGCTCGCTGAGCCTTAAGAGACATTTTTCAGTACTGTCTCTCCAACCTACAGAAAAGGAAGACTACAACTGATGCTGTTAGTATGCTAAAAAGATTCAATCTGCATCTGCTCTCTGAAGTGGTAGCTACCCTGTTTGCTACTGCAAACTCTCTCATCTGAATAGCTGGATTCGAACCCTGCTGCCACAACCATAAAGGACCTGACAAATCTCTCATACAATACTCAACTATTGCAGTCTATCTAAGGTACTATGCTGCTGGCCTTCTGCTTTTCTGTCCAACAGACTCCAATGAGGCAGAAGTTAAGGCCAAATAAGTGGACAGAGCAAGCATCCCAGCACTACTGATCCTAGACCACCAAACTTTACAGACAGAGTAGCTTGAGTCATCACCAGCCATAAAGTTGATGTAGGTTATGCTACTAACAATAGACTTGAGGCACTCATCATAGGATGTAGTGGGGTAACAAGAAAAATAGGGAAAGGGTTCTTAAGGTAAAGAAGCTCAAGGATCATTTTTAATGTATTCCAGCAGAGCTACACAGGACAAGTGTGAACAGCATTTTACAAATTATTACTCGTTTCATCTTTCTGTCTTCCCTGTTCATTGCACATTATTTGCAGTATTTAAAAAAAATTAAAAATAAAATAAATCTGATACCCTATGGCATTAAAAAATGTGTTGGTAAAGGGTTCTCGATATCCACAAGCAGTCCTGTTTAGTGCCTATTGCTCCTCACATGGGGCAAGTTATCTTTGAATCAGCAGGTAATGGCTTGAAATTGCCACAAATATATGCTGACATGGACATCCTTAGAAAACCTGATATGGGGTGTTTACTCTCAAATAATTCTGGTGATTTAGCTACAGAAATGCTCAATTTAAAAAAAATCTTATGAGTGGAGCATCAGAGAAGTAGAGCATGCAACAGTTATACACACAATCCTCACTGCAACAGGTGGTTTAGCAAGTCGAGCAATTCTTTTGCACAAACAGCTTAGAAATGTCATAGCTGAGATGTCACTTTTGGTTCTTGTTATGTTCACCCATCAGCTATAGCACAGGGGCATGCTCTAGCTGTAGTCATGCAATGAGGTCACTTGCATCTTCAAGTTGGTGAAATCAAAATAGAACCCATCTGATATTAACTATTTAATCTCATTGTATGATCAGGTGAACCATTGAACGTTACCCTCATAATGCAGCATAATATCAGCATAATGAACATTTTTTGGAGCATAACCAGAATTCAAAATTAATAATCTAAATTCTCTTTTACTCCCTTGCAACACAAATGAAAGAAAGTTTAACATAGTCTTTTGTGATCTCCAAACTAATTTTTGAGATTGTTATGCTCTCTCTCCACTGCAACTGAAGATGGCTGACAAGTAAAATTGCAATGTGACAGTTTTTATTCTGCCTTTTCCTACCACTTATGCAATTCTATCTTAATAACTCCCCCAACAGCAGCTAGATAAGCATATAATAAAAAATTATACCTTTAAAAAGTTGAAGGCTTTCAAGTCCTCAATCAAAGCACCAGGATCAAGTTATATGACCTTAGTAGGATCAAGCTGACAAGCTGCTTTAAAAGCAGTAGCTAGAGGCAAAAGTTCATTCCAAAACAAAGCAGACTGAAGACAGGCGAGAGCATAAAGGCTGTATTTTGAAACTCCAAAGCCACCTTCTTAGATACTGGACGTGTGTTTGGCCAGTGCTTTACTTCCAAGGATGCAGATATGATCTCATATCAAACTGGAATTAGTGTTCCCATCACCCTGTAGGCTATAGCAGACTTTAACCAGGGCCGTATTTAGGGGGGGGCAGTCGCCCCCCCTGATATATTTGGCTACAAAATTGTTGATGCCAACCTCTTAGTTGTAGCTATTGCATGGCTACAAAATTCAGAGGCCCCAAAAATTAGGTGGGCTTGGATGTCAAGAGTCACATAATCAGTACATGTATGATGTATAATTAAATAAAACATCACCCTGTTAATTTTAGCTAGCAGTGCAAAAAATATATTTGCCATCTGGCTGCCAGCACTTTATGCTGGAAAGCATTCCTTATTGGATGTCGATGACAAGCTTACACTATTGATGTCAAAGTTTAAATTCTCAACTAATTTTGTGTTCCGCGTCACTTCAGGGAGAAGATTTCATCTAAACTGGATAGTAAATAGGCCATGGTTGCGTTATAGCATATCAAATGATAGTGCATACTGTCTGCCATACCTGTGCTTTACAAGTTTAGACACCAAATCCCCGTTTTCTTCCCCCTGGGCTTTAATAAATGGAACAAAGCTCTCGGTAAGAAGAGCAGCTTATTTGATAAGCACAAGGAAAGTGTAGCACACAAGCTAGTAGATGAGAAAGCTTGTCTTTTCCTAAATCAACAACCTGGTTTAGATTTTGCTTCACTTATGGCCAAAGAAGTGGGAATTCAGCAGGCCCATACTAAGAAGGTCATTCATTGATGTGGTTGTAGCCCTTGGTAAGAGAGGCATTGCTTTTCGAGGTAATTGGGACAAGATTACAAAAACTAAAGATAGAAACTTCACTTTTTTGTGAACTGGAAGTCACAGTTTGACACAGATCTTAAAGAGCATTTTCAGCATGCTGCTAAAAATGCTAGGTATACTTCATCCCTAGGTATACTTCATCCCTAGTATATACAGAATACAATAATTTCCATATGCGTAGGCGCTATTTGTAAGAATATTTTACCAATGTTTTCATCATACTGGAGTTTCATGGATGGTGAAACTGAAGACCTTTCAAATGTGGAACAGGTTAGTATCTGTGCAAGGTTTGTTAATAATTGTGAAGTTTATGAAGAATTCCTGGGGTTTCTTAAAATGATTGTTGATGCTTTGCTCTCTACATTTCAGCAATGGGGATTGAACATGTCTTTTCTAGTTGGTCAAGGGTATGATGGAATGTTCATTGCCGTTCACATGTTTTGAATCTTACCATTTGCAGAAGTTGTATAGGTGTGCCATTATCCGTAACCTTTTTGATGATATCCAAAATTTGACTTGGTTTTTATCTGGTAGTGCCAAGCGTAAAGAATTTTTTTTTTAAGTTGCATCTACTGACCAAGGAAAAGAGCTTCTTGACTTCTTGAAGATGATGATGAGCTTAGTGAGTCTTTGACTGAAATAGAAGCAGGTTCAAGGAGGTATAATGTGCCTAAATAAATTACCTTTTACATTTCAAAGCTAACAGGAATGCTGGAGTCCAAGACATATGGAATACTGAAGAAGGATCCCACCAAGACAAAGGAAAGCAAGGTGAGAAATGTACTAAAGAATTTGGATAGTACAGGAGCAATAAAAAACCCTGCCTATACAATAGCACCACCATTAATTTATGGGCTCCATAAGATACATAAACAAGAGGTTCCCACTGTATCTTGTATATGTGCATGTTCATTTAATCTTTTCCAGTTTATAGCACAGTTGATATTACCTCTAGCAGACTACACAAGTACATTATTAAGGATTCTGGGCACTTTATTGAGCTTATTCTAGGTGGAAGTTTGGCACAGAATGAGTGTTTTTTATGTTTCCTCTCTTTTTACCAATATTCCCCTGGATGAGGGAGGGAAATCATTTTTTTGAATGTAGAGAAAAGACTAGAGCTTGCATGAGAGGATTGCTAGATGCTAACAGGATTTTTGAACTGTTGGAGTTGTATCTAAAAGTCACCCACTTCAGTTATCAGAGGGTGCAGAAATAGGCTCCCAAGTATCAGCAGTAATAACCATCCTTCACATGGTATTCTTTGAGGAATTAACACTCAAAACTGCCTCTCTGAAGCCAAGGTTTTGGAAGAGATATTTGGCTGATACGTTCTACATAGTTAAGAATGGGAGAGTGTTGTTGACCATCTGAAAACATCAGGCCATCCATAAAGTTTACCATTATGAAGTGGACTTATTGTTGCCCTTTCTGGATTGCCACCTACACAGAAAGGAAGATGGAAGGCTAACTGCAACAGTTTACAGAAAACCCACGCACACCAACCACATACCTATATTATTTTTTACATCATCCTATCCAAGTCAGATGAGGAGTGAAGAGCTGAAATGATAGATCCAGGATGATAGTGGCAGAGAAGGAGGACCTGCGGAAGGAAGAACATAGTTTGAATAGGGTCTTTATAGGTTATATGCAAGCTTTCATCAACCTTTATTCTGTAGATACACCGAAAGGCAGAAAGGAAGTTAAGTGCACTAACACAGGCAATCATGGTTCTGAAAATAAGGATCCTATGGTAGTAATTCTAAGTAGAAGTGATGAGTGAAGACATCAGGAGGGTCTGGAGGATTTTCACATGTTCAGATCAGGAAAGACTCTGAGGGCACAACTGAGTAAAATGAAAGATAAAATTAGTATCCACTGATGAGTTGTGTAACCAACATCACTCACAGTTGACTGGAGACCAGAATGAAAGACAACAAAGCAACTGTCAATTCATGTGCCACCATAATGCCATTAGGTAAGGTTCAGTGCTTAAAGAGGCACAGTCAGGGTCGGTTAGCGGCTCCAGTGCCAGCCTTCCTATGGAGCAAGAACCATC
The DNA here is from genome assembly GCA_028752905.1 of Cladorhizidae sp. MBARI D1340-BT2. NCBI lineage: Eukaryota > Metazoa > Porifera > Demospongiae > Poecilosclerida > Cladorhizidae > Cladorhizidae sp. MBARI D1340-BT2. The sequence goes on along the minus strand of JAQNBH010000016.1, from coordinate 9,245,854 downwards.
TGCGAGCGCAGAAGTATAGTGGTTGAGAAAGGAAATGAAGAAATGAAGAGGAAGCAAAGGGATTGGAGCCTTCAGAAGCTTTAAATTGTTGGAGCCTTCGGACTTTGAATAGGAAGATAGTCTTACCAGGGATGAGAGAGGTGGTAATAGCTGGTTGCCTACCCCTCGACTGGGTAACAGCAGGGAGGAGGTAGCCCCTGGTAGCCCAGCAGCAGAAAGATGGATCGCTTAAAGACTGTTGGAGGAAGGCAGGGAATGGTGAAGAAAGGTACTGCATGGACAATGGGATGTTAGTTCACGTGAAGGCTATATACCAATCTTGGCAGGGAACTGGTAAGAATTAGATTGGTACCAAAACAAAGAAGCAGCACTTGTTGGACCTTAGTCACAGAGGGTTGGTGGCTGGTCACCTTAGCCAGAACAAAATAAGGCCAGAGCACTTCACCTGTCTAGGTATAAAGCAGGATATTAAAGAATATTGCACCAGTTGTCCTGAATGTCAAAAAACGGGCAGACAGTTATAGAAAGTGCCCATGGTTACTATTGTCAAATGAGTTAACTTCTGAGGAAACCAACTGATCACTTCTTGTTACCAGAACATGCAGCTATTGTTGATTTAGCTCAGTTCTTTGCTGGTAAATTTGTTATATGAATAAGTTTCTGAGGAAACAACCTTACATGCATAAGTACAAGCATGTTTATGGATGGAAGTGATGATTTACAGATTTTCTGGTGTTCGGTTGCGAGTAGAGTAACCAATTATTGATGAATCAAGATACAGATTAGATTTAGTAGGTCTTCTGATGGTAAAATAATGACAAATTGACACATTTTACGAAGGTTAGGTATGGGGGGAAGTGGTACACACAGATATCTGGATGTTGCTAAATTAAGAAACGGGTTAGTCATGGTAATGCAGTTTGGAGACTTAGAATTATGACGAACGGACGTACTGTACACAAGTTATGTGGGAAGAATACATAGACACATAGGTACACAAGACAAAAAGTGTTCAACTGAATGAGGGACAAAATTAAAAAAATACTTATTGATAGGATGACATCCGTAAGAGTGGCCGCCACCATATTTTAAAAAAGTGATAAAAAAAAATGTTACGACTTTGGAGCTCTATAAATTCAGCAGGTTTTGCTCTATGAACTTCATATAAGGTCAAAAGATAGGTCTCTCTGTGTGCTCTTTTTGTAATATATAGTAAACACTGTTGCATAGAGACAACTATATCCAAGGTACAGACAGTCAAATTTGGGGACCTCAAAACCTGCATTCCCAAGTTTTCATCATCGATGAAGGCCTGTGAATTTTTCCTTGGCATGCAAGGTCGCAGGTTCGATTGTGGGAGGGTCCTTTTCCCTCATTTTCCCCCCTCCCCATTCCCTTTGTCATGTTCACTAAACCCTGCCCCCCTTCTTTTTATCTTCTTCTTTTCCCCCTCCCTCTTCTCTTTGTACTCACAAGGGTATTGAGTCACTTGCAAGAAGAAAAAGTATATTTTGAATCAATTACTTTCTTGATAACTCCCGACATACTTGTTACTTTGAAAAAGTTTTCTCTTATTCTATTGTCAACTGAGAGGGCATTGAGACCCTTATCAGTTCCAAGTGGTAAATATTAAGACAGCATAATTATAATGTGTTAAAAACTGATCTGATTAACAAACAATAAATATAACACCACCACAATTATGAGTTTATATGCACAATGTCAAATATTACAACCAACATCAGCAAGATGTAATACATGAAACAAGTTATAAAGAGTCTCTCAATGTATAGTTGACCATCCACTCTACCACTACACTATAATAGTAACAACAAAACAACAAATAAACAACAACAGCAACAAACTGGTAGCAAAAAAGAAAGTTTTATCGGCACAAAAATTACCAAATTAACTTTGGTTTGTAGAAATGTGATGCTGTATTACAGGAGGTTCAACTGCTTCGCCACTCTTTCTATAACGACCTATATACATGTATTCAAAACAATTATATTATTAATATGGTTGCTATAGTCAGCTAACTCTCAGTCGATCATTTCAGCTTTGCCAATCATCAGTCTGGTATTTAGCTTCGTGGACAGATTCATGATACACAACTAGTATTTGCCATACATTATCAAGAGGCACGGTTTAGAATAGGGCCACACCAGACACAGACAGAGCCATTCTCATGTAATAAAGGCATCATTTGGTCCTGTAACATTACACCATCTTGTTTTCTCATGTTATAAAAATGTCATGTGCTCCTATTTTGTTTGCACTACATCCTTTTCTCATGCAAGACATTATGAGGACAAGAAATTAAAACCAGCTACGGTAAATTATCAACATCAAAGTAGGATTGCACTAAGGTTCCTAGCAACAATAGATTGAGGGATGACAGGATTGTTGACAAGCAGTGTGCTACCAATATTATATAGACTACTTGTGTATAAAATTTTCACTGAGCTTGACTGCTGACCCTCCACAGTTGGTAATCCTATAACCGACATCAGGAACGTGTCCTAAAATAAATTGCCGATAATTGGAATTACCATTTTTGATGATGGTAGCTTTTACCACCTTGTTAGCCAGTAAAGCATGCTTATGTATCTCAAACAAAATGTCCAAGGACACTTTATATACTAACATCTAAATTGAAGTGATGTTCGCCAATGGTTTTCTTACTTCATATATATACATGTATATATGTATATATTGGTACCTAACATTCCACCCATAAATTGATGGGGCACTAATAAATACTCTTTCATTTCTCCAAACTCTTTTATAGCTTTTCTTACTAGCCTAATAATTTAGTCTATACTAAAGTTGTAGAATTTGGCATGCAAAGATAAAAGAGAATCTCTTCAATCACAAATTCAATAAGAGCCAGAAGTTTATGCTAAAAACTATTCATGTGGTTGGTCCAACCTACCTCCTAACCCCTCCACCCCCCTCACTCATTAAAAAAATGGCCCTTAGTTTTATGTATATATAATATACATACAGACTGCCATTCTTCCCAGTAGTACTGTAACCTCTTCACCAATGTCATTTACATTATAATATATAGTCAATAGACAACTGTAAGAAGCACTTACACAGCATAATAATAAAATTATAAATTAAAATGGCAGCCAAAATTATCGCAACAATACCACCACTTGTCAGTCCAATAATGAGGTATTTATATCCTGTAGTGGGGGAAATAAATAATGTTTATAAAAAATATACAGCATTGGACAAGCTTCGTAATTTAAGGGATACAACATGATACTGTTAAACTAACATGATTTTTTTTTAAAGCTACCAAAATGGAAGCACCTGTGCCTCGTTAATTTACTATATATAACACAAAGTAAAAAATCAATGCAATTACTACACCCGGTGATTTGGGGTATCACATCCAGCCCTCCAGGTGCTAAGTCAAGTCTATAAAGCTCCAAGAAAGCATTCTGATTATTTTACTGTACCAAAAAGCCTAGAATAATTTGTTATGCAAAATCACTTGTGCTTGTGAAATGATAATGGCTTACCTGGGGGCAGCAGAGTAGTCCAGGTATGGTTTAACAATCCTAGCTCACCAGCAGCTAAGTACTAATAAAGTCCAAAGTGGCTATCCCCAAACCCTATTATCATGTAGGTTATTGTATGCAAGTTTTCGTCTACCACCTTATCCATTAGCAGCTATTATCCATGGTCCAAGCAGTTAGGTATTTCCTTATCTAACCGAAGGGTGAACCTCACACTTCTATTAAAACAATGCCACAGAAGAAAATCTAACATCATTAAATATTATCAGACTATTATACTAGCATACCAAGACATTTCATTCTGTGTGTACTGTTATTGTTTTATAGTCCTGCTCATTACTGTGCATTATACCACACAATGCGAAAATGTAACCTAAATGGGATATAAAAAACATGTGTGTTATGTGGTTTTTGTCTTGCACTATACAAAAAAAAAGAATCCACTCACCTTTTGCACCTGTTGTACAAAATCTGATATTTCCCAAAGTTTCGTTCATGACAAGTAAATTTCCTTCATCATACACAAGAATACTGCCATAATCTTTAGTGATAGGAATAACTTGTTTCACAGTGCTGGTCTCATCAATGGTGCCCTTTATATCACTAATACCATCCACCTTACCCACCAAAACATAGCTACATCCACTGGCATTATTACTCCAGGATATGTAGCGGCACTGGATGGAGTATGTGCTGCCCTCCACCAGACACACATCCACTCTCTGCAAATCTGTAGTCACTGCAATATGTAAAAGAGTGAATGTTTCATGAGAAGGTACACTTGTGTTTCTTCTCTCTCTCTAAAACTTACAGAAACTAGTAGAAGCTGATGTAGTTCTACCTATAGCATTATGGGCTATAATACTATAGGTGTAGGTTGCTTTTTCCTTCATGCCTTCCACTTTAATAACTGCTGGACCAGATGATGTTGTTGACTTCTCTGTCACGTTCTGTTCTGAATCCTTCAAAATGACTACTAAAATGTAGCTCGTCACTGGGTTTACTGGACATGGTGTGGGCATCTGAAAATAATTATTACAAACACCATCAGTTAAAATCATTTTATATCAGTCATGAGAGATCATCATTTTAAATCAACATAACAAACCATGAAGGTGACTGTTAATGTGACTCCGCCTCTATTACTCTTGGACAGTAAGTGCTGCAATGTGTATATATCTGGAAGTACTGGCAAGGTACACTTGATAGTTGCCTGTCTACTAACTCCAGCATTATTCCTGGCTGCCACTAGTACTTCCAATACATCACATGCTTGAACATCTTCCACAGTAAATTGATGTTTCTGGGTACCATTAATTGTCACTTTTTTCCTTCTGGAAGTTCTAAGGTTGGAGAAGTCTAAATCAAAGGTCAAAGACACATTTGGAATAGTGGAAGAAAACCAAACCACTGAGAGATAATCATCCTTCACACTGAGGGAGAGATTAGTGGGAGCTTCAGGAGGACCTGGGCATAGAGATAAATGATAAGTATGATTATTTAATTGGAGAAAGAAACATTGCTGAAACAAACAATAATACTGCTAATGATGATGCAATAATATTCCATATGCAAACTCCAAATTACATACATGTATTTCACTTGTAAATACATTTTTTCAAACCTGTTTATTGCCTACTCATTAAAAGAAGTCATATCATGTGCTTTTGTTGACTGTACCAATGTACACAAATTGCCTACTACACCTATCAGCACACACCACATCTTGTTTCTGCATTGTTGACTACACCCATGTAGTTGGGCACAGCCTCCTTCAAGGACTTGTTACACAGGAGAACTATACTAACCCAACAGCAGATGATTTGGTAGATGATTGGCTACTTCTTGTTTAGATTTGGTAACAGTTTCCGAGGAGTGAGAACTCCACAACAAAATACACAGAACCCATCGTAAATCATTCATTCTGTTATTTGCAGTCATTACTCAGTTAACAGCAGGTGAGCTGGTTGGATTAACCTGCAGCAGCTGTCACCCATGCCTTTTTATGGTAATACAGGAAAGAGAATATTTATTGGACAGGCATTGGAATGTTTCAATTCTTCTTGTACACAACTCAAATATTTATGAAGGGATGTCATGTGACTGGAAAAACATAGATATAAACAAACAAACATACATAGACCATTAAAGATGAAATCTTAAAGTGTTTTCACACCTGTTGTTTTTGCACTCACAGTTTACTACCTTAAACAAAGGTTCAAGGCATGCTGGGGGTCATTTTTTAGGTAATATCGCTGAAACTACAGTGAAAGTCTAATACAGGGTATCACATTGCAATGTATGTGCAATGTCATGGCTGTTTCAGCTGCTCCAATCAAGAAAAAAATATGTCGAAATGTTTGCTTAAAAATAAATTTATGAAAAAGTTAATTATTGGGAGATAAGATTGTTAGCGAGTTGCATGTGGTAATCAGAGATTGAGGACTTGAAGCAAGAAGACAGTTTACTCAGCTTGCAAGTAATGAAGGAGTTTATGTCTAAATTTCAAAGGATTTATGGCACTAGCTTATTGCGAAAGAGGATATAGCAACAACAGGGCAGTGGTTCGACTATTTCCAACTCCAAAATCGTTAACCCACACTATAGCTAGGCATCCCAGTAGCAGGAGACCTTCCAAACTAACAGCTACAATCCAAGAGTTGTGGAGGAACAAATGCAAGCTGATGATGGAGCAACTGCCTACCAGCTGCACAAGCTCCACAACAGCAACAGCTACCCGTCGCTGAGGAACTGCCAGTTCATAAGAGATATGAGCAAGATTTATGCCAGCTTGGGATGCTTATGGCTATATACTGACTTGATTTGGTTGGGAAGGAGACAGAGGCTTAGTGCTAACTAAGGCAACTCCAAGAGGCTCCTACTCCTTGCTTGCTGTTTGGATAAGGGGGTGATAAGCTTCCTTGTCATTAGTTTATGTTTCACAATGTCACAAGTTTAAGCTGAATCCATGCTGATGTGTTGATGCATCGGGTGTTTGTGACTGACCACAGATTCTCTTTGCAGTGAAAATAACTACAAATACCTTTCTTTTCTTATTTGCTTCATATGAATAAAAACATAATCCACAGGAGGTGGGAATGGGCATGGCATTTCATGGGAGAGACTCTAATGGATTTGTAAATATCCTCTGGAATGGGATAGAGTAGTGAGGAACAAGGTTTTGGGATTACTGTGAATGTGGTAAAGTGTAGATGTACATCAGAAATTCGGCGGGGAAAGTCATCTTCACATTAGCGAACTAGGGGCTGTTAATTGTTGCATTTGTGATTTATTTGTCCTACATATCCCTTATATATATCCTTGTCATCACCAATGATTATACCAACTCCTGAGATCTCAAACTGAAAAAGACTGATGAGCTGTTGCTCATATATATGAAATCTTACAAAGGATGGAGATCAAGTTATGAACAATAGAAATAACAATGGAAATGTCATATAATTATGATGACTGGACGAACAATGTGGAAATCTCATTTATGAATGAACACTGGAAATAATGGAAATTTCATGTGCCATTTGTTGGGTCGGTACTTGATTGGATTTCCCTAGTATGCATAAGTACTGTATTATTTTATCACCTCCAAGCACCTGACAGACAAATATGACGAGTCTAATGAGGTCCACTATAGCTCCTATTAACCAACAAAACAATAAAAAGATTATGAACCACGATAAAAATGTATAGTCCAATTTTCTTTAGTGCCAACTGAATAGCCTCTATGCATCTTTTCCAAATTTCCATATTTCGAGATTACATGCAGTCTAGCTTATTAGCTGTTCTTGGAGCCAAACTATGTGAAAAAAACCCTATTATTAGTAAGTTTATTAACAGTTAGTCATCCTCTATAACAGCTTCATCCTGTGGTAGATGCTCCTCAAACTCTCCCTTGCTGATGCTGGCAAAGGTATGATCTCCACTGTCATCAGTATTGTTGAGGCAAATGGCCTCTATGGTGATGGCCTCTACATTATAGGATTTATTCCTTGCAGGTGCTGGCTGTGATGAAAAGTTCCTCTGGCATCATTGAACTGGAATTGCACGAGACCCAAGACCTCACATGCAAAATATTTTCTATTGCTGCTTGTATACTAAATGTCAAATAAGTGTGGGCTATATGTGTGCGAACTATTTCTATGGTGCAAGCTAATTAAATGAAGATGGTAGCTAGGGATCGAACTATTTGAGGGCATGAACTGATCGAGGGCAATGAAGTGATGGAGGAAATACAGTAGCTGGAATTCAATCGGTTCCTCCAGAACTGTGAGTGCACCATGAAAATGGAGTTTCTAAGCTGCTCAAGTTGCTTTGTATGAGGCCTGGAAGCTCCCTAGTTTCTATAGGGGGTACTTCTTTCATTATCTCAGGGTCTAGCAGACTTGGGTGACACACAAGTTTTATTATAGCAAGCATTAAAAAAATAGTGAGTTTGTGTAGGAGGGGGGAAATATATTGTTTTCAGAGATGCTTTCCCTCAACGCTTTTCTTAAACTCATATTGAGAACTGCAGTATAGTCCAATGTACAAACTCTACTAGTATGCTATAAAAACTATAGTCAACCAGAGTACCTGGAGTAGTTCGTTTCCCCGCTATTTTTGTTTCTGTTCATGTCCCTGTCCAATGTGTGTGGTAAGATTTATAGAACATAGCTTTATTTGCAATAAATGTAAGTGCAAAACTGCTGTACATTTTTTTAACGTTGGTTTGGCCAATGGTAATGCATTTCACGAATGTTGGCAATGCAACACCAAAATGTCCCATTATGCAGCTAAGAAGCTGCCGATATAAGTTTTAGCTGCGATAGGTATTTTGCTAATATTACTGGATAACTATACAAATTGCATTGGCAATCGAGAACGATATTATTATATAAAGAATATCTAATTCTCTCTTGACATACCATAAACTGTGATGTTTACTCCACTTTGAGTTGGTATGGTATCATCAGTTCCAGTCCTAGCCTCACACGCTGCATAGGTCAGGAGGTTTTCCCGTGTAGCATTGATGATGAGTTGGGATGAACGTGAACCATCATTTCTAACTGTGATGCCAAGTAAAGCATGTGATTCAAGATTTTTTGTGCTGTTAGTAAAATACACCCAGCTAACATCTGGAACGTTTACATGCCATCCAGTTATCTGATGCCCAAGACTGACAGAGCAGTTGAAGATAATGTTTCCCCCTACAGGAACAACCACAGGACCTGGACCAGGTATTTCAGTGAAAACAACTGCAGGGAGATACACATACAAAAAACACATTATACTATGTTAATGTTTTTTTAATAAATAATTATCAGAAATGATAAGATGATTCAGTACCTTCTCATGAGTTTGTTTGTTTATATTACAGGCGAGTGAAGTAGACCTAGTAATTTTGCCCTATCTAACATTTCAATGTCAAGCACTACTATCCAGGATAGTTAAAAAATTGTCTTGGGAGTAGAAATATAACCAAAGAGTGATCTAGGGAGAAACATACAGATACTGTGTTGTGTTGTAGCAACCCCTGTGGCTAATTAGGGCCAAAATTAAAATAACACAATGCACACATATGCCTGATTTTATTTCAAATATATGACATACTTAACAGCAAGAGTTAAGAGTACTTTATTTGAGGGATCAATTAGGTAAGCACTGTTGATGTGCTAGCTAGCCTAGTGACAATAAAAGTATAAAACATCTTGGAATGATCATTTGTTTCTCTTCCTCGCAATCATTTAGGCCAATGACTGTAACAATCATTTTAGAGTAAAGTCCTTGGTCTCCAATCTTTAGTGTAGCAAGCAATGATTCTCAGAGAACATCCACTTCACATATGAAATCATTTGTTGCCTTCAGCTGGAGCTAGCCACATACTGTAACTACTACTCCCTTTTTTAGCCTTTTGCTTTTTTGTCAAAGACGAAGATGCTGCTTACCCTATAAATCACATCATTTCAACAACGACGTTTATAGTCTGGCACAGTCACACACACCAGACTACAATATTTGCCACCATACACCTCTCTATTTCAGCAAGTGCAGTGTGATTCTAGTAGAGAAGGGTTAGATACAGCCTTGCTATCCAAAAGCTCAACTTTTGTTTCACTGTGCAAGTTCTCCCAAAGCTTCATTGTAGTATCTCCACATTGGAATATTTTTCTGCGGATATATACACTATCATCAGGAAATGGAAATGCATGTGCGCAGATACATCCGCTATAAGAATTGATGTGCATGACGCATGGGGCCACCCTATCTAAGCATGGTCTCATTGGTTGTTTTGATTCGAAGGAGATAGCGGCATTGAAAGCATCATTGAGAAACAAGGTTTTTGGGAAAATCAAAACATCTTTACCAATGACATGGCTTGTGCCTGCTAATCAATAGAATGCAGCCACATCGCCATTGCTCAAACTTGTCATTCAAATGACACCACTGGCAACTATAAAACAAGCACTGCTTTGGTGATCTAGTCACCGGCCACAGACTCGCAGTCGAGTGTGTGCATCACACACCAAACCTCTTTAAGCCAGACTTATGCAATTAATCTCCAATACACCAAAGGCCGCTAACATGGTGAATATCCATGCAGTGTTTCTTGAATTTACATGACAAGTGAATCACCTCAAATAAAATATTTCACTATACAGAGTAACTTTTCTTGGTACATGGCACCCAATCCTGAATAACAGGAGCTCAACATTGAAAAAATTAACAGAAAAAGTCCCATGTCTGGAGCACACACCTGCAATAAGGTTGACCCATTTTATAGTACACCCCGCCCCCCCCCCCCTCCCCCCCCCCAAATAAATTTATGTACAATTTGCATTGGATGTTTGAGTGATAGCCAATTATCAAACATTTGCTAAATATTTGCCAACAACATGAACGAAATGTTAGGCAGGGATCGCTAAGGGGAAGAGAGCTGAACTTTTTTTCAAAAAAAAAATTTTTCTTCAAAAAAGTGTTTAATGTGTCTACAGGTTGAGTTTCAAGTTTCAAAGCAAGTGAATACTTCTATCAGAAGATATAATACAGTGCATTATTGTTCATTTCACTTCACGTTCGAAAGACGTTCTTCCCCAGTCTAACCCGTCTACAATCGGGTGGTGGACGATGATCGCCAACCCAAAATGCTCTTTTATATAATGTAGCTAATTTCACGGACTACCTTACCAGTCATTTGCAAAATGATAATCATAGGGGGGGGGAAAACACAACCGGAAAGGCGAGCATGTTTGTTATCAAGAATTTCTGGAAAGAATCACACTGGGGATGAGAAAGGAGAAATATTTTAAACCAGGAATGCCACTGTCAGGCCTCATCCCCGACTGGCTGCAGAGCAGCCCTGCAAATATCAAACTATAAATAGAATTTATAAATAGAGCTAGATAGAATTTATAAATAGAGCTAGAACTCATGACCGCAGACTATCAATACATAGGACAATCATGATATTACCTCAAACTCTTAGATAAGTCCTGTAGGGACATACATTAATTCTACTACTCCCACACTGTTATCAACCACCATAAGCTGTGAAAGCTTGGCTGCAAGGGTATTTAAACCCCTCTGCAGTCCAGGCTTAGGCAGTCTCATCCTATGTTCATATTCTGCTACTCGACTGTTGTTTTAATATACTTAAGATCTAAAATTCTTTTGTCAAGCTTGGGGTTTAACTAGAAGAAGTTAGGGAGAGACTCTGGTGGCAGCGAATTACCAAGGTTGGTATCTGTTAGGCCTCTTGTGGTTGGAGACTCTAACATCTGGTGGCAAGTGGTGGTTCTTACCTTGTCATGGAAGTAGACTGGTTAGTAAAACAGCTATTGTGTTACTTTACCTTCTTTTCCCCCCAGTAACTTATAGAAGACAGCTGGTGTTTGGCTAAGCAGAGAATTGGAGCTGTGGCCAGTGCTTGGTTCAGCTTTGTTGACTCAGAGGAGTGAGAGCGCGTATTCAGCATGTATTCAGCATTTTTCTGTGTATATTGTTTGATATTCTGCATAGTGTTTTACATGTTGTGTACTTTTATATTTTGCCCCTGTATTGTGCAAGAAATGATGTCCAGGATGAAGGTGAATGACAAGTCTGAGATAGCAGACAAAACAGAGCGATTGAAGCAAACAGAGATACTCCAAAGAGAGCAAGTCAAGATGACTGACATGGAGGACACAAATACAGACACCAAGAAGGGCTTGGCAAGCCAGCGACCATAATGACAAGGACTATAACTGAATACCCCAACTCACTGGAGGCCATCCAGGCATTAATCCTGACTATGGAGGAGAGCAGAAGAATTGAACATAGAGAAGAGGAAGAACACCGAACAAGAGAACTTGAAGCAAAGGAGGAACAGCACAAAAGAGAACTCCATGAGATACTGCTGATGCAACTCAAGTTTCAGCAAGACTACCAAGAGAAAGTCTGGCATCGCCAGAAACACTTGGATGACAGACGATGAGACAGAGATGGAAAAAGGAAGCTGGCAGATAAAATTGCTCCATGGACTGACAAGGACCAGCCTGCATCCTACCTGCCAAAATTTGAAGACACGCTCTCCACAGCAGGGATCAGCAAGGATGAATGGGCAAGCCGCCTGGTACCTCTACTGATGGGAACTGCATCCATAGTTTACATGACATCTGCCTCAGAGGAGGCCAAGATAGACTATGATTTGCTGAAAATGTCCTTGCTGAAGGCGCTCGATGTTCCAAAGAAGCCTGCGAGCGAGAGTTCTGGTCCTTCTGAAAGAAAGATGGTGATGTAGCTAAAAACATTCTAAGAGAACTAAGTTTGGCAGAGACGTTCATGGAAAACTGCAATACAACAAAAGAGGCAGCCCAGACAGTGGCAGCAGGCTCTCCCTCTACTAACTGGAGGATGCAAACAATGTCAAAGCAAGGAAACCCGAGACGTTCCTGGATGTCGTCAACTTCATGACAGAGTAACAAGCCATGAAAGATCAATTCCGTGACAGATGACTGCCTTACACGAAACTGTGGAGTCGCCTGGGAGATTGGTTGAGGAATCCATGGGATGAAGATAGTCATCCCGGGAACCGCTGCTCACATTGCAATGTCAACCAAGACAGCAGGGAAGGACACCATAACCCAGAGTGCAGTGAGTCTATGAGTGATGTAAATAACATGTTTTACAGTAGCTCTCATGAAAGCTTCAAGATAGGTCTGGGGATAGAGTTAACTTTGTGCCTACATGTTTTGGGTGTGGCAAGAAAGGCCATAAATGCCATGACTGCCCACAGAAGCAGTGTATGTGGATAAGAGTGAAGTTAGGATAGAAAAACCCAGTGTAATGTCTGGGGCAATAATAGCAGCCATCTGACAACCAGGTCCATATGTAGAGGGCAGGATAGGCCAGAGACAATGCAGAATGTGCATAGATACGGGAGCAGACAAGACTGTAGTTGATGCAAACCTGATAGAGGGGGGAAAAAACCTAGGTAGGAATGTTACCTTTGAGGGCTTCAATGGGTTCAATGCATCTCTGCCTTTACCTAAGGTTTGGATAGAGGTAGGGAAGCACAGGTTACACCACATAGTAGCATTGGTGGAGAATGCCACAGAAAAAATATTATTGGGTATCCCATTATGAGGTATCTGTTAGAGCTAGAAGTTCAACAAATGCAGGCCAAATAGGAGCTTAAAGTGGCCAACAATAAGATGCATGAGCTAACTTTAATCACAAGGAATCAGGCTGCATGCCAGGCAGCAGAAAAATGGGCCGACACAGAGCTCAGTGCAGAGTCAGGGCCATGCCCTTTCAATTTAATGACGAAATGTTTGGGGATGAGAAAGTTGGGAAGGTTGAAAAACAGGCAACACAGGACGGTGAGCCCATAGATACCCCTATCCCCGAGCTTCAGGAAGAAGCTTGAGACAAGCTTAAGCTGTGTAGTCAGCAAGAAGAGGACCCAACCATAGCCATACCTGAAAGAAGAAAGAGAAGAATAGCGCATATCAACATGTTAAAGGCCTGGAACCCTCCTGATGCTTCGTTAACTAGGTATGATAATAGTAGCAGAAGAGGTAGATGAGGGCCAAGAGCAGGAAAAAGTACTTACAGAGTTGTCAGCTCTGACAGACAGGCAGAATAGTGAGGTGGGAGCCTTGCTAGCCAAATATAATGACATAGTAGGTTGGTAGAGCCAGAGATATATGTCATGAGATTCATCATTGATACTGGTAACGAGAAGCTGAGCAGGACATCTCCATTTAGGATAGCTCCGGCATGGGGGGCCAGCTGAAGGAAGAGGTCCGGGTGTTACAAGAGTCTGGCACATTGGTGCCATCCCTACCAGCCCTTGGTCTTCATCCAGGTCCTGTCGTTAAGCCTGATGGCACCATTTGACTGTTGCATTGGGTTAACCACATGACAAAACTAGACCCCTATTTAATACCCTGCATAGACGAGATGATCGACCAGCTTGGGGAAGCCCATTATTTGTCAAAGTTAGATCTCAACAAAGGTTTTTACCAAATTCCCCTCGCCCAAGTAGATCAGGAAAAGACAGCTTTTTGTATGCCATGGGGAAAATTCCATTTTACTATGATGCATGGATTGAGGAATGCCCCGACGATATTATCACATTTAGTCCGACCTGGGAAGACCATGTGGCACACATCAAATATGTGCTAAACAGACTAGGAGGCTGCACTAACTGCCAAGCCGGCGAAATGCCAGTGTGGACCAGTATCCCTTACCTTTCTGGGACACACTGTGGGAAGAGACAAGGTGTCCACACAAGACCACAGAATGGAAGCGATCAGAAACTATGTGAGACCTATAAACAAAAAGGATGTACAATCCTTCCTGGGTACCACAGGACACTATAGGAAATTTATCCCTAATTAAACACACAAGTTCATAGAACCACCAATGCGACATGGAAGAGTGCAGCTAATGTTATATGTTGGTCTACTGCTATGAATGATGATCTATGCCATATTCTTTCCCGAGTGTCCTCCCTTACCATCCCCACTCCCACAGAAACATTTATCCTACAGACAGACGCATCCACTAAGGGGATTGCTGCTGTTCTGAGGGTGGTGATGGAAGATGAAGAATTACCAGCGTGATTGTACTCCAGAAAGCTGCATCCAGCAGAGACGAGGTACTCTGCCATGGAGATGGAATGTTTGACTATCATACGAAGCATCCAGCACTTTGGTGTGTTTACCTGGTGGGGAAACCCTTCACTGTTGCAACCAACAACAAGGCTTTAGCACATCTCCACTCTTCAACTCACCTCAATGGCAGATTAATGCGGTGAGCATTACTACTGCAACCCTATAACTTCACCACCTGCTATTGTCCTGGCCTGAAGCGACGGACTCTCTCATCAGGCTTGGGATGGAGAGCAGGAAGAAGAAAAAGAATCGCAACAATGTTTTCAAGGAGGGGGTGATGTCAGGCCTCAGCCCTTACTGGCTGCAGAGCAGCACTGCAAAGATCAAACTATAAATAGAATTTATAAATAGAGCTAGATAGAATTTATAAATAGAGTTAGAACTCATGACCTCAGACTATCAACACATAGGACAATCAGAACTCAAGACCTCAGACTATCAACACATAGGACAATCAGAACTCAAGACCTCAGACTATCAACACATAGGACAATCATGATATTATCATCTCACACTTAGGTAAGTCCTGTAGGGACATACTTGTGTACAGTAATTTTACTACTCCCACACTGTTATCAGCACCATAAGCTGTGAAATCCTGGCTGCAAGGTTATTTAAACCCCCCTGCAATCCAGGCTTGGGCAGTCTCATCCTATTTTCATATTCTGCTACTCGACTGTTGTTTTAATATAAGCTACTTAATTAAGATCTAAAACTCTTTTGTCAAGCTTGGGTATAGCTAGAAGAAGTTAGGGAGAGACTCTGGTGGCAGCAAATTACCAAGGTTGGTATCTGTTAGGTCTCTTGTGATTGGATACTTTAACAGCCTGAGAAGGACTAGAAGAACAAGCCCCACTAACGGCTGTTGTTGAGCCTGGTACAGCAGCTGCGCCAGGCAAGTTTAATTTTTATCTCCATACTAAAAAGTTACTTGTTGTTTCCTTCCTTTGTTAGTGGGTCTTTTGGATACTGAAGGTAGAGTTAGCACCTAACCTTCACTTACCTTGCAATCAATTGAAAATGTCTGAAGAGAGGCCAGTTCCAGTAGTGAACCTGACCAGGAAAAACTTGGCTCTCTTGGATTGTTTAGCTTCTTCTGGGGTGTAGCTACTGGACCTACTGGCTCTACCTCTACTAGATGGTGTTGTGGGAAAACTGGGTAAAGGTATTCGTTTATAAACTTAGATAAGCTTAGACAGGTCATAGAAAGGAGTAATAAGTGTATTCAATGTGGTAGCCAAGCTCCCTTACAAATGAAAGATATTTTTCCCCATAGGACAGGCACGGTATGTCATATTTTTACTTTTTTTTCAAATTGTGATAACACTTAACATAATTCATGCCCTGTATCTGTAGAAGCCCATTCTTTGAATCACATTGCTGGAATTAGTCATTCTGGTCTGGATGACACCACCACAGTTATGGATATGTTGCTCCCTCTTAGTTCCACCAGTTTTTTTGTGGTTTTGTTTTTGGGGGGGGGGGGGAGTTGGAATATACTAAGTCAATAAGGAGTGATGCAAATGAGGTAACACAGAGTATTATGTTGGATGCCGCTCATAGGGTACATGATTTTTATGGGGTTCGGCATGAAGATATCGTGTTAGTGTTGACTGCACGTGACATAGATGGGGCCACAAATCAAATTATGGTGTTGCTGTGATGTCTTGGGACTTCTTAGAAGTTTTAATTATGTCTAAGTTTTGTCAAACTTGCACACGAATACCTGAAGATGGGACAGAAGCAAGTTACAAAGAATGGTTTGAGGGTCACAAGGTAAGTTGTGGATCCAATTTTGAAGGCTGTTATGGTTCCATGGAAGTTGTAGGGATCACAAAAACTTTTTTGGCATTCAGTGGATAGCTTTATGTACACACACATATAGTGATGGGGATATAAATGGTTGTTGGATGTCAAGCCTTGTGATAGTATGGTTGAAATAGAGAAGGTAGAATGTATAAATCACGTTCGCAAGCACTTTTTTAAGGATTTTTGTGACATGCATTAAAAGGCGCTATTGAACAATGGCAAGTATGTAACTTTAGGTGGCGCTAGGGGGTTTAGTCACGTGTCTATAATTAGAATGCAAACCCACTATGGGGGAGCAATTACAAATATCGAGGATAACCTCGAGGGATGCTTTGCAATGTGAAAGCAAAAATATTATCAATTGCAGAACATCCCCAAAATGAGTATTGTCTTACAGGGCTTTTGAGTTGAGCCTGCCCTAAAGCTGAGGATATTTTGCACAAGTGTTTAGGCAGCTACACACAGAATCAAAATGAGAGTTTTTATTCTGTAGTGTGGAGTAGAGCGGATTAGATAAGAGCATATGAGTGCGACAATATCAGGATTGCAAGGTGTGGTGAGCTTTAATGTTGGGACGAAGGGTGGCTTTGGTAAGATTATGTGTACACTAGGTATATCTAGTAGTCAAGCTAACATGTCCTTTGAGTGTTGATTTAGTTGAGCTAACATGTCCTTTGAGTGTTGTATTTTGTTTATGTGTGTTTTGCTTTGTATTGTCAAGCTTTCAGGGATTACTGGAGGATGAGTGAAGACGTGTGTGGAGGATAACGATGGATACACCTGGGCATGGGAAACCCTGCAAATTATGATGTATTTATGTTGGCTAATTCAATATTAGCAAAGCAACATAACAAAACAAGTCCGACACATCTTTAAAAAAAATTATATATAATATGCATATATAATATATAATGAGAATGCAGTATAGTCCAAGGTACAAACTCTACTAGTATGCAATAAAAACTACAGTCCAACCCGAGCAACTGGAGTAGTTCGTTTACCGGCTTCTGTTCACATGGTCAACATAATAGATGTGTGGTAAGATTTATAGAACATAGCTTGATAAATGTAAGTGCTAAACCGCTCGGTACATTTTTTGAACATTTGTTCGGCCAATGGTCATGCATTTCACGAATGTTGGATGCAGCTAAGAAGCTGCCAATGTAAATTTTAGCTGAGATAGGTATTTTGCAGAAATTTTATACAAATTATATTGGCAATCGAAAACGATATTATTATAATTATTAAGAATATCTAATTCTCTCTTGACATACCATTAACTCTGATTTCCACTCTACTTTGAGTTTGTGTGGTATCATCAGTTCCAGTCCTAGCCTCACACACTGCATAGGTCAGGAGGTTTTCCCGTGTAGCATTGATGATGAGTTGGGATGAACGTGAACCATTCTTTCTAACTGTGATGCCGAGTAAAGCAAGTGAAGCTAAATTACTTGTGCTGTCAGTAAAATACTCCAAGCTAACATCTGGTACATATATACGCCATCCAATTATCTGGTTTCCATGACTGACAGAGCAGTTGAAGATTATATGTCCCCCCACAGGAACATACACAGGACCTGGACCAGGTATTTCAGTGAAAATAACTGCAGGGAAAGACATAGTAAAATCATTATAATTATTATGATAATTTTTTTAAATAAATTATCAGAAATGATAATAAGATGATTCACTACCTTCTTATGAGTTTATTTGTTCGTATTACAGCAGACTTATTGATTTTGCCGTACCTAACATTTCAATGTCAAGCACTACTATCTTGAATAGTTCGAAAAATTGTTTTGGGAGTAGAAATATAACCAAAGAGTGATCAAGATAGATGCATACAGGTCTTTGTTGTAGCAACTCCTGCAATAGCTAATTAGGGCCAAAAATTCAAATAACACAATGCACACATATGCCTGATTTTATTTTAAATATATGATATAGTTAACAGCAAGAGTTAAGGGAGGCTTTTACCATTTTTTTTATGATTAAATTTTTTTTTTATTGCTCTATTCTATACCTTGATGCATGTAGTTGTTATGTTTCTAGTTTCAGAGTATTTCAATGCTCCATTATGAAGTTATGCACCTTTTTGTGCATTCTATTTCACATTATCAAGCTATATACAAAATACCGTTTAAATCTTGAAGACGGCGCTCCTGCCAAAGGTAAGCGTATCTCCCTAACCATTCATGATAGAAGTCTGGAAAAGGACTCTAAATGAAGCTCTCAGTAATTAAGGGAGGCTTTTACCATTTCTGGGGTGGTCGACACAAATTGTCATAATTTTTTATTTATTTCTCGATGCAGGTGAAATTTTATCAAGATGCAGTGTATTGAATGTGCTTTCTTTTGATATGCTCAGATTTTGCATATCTACAACCTAGGTGAAGTTATGGATCCCACCTCAGTATCAGGGGCAAATATTTCTAACTCATGGCCACTTAGTCCTAACCACTTCCCACTTAGGAAGTGCTTAGAGTGAACATAGAAGTGCAAAGTGAATGGCTAAAAATATCATTAGCACAACAACTGAATTTTAAGAGAGGTCAACCTGAAGTTCTAAACATTGTATGTATATCCATATGCATACCTCCACCATGGATGGACTTAAACATGTTTTAGTCATTCACTTTTTAGAGCAGGGAAAGGACTTTCAAATGATATATTAAAATCTTGTATACATTAAAAAAATTAGCAAGTGAGAATATTTCCAGATTCGGAAACAGTGATTTTCAGGAGAAGCCATGAAAAGTGGGTGTGTTTTGGGGGGGATTTTTTGGTAAAAATCGAAATGATGACGGTTGCCTGACAGGATGCGCAGATCATGTGATGACAGCACAGGGCTGTGTGGTAACTATGGTAATTGGAAGCTTAAGGGTACTTTATTCGAGGGCTATATTAGGTAAGCATTGTTGATGTGCTAGCTAGCCTAGTGACAAATTAAAAAAAAAATGGAATGCTCTTTTCTTTCTCTACCTCGCAATTGTTTAGGCCAAACGTACCAATTAATTTAACTATTAACTAGTAAGGTCCTCGGTCGCCAATCTTTAGTGTGGCAGGCAATGATTCTTAGAGAACATCCACTTTACATATGAAATAATTTGTTGCCTTCAGCTGAAGCTAGCCATATACTGTAACTATTACTCACTTTTCTAGCCTTTTGCTTTTTTTGTTAAAGACCAAGATGCTGCTTACCCTGTAAATCACACCAGTTCAACAATGACGTTAGTAGTCTGGTGCAATCACACACCCCAGACTACAATGCTTGCGGCTATAAAGCTCTCTATTTCAGCAAGTGATTCTAGTAGGGTAGAGTTAAATACAGCCTTGCTAGCCAAAAGCTTGACTTTCATTTCACTGTGCAAGCACTCACAAAGCTTTATTGGAGTATCTCCACATTGGAATATTTTGTGCAGATATATCCAATACCATCAGGAAATGGAAATGCACGTGTGTGCTACTGCAGTTGATGTGCATGATGCATGGGGCCACCCTATGTAAGCATGGTCTCGTTGGTTTCAAAGGAGAAGATGGCTGTACAAGCATCATTTAGAAACAAGCTACGTTCAGGTTTTTGGGAAACTCAAAACATCTTTACCAATGACATGGCTTGTGCCTGCTAATCAGTAGAATGCAGCCACGTCACCATTGTCAAACTTGTCATTCAAATGGCACCAATGCTGCTTTGGTGATCAAGTTACCAGAAGCAGACTCACAATCGAGTGTGAACTTGTCCACCCACCAAACCTGTTTAAGCCAGACTTATGCACTTAAGGCTATCTCCAATACACAAAAGGCCACCAAAATGGTGAAGAGCTATGCAGTGTTTCTTGGATTTACATGACAAGTGCATCACCTTAAATGAAATATTTTCACTATAATTATATAGAGTAACTTTATTTGATACAGTCCGCTCCATCCTGAATAATAGGAGCTCAACATTGAAATTTTTTTTTTTTTAAAGTCGCATGTCAGCACACACATGTAATATAAGTTGACCCAATTTACAGAACAAGCCCCAAAAAACGTTACGCATCATTTGTGTTGGACGTTTGAGTCACAGCATTGCTGGACCATTTACCAAATGTTCGAATGTTCACCAACAACACGAACGTAATTTAGGCAGGGATCGTTAAGGGGGCAGTAGAGTTGAATTTTTTTTCAAAAAAGTTTTTTTGGGCCCAAAAGTGTTAATAATGTGTCTGCTGGTTGAGTTTCAAGTTTCAGAGCAAGTAAATACTTCTATCAGAGGATATAATACAGTGCATTATTGTTTATTTCACTTCACATTCGAAAGATTTTTTTCTCCAGTCTAACCCATCTACAATCGGGCGGGCGGCGATGATCATCAACCCCAAATACACTTATATATATATAATGTAGCCAATTTCATCTTACCAGTCATTTGCACAATGAGGATCAAGGGGGCAGTACCGTGCAACCGGAAAGGTGAGCACGTTTGTTATAAAGAATTGCTGGAAAGGATCACACTGGGGATGAAAAAGAAGAAATATTTTAAGCAAGGAATGCCATATAGTGAAGAAGAGTGAGAAGGAGAAGAAAAAGCTCCTCTAGCGGCTGTTGTTGAGCCTGGTACACCAGCTGCAACAGGCAAGTTTAATGTTTATCTCCATACTAAAAAGTTACTTGCTATTTCCTTCCTTTGTTAGTGAGTCACTCGGATCGGATCCTGAAGGTGGGGTTAGCACCTTCTGTGAACCTTCACTAACCTTGCAATCAATTGAAAATATCTGAAGCGAGGACAGTTCCAGTAGTGATCCTGACCAGGAAGAAGTTGGCTCTCATGGATCATTCAGCTTCTTCTGGGGTGTTGCTACTGGACCTACTGACTCTACCTCTTCTGACTAGAGGGGTGTTATGGGAGAACTGGGTAAGGGTAATCGTTTAATAGACTTAGATAAGCTTAGACAGGTCATAGAAAGGAGTAATAATGTATTTTATGTGGTAGCTAAGCTCCTTCACAACTGAAGCAAAATATTTCCCATAGGGCAGGCATGGTGTGTCATATTTGTTTAAATTGTGCATATTGTGGTAACACTCAAGACATCTCAAACCCTTAATCTGTAGAAGCCCATTCTTTGAACATCCAGTCAGTACTGGGTGCTCGCATTGCTGGAATTAGTCATTCTGGTCTGGATGACATACTGTAGTCATGGATATGTTGCCCCTTCTTAGTTCCACCAGGGTTTTTTTTTGGGGGGGGGGGAGAGTTGGAATAATTATACTAAGTCAATAGGGAGTGATGCAAATGCAGTAACATAGAGTATTATGTTGGATGCCGCACATAGGTTACATGATTTTTATGGGGTTGGGCATAAAGACATCATTGATGTTAGTGTTACTGTTGATGGCATGTAGCATAGATGGGGCCACAAATCAAATTATAGTGTTTCTGGTGACGTCTTGGAACCAGGGGTGGCTCAGCCACTCTAAGGGTTGGGTGGGCCAGGGGTGACTCAGCCACTTTAAGTCTGAATGGGTCAAAACGAGGATGATGCCACTTGCGGTCACAAAAATTAATTTTTTTAATTTTTGCAAATAGCCATTAGAAGTTCATGATTTTTGTCTATTCAACTACTATTCTACCATGGTTTGAGTCACAATTGAGTTATGAAATTACACATTACAAATCAAATCTACCAAATATTGCATACCTGTGTTCATTGGCATCAATGAATTGATTACCAATATCTAAAAGGTTGATTTTGTCCAGTCTATTCTGATGCACCAAAAGTAATATGTTATTAAGAGTCATTGTAGATCTGAGATAGGTTTTGAGATGCCTAAAGGCACTAAATGACCTCTCACTTGTTGCATTCGTTGCTGGCAATATAAGCAACAGCTTCACTATGACAATGACTTCTGAAAATAGATGGTTAATGGGTTCAGATAGTCCCTTAAGGTATGAAACTATACTTGATAGTGAAATGTCTTCACCCAATTGATTGGACAGTGACTTAAGCTGCACCTCAAGGTCATCATAATGAATATCGTCATGATAATGGCTCCTCACAGCTTCCACTTCTTGTTCATGAGGATGTCCTTGGCATCCTTTGAGGAGTAACTGCTCTAATTTTGAGTAGATTTGGTAACCTGGCTGGTCAAAACGGTCTTCAATGCACTGTATGCTCAAGTCCAAAGCTTCATAAAATATCCTCCTGTAATCTTCAGGCTGTGATGGAAAATCACCTCCACTGTTACCATCTTCATAGCACCTTGGAAGCTTTCTCTTTCATGTGATCACCAACATCTACCTGCATTGCCTTCGTTTTGACAACCTTCCAAAACCCATTGAAGTAATCATCATCTGTACGCATTCCCTATAAGGTTTGCTTGACCATTTGTAGCAACTTGCTGGCCTTCTGTTGCAGACAGGTGCAGTGTATGGCTTAAATTGTCTAAATATCTCAACAATAACTGTGCTAAAGAAATGCAAAAAAATCATCTTTTGGGAAGAAATTCCAGTTATTCAGGCCCTAATTTCAGTATCCTTTGACTGATCATAAGAAACAGTCCATCTCCTGAAGAACAGTGTAATTGTCAAGTACACACTTGAGTGAGTCTCCATGCACCGTCCAATGGGTAGGACAAAGTTGCTTCAATCCAGGAGTGTCTGGTTCCAATTCTTCTCTTAGATTCCATCACGCTTCGGTGAAAATTTGATTAACTTACATAATTCATAAGTTGTATCCATTGAATCCCTTAGCAATTTACATCTTTTCATAGTGTCTCCTGCAGCCAAATTTAAGGCATGCCCATAACAGTGGGTATATATAGCACGGGGCTCATTATCTCTGATTTTCTTTGCTACTCCACCCTTTGCTCCTGACATGGTGCTGGTCCCATCATAGCACTGGACTCTTACCTTGTGTATATCTAAGTTTAAGTCTAATAATACTTCCTTGATTACTGTGTAAATGGTTGTAGCATCTGTACTGTCAAGCTGATACAAACCTAAAAGTTCTTCATGTACATCAAGATTATTGTTTACCTAATGGAAAACCAAAATGAACTGTTCTTTGTTCGATGCATCAGTTGCTTCATTAGCATAATAACGTAAAAATCTGCTTGCTGCAAATTAGCTGCTATATCACGAAGAACACTATGTGCTATTAGTGTTATAATTTCATTCTGTATGTCTTTAGAAGCGTACGTATCATTTTGACGAGTAAGCCATTGTGAGATGTTAGGATTATCAATCGAACGAAGAAGAAACAGCCACATACCCATTTCCTCAGAGGAATACCTTGCCTAGCTAGGAACTGTATATTTTCTAAAATTGTTTTCGATTTCCAGGTTTTTTACTTGCATGACCAATGTCAAGCAGCTCATCGATGCTCTTAGCTTGTGTTGGTAAGATAAAAAGGGCTTCACATGCCTCCCTATGATGCTCAGACTGTTATATTAGATATTCCATCTTTCCATTTGGAAAAGCCAGCTGATATCTATATAAAATAAGATATGGTAGATGTAAATATATATTTATAGCTAACTTGCCAACTATAGAATATTGCACTATCTGGTATTTTTGAAGCCAAAATCTTCTTTTGAGCCACTGCCTTTGTACAAGCATGGCAAAAAATGCCGTCCTCCTCTACATCATAGTGAAGAAATAGGTAATCCTGAAACCACTGTGCTTGACGAGATCTCAACCTTGACCCATACTTCTTCCATCGATGCCAGTGTTGCCAGATATCAAGCGCTTCATGGTTTTCACCGCGATCTCCGCGCGGCAGTTGCTGTGTGGGTTGTATGCGGCGGAGATGCGGTGGTGTACGCTCCAGGACAGGAGGAAGTCTCGGGTGGAGTGGGCAGCAAACTCGGGGCCGCCGTCAGAAGTGAGGCTGTCGGGGATGCCGTATGTGGAGAACGTTTCGCGTAAGGTGCGTATGAGTCCATCGGCTCCATTCTTGGATGTGGTGACAATTGGCCAGTTGGAGTACCGATCGACCAGCACAAGATACGCCAATCCTCCGTGGTGGAAAAAGTCGGCGCATATGTGCTGGAAGGTGTACTCCGGGTCAGCTGGCATCGTGGATGGCATGGCTGGCTGTGACGGCGCGTTGCCGTTACAGATGGCGCACTGGGTTCTGGTGAGTCCGATATCCTTGGTCATGCCGGGCCAGAAGATGGATGCTTGGGCCTGGGCGGTCATCCCACTGGTGCCTTGATGTGCGGCATGGAGTGCTTGGAGGCAGGTGGGGCGAAGGGCAGTGGGGATCACTATCCTTTCGCCTCGGCATATGACGCCGACCACGATGGAGAGGGAGTCGAGGTAGGGGTGGTATTCTCGGATGGCTGCTGGCATGTGGTGTCTGGCCTCTGGTGGTCTCCCCTCGATCAAGTCTGAGAGTTGCTGGAGGCTGGCGTCGGCCGCTGTGGCTACCTGGATGTCCTCCCAGGTGATCGGGGCGTCGCGGATGGCCGCAGTTAGTGCTGTGGCCATCCTTCGGGGTCATTGGCAATGCAGGCGATCCTGTTTGTTGGAATGCACGTGTTGATGGTTGTGTGAGTGTCGTCCTGCAGGTGGAGTCGGGCGGGTGAATGATCGCCGGATGGGTGGCGGGATAGGGCGTCGCTGGTGTGATTGCGGACTCCGGGGATGTATACCATCCGGAATCTGAATTGGAGTGTCTTCTCCTTCAGATTCCGGAGGCGGGTGTTGTGGATGTCCTCGAGCGAGCGATCTCCAAATACTTTGAGCAGTGGCTTGTGGTCCACTGCGATCTGGAGGTCGCTGCACCCGAGGACAAAGTGGCGGGCTTTCTCTAGGGCATCCACGACGGCGAGGGCCTCCCCCTCGATGGGGGCGTAGCGTGACTCAGCAGAGTGGGTAAAACGGGACCCGACAAGGACGACCTTCCATCCCTCCTGGCAACAGAGGATTTCCCGGGAAGGGCACTGGCAATGTTTTTGGAACAGCCAGAACCCTATCCCGTCCTTGCTCCAGTCTGTCGCCAGGCAGGTGGGTCGGTCCTTGTCGTATATCCGTATGCCTTCTTCGATGCGTCGGCAGATGTCCAGCTTCGACGCGTCGAAGGCTTGCTGTAGGCTGTCCATCCAGGTGAATGGTTGTGACAGGCTGAGGAGGTCTCTGAAGGGTTGCATCACCGGGGCCATGGAGAAGGCATACGCGACCTGGTTCACGAGTCCGAACCAGGCGCGTACGTCTGTTATGCCGAGTGGTTGTGGGAAGTCTCTGATGGCGGCGAGGTACTTCTTGCTGGGTCGGACGTCTGTCAGGGTGATATCGAACCCGGCAAACTCCACTTCATCCTGTGCGAAGCGGAATTTGCGCGGGTTCAAGGTGATGCCGTTCCGTGAGCAGAGGTCGAGCCATTGGGTGGCCTGATGGTATGCTGTTTCCAGGTCTGGGGACCATAGCAGGGCGTCATCGATGCACTTTGTTTTGCAAGTGACATGCGAGACAATGGCATCATAACGTGCCGTGTATGCATTCCCAGATGCGATGTACCTCTGTGGGGCGGAACGGTAGCGATACCTGCCCCAAGGGGTGATAAAGGTGGTGTAGTGGCGGTCCGACTCTGCCAGGGCGACATAGTGGTAGCCGTTCCAGGCATCGAAGATTGTCTTTTTGGTGTTACCTGGAATGGCCCACGCCTGGTGGAAGGGTGACTGGCAGTGATGGGTCTCCCTGGTGGCGTGCTGGTTCAGTTGCTGGAAGTTGATGGTCCTCCTCAGGGACCCGTTCTTCTTGGTGCAGATGACCATTCTATGGCACCAAGTGTCTGGGGTACCCAAGGGGACCTGTTCCAGCACGCCGAGGCGAACGTCCCTGTCCAGGCCTGCCTTTACCTCATCTTGCCAGTTGATGGGGATGCTGATGGGCGTGTGGCAAGGTTTGGGAATGGCAGCAGGGTCGATACTGAGGGACAGGGGTGGTCCGGCCATCATTGGCAGGGGCTGGTGCTCGCACACATTGAACGCACTTGCTGCGTATGTCTGCAGCAAGTGGCGTTCAAGCAGCCCCCGATTGGCCTCTGTGGCCGGGTATGGTAAGCTAACCACGGAACGCGGCCTGACCAGGGACCCAGTACGGATGACCCACGGAAACCCACCACCATCTTAACCAGTGAGTGTACCAGCGAGTGTTACACACACCAGAGTATCACACACACCAGTGAGCATCCCCCGACCTCAACCAGTGAATGCCCCAGTGAGCATCCCCATAAGCATACCCCAGCAAAACCCGGCACCCACACCTGCCCGCCCCTGCTCGTGCCCCAGACCTACCAGCTTACCATACCCGGCCACAGAGGCCAATCGGGGGTTGCTTGAACGCCACTTGCTGCAGACATACGCAGCAAGTGCGTTCAATGTGTGCGAGCACCAGCCCCTGCCAATGATGGCCGGATCACTCCTAGCCGTGGGGGGTGGTGGTGGGCTTGGTTGGGGTCCGGGGCAGGGTGTGTATGCCTGGTTTTGTGTGTCTATGACTGATTCCGACCTTGTCTGGTGTGCCTGGGGTTTGGTAGGCGAGCTGAGGGAGAATTCCAGGGGGATCATGTCGAGGTCTGCACATGTGGCCAGACTTAGATAGAGCTTCGTGGCTGACGGACTGAAATACACCATCTGGCGGGTCTCTGCACCTGATGGAATGCGGATTCGGATCAGGGCGGCTACTTGAATGGGGAGGTTGGTTCCTGAGGCTGATTTCATCAGGAGGTTGACCGGGATGAGGTCATCAGGCGTGAGATGGAGTTGATCCATCAGAGTGGGGCCGGCCAGGCAACTCTGGCACCCAGTGTCTGCCATGGTTATGGTCTGGACGATGAGGGTCTCCTGGGGGAGGGTGTGGCCGTGTGCTCGGAAGTCCTCATATCTGGCAGATAGGGTGACTGGGATGTTAGGTTGGGGTGGGGAGCGTCTCTGCGTCCACGTCTCGGAGGTTCTGTTCCAGGTTTGGTGCTGTAGGGTGCCTTCGTGTTCGTGCATCCCCAGGACTTGCTCGGAGACGCTAGATTCGTTTTCTGCTTGCTGCCAGCACATGTGTGGGAGGTGGTGTTGTCTGCCGCATGCCGAGCATGTTGTGCCAAAGGCGGAACAATGGATGCGTCGGTGGGCCGTCCTCTCTTGCTCTCCGTGTCCCTGCTGCCCACAGTAAGCACATACGCCTCGGTTGGTTGGGGGTCTGCTCTGTGGGGTGTTGCCTCTGGGTCGGATGTTTCTCGGTGCCAGGGTTGTGTTGGTTGACCTCTGTTGAGTTGGGGTGTGGCGGTGTCGAGGGGAGGTGCCTCTAGGCGGTTGAGGGTTTTGGCGTTGCAGCTTCTTGTATGAGCTGGCAACGGCTGATGTGTCCTCGTCTTCGTAGTGGGAGATGGCGCTGGAGGAGGTCGGGGTTGAGATGGACAGGGCCGAACGCTTTCCTGCAGCCCGCACCTCGATGAATTTGATGGTGTCCTCCACCGAGAGGTCCTGGTCCGGATGCTTAAGGAGATCCTCTTGGATCTCCGTATCCGCCAGGCCTATGCAGAGCTGGTCGGCCACTCGCTCCTCCCCCTGGTTTGTCATGCCGTCGCAGTTTGGGCACTTCTTAAGGAACCGGCAGACTTCGGCCTGTCCTCTGAGGCGTGCTGCGAAGGCGCGGATGGGCTCTATACGGTCCTGGGTCATTTGGGAGAGGGCTACCCTGGCCACCTTCGGGTTCTCTGATCTGACAGCTAGGGACTTGATGGCAGCGAGGAGTGCTTCCTCCGTCGACCCTTCGATGGGTAGAGGACCGATCGAGTTTCTCGTGACGTCACGCCTGAGTTTCGTGTCGCAACACTCCAGCAATTGCACTGGTATGTCCGCGCCAGACAGTTGGACGGCCTGAACATACGATCTCCAGCGTTGGAGGAAGTATATCCAGGCCTCTGTCGTCCCACCAGAGGAGACTTCCGGTCTTTTCACCGGGGCGGGTTTGGCTCTGGTGTTTCGGTGGATCAGGGCGTGGGTTGACAGGAGTACCGGGGCAATGCCAGGGTCAGTGCCTTCGGCGATGGTATATTCGCATCCTGGGAATGGGCAGTGGATGGCCATGAGGTGAGTGGGCGTCAAATGGAGTATCACCCAGGAGTCTCCGATCGGTATGCAGACTCTTTGTAGGTGATCGCAGGAAGACTACCAGATGCTATTCGGGTACTTGTCCATGCATAGAGGATAGTGCGTTACACATTTGATCATTGGATCAGCAAGGATATAAAGTAGCTTTCAATGAATAGCAATGCATGGACAAGTGACAGATGTGTGTGTGCGCATGCGTTAGGTAAGGGGTCGTACATAATAATGTTAATACGCATAGATGTTTGTATATACTTCACTAGTCTCAAATCACTATTACACATTTCAGTGCTTCCAATGTTGCCATATTTGAAGTTCATGGCAGCAATTTTGTACAAAACGGCTACCATTTGCACCAAAAAATGGCTGCCATTTTACAAAATGGCCACATTTCTCCTATACTAACTCTTTATCAAAAACGAATACTGCAAACAATTATTTTAAGGCAATACTCAAAAATGACTACTGTAAATTTGATTATTTTGTATCAGAATATATAGTGTGTGGTACAATACTGATCTTTTTCAGTTTGTTGGACATTCTCCTTCCACTTGCAGAGAGCAGTGCATTGGAGTTCAGCCTTTTTGCACTTGCAGCGGGTATAATACCCCTTCTTGCAGCCGCCAATAGATCAACTCATAGCAGATCTTGGATGCTTCTTGAAGTATGGTCCAATGTGGTTCGTATAATCTACCATCTATCTTGATCCAACCCCAACTACTTGGAGAAAGAAGCACAGTGTCTGGAGAAAGTGCTTGCCCCCAGATATGACCACCTTGGAAGGCAGCTCGCTTGACATGCTGCTCCAGAGCAGCGTTTGTTGGAGGAATTCTCTGTACAGAGGAGGTCTTTGCAAAGAGCTTCTTCCTGGCCTTATTCACATCAGTGCAGGTGCTTGTTCGGTCATAGATAAGTATGATAAACCTCTCAATGACATACATACTTTGTTCTGGGATATCAGTAGGTGCATTTCGGTCATAGATAAGTATGATAAACCTCTCAATGACATGCATACTTTGTTCTGGGATCGCAGTAGGTGCATGTGCCAGTTCCAGCAGTGCATTAGTAAGCTCTGGGAATGAATTCCATGTAGCCCATGCAGTTTTCCAACAAATGCTGATACAATATCACAACCAGTTAGTGCATGAAACATAGGAAGGGCAAGTGACTTCTCTAATCCAAGACAAGCTGCTATTTGGTGGGCTGCCAAGTATCGGAAAATTTTTCCTGTTGCAAATGCTAGCCAAACTTCATCTTGGCTGGTAGTGTTTCAACTACCATCACAGCCAACACCAGAACGTCAGTGTCAACAGTACGTATTAGTATTTGGTGATGGCCATGTTGTGCAGCATGTGCTACATGCAGCATCATACGACTGTCGGCCTCTTCATGACTGTATGGAGCAAGTAAGTGTACATCCTGTTGTGCTAGCACACAAAGAACCTGATCCCCATCTGTGACAACCAGTTCCTTTTTATCCAGTTTGATTGACTCAACAATTGCCTTTGTGAAGAGTTCTTTCTTGTTGAGGTCCACATGCAAAAAGTTTTGCCAGTTTCCCGAACAACACGTCGGCGTAACCCTTTTCCACGTTTTGCCCTAGCTGTTGCTTTGAGAGTGTCGACTACATAGCTGTCCCACACTAGATCTAGATGTGATACATGTTGAAGCTGTCCTGAGATGTAAGGGAGGAAGACCCGATGAGCATATCCTTCAAATGTCTCTACAGCACCTGGCTTCAGCATCTGAATGATAGTAGATCAATCAATGACTACATTGGTGACTTTGGATGCTTCAGACTGTTCCTCAGCAAGACCCTCCAGACACACTAGCATATCACTCTTGGTACCTAGGTAAAGTCTCCCTGCGGCAGAGAGTGATGGGGGACACGCTTGATTCTCATGTCTGAAAAATTCCTCGAGATTTCCATCACGTGTCTGACAGCCGATATATAATCGTGAGAAGAGTTCAACATCACAATTCAGGGAGTTCAGCTGTTGCTTTCCTTTGGATGCTTTGGATGCCTGGGTGCCAACAATGGTAGCTTGTTACGATGGATTGTATCATCTATTGACTTGGTCCTGTCTATTAGACATTCCTTTGTAAAACTGTAAAACTGATGCTGACCAATACACTTGGCATGATGGACTGTCTTCACTACAGCAGGGTCTGCAAGTTCTTTGGTATCAAGAACAAGCAAGTCCTGGCTCTCCTCTTCGAATGGGTTTCCCAACTCTTCAATGACGGTCACCAGAGAGTGAACAACTCTTGCAAAAGATATCTGTAGACTTGCTGTATGGTTATGGTGATGTGTGTCCACTCTTATTTCCCGCAAGTCAGAATTTTCAAATTCCCCAATTACTCTGGCAACCTCTTACCCAGCAATTATCCACCACTGCAGGGCACTTGGATTGTCAGTGAGGCCTACTGCACCTCCATCACCCTTGACATAGGCATTATTTTGTTCATGTGCTTGGTCAATGGGGATGGCCGAGAAAACTCGCTTGGTCTTTTGCACTGTGAAGTGGCCAGTGTTGAACTCTCTGTAAATATCTGGGTGTGTCTTGGGAAGTTCAGCCATATCTCTCAGATGCACTGGTATCCAGCGGGCATACTTTGTATGATCTAGTGCACAGAACCAGGGAACAAGTTCTGTTAAGGCATCTAATACATGAAACAGGGAACAAGTTCTGTTAAACCTCTCACTGGTATAAGCTACTTAAGTTGCGAAAACTGATTAGCCGCGACGAAAATATTCGTAAAAAATTAACCGTTCGCGGTATAATTATATTAAAAAATTGCCCTAAAGCATGCTTCTAATATACCCCTGAATATCCGTAATGAGGAAAGGGAAGTAAATGTGCCAGCAAACATCACTTCCGGTTCATTCCCGGTCTCGAAGCAACCCGCTTTAGTAGAGACAAAGCGTTAGACTTCCTATTTGAGGATGACTTCGGCCTGTCCGAGATTGATGTTAGTGAAGAAGAGGAAGAAGGTGCCTGTGCTTACCTGGGAAGTGGCGTAGTTGACGGTGATGCTATGGCAGCTATAACAGAAGCTGTTGGCACCGACCACGAAGCAAGTTTTCAAAGTATAGGTCGGCCAAGCGAAGCTTCAGACGATAGCGATGATCATGAAGACTTCCCCCAAGGTAAGAATAGATAAGAGTTGTATAGTAAAGCCAAGTAACTAGCATAATAATAAGAACTATTTCTCCTGGGTTCTTTCACTCATGGACCTGGAGGAGGATGAGGAAGCAGCAGAGGAGAAGACAGGGTTGGAGGAGAGGTTATTATTTATATATATATATATATTTTATAATGTAGCATTATGTGTTTGTCTGAGTTGTGCTGAACATGCAGACCTTCACAGTGCCAAGCATTGCCCTTTTATTTTTTTTCTATAATTATGTTATGCACACTTTGCACATACTTTTATTTATTTTTCAGTACTATGGACCCTAGCCTCTTTGTAATGATATTCACATCTTTGTGGTTTGTTATAATTAACCAAAAAATGTTGTTGACAAATAGTTGTTGTTGACCAAATGTTGACTAGCTAACATTGCTGATTTCATGTGTATGAAACCGAGCTGAAATAGCCTTTTTCAACTTATAATGATATTCACATCGTTGTAGTTTGTTATAATCAACCAAAAAAATTGTTGTTGACAAACAGTTGTTGTTGTTGACCAAAAGTTGAACGGCTAACATTGCTGGTTTCATGTGTAATATGAAATTGAGATGATATAAACCCGATATAAACCCTTTTATTTTACTTCCTGTCTCTTATAACAATATTCTCACATCTGTGGTTTGTTGCTAAGCAACTAAAATTTACCATAACGTCCCTTCATGCATCAGCTATCACCTGATATACAGTTGTTGGGTACTTGTCTTCATATGGTCCTCTATAAAAAGAATAATGTGAAATTGTGTCAATTTTTGTAAAAAGTCCTCCGTAAATCTGCCAGTGAAAGGATTAAGGCATCTAATACATGAAGCAGGGAACAAGTTCTGTTAAGGCATCTGATACATGGCTTCTCTCAAGGACCACACATAAGTGAGAAGCAAACCTCTAGTTCCATTGTTGTTGCCCAGTAACGAAACTGAAGGCAATTCTGTTTTCTGACACACCAGGCCACAGGGTTTTAATCGTCTTTTGAACAGGTAAGACTATAAAGGTCATAGGCACGATGTTGCAGAATATATAAGGCAGCAGCCGTAATTTGGTGGGCCTTTCTTGTGTGCATAACATGTGATGCTTTGAGTAGATATTCAGCCATTCCCACTGTTGCAATTTCAGTTTATTGTTTGATTTGCTTGTTTATTTGTTTCGTTGTATACTATTCAGGCTAAACAAGTGTTTGCATGGCGGCCATTTTGTAAACTGTTGCTATGGCCAGCGTGGGTACAATTGTGAGCACCACCATATCCAAAAATGTTCATTAGGTATTAATCTACATGTGTACCAATTTTGGTGCTTTTATCAAAAATGCACAATAGGTTTGGTAAGTTGGACTATGCCGCTGCACTAATACTAAAAATGCAACATCAGCCAAAATGACAGTCACCTGGGACAAATGCAACGGTATCTCCATGTACTCGATATTGACTCAACCAACTCTAAAAATCACTGCCCAACAAGGTGGACTGTCCAAGCCACATCACTAAGTGCTATCCTAAAAAATTATAGAATTTTGATGAAGCAATAAGATTGGTCACAAGACAACATCAGTAGCTCTTGATGAAGGCAAAAATATTTGGAGTGCATACTAAAATGGAAAAGTTTCATTTCTTCTATGGACTCAGCTTACCAAGTTGTAGTACTTTCACATTCAAATAATCTCAACACTAGCCTTCAGAAGGTAGAGCTATGTGCAGTGGATGCTCAAGATAATTGGTCATTCTTTGAGGTCAGTCAGGGATGCAAGCCTCCTTTGGACCAACGTCACTCAAGCTGCTGTGAAATTTTACAAGCACCTTCACTTCCACATCGTGGTAAGATGCCATCGAGATATTTTGAGTGTAATGCCAACCTGAGCACCATTACAATGTAGAGGACTTTTAACGTCAGATACATTGCAAAGCTCCCACTCTCGACATCTTCTACACCTACTCTCTATGCAGATGACATCCTCCTCTCCCATCCATTCTCTTCAACCTCTTCCTTAGATTCAGTGCAATCAGACATTGATCATGGCTATCTTCCCGTCTCCTAATAATTAACCCTAATATGAGCAAGTACATGATGATCTCTCATAAACCCCTCACATCCTAATACTCCACTGTATTAGTCCTCAATAGTACTCCCTTGATCTCGTCACTTCATTTACATACTTAGGATAACTTTCACCTGTAACCTCTCCTGGAACCTGCACATTAGCAAAGTACGCACTAAATCAAAGAAAATAGTAGGATTAATTTATCGCAACTTTTACCATCATCTCATATGCTAATTAAACTTTACACAACATTAGTTCTCCCTCGTCTAAGTTACTGTTCTTCTGTGTGGTCACCACCTTCCTCTTCTTGTAATTAAAAATCCTTAGAACACATTCAGCACTTTGCACTGAGACTCTGTGCCAATGGACTTCTGACTATGCATACAAATTCTCCACCTTTAAACTTCCTACACTCTCAAATAGATGTGCTCGGGCCTAGCTCCTTCTAATTTACGAAATAATAAACAATTACATCCATTTTCCTCCAGACTCAATCCAATTAGCTCCTATTCCGCTCATGCATTCTCGCCAATACCACCCATCGAACATCATAATCCCATTCTCCCGCACTGCATCCATGCAGTCTTCCTTCATTCCAACCGCCACAGCTCTTTGGAACTCACTCCCAACCCCATTAGATCCTTGTCCTCACTCTCTTCCTTCAAAGGATTTATTAAACAATTCTTCGCCTAACTTCAATCATTTTCCTACCTATCATGTTATCATGTATGTAAGGCTCTAAATAGCTTTGGATACTGAGCTCATTTTTCAAAAAAAAATCTATACTTTGAAACTGTAGACACAGTAGCTAGCTGCATTGTAGAGCATTTCAATTACACCCTGCATGCAACCTGTGAGCAGGTTCTCATGAAAGGAGCATTTGGGAAACAAGTTTCACAAAATGTTGACCAACTCTATGAGTTCTACACAGAGTTTACCCCTAATACCCTATGAACTCAGCTATCGCAGAGTCCTATCACAGTTTCAGTCAAGATATAATGTGTCGACGAAAAGAACAAAAAGATCCAGTGC
The DNA here is from genome assembly GCA_028752905.1 of Cladorhizidae sp. MBARI D1340-BT2. Taxonomy (NCBI): domain Eukaryota; kingdom Metazoa; phylum Porifera; class Demospongiae; order Poecilosclerida; family Cladorhizidae; species Cladorhizidae sp. MBARI D1340-BT2. The sequence goes on along the minus strand of JAQNBH010000016.1, from coordinate 9,211,013 downwards.
CTCATATTTACCAGAGGTCATGTGGATTATTCTGGTCATGCAATAAATGCCAGCCTGAACGTGCCTTCAGTGCACTGAGAAGGGTTAAGTTTTACCTGTGTAACCATGTTGAACAGCTGCCTTAATCATACGATATGCACAGATAAGGAGCTGGTAAAGGAACTAAGCCTCAAGTCATCAATAATTTTGTTGGTGGAGAGGCACTCATCCATTTTCGTCCACTTCACATAACAGTAATAGATGTGGATAAGTACCTCTACTCTAGGCCTCTCTAACAGTTGACATATTAACATTACAATAACCTTCTCAATAATCAACTTGAAATTGTATTCTCTCGAAGTTTCGACTAGATACTGTAGCCTTCATCAGAGACGCTAAGACTTGAGAAGGTTATTGCAATATACTGTAGTTATATATACTAGTATATATTGTACCTATAGTACCTTGAGTTGAAGATAGCTTTAATAAAGTTAAAGCCCAGATACACACAACGATCAAATATTCCTTCATTTTCATCGAGGAGAAGATTATTGGCGAGGAAGCTGAATCAGAAATAGGACGGAAGAAAAGCAGCTACAGAGGGGCGCAAAGGGAGAGGGAATCCCGATACCCATTTCGGGAGAGGAGCTGAGGTCCACAATAGCCGCCCTGGTGAAGGAGGCCCTGGCCAAAGAGAGGAGTAGTGCGAACAAGCCGAAAGACGGGAGAATATCGCACCCCAAGGACAGGTGGAATAGGGCAGCAAAGTTGGAATGTGAAGCGGTGCTATTACCGGTGTCATGCCAATACCGGTGTCATGCCAAATTCTTTCCGTTGCCAAATTTGTCCTCTTGGACCTACAGCGCGGTTCATGGCCAACCAGGGCAGGGTAAAAATTACCCAAAATGGTGTTTGTCTACAATTCTTATTAGGTAACGTGGGCAAAATAAGTTTCTGTCCTTAGTTGGTGATTTCAGTGCAGTAGCTCCAGACAGATATTGTACATACCAATGATATCAAAGCTGCCACTCCTTTTACTAATACCACTGTATTCCTTGGTCTCAGTATCACTACTATAGGTGCCATGCTTAATGTAATGCTCCACCTTCCTTAAATGTACTCCACAGGCTTTCTCTGTTCGCTCCATCTGCAAATGCAGCCAAAAGTTGATACACAGGTAGCTATATATATAGCTAGGAGCAATCAACACTGTTGAGTAAACTAACGGCAAGGAAAAAATACGTCTCTGCGCATGCGCAGTACGTAAAAGAGAGGACTAGGGAAGGATTTGGCATGACACCGGAATCAGTGCGCTGCAAGATCTTGTGAACCCCCATCCCCCCCCCCGCGTAAATGATTCCCGATCACTGTACATATCCTAGTTCTCAGTGACCAGGTCACCAAGTACTGTGGCCGAGGGAGTAACTGTAGACTATCGGATTGAGTGACCCCACCTTCTCGTCGATGATGGCTGAGGAGGCAGTTCATTTTTAAAGGGAATAAAGCATCTGTTATTGGAATAGAAGATATTACTATCTGAGGATGGAGTGCAGTTGTGTAAGGAAACAGTAACCACTGTACTTGAGTGTAACTGCCTCGCTATCCATTATCTTCCCCTAGGATGTAGTTCATTTTAGATACTATGATTTCAGTGAGGCAGACAGCTGAGGATTGCATTTTAGAATAGCCAGGGGAAAATATTTGTCTTGTTTAGTTGAGACCTATCTGAGTGCATTTGTATGAGAGAACAGTGACAGAGAACAGTGACAGTGACCCCTCCTACCTCTGAATGGAGTACCCCACCCCGAGTTTGGTTGTGACCTATCTAAGTAGGTGTTACAATGCATTTCAGGTGCAATGCAGGACAGGTGTTGCAGTGTCTGGTGACCCACCCATAACCCTGGGTGTCACTGTATCCCAGTTCTCAGTGACCCCCATTCACTGCATGGTGACCTATGTCGGGATGGAGTGACACACTCCTCTCAATATTCGATGGTCGTCTGGGAGGCAGTTCATTTGAGCATAAATAGACTAGAACAGTTATTGGAGTAGTTAATTGTGTTCTATCTGAGGATAGAGTGCAGATTGTAAGGAAACAGTTCACCCCTGTATTGACTGTGACTGCCTTGCTTTCCATGACTTTCCGAGGATGCAGTTCATTTTAGATACTGATTTTCAGTGAGGCAGACAGCTGAGGATTGCAATTTAGAATATCTGGGCCAAAATATTTGTCTTACTTAGTTGTGATCTATCTGAGAATGGAGTGGATTTGAGTGAGAGAAAACAGTGACCCCTTCTTCCTATGGATGGAGAACCCTCCCCCAGTTTGTTGTGACCTGTTGAAGCAGGTGTTACAGTGCATTACGGGTGCGACACATGAAAGGTGTTGCAGTACATGGTGACCCCTTTCCCTTTAAAATGACTCTGAGGGTCACTGTATCAGTGAGCCCCGGTCACTGTATCAGTGAGCCCCGGTCACTGTATAGTGACCTACTATGGGATTGAATGACCCTTGTCTTGCTATTCTGAGGAGGCAATTCATTTGCGTGTAAATAGACTAGATTTCAGTGAGACAGACATCAAAGGGTTGCATTTTCTTGCAGCTAGACCAGTAATATTTGTCTTACTAAGTTGTGACCTATCTGAGGATGGAGTACATGTACATTTGAATGAGAAAACAATAACCCCTTGTGCAGTTACCTACCTCTGGATGGAGTGACCTCGCCCCAGTTTGTTGTGACCTATCTCAGCAGGTATTATAGAGACCGGAAATTCACTCTTTGAAAGACTCAAAAATTAATGGATCAGGAGTGGAGGTTATGGAGATTACAGATCATGTCTACAGCTATCTATGTTGTGTTCACCTGTCCGTCTCATGGGATACTAGTCCCTTATCTCAGGGTTGAGTGGATTCCATTTCTGGTGGCTATATAGGCCAGGGGGAAGTCTTATTGAATTGTGATCTACCTGAGGATGAGTGTATTTGAGTGAGGAAATATCTGATGATTTCAATTTAGAATATGTGGCTTGGCTGGTATATTTGCCTTACCGAGTTATTAGGATGGACTGCATTTGAGTGTGGAAACTGTGACCACATGCATTTGAGTTGTGGTTGTGTGCACAATTGTATTTCAGTCTCTGTATATATGTATCGAAAATGTAGTTTTCTGGCCCTTCTCTAAAATGCAACATCTAGTGACCCCCATTATCTTGTGACACTTTTGACCAACCCCTCCCCACTTTCACTGTATCCTACAGTAAGACACAGTGACAAATGAAACCCAGTATTATTACAGTAGATATTTCAATAAAAGCAAACATCTTTGGATAACTAAGCATTACAATCTCTGCAAAACCAATGCTCAGTGTTGTTGGTTAGTGAGGTCTCGAGTCCCACACACTGTAAGTGGTACCACTCCTCACATTGTTATACTGAATCATGTTCCCAAATGTCTCTGTCATCTTACATGAGCAATAGATATCAATAGAGGTATATGGGTAGCGATTTGTTTCGTTGAAAATGCTTTTCTTTTAGTAGAGGGAATGGAAGTAACTTCCCACAGCTAAAACAATCGAATAAATGACTTAGCATTATTTCTTGGTTAAATTCCATATCTTCAATGGGGTCACCCCTGGCCATGTGGTACGCATATGCGATAGCAAAGACACCACAGTCACTTGCACCCTTTTGCTGTTACATCTCTGGAACATGGACAACTAACTGTGTCTCCACTGTACTTTCCAGGTCATCGATGCACAAATGGCTAGCTGATGAGTTAATGATGGGTTCATGCCACTCTCCACCCACATGCTGTCCAAGACTGTTATTTGTGTATCCTTACTGCCGGACGTAACCCAGTGATTGCCATTGATGTTATGGATTTGGATAGTTTCTTTTGAATGACTTTGTGCACATAAGAAACCATCATTTGGAACCAAAGTGGGGACTGCAAACAGAAATATTTGGATATTCATTTTGAATAAGTTCCTGTGCCAAAATGATGTGCTCATCAGTTACCCATTTTCCAGCTTCCAGTTCCTTTATTGTTTCTATAAATTTCCTCTGGAATAAGAAATACATAGTTACAATAATTCTAAGTGAGTGCAATGGTATTGTGGATTTCTGCACGACATGTACACTTTTATAAGCAACATTCAAGCAACATTTAAACATCATGATTTATCACTCTTCCTTTATTTTTTGTGCAGACCCGTGGCTTTTTTTCTGGTGATAGAATTTTGCAGATGATTCTCTGTACACTTTCAGTCTGTCAGCATTGCCCAGACTGACAAGGATAATGTTAGACTTGAGGTTACGCAACCGGAAAAGCTTTTGATTCTTTTGTTCGACAATTTCATATGGGCAACTCTATTTAGGAAACATTTTGTCTCCTTTCTTGCTGTCCTGCTTAGAATTCCTCATGAAAACATGAGGACCAACTTCAAATTCCTATACATGCACACAAAAAATTATACGTGCATGTATATAATTATGTTAATCTATTACAGTGCAACCTAGCTAATCTGAACTGGACTAATCCAACCCTCCCAATCTGAATAGAGATTAACAATTATATACATAGGCTTGCCAGTTTGAAGTGGTTCTACTAAATAGTACTCTACACAACCCAAGCAGTTGTTTGTGGTGTGTACAAGTAAATTATATATTTCTATGAATTTAAATTTATAATACACTATTTACTGTTTAAAACCAGCCAACATTTAGTATACTGTACTTTAAGCTGGCCACCATTACTCAGAAGAAGCTAACTGAATATTTCCATATGTAGTTTATTGTGGTTACATGTGTACATGTAATTCTGTATAAGTTATTACAACTACTGTACAAATTATATAATCTACCTATCCCAAAACACCTAGGTACAGGCCCATTTGGGATTAGCAAGGTTGCACTGTATTACCTCCTTTAACTTCCTCCAGCATGTATCTTGCTTGTGACAAAACAATATTCTTCTTGGCATTCTGAAAAACACTTCTTTCAACTTCATCATTGCTTGAATTTTAAGTCCAAATCCTTCGAAACCACACTCTTCCATTTCACCTTCCATTTCATCTTCCTTTTTTTCCATGGGTAGAGTTGCCTTTCTATAATGAAATACTCTGTAAATTATATTGTCCATAAAAGCAGAATAAATCATAACAAACCTTTGGTACAACATCTCAGATGGTATATAACCAGTAGACTTCTGCTTTGAAGTTCTTATAGAGAATAGAATGGCATCCATGAATTTATCCCTATCATTTTGGTGGTGATTTGACCACCTTCAAAAGCAACTTTGGATAGTATGGTTACATTTTTCCACTAGTCGATTTGTTTGTGGATGATAAGCAGACGTCATTCACTGTTCGGTTCCAGAAGTGTTCGTAATTGTGAATTAATCCCATTAACAAATTCTTGACCTTGATCTGAAATTAGTCTTGTAGCACAGCCAAACATAAACAATTAATATTAATGAGGTCTTGTCTTGTTTCATTGACTACTAACTAATTGCAAAATATTATTTATCAATATAAGGTTGAATATTTGTTTATATGTTTATAAATATTCAGTAAACATTTATTGGGGATATGAGTGTATGCTGCTTTGGTTGTTTCACACACTATTTATATGATTGTATGTAACCAACCTACACACATTTACTACAGCTACTTGTGTCTACAACACAACAAGCAACTGCATTGGTGGTTGCTAAATAATGACCAGGGAATTTACAGAGCAGATGGAGAGAGATCTGCTAGACTAGATGAGAGTGCACCTTCCAAAATAAATAACTCTCCTTGTATTTTTATCACATGAGAAGATAGAGTAACATTTACTACAGCACTCTACCCTTGAATTGTAATGGCAGGTAAATCACAGAGAAGTAGGATGGCATAATAGAAATGTGTTGAGACTGTAGCCAAAAAAAATTTGATCGAATAAAAATTGATATTGTATATTCCCAAAATTCTTACCAAATCAGATTTCAATGTCAAGATTCTGACAGCAGTTCACAACACCTATCTACAGTGCCAAGGCATTATTTTCTTCAATTCCTGGCCCCTATGAGATTAATCTTAACCCAAGCATATAGCATGTGACTATAAAAACCTTGTAATAAGTAAGAGTGTGTGTGTGAAACTATGTGTGTGTATGTAAGAAATAGCACCTTAAGATGTGACAGTAACTTTCATACCTGCAAGTTATTTTATATATAAATAATGCAACTCCTTCAGCACATTTGCTTGGCAGCGCTTGAGCTTATGGCCATTTCGTGAAATAATCAATTAAGTAACAATATACTGCCTCTGTTTGTGGCAGAGGTGCAATGAGATCAATGCCAACCTATAATAAAACATTTTGTTAGTGTGTGTGTGTGTATATATCAGAATTCTTTCCAAACTTCAGGTTCCACATGTATTGGATGAAGCTGTGCAAAGGATTTCGTAAACTTGTCATTGACTCTAAGGTTTCCAATAAATCCTTGAAAAAATCTTGTGCAATGTTTTGTCTCGACACAAATTACCATCTAGAATAAGATGTTAGTTAATATTTATCAGTAGTAATAACAATATTATACCTGTATGTGAGGTGTGACATGCATGCATCACTCGTTCTTTTTCTTCAACATATTTAACACAAATTCTCCATGGTGAACCTTTGCTTGATTTTCTCGTAGTGGTCTTGAAATACAAGGTGCCATCTTTGCATTTGTAGTTACTTAATGCCTATAAGTAAACACAATTAAAGGCTTGGGATGAGCACTACAGTTGTGTATAATTTTCTCTAGTGTAGAAGGAAGAAATAATTACCCTTTTTTAATCTTAATAAAATTACTGTTAACAAATCGCTATGTCTATGCTGGCTGTGAGCCTCTGGACTCACTGTTCTGCATAATTTTTCTAGGGGGCAGATCAATTATTGGTTGTCTCAGGTCTATAGTGTAGTGAGCTTAGCTTGCATTCTAGAGGAAGGGGGGGGGGTGATACCTACCTACCAAAGCCAGCTCCATGGAAGAGTACCATGTCTTCCCCAGCATAATTAGCTAGACCATTACTCTCACAAGCCAAAATAATTATAACTTACTCTCCTGCACAAGTTTCTTTTTGATCTTTATTTAACCCACTTGGTTAGACACCCTGAGTCAAATACTTATATACAAGATCAAAATCAGCTTCCATAGTGTAACAGAGCCAGGACTTGTGGAATAACTATCATGTCTTGTGAATAATTAGCTAATAGACACCCCTGAGCTGGGACTCATATTGATTAGACTTGTAGCTAGCGTTCTATATATAGGGTTCTATTGTTAGCTCAAGGGACTGGGCGTATGTAATGACTGTTTTATTATTGCCTGTTGGGTTGAATGAGAGAAACACTAAATGTTACAGGGTTCCTAGTTCTCCTTGCCTCCTCTGTGCTCCTCCTGATAAGCAGCTGGCTCATCTATCTTGGGGGGTGGGACTATTTGCACTTTAGTCCAGTTCTGTACTGAGCACTTGATTGGTGTAATGTCCTGTACAAATTTAGAATAATTGCAGCTACAGATAGACCCAGTATAGTAGTTCTTTACTTGAAATGCTTATTTAACTAATCAAAAGTCATCAACTACAGCTGGAAAGATTTATAAAAATGAAATAACAAAGCTGTAAAGCCAGTTTACTCTCACTCTTGAAGGAGCTTTCTGGCATTTTCATTCATTGATGATAAAAAATCTATACATATATTATTTTTAGAGAATGGCTGAGGAATTCATAAAGTTCCTTTTCAGACACTTGAAAAGGTTACCTAAGTGCCAACTTTTTCTGGTGGCAGTAAAGTCATAACACAGTACGGTTGGGTTTGGGTGGAGCCAGGTGCCTCCTTCAAACTAGTAAGTCCACAACCTTGTGACACACTGCAGTCTACCAAAAAATTGCCAACCTGCATAGATGAGTATTATTGTGGTTGTAATGTGTAGAAATTTCCTGGTATGTGAAAACTGCAACTATGCATCACACTTCCTTCCAACTTAATAAACTTCAGGTTTTGTACTAGAGGAAAACTGCCATGAGGGCCTGTTGAGAGGATTGCAACAGATGGTCTAAATAATTAGCTGCACTAGTAGCCAACGCTTGGTGCCTGGCCGTTCATAATTCGGGACTTTTTGAAAGAAACTGGTAAAACATAGAAACCAGCACCAAGAAAACATGCGCTCCAAAAGCCAGTCATATGAACGGTCAAAGATACATCACCTTCCTCAAGGAATTGGTATGAGTTGCACAGGATAACTCCATGAACAGCTGAGAAAAGCCAAGACTCCAGCATCTATGCCTCTGTATTTTTTCAACATAGCATTATCTTTGGTCAAAAATTAACGTTTAATAAAATTTTAAAAACTGAGCAGTGTTTGTTAGTAAAATCATAAATTGATACACTCCATGCAAATATCATACATAGTGTATCATTTTCTATATGTCTAGGACATCATCAATAGAGGCATAATTATAGTAATTTTCTTGCAGGGATTGGAAGTAAATTTTCACCACTAAAGCAACAAATTAATTGGCTTCAAATTATTTCCATCTTTACCTCTGGACATGTGGAATGAAAATGTAATAACAAAGGTACCACAGTCATTTTGCTAACAAAATAACCATGTCAACAATAGAACATCGCGAGTTATGGGTCAGTGATGACCTCATACTACTTCCTGTCCAAGACAAATCACAGCAATTGCCATTGACAGGATGAATTTGGAGAAAATAAAATTACAGATGAAAGATCATCTTCTTGTGCCTGCCTGAGGTTAATTTTATACTGACTATATACCCTATTTAGGAAACATCTTATCTCGTTTCCTTGAAAATACCAGGCATTTGGGAGTCTAGGGACATTTCAAATGAAACTTATTGGGCATACGAACCAGTACCTTGAAAAAATGCTCCTCCACAAGCAACACAAGTATTCATATTGCGTCAGAAACTAGAACAATAATATTGTATATCACAAACTACTTGACTCAACACTCCCCCAGGGCCTTGCCATATGGGGCTTAAAAACGGGACTCGGACAAAAATCTTTATACTTATATATTTCTGGTTCTAGGTGTGCTCTCTACCACACTGATGCTAGACACATTTATTCCTCACTCTCTCAAACTCAGTATTTTTAGCTCACATTTTAAATGTAGCTAGTGTAGTTTAATCTCTCTAGAAGACTCGTCATAAAATTGTTTGGCAGCGCTCGACATGGCGAAATAAAACACTGAACATACTTTCTTACATATAGTTTATTGTTCTAGTTATATTGTCTGTGCGCTAGTGTAGCGTGCTACTATTTATCACTCTGTAGCTTCTGCCTTTCCTGGTCACCCTGTGACTTCTCTCCTCCTGGCTGGCATCCCTGCTTCTCTCTTTGGACTTCTTGTGGATTTCAGACATGGTATCCTTGGCAAGGTTGCTGCCAAAGCAGTTGAACAGGGACCCTGCCATAAATGGCAACAACTCCTCCACCAACAAGTGTCCACTGTCAAATGCCTCATTCTGCCGTCCTTGGTAGTTGCAAACAAACTTACTCACAACAGCCTGGAAGACCATCAAAGCACCGTCACAGGCAAGGAAGCTTGCCCTCCTATCAGGGTCACCAACTATGTGCCTCCACACCTGGCTCACATCAACTATGAGGCTGACAGCCAGCTCGGTGGGTGCATTCAGTCCTCCCCTGTTCAAGGTGTTGGTCATCCACAAGTACTCATCGTCCACCTCATCAGTGTCAAACACTGGGTCCTTGACACCAGCCTCCTTGTCCACCAACAAGTTTATGCAGTCATCACAGTCCTTCTTCTTGGTGGCCTGGTATCCCAAATAGCTTGCAGGCTTGGCATGGTCAGGTGGCTCATATGTGTCTTCCTCACCTGTGTCAGCAGCCACAAGGCTCTTGACGAAGCTGTCGATCACCTGCTGGTCCTCCTGCCTCATTGCCTGCCTGGCTCCAGACATCTCCTGCTGCACCTCCTTGATGCCATAACCGCTATACCACAAGAGGGCATGCTTGCGGATGATGGCTTCACCCTGCAGGAAATTGCGGACACTCGCCCAATAGTTGAAACCTGCCAGTTTCCTTAAGTGGCCAAAGTGTGACTCCAGCGTGCCCCAGGGCTCCTCCTTGTAGTTCTCCAGCACATTGTTCGCCATGAGCTTAGCCCCTGGCTTGTGTGAAACACTGCCATTATGGTGTCCCTGGTCATCTTCTGGTCAGCTGGTACTAACTTGTCATCTGAAACCTCCTTCAGGTATCTAATAATTAAATTAATATTAATAATCAACCTCTTTTAAAACAAAAGTATTTCTAACATAGTAGATAAATCTAAGCTTTTAAATTAAAAAAAGTCGTATTATTAAATTTTAAAAATAGGTATTTAATAATAGGTACACTGTATTTAATTCCCTCCCAAAGTTACAGATGTACTCCAGGTTCCTCTGGGAGTTTTGACAGTCCTCCTCAATGCGCTTTCTGTTGTCGTCATTGAACCTCCTGTCAGCATTTTCAGACTTCGCATTGACAATGATGAAGCACTTCCTGATGGCGTCCAAGAAGTCAGCAGTGTCTCATCATCTCTGGGTTCATGGTCTTCTCCGCCACAAATCTCAGGGAAGCTGTTGTAGTGGAATCAGTTGCTGCCGCTGCAAGGCTGACTGACTGTCGCTCAATGTTGGAGGGATTGAGCACCTTGTCAGTTAATTTGTAGCCCATTTTGGCAGGGTGGCCAAACTGTTTAGTCACAATCTTCTTGAAATGGTCCAATTTCACAGTGTGCATTGTGTCTTTCCCCTCACAGGTGACTAGATTATTCCTGTCACTAACCCAGGTGAAGTTCTTGAACTTGAGCACCTTCCTATTGAGGAGACAGTAGTAAATGTTTTTGAAGATGTGAGTCATGTTGTAGAAAGTATAAAGCCTTTGAGCAGGTTTAGCATGGTTCCCTATGTGCATTGGATGATTGGTGACACCGTCAACGAGTGAGTTATGCCAGGCCTGGTATCTCCTCATTCACGTTGTTGAAGACCTTGTTGATGAACTTAGCATTTGTTGTAGGGACAGGATTCATAGACACATCTCAAAATACTTTCTTGTCACTACACTGAATCCCTCAGTCACGTTCAAAGCATTGAGCTTCTCATGGCAGGTGTTGGAGTGTGGTAGCACAATGAGGCTGGTGTCATACAGGTGCTTGTACAGCTTAGGGCTCATGCAATCCCACATTGCACACTGTCCCATGAAGGAAGAGGAATAGTGATGTGCATTGGGATATTTCTGCACCTGTGCAGAAAATTGTCACAAGCCTCACTTCATCATCCAGCTCTTGCATGTTAAGTTGTTGAGAAGGTCTGTGCAGTGTGTCAGGATGTCCTGAGGCTCAACCTCGGTGTCCTTGGCATGCCAACACATTTTCAAGATCACTCACTTTGCAAATTTCTCCTTAAATCTCTTGGCCTAGATATGCCACTGGCAAATACCTTGAAAGTCAAGTCCTGGTACACATTCACACAGAAATCTACCTGTGGAACATCATCTGCATTGAGCTTGTCAATGGTGAAGCAGATGAATTGGTGGTTGTTGTCGCCAGGTCACTGTCAAATCTGACATCATACACAGTAACTGTTTTTAAAAAATTGCTTGTGTCACAGACTACCTATTAGTCTCTGTGTGTTGGGTCTAATTGAAACATAGTATAGTCTGTCTATAGTGCTATAAGACTTTAGGAATAAAATATTTTTAATTACTTTTTACTAATTTTATTTCCCTTCTATGTGGAGACCAACAAAAACGGGGGGGAAATAACCGAAAAGGTCAAGCTTCATAAAAATTTAATAAGGTCAAGATTCATAACCGGGACTTTAAGACCAAAATGTTCGAACCCGGAACCGGTACATTAGACACAGTGTTTAAATTAGATTTACCTGAAACAATGGTCGATACAGAAGCTTGGCCTGCACATCTTTTCTCACAGGTCGGCAAAGTCATTGACGGAGTCCTTTGCCATCAGCTCGACCTCCTGCTGCTGAAGCGTCCTTTGGTGTCTGACCTCCCTGATGGCTGCCTGGGTGGGTCTGGGCTGTACCACTGGGACCTGACTGTAGTAGCCAGGGTACTTGGGGAAGAGGGAGGGGACGGAAGTTGGTTTGAGACACCTACGTTTCCTGTCAGCCCCAGTCTTTTTCACCTGTGTAGCCTCAAAGTCCTCAGGCTTAAAGTGTTTGTCACTGACACCAGGCTTGGTGTCGACGGAATCCTCTTGGTGGAGTATTTTCACCCACTTCTGCCTGATCTCTTCATTAGCAGGAAAGACTCTCATTGTATACTTCTTGGGCTCTGGCACCTCGCCCTCTTCTTCAACTGCCTTGTCATGTTTCGTTAAGTCATATCCAGAGCGGCAATTAACTGCCTGGCACTTTTTTTCTTAAGTTGAAATCTTCACTTGTAATATCGTTCAGCTACTCTGGTGTGGTGGCCATTGCAGTGGTGGATCCAGGATTTCAAACAAAAAGGGGGACGCAACATGGCGTCAGGACTAGAAAGACCGGAAGTGGTGAGGGAGTAGTTAGTGAATGAAGTGGCAGAGGGAATGGTGGTGGCCTCCCTCGACCTTACCCACTTCCCTGCAGTGCAGGTGCATTGCTTCGGGTTGATCCCAAAGGACTCCTCTGATAGGTGGAGGCTCATAGTGGATCTGTCATCTCCAGAGGGTCGAGCGTCAATGACGGAATCAAGGAGGAGTTATGAACACTATCGTACGTGTCAGTGGATGATGCAGTGGAAGCAATCCTCGGACGGTGTGTGGGAGCCTTGCTAGCAAAGGTTGACATTCGAATTACAAACCAAATAGTGCAGGTTCACTCGAAGGATCGATGGTTGCTAGGGATGCTCTGGGAAGGTGAACTCTGCATCGACACAGCCCTACCTTTTGGCTTAAGATTGGCCCCAAAGATTTTTAGTGGACTGGCAGATGCAGCAGAGTGGATAGTGAAGGCACAGGGTGTACAGACTTTGACAACCTGGATACCTTTTTAATAGTAACACCCCGAATTCAACAGAATGTGCAGAGCATCTCACCATCCTGCTCTCGATATTTAACTTACTTGGCATTCCAGTGGTCAATAAAAAAATTAGAAGGACCATTGACAGTAGTCATCTTTCTAGGCATTGAGGTAGAAACAACGGCTATGATTACCTGTCTGCCAGCACAGAAGCCTATAGAACTGCAGGAACTAATGAGATCCTAGACCAATCAGAGATCATGTTGTCAATGGGATCTTAAAACCATGGCAGGGAAACTGTAGCAATGTAAAGTGGTAAGACCGGGTAGGACATTCCTACACAGAGTATTCGAGCTGATGAAGGGAACCAGCAGACATCAACACCACATACGGTTAAATGTGGGATTTGGTCTGATTTGATGTGGTGGCACACTAAGTAGAATGGAGTGGCAAATGATGCCACCAGGAGCAAGACCAGAAACGCATGTATTCACAGATGCATCTGGGGGAGTCAGATGTGGCGCCTGGTGGTAGCTGAACTGGATTCAGCTGAAATGGGCCCCGGGGTTAGCGTTTGGTGAATTACCGATCACCCAGAAAAAATACTTGCAGTGGTACTGGCAAGTGGCAGCCGGTGGGGAGAAACGTGGGTGAGAGCCCACTGTGACAATGAGGCTGCAGTGACAGTCCTTAACTGGGGATACTCATGGGAGCCACATATAATGAATTTGCTGCGGTGCCTATTCTTCATCAAAGCCCACTACCAGTTCAATCTAAGAGTGGTCCACATAGCGGGTGTCAATAATGGGGCAGTTAACAGGATTTCACGAGATAATCCGTCGGTTTTGTTTTCACAGGGAATACTGGATCCAACTGCAACTCCAATTCCTCAGATACTGAGAGAGCTACTATAGGAGCAGCAGCCAGACTGGACGTAGGTGAAATGGACACAGGTTTTCAGAAGCCGGCTTGGCTTCAGTCACCTTAAAATTCTACCAAGCAGGATGTGAAGCATTCAATAGATTCTGTGGTGCAGGGGGAGGAGGTGGCATTTCCAACATCTGAGCAGGTCATATGTTACTTTGTGGAAGCTCTGTTAAAGAAGGGGCTGGCAGGGACATCCATGAAAGTGTACTTAGCGGTCATCAGGTACACACAAATGGCCATTGGTCTGGGAGACTCCCACATGGCAGACTGCGATATGTGGTATGAGGCTTCATGAAGATAACAGCCAGCCCAAGGAGGAAGTTGGGTTGTCCATCACACCTGGTATTCTGCGACAACTGAGAGCAGTGTGGGGAAAACAGGAGGATGCTTGCATTGGGCACATGCTCTGGCCTCTTGTAATGTGCTTTTTCTAGGTTTCTGCAGTCTGGGGAAGTGGTGGTACCAGCACCTAAGCACTATGACCCAGCAATTCACCTCAGCGAGGGGGATGTGAAGTTGGATAGAAGGGTCGATCTCTCTTACTTCAAGGTCACCATAAAAGCCTCCAAAACATATGTCTTCCTGAAAAGGATAATAATATACTGAGGGTCTACAGGGACAGAGCTGTGCCCAGTAGCGGCAATCCTTAGTTACATGGCGAAAACCAATCCCACGTCAGGTGGCAAACTAGGGCCGTTCTTCACATTCAGCAATAGTTACCCCCTAAAAATATGTGAAGAGTGAGGAAACCAAAGGACAACCTGACGAAGGAACAGAGAATAGTCCTGGGAGAGCTGAGGAGGATGGAAGTGGTCATGATCCTACCAGCAGACAAGAGGACGGCAACAGTCCTGATGACAAAAATAATTTACTTTTTACATTGCAGCGCTAACAGGAATGCTGGAATCCAAGATATATGGAATACTGAAGAAGGATCCCAACAAGTCACAGGAAAGCAAGGTGAGTTGTGTAGTTAACAATTTGGAGAGTACAGGAGAAATTAAAAAAACTGCCTATACTATAGCTGTAAGAGGACCACCATTAATTTATGGGCTCTATAAGATACATAAACTAGAGGTTCCCATTGTATCTTGTATATGTGCACCTTCATTTAATCTTTCCCAGTTTATAGCACATTTGATATTACCTCTATCTGATACACGAGTATATTCCTCAAGGATTCTGGGCATTTTATTGAGCTTATTCAAGGTGAATGTTTGGCACTTGATGAGAGTTTTTTATGTTTCCTCTCTTTTTACCAATGTTCCCCTGGAAGAGGGAGTGGAAGTAATTTTTGGAATGTAGAGAAAATACGAGAACTTGCATGAGAGGATTGCTAGGTGCTGACAAGATTTTTGAACCGTTGGAGTTGTACCTAAAATTCACCTACTTCAGTTATCAAGGAAAATACTACGAGCAGAAAGAGGGTGCAGAAATTGGCTCCAAGTATCAGCAGTAATAGCCATCCTTTACATGGAATTCTTTGAGCAGTTGCCACTAAAAACTGCCTCTCTAAAGCCAAGGTTTTGGAAGAGATATTTGGCCGATACTTTCTACATAGTTAAGAATGGCAGTTGACCATCTAAACAACATCAGGCCAAAGTTTACCATGGAGTGTAAAGTGGATGAATTGTTACCATTTCTGGATTACCACCTACACAGAAAGGAAGGGGAAAGACTAAGTAAAACATTTTACAGAAACCCACGCACACGAGCCACATACCTGGATTATTGATCACATCATCCTAACCATGACAGATGAGGAGGTAGAGTTTAAATGATAGAGCAGAGATGTGGCAGAGAAGGAGGACCTGCAGAGGGAATGTGAAGGAAAGTCGTCCTTCTGCTGAAACAGACACTTTAACTGTTCAGTCAGATCCACACTTTCGTCCGACGCCTGGGACCTACTCCTAGCCCCACCTGCTAGAAATCTAATCCCAAGCCAAATTCAGTCTCTCCCAGAGATACTGGCTACCCACTTGAAACAAGTATGTTATATATTATATACAGATAGAGAATCACACATACACAGTGGCAATCAACACTATCAATAATCTCCATCAAAGTTCTTACAACAGTTCGTAAAGTTAAACATAATCAGGTATCAGTTCTTTTGGGCATAGGCCGTAGCATGTTTCTATCTTATACATAGTCTCCTTTTATACTCTTTCTATCAGTTCAGTTTGACATCACTGGTCTCCTTGCCAACCTGTGGATTAGACCAATCATCTTCACTTGGGTCAACCCATGTCACAGGCTCCTCAGTCAGGTGAGTGTTCTTGCTTGTTGTCTGTGGTGTGGTTGTGGCTTGTTTGTTCACATGAGTGGCTTGTTCTTTCACATGTATATGTCCCTTTGTTAATCCCACAGATAGTGATGTTCTGCTGTCAACACCACCTGCTGGTTCTGCCACTGTCAGGTGAGAGTATTTCCCTGACACTCCCCTTTCCTTTCCTCGTGACCCGTCGTGATTCAATCTATCCGCATTAGCATTGGCGATTCCGGCTCGATGCTTAACGGCGAATTCGTACTGTTGTAGGGCCAGTCGGGGGTTACTAATACTGGTTTACTCACTAGGGCTTCCTTTAAAAGGGTAAAGGCTTGTTCACATTCCTCTGACCATTTAACTTTGTTTTTATGGGTTAAATTAGTCAGGGGGGTAGCTATAGTAGAGAATGAGGGTATAAACCTACGGTAATACCCGCAGAGACCCAGGAAAGCACGTACTTGTTTCTTATTACTAGGTCTAGCATATTCCTTGACTGCTCGTATTTTCCACTCTACTGGTTTAAGCTGTCCAATCCCAACCATGTACCCCAGATATTCACATTCATTGACTGAGAAGTCACACTTCAATTCCTTTACATGTATACCTGCCATCTGAAGTCTTCTGAATACCTCGTCCAAGTGGTCGAGATGTTCTGGCCAGGTATCACTTCTGATCAAGATATCGTCCAGGTAAGCTGTGGCAAAGGTATGCATGTCATGTAATATGTGATTTGGAAGGTACTAGGGGCAGACACTAACCCAAAGGGCATGGTTCTAAACTGGTATTTACCATATGGTGTGATAAACGACATCTTTTCTCGGCTTACAGGTACTTGATGGTAGCCTTTGGTAAGATCCAATGTTGTGATGAACTTAGCTTTGCCAATTTCATTTATTAAGTCCTCTGTATGAGGTGATCTCCTGTGGTTATCGCATTTAGCTTATGGTAGTCCACACACATCCGGGAACCTCCATCCTTTTTGGGGACCAACACTATGGGGGCTGCCCAAGGGCTCTTCGAAGGCTCTATGAGATTGACTGGGAGAGTAGGGTTTGTATTTCATCCCTTAAAAACTCTTGAGCCTTGTGTGCTAATCGGTAAGGAGGCAACCTAACAGGTGGTGCATTCCCCGTTCTGATCTCATGCTTCACTAATGAGGTGAGACCTGGCACATCTTGTATAACCTCACAAAACTTCTCCTTCAGCTGAGCTAACTGTGTACTCTGCTCTAGTAAGAGTAATTTGGGTTTTGGGTCTAGCTCAGGGTTAAGCATGCTGTCCGTCTCTTGCTCATCTGCCACAAACACTGCGGGGGCTGGGGAAGACCACCTCTTTATGGCATTGATGTGGTAAGTCTTAACTCTCTTCCCACATGCACCTGCGTCCACTCTATAAGTAACTTCAGTGACCTTTTCACTAATCATAAAGGGACCTTGCCGTTCATTAAGGATCTTATTCTTTACAGTGGGTCTGAAGACTAAAACAAAATCTCCCACCTCGAATATCCGGGCTGTCGTCTTTCGATCATGTTGGGCCTTTTGCACTGTCTTTGCTCTCTCCTCGTTCTCTCTGGCCATCTCAGGTAGTACCAGGAGATCCTTTCCCTGTATTGAATAAGGTTGTCTCATTAGCATACTGTTTTTCCTGAAATAGGGACTTCCGCCTTCTCCCGCACTCATTCTAGAGTTGAGTTGGTACACTGTTCTTGTTTCAGCTGTTCCGAAGACATGCTATCAGTTTGAATCTCCTCCTCTGGTGTAGGGTGATCATCAGTCCTAGTGTCGTTTGACAGTTCCAAAGAGAGAGAGTCAGCTGGGCTGAATTCATCCTCGCCCAGTCTACTATGACTGGATCTAGCTCCTGTTCGTACTCTTCCTCCTCCTCCTCACATTCACTGTCACTGAGTGCCACTGGACGCATGACAGCTTCCTCCAGCTCTTGTTGGAGAGCTTCAGCACACTCCTGCTGCTTGTGAGCCTTCTCCTGGGCTCTGGTCATCACCATGCTCTGCTCAGTGGTCGTAAAAGTGGGTGAAGATGGTTGCTCTTCTTTCTGGCACTCTTCTTCGAGTGCTTGTCTGAGGTAACGGTGAAAAAAGGGAATGTCATGGCATGTCAAATGTTAGGTGACTGTTTACTCCCACTGCCATATCTACTTTCTTCCCCCCATCTACTCGTAGGGATACTTTGGCGGCTGGAAAGTGTGCTATCTTGGAACTGGCTGTATTGTATGGGATAGTCCAGGGCGCAAGTAATCCTCTTGCCTCACACACCTAGGGTGAACTATGGACTTTGAACACCCCGTGTCCAACAACGCAATCACAGGCTTCCCATTTATTTCTACGGGTCTAGACCATGCAGGTATGTTTTTCTTCGTAGAGATTGCACAATTCCCACTTTCTAACTTGACTCTACAGTATTTTTTTTTAAATGACCTGGTTTCCCACATTTAAAACACGTCAGTTGTCTTAAATCTTTTGCTGGACCAAAAACCTGAGTATTACTACCACCTTTCTCCATTTCTTTGTTGTAGGAGGGCCTCCAAGTGGTTTCTCGGAATTGTCTGACGTCTCGGGGTGGAATTCGCTGATGCCCTTTTTGTTCAGGTCTGCGCTCGGGGCCCGATGTGTTGATATGCCTAGCCACCATCTCCTGGAGATCTTTATATGTGGGAGGGTTTTGCTGGCGCATTTTCACCTCTAGCCACCGAGGTAATTTCTGCAAGGTAAGTTCGAATTAAATAGTGTCATGAATATTTTTCTTACTGGTTTGCAACCAACGGTCAAAAGTCTGGCTGCGACCTCGGAACCACGCATCTGAGTTAGCGGAGTCGAACAGCAAATCAAACATTTTTTTCCTATATGCTTCCTCAGTGACCGGGTACACAGACAGCAGAGTCTGCTTCACGACCTCGCAGGATGTCTGGTCTTCGGTAGTTAGTGAAGAAATGGCAACCATTCCCTGGCCTGACAATGCACTCCGTAGATAGGTTGCCCAGAGGTTTTCCTGCCATCTATTTGTCCTGGCTGTCATTTCAAATGTGTCCAGAAATGCTCCCATGTCATCCCTTGCCTCGTAAAATTTTTGTAATGACAATTGGGGTAGGCACGGTGGAGGTGATCTTGTTGCCTCGACAGGTGGCCTCCGCATCATCTCCACCAACGCTGCCCATCACTCTTCTTGATTGCATTGACTGTCCCTTTCCTCTCGTTCCCGCTGTTCTTGTCGATCGTGGTCTTCGCGCCAATTCTGTTGATCGCGGCATTGCCTGTCCCTTTCCTCTCGTTCCCGCTGTTCTTGTCGATCGCGGTCTTCGCGCCGATTCTGTTCATCGCGGCATTGCCTGTCCCTTGCCTCTCATTCCCGCTGTTCTTGTCAATCGCAGTCTTCGTGCCGATTATGTTCATTGCGCTGCATCCCCTCCTCCTCTCTCTGTGCCATGGCTTCATCCGCTCGAAGCCATGTTGTCATCATTTGCGTTCCTGCAAATCCTCCTTTTTCAGAGGGAAGCGGCATTACAACAGATAAATCTTCAGGGGGGCCTTCTATCTCACCTTTGCGGATTTCCCTTGGTGTAGAGAAGCTCATTGCCGTCTGGCTTCTTTTCCACTGGTCCTCTCCTGGATACGACATCTTCCAAAGAGATGAGAGAGATGGAAGGAAAAAATGTTAGTGGCACAAGAACGGCCAAAAATATACACAATATGAGTAGCACCAAAACTACTAAACTGATAAGCAAAAGAGATATGCACCTGTCCCGAGGGACTAAAACACTCAAAAATGTCCTTGACAATCAATCCTCCAAAAGATACAGCTACTTCAACCTCTCACCTCAGGTTGTAGTAATTAACTCCAATTCCTCTATGTAATCCTTAGTCAGCTTTCTCAACTCTACCTCCGAGTCCTTAGCTATTTGATTCCGGGTTATCTGTCTCTAGATATCCCACCGCTGCCACCAATGTGACGGAAAGTCGTCCTTCCTCTGAAACAGACACTTTAACTGTTCGGTCAGATCCACACTTTCATCCGACTTCTGGGACCTACTCCTAGCCACCTGCTAGAAATCTTATCCCAAGCCAAACTCAGTATCTCTCCCAGAGATACCGGCTACCCACTTGAAACAAGTATGTTATATATTAAATACAGATAGAGAATCACACATACACAGTGTCAATCAACACTATCAACAATCTCCATCAAAGTTCTTAGAACAGTTCTTAAAGTTCAACATAATCAGGTATCAGTTCTTTTGGGGCATAGGCCATAGCGTGTTTCTATCTTATACATAGTCTCCTTTTATACTCGTTCTATCAGTTCAGTTTGACAACACTGGTCTCCTTGCCAACCTGTGGATTGGACCAATCATCTTCACTTGGGTAAACCCATGTCACAGGCTCCTCAGTCAGGTGAGTGTTCTTGCTTGTTGTCTGTGGTGTGTTTGTGGCTTGTTTGTTCACATGAATGGCTTGTTCTTTCACCAGTATATGTCCCTTTGTTAATCCCACAGATAGCTGTCAACACCACCTGCTGGTTCTGCCACTGTCAGGTGAGAGTATTTCCCAGACAGGGAAGAATCTAATTTGAATAGGGTCTTTATAGGCTATCCGCAAGCTTTCATCAACCTTTCTTCCTTAGATACACCTAAAGGCAGAAAGGAAGATAAGTGCACTAACACAGGCAATAATGGTACTGAAAATAAGGATCCTATGGTAGTAATTCCTTATGGAGAATGGATGAGTGAAGACATCAGGAGGGTCTGGAGGATGCTCAACATCAGAGTCATGTTTAGATCAGGAGAAACTCTGAGGACCCAACTGAGCAAAGGGAAGGATGAAATTAGTTTCCACTGGTGCGTTGTGTACCACATCACTGGAGACAGAATGAAAAACATAAGTTGCCTGTAAAACGTGAAATCTGCAAATTCTGAACATTGAGACAGAATGAAATAACATAAGATGCCTGTAAAACGTGAAATCTGCAAATTCTGAACATGCATTGGACAATAGACATCCTATTTTGTAGGAGGAAGCCACCATCCTAGACCAGGCCAGAAGACAGAAGGAACTGCTAATGATGGTGTATTACACATCAGCCTAGCACCAAAGTGTGAGCGGTTCAATCGAAACTGTGGAATAGACCTACCTGGCTGCTGCGTAGCCACTCTCAAGAGGCAGGACTTAAAACAATGACACTATCATTTTTCTGTATTTTTTAAAGTAAATGATGTAGTAAATTAAAGCATGTCCTTCTTATATTTAACAATTTTTATTTTATTATTGCATTTTTGGTGTTATTTTTTGCCACATCTGGTTTATTTGCTGGATGGTGTGCCAGGATGTAGTTTGTATAACGTGGTGGATAGTTAGCTACTGTTATATATAACAAGGTCACCCAAGTCTTAGCATCTCGATGGATGCTGGAGGATCTAGTTGAAACATTCAGAGAGATATTTCAAGTATAAGGTAATGGCTCCATTACATCCAAAAGAGATTTAGCTTCACCACTATTGCCACTAGAAACCCCCAGAGGCTCGGCTGTGACTAGAATCCATTGATTCAGATGTAGCCATCACCTGCACAGGCTTCACCAACTTTACTGAGCATGCTCGTTTGCCATGTTCTTGATCAACATTGTTTAACATAATGGTCAGCATAATAGTACTTACTGGCAAGCATGACTGTGCTAACTTTGCTAGTATAGCTTAATGCAAGAAATGTAAGCATAATATATCCTGATGAAGGCTAGAGCATCTAGTCGAAATGTTGAGGGATTAAAATTTAATTCTTATTGAGAAGGTCATTGTAATTTCATTATGTCAACTGAGAATTTGTTGAGAGTTAATATACCAGTTCCTAAATTGATAAATAAAAGTGTAAGCCCCTCCAACTCCCTGCCGAGAGCCCTGTGAAACCCAGAGCCCATTAATGAGCCAAATCTGCCCATGCCATATTACCTTTTACCAAACTGGGCTCTCGTTTCCTTTCTCCCATTCAAGTCAGAATACCATTGCCATTTACTCACATAGCCTTTGCCAACCTCATTGAGAGCGACACACAGATATTTACCAGGTTAGAAGATATTATATATAAGTAATTATATTTAGCTATAGTGCAGATCTAGGAAACTATCATACTATGCTGTTTAAACTCAGATATAAAATATTCATATATGGTTTTTTCAGGTCAGGCATGATGAAATCAGAAAAAGACCCAGGTTTATACCTGCAGAAGTGGAATACTAATGGTGCACATAGTTGTCACACAGCATTTAGGTAGTGCAGAGGTATTGGGAAGAGCAGCAGCAGTTTCATTATCATTGCTATATAAATATTTATTCATTGCCAGCTCGTGCTGATTTTACCACAGCTTTACAAGTTTTGTCATGTTGACATCATTGTCAATAATTTCGTAGGCTTCCAATGGACAAATCAGTCTATATTCTCACATAACAAATCAGGCTTACATAAACTATTGCTTTACATTATAACTAGATCATAGTTATGTTGCAGGCATAGATTAATCTGCCAATCACTTGCCAGATTTCTTTAAAGTGGGATAAAAATATTTTGTTGTTATAAAAGTCTATGCAATAATGTATTGAAATGTTTTAGAGCTCTAGCACAACTTACACAGATATTTATTTCCTATTTCATCTGTAGGTGAAACACTGAGAAGGTTCAATGCTTAGTCTTATTCTCAATTGACAAGCAACAGAAGGCCCATGACAACACACAGGACTATTACCACTATAGTAAAGGATGTTTGTAGTTGGGCAAGTGTACATACTACTATGACATACTGATGCATGTACACATAATATTGTAGTGCCATAAAAGCTGGTTGTTAGGCTGGGATCTATATTAAGTAACCATTTTTGTAAATACCTACTTGACTATTGGTTTCAATATTTATGAAACCCACCCTCCTACTGCTCCACACTCATTCTTTATCCTTTATAATGTAATCAGCAAATCTCCATGTAAATATGGTGATCTTGAACTACTCTGTTCAGAGTATGCTCCCTCCAGAACTCCGGAAGGTTCAGACATTATTTAGCTAACTCCAATGGCACACAATTGCAGAAATGGTAGACAAACAAACAAATGTCAGGATTGTTACTCCTTATTATGCATATGCTTTGTATTCTCGCTGTTAAGTGGTTGCTCAGTGTCAAGCAGCCATTTTCTTGTTGACTGATCCTATAAGTGACCCAGCGTAATAACCAACTTTCATGGCAGTTTTATACACATTATGTTAACCATTGGGTCTCCATGGCCTATCCCTGCATTGCAGTTGTGCATGCCTATCCCTGCACTGCAGCTGTCCATGGCCTATCCCTGCACTGCAACTGGCCATGGCTGGAAAGCTTTTTTTTCTTATTGTTGTTCCAGGAATAGAAATCTGGAAGTCAAATATGCATGATGTTTATAAATCAGTAGCAGTGAAACATTACATATGTGCTGAGGGTTTATAACAATAACTTAGATACTGCCGGTTGAGGTGACAAACTTATAGTCATAGCAACCACATGCAGGTGTCTAGAACCTGTAATTGACTAAATCGGTGGACTCCAACATGCACCCTTGGATGTTACACTCCAGTTTTCCACCAAGAACTCGGGCAATATACAGATTATAAACTACAATGTACATCGTGGAGGGTGTCTCAATGGTCCTGATTGTATTATTGAATTCAAGTCTATGTACCATCACATTTGACCATCACCAGTTCCTAAATAACTGCAATGTGCTCTTCTTATACAGGAGGATAAAAAATTACTATCAAGTGTCTTGCAGCAGACCAACACATTAGACTGTGACATATATGCAAAAGCCAATACTCTTCATTAAGCTCTGGACCAGATCCATGCAAGATAAACTGGGGAAATACAACAATGGGGTAACATCTGGTCCACTGCTTCACTTCAAATGAGCTCAGCAAATTCTCCATTTTCAGAGCCACACAGATCTGCTACATACAAAAGCATTGTATTCCTCTATACATTAATTGTTATTTGGCCTAGTTTTTTAAAATATATCCACTTGTCATCAGTGCCACAAAAATGGAGATGATCAAGATCATCGCACCCTATGTTCTATCAAAGTAGAGCAGGGTGTGAATTACAACACACCCAATTGTCTATGGTTGCTAGATAATCCAGGTCATCTCTAGCTCTGAACATCACAGAGGAACATGCAATTACCACTTTCCCGCCGTCATCAAACAAACCACACATTTGATTCTTCGAGTGTTCGGGCAGGATTCTAAAACACATCCAGGGTCTTAGGGAGTGAGTGACCAAGGCCCCCAATTTTGAATGTGGTCGGAACACCTCTGAGACTAGATTACTCTTCAATAATCAAAAATTGTTCTTTCTCCAGCAATTTAGTATTTATTTTACATAGCTAACTCTTGCTAGCTATAATTAAATTTATGTGATTTCCATCTGTGTGTGTGTGATTTCTGTGTTCGTGTGTGTGTGTTTGGGGGGGAGGGAGATGAGGGGTGGTGCTAATATGGGCCTTTTTACTATTACATAGTTTATATTACCCAAATCTGGGGGAAAGGGAAAAGGGGGAGGGAAATACATA
Organism: Cladorhizidae sp. MBARI D1340-BT2; assembly: GCA_028752905.1. Taxonomy (NCBI): domain Eukaryota; kingdom Metazoa; phylum Porifera; class Demospongiae; order Poecilosclerida; family Cladorhizidae; species Cladorhizidae sp. MBARI D1340-BT2. The sequence continues at coordinate 9,186,229 of JAQNBH010000016.1, read as the reverse complement.
GCTAACTGTAAGCAGCGCTCATAATTACAAAATATGTTTTGGATAAAAGTCATAAAGATTTAACACAATATATTTTATTATTAGTGGTAGTATAAGTACTAGTATATATTATTATTATATTATTATTTTTTAAATTTAGGGGAGAAATATAAGTAACAACAATGTCCAGCTACTACTAATAAACTGCTTAACAAAGAAACAATACAAAAAATTAAGAAAAAACCTATATATAATATATACAGTTACAAACAAAACAATCTCATCCCTCCATGCTTCCACTGACCCTAACATGGATACCGCATTCTCCCTCTGAACAGCCACTGAGAGATACTGTAGGAGATATATATGCATGGGCCTTCACCTCCCGGTACACTTCATCTCAACTCCTTCAGGAATTCCAAGACTTCATTCCTTTTGCCCCCAGTCTCATTAGCAATATTTGGGAAGAGTAAGCAGGGCCAAAGAATACTTGATTACCTTCCTCTCCTCTGCCAAAGTTACCACTACCAACGTAACTAGTGGCAGGACAGCAGAAGACAAAGTGAGAGAGTCAGGACAAATTACATCCCAGACAAGACACTTGCCTCTTTCCAAGGGATTATTGTTGTTCAGTCTGACAGTTTTTTATCTGACTGGTCCAGGCCTCAACAGTTCCAATGTGGAAGGGATATGTGCCAATGCCACAGTACTGTACAAAATATCTTGTTAACTGCATGACGATAATAGCATCCTTCGCTCTTACAGCTGAGTCCATGTATTTTGCAAAATTATCCACCTCAGCTCAACAGTGTTGACATGAGTTAGGATGACACAGAGTGGAGCACAAGCAAAGTCTTACAGCCACTCTGATCATTCATCATCCATTTGCAATCCCAGGAAAGGGGAATGGCATAAAGAGATGCACCTGATTCCTTGGCTGAAATATTTATGAGAAGAGCTCAGGTCAAATTATCTAGATTCTAGAGCATTACCCATGAAAGAAGCCACAATGGTGGCTAATATTGAGGCATCCCAGGCCTTATTGGTGCAAGCTGCATTGCTAGAAGGTGTTGGGCTATCGTAGCCAGTCACCCATCACCTCCAAGGAGCTGATCTTGTCCATGAGAGCAGAAGATATGCAATCTGTATTGCTTAGGGGAGAGCCCAGTAGACATGCATTCGATGGTTCATCAACCACCCGAGCTCCAGGTATTCTTGTAATAATGCTCCCTCTGGCAACTGGATCACCAGATATAATTTCAGACTTCTTGTTATTCAAAATTATACCAATTTCTGCAATAGACACTATGACTTCCAGATCATGCAGAATCTCCTCTGTACAGATTTACCCAGGATGATATCATCCAGATACATCACACAAAACTCAGCTGACAAAAGTGAATAGTCTGTGGATGGTTATACAAAAGAGGAGTGGACCTTGAGGGTTCCATTGATGCAGACTTTCTGACGAGGTGATGATCTTTTCACCTAGAGAAAAGATGATGAAAAATACATGGGGGAGGACAAAGTGGTAGATGTTAGAGGACAGACTTTCAACAGCTGCCAACATCTTTTCCCTGTAAACAGAATTCAAGGCATTCCTAAACACTAGTTTGATTACGGCATGGTTAGCCTGTAGCTTCCCAAGATTTTGTCTATATATAGCTTGGACCAGCACTTTGGCACCTCTACTGATTCTCTAGTCCAATTGCCTAGGAGCTAACAGAGTTGCCATATCTTCCATTACTGCATACATGGCAAACTTGGCTACCAGGTTAAGGGGGGTCGGATGGAACTCCTCTCTTGTTTGGGATTTTTGTTTGAAATTTTGTATGATGTGTACCTATACACTGAACTACCTTCTGGTACTGTGACAGCACCCAGCTCCAACTGATCCAGATTTAAGTGACCTTTTGTGGTTTGGCCAGGATAGCAATATTTGGAGTAGTGTTTACTTTAGGATTTCACAACTTACTACAAGGAAATTAGCAAGTACAAAGAATGCAACTACATGGAGTTTTTGTGAAAAGGTGTGTTTGATGATTTTTAATAATTTTTTTAGTCATGAAAAATATTTTCTGTACTATTCTAAAGCCAATTCAAATATACTTGCTTAAAATGAAAAACTAAGAATGTCATTACGTAGATATCATTGAGAGGAACCAGAATATATATAATATTTCCTCTTTACTCCAAGTATAAAGCAGGGAGATCCGTCCTAAGGCCAAAAAATCCCTTTTCGGGAATAGGCGCATTATGAGAAAGGCAGTTCAATCATTTCAATCATTGAACTAAACGTTTGAAAAGGGAGGAATATACCAACAAAAATCATCCAAAATGACACATACCAACAAACTATGGCACTATATACCAGAACACCACACATACAAGAGTAACTAAACTGTTTTTTTCCTCTTCCAATCCTGGCTTCACGATTCATGGGTCGCTTGCCAGTTCCCCTGCTAGGTCCTGGCTGGTTGCTAGTTCCTGGCTGATTGCTAGGGCATGGGGTAGCAGTGTCAAAGCACCAGCAGCATACATAACACTATCACTCTTCTGCTGCTGATCCTCAAACCCTTTCCTCACCCGCCTGGCCCTTCTCCGCAAAGTTTTAGCTCGCTCCGTTGCCCTGTATCTTGCCTTCTTCATCCTAGCAACATCTCAAGAAGTTCCCTACTTCCCAGGCGGGCATAGCATAGATCGGTTTCAAAAGCTTAACAATGGCTTCTGGAATGGGGGGGGGGGGGGGACTTGTGATGATAGTCTTCATGCCGTGCCTGAGCCACTTGGTATTTGCACCAAGAGGCCTCTCCAGTTGAGCAAAGGTGGTGACAGGGTCTCTCGTCAGTAGAATTCAAGTGAAGTAGGGTCGCTTGAACAGACTTGATCATTCTATCCAGATCCCCAACACTCTTCCTGATCACATCTCCATGGTAGTTTTGGAGAGAATTAATCAGGTGTCTGTCAAGTGTACTCCACCAATGGTCTTTTCATCTGAGACTTGCTAACAATACAAGCCTCATTGCACTGACTCAGTAACAGCACTTTATTATTAATTCTGAGGGGAAGGTGGTTAGACCCCCACCCCTTAACTACACCCTTGTAACATGAACACCCTTGTAAAATGCCTTCTCTTTAGGTTTGTAGTGGCCTTACAATTTATATCTGGTAAGAGGTCGACAAAAATAATTTTTCTAATGGCAGGTCATTAGCAGCTGATACATCCTAATGAACCCACTCTAATTCAAGAGTACAGTTCAAGTCTAACCACTCCGGAAATACCCTTACCTAGCCATCTAACCCATAGTTTTTAGGGCCTGATTTTTTTAACTGTAGATAACTTTAGCATACGTACACCTATGATAATATGTTTAACATCACATAAGAGCAGACAGAGAGATCTATCTTTTAAGGGGGTGCTAGGGGTACTTAAAAAAAAATGTTAACCTCAAATACAACTGATCATAACTTTTTTGTTTCTACTCCTATGAACATAATTTTGCTATCAAAAGATAGCCCACTTGTCATGCTTTCAAATGATATGCATATTATATACTTTCTTTTTGTCCTCCTTCAAGGTAACTCAAAGAAGCAAGCACCATTGAAGAAGATGCCGCCCACTCCCCACCCTTACTAGTATTTTGTATTGGCTTGTAATTGCTTCAGTGGCTAGAGCATGCATAGTGCTACAAATTGAATGGTTTAGAATCTTTCTTTTTTTAATCCACTAGTAATGGCGAGTACAAATGTAAAAATTTACCTTAGATCATCATTAGATCATCAATAACTTCACAAAAGAGGCAATGCATTTTTTTTGAAACCATTCAATTTGTAGAGTAAAGACAGAGCTACAAAATGGTATAAAATGTTAGACATAAAAAAATTATTCGAATGAATTATTGTGGGCGGGAGGCAAGGAGTCAACATTTTTGACCAAAAAAAGTTATGGCAATGTAAACATTGAAGTTTGGGTTTGCACTGACAAGGGAGACAGCTGCATTCTCCCCTCCCCCTTTTTAACTTGTGTTTACAACTTTAGAGCTCTGTAGATTCTGCAAACTTCATTGTATGGACTTGATATATAGCTCAAAAGATAGGTCTCTCTGTGTGCTCTCTTTTGATACTAAAATATGTTTCATAGGATAAGTATAGGCAAGTTACTAGAGGAGGGACCTCAAAAACCTGCATCCCAAAGTCCCCATCCAGAATAACTCCAGATCAAAAAAATTGAAATTGGTGCGAGTGGCTAGAGGAAGCGCCCGCCTCTACCTGGTCAAGCGTGTGGGTGGAAAATTGAAGGTGTTGCTTTTACAACGCCTTCAATTTTCTACCCGCGCGCTTGACCAGGTAATAAATTTTTAACGCCTAATCAAAAAGGTGATTGCATAGAGGCGGGCTTCCTCTAGCCACTCGTCCCATTTTTATTTTTTTGGCACTTAGCAATCTGGAGTTATCTTGGCAGAGGTTGAGGCGATTCAGGCTTTTGAGGTCGCTCCGCTTTAGAGTCTAGTAACTTGCCTATAGTTATACCTATGAAACATATTTTAGTATCAAAAGAGAGCACACAGAGAGACCTATCTTTTGAGCTATATATCAAGTCCATACCATGAAGTTTACAGAATCTATGGAGCTCTAAAGTGGTAACCATAAGAAAAAAAGGAAAAAAGGGGGGAAATGCCATTGTACCCCCTGAATTCAGGTAGGCTTCTTGATCGCCTTCCTGGGTGGATGGTGTGTGCAAAAGCCACTGTAAGTCCAGAATAGAGCATCCAAATCTTCTGTAACTTGGAATCCACCTTTCCAGTATGTTGAAGCATAGTTGGGTGAGATTAAAAAATAGTAACAAATTAAAAAAATTAAATTTAAATCCGACCCCTAGCACCCCCCAAGTTCATACAATAAAGCATATAGAAAATATGGAGCTCCAAAGTTGGAGGTAATCACAACAAATTATGAGGTAAAAATTAAAATAACCCTAATTAAAATCAGGAAGGGATCCCCGATAACTCGCTGTATTGGTGTGTGTGTGTGTGCAAAATAGGAGCATTTCAGCACTGCAAAAAGTATTCCAATGCTATGACAATAATATAACTGGGGGAAAAATAATTTTTCATTCAAATACTTTTTTGGTCCATCCGACCCCCTTAAGTAAGCAGCATCTCACATTGCAATGGGATTTACCCAACCTCCCTTCTTCTCTAGTGCAACAAGTATAGCTCCAAAGAAAAAAGGGCAGATGGTAGGTGGAGCTTTGCACTCTACAATCAGAAGTTAGGGAAGTGAGAAGGTTGGACTCCCCTATATTAGGTGCAAATATCATGTCCTTCAAATGTTGTGGTTGCAACCCATCCTGGCCTCCTACACTGCAGAGTGGGTTTGAAATAGTGTTCATACCAATGGGGCATGCCTTGGCACTATTTTGTTGGCATTGATCTTTTAGACAAATGCAGGGTTATAATAAATTATGTCGTTCTTTATGATTTACTTACCACCAGCAATACTATCATTAGAATTAATATTATCATTAATATTTACTATAAATCTGGAATTGTTCATTGTTGATAAAGTTTTGTATTTTATTAACATTAAAAATTTATGGGAATGGGTGAAGTGATAATGAAGTGATAATCATAACAAATGAACTTTTTGTTTCCCTTTTTAATATCTAATTTTATAACCTGCATGTGTTAATTCAATGTTAACGAACTCAGTATTTGTTTTAAAAAAATTGGGGTTTTATCAATTTAAAAAAGTATGTTAGTTATGTAAAAAAATTAAAAAGGACAAAATTGTATTTTTTTAAACATAATTATACTATAATTATTCTTTTTCCCCTCTCTCTATTGGATCTATAAATTTTCGTGGACTTGGTCCTGGATGCAAAAATTGTGCCATCCAATTAATAATAAAGCCCCATAAGGGCTTCCAATAACCTAAAAAATTATTCCGTGAAAAGTCGCAGCCCTGCAACCCATGAAATTATAATGACATGAAATATTTTATACATCATCATTATAATTATCATCATAATTATTATTTACTACAGAATAGATTCAAAAGCACCAAATAAGTGAGGCAGAACTTGTAGCTCATACAAATGCAGTAAACATTCTCACAAATAGTGGCAGAGAAATGATTCAATGAACAGAACACTTTCTCCGACAAAATCAGGGTAAGGTAAGAGGGGTGGAAATGAGGGTGGGCATGGTTGTAGCATAGGTACTGTTGGCAGCTGCAGTTGTTGATGCTAATCATTTATATACCCCTTTGCTGAGCATATAGAAATGAAGACAACTGATTATCCACATTATACTAACATTGTTACCTGTATTACCTTTATTGATGGAAACGCCATGGACATGTTTTACTGCTGCCATGATATATAGCTATGAAATCAATGATAACATGTAATTCTTTTTGTCTACTCCCTTCATAAATTTGGACTTTGTCATTCTCTGTTTCTCACATTAGGGTGTCTCGATGAACTCTCTCAACTCTGGACAACACTTAATGACACATCAACAGAAATACGACAAAAGTTACAAATGCTCAAAAGCGGGATAATTTTGTTTGTGAAGCAGAAGAGTTTGCAGCTTGGATATCTGACAGAAAAACAGTTGCAAGCTCTGGGAAACTAGGAAAAGATCTTGAGCATGAGCAAAAAATCTTTCCAGATTTCATGAAAGATCTAGAGGCTAATGAATCAAGGATGGCCAACCTTGACAAGCTGGCTAACAAATTGTGGAGGGACAGACATCCTGATTCAGACCTAATTGAGTCCAGACAAGAAGGTGTATGCCATAGCTGGTTAGAACTGAATTCAAAATGAGGGAAGAAAAGTTAGCTGGTACTCATGAAGTACAAAAGTGTTCAATAGGTGAGACTTGAGTTTGGTAATAATGTTCATCTCACATCGGAATCTTCAGCCATATTTACAATTTATTATAATACATTTTGTGGATGCTAATGAAACAAAAAGTTGGATGAAAGAGAAAGACCATGTACTCCTTTCAAATGACTATGGCAGAGATCTGGCAAGTGTACAGGCCATACAGAGGAAGTATGAAGGTTGGAGAGGGAGTTGGCAGCACTGGAAAACAAGGTTGGGAAGCTTGGTGAAGAAGCACAGAGGCTGCAATCTAAATATGCAGAAAGTGCTGACAGGATTGCTGCCAAGCAGGCAGAGATAGTGGGACATTGGGAGGGCATCGAGAGAAAGGTGCGGTTGAAATTTGAAAGTGTTGATTGTTGATAGTTTGACAAATAATGTCAATGTAATTACAATGGATGAAGGCTAGTCCAAATGTCAGGAGAGGAAATTTCAAGTTGAACATTGAGAAGGTTATTATAATTTTCAACTTTGAGTTCGTTGAAAGGAAATGAAATGTCAACGTAGCTAAAATGAATTAACATTATAGAGCAGGGATAGTGTCACATGCCAGAATCACATTTACGTATTGTCATGTTCATGCCTATAGATTGGAAATTCAATAAAATAACTCATGCTCTCCAGTAGCTTTTTCAGGCCAGGGGAACTAGTACCTCACACTCTGCTCAGCAAGAGGATGTTTCCATCATGATTGGCATGAATTAGGCATCATGAACCATCACTTGTAGATTTCTCCTACCTACCACTGAACCTGCAAAGAATTTTTTTAGAATCTCCAAATTTGTATATAGATCTCTAAATTCAGTAAACAGATCGTCTAAAATAGAACATAATTCCTTAAACGCGTTTATGTTTGTACCATTTATGTTTGTTTGTTAATTTTTTTCATTAGGCATCACAATGAGGTTCTAGACTAGCAGATACTGAACAGTACCAGAAGTTTCTTAGGGATTACCGGCATGAATAACAGTTTTCATATGTACTATATATTTATGACAATGCAGGGAATTTTATATACAGTGAAGAGGTGTTTTCCTTTGAATTGTTTTGACCAACCATGTGGATATCAGCAGGGTTATTATTATAAATAATCTGTGTATCTTCAAGTGCTTGCTATTCCAAAATTCTTGGACTAGCTACATGACACATATTCACTAGCTAGTAAACTGCATTCTGAAGGAGATGAGGTAAAAAAATCTCACCATATTTACCAGAACAGTGAGGTCAATCTTCCAATTATAATCTCGTTTTGATCATTAAAATTTAATTCCAGGGAACTGTCATCATGGGTGAATAATACAAAGTGTCTGCAGATGAACTAGCCAAAGATGTATCTGGAGCAGAGGCCCTGATACAGAGACACAAGGAAAGGAAAGGAGAGACGGATGCCCAGGAAGACAGCTATAAAAAACTACCATCCAATTTTGTCAGAGTTTAATTATGTCTAGTCACTATGAGTCAGAAAAAGTCAAAGAGATTGTGAACTATTAATGTATGGTCATATAAGCATGTAGCTACATTGTTGGTTAAAGGAATTATTGTAGTGTGTCAAGTACACTAGGTGAAGTACTTTAATGATATTCATAAAGCATTAATAATCTCACAAAATCTAGACCATCGTAGTATATGCACATAGTTTGTAGTTGGCCTAACGCTTTTGAGATTGACCAGCTGGTCAGGGATTACTCTTTTGTATTGGTGTAGAGATGGCGGATGTTTTGGTGATCGAGTATCAGCAGCACATAAGCAAATCTAGGGAAGAGCAAGTAGGCTAAAATCATCAACATAGAGTGGTACAAGGGCAAAGGCAGAGATCATTTGACCTTTCCAAATACTCTTCAAAATGGTGTGCAATAGATTTGATAACCCCTTCAAGAACCCTGTTTAGCAGGATATATTTTAGGGGGTTAATATTTCAGGACAAACCCTCAAATCGCTGCAATGGAGTGCAGTAGAGCATGATGTGGCATCCACTATACACCACACAATCTACAGATATTTCCTACCCCTCCCTTAGTCATAATTTAGACCCTCAAAAATATTTAGCTCTATGTTAGTTTGTTTTGTTGTCGCCCATCAGAGCTAATAAACATCCATTTACATTGCTATGTTTGTATGAAGGTGCAATCACTTGTGGAGACGGGCTCACTACTTGAGTTGTGGGAAGAGAGGAAGAAACAGTTTGAGCAATGCATGGAACTTCAGTTGTTCCTCAGAGATGCTAGCCGAGCTGATTTCTAAACAAGAGTTACCTGTACACTACATACTACTACTGCTCTGGGAACAGTTACCCATTTGTGAACGGATCTGAGAAAGGGTCCACTTTATGCAAAATAAGTGCAAGGTTGAAATTCAAGAAAAGCTCTCTGAAATGGTACTTGAGACATGCTCCATCTAGAACCATTCCAATGTTATGCATGCATCTATTCTTAACAACACACTCAAGTGAGAAAATGGGAAAGAAATGCTCCCAAGTGTTTAAACCGCAGCATTTTATGTGAAACTCCGTGACACATTGATGATGTCACATATTGGCACCATTTATTTTAAGTTACCATGGAAACCAACATTTCCATTCTGCAAATGGCGGTAGCTACGCAGCTTCTCTTTTAGTAATCTTTTTTTTAAACTCTTTGATGTAGCTGTAAACCTAGGTGATTACCAAAGCTATTTCAAGTAAATATCAATAGTAAAATGTTTTTCAATTTTCCTGAAAGTAGCCCATTCTGTATTGATATGCACTAGTTATCAATCCAAAATCTACAAATGAGCCTTTAAAGAAAGTCAGAGAATCTGTCCCAGTAAGTATGTTAGTTATAACTTGCAATATGCTAATTACCAAGCTTATTTAAAGCCACTATGCCTAAAGCCTTATTGAACTAGCATGTCTTTATCTAGTAGACGCTTCAGTGAAATAAAAACTATTAATCTATTCTTGAAGGTTCCCAATAAGATATATCTAGCTCTGTTGCTGAATGCCAATGTGCTAGAACAAGAGCAAAGCTTATAGTAAATACCAGAATTTTGGTTAGCTACACATTTACCAAACATAGTTCGCGTTCCATGTGAAGGCTATAGCTGCCTCAGCTATAGCTAAATACTAGTTCTCTACTCTTGAGAGATCCCTTTGAAATATAAGATATATATAATTATAGCTCTGTTGCTGGATGCCTGTACTCGAACAAGAACAAACGAAGCTTATAACACACCCGAACTAAGGTTAGCCATGGTATTTATAAGTGTCTTTAGTGCTTTTTGGAAATAGCACTCACTTGAGTTAAGTGTGAAGGATACTAAGAGTAGCTCTAGTCTAGCAGCTGCTATTGGTCTATGCATACGCCCATTGAACATGACCCACATGAGAAAACAATTACTGATTAACAACCTGTTTAGTGCAGAGTATTCTCGAATGCGTATGAGATAAATTTAATTAAGCATACGCATACGACATTGCTTGGATGGAAAGAAGCTCTTGAAATTTTGCAATAAAATAGAGTGAAGATCTAAAATGCATCTGAGGTACGTTTTTGGAAATCTTCATGATTCATAACTCTATAGTATCCAATCAGGGTTTGAGAAAAGTGGGCCCTTTTCTAAGATTCTATCACATATATCACGAATTGTTAATAGAATACATTGTATCATCAACAACTTTCTGGTTCTTTGCACGTATACAAAATTTTGATAAGAAAAGGTAGCCTATTTCAAGACCTTTCCATTAATGTAAACTTTCTTCAAATTTAGAAGTGTATAGTAACTGAGGAGGATGACTAGGACACAAATGTGGAGTATTTTTACCTTATCCTGAGCTTTTTCCACACAATTAATGAGTAAATTAATGATCGCTACATAATATTAGTGGATCAGCATGAGTTATCTCATCTTGGGGCATGGAACTTTTATTTCAGCATACACAATAATGAAATAATACAAGGCCGACTCCCCTTGAATCAGCCTATTAGTAGTCAATATCGTCGTGACCTTACCTAGGTCACAAAAAAGTCTTGATAAAAAGTGTGTACTTAGAATCACTTCCTATTTATGGATGTGCTAAAGTGACCCCTGAGATATGCAATGTTTACCAAAAATCTACACAGAAACGAAATGGCAAAGCAGCTAATGAGAATGCAACTAGTGCAGAGAAAGAGGTACAAAATATCAAACTTTCACTGAGGTATTGACTTTGTGAGACCCAAGTTGAGCGACTAGGGTAATCACCACTCTATACACCTTTCAAGTTGGTGGAAGTTTAACGTTGTACCAAAATTTGTTATAGGGGCTAAGGATAACAAAGTAATGGAAATTACAACTGCATAAATAATTAATGAAATAACACTCTCATTAAAGAGATTTGAATCACAATTATGTACACATATATATTATAAATATATATTATGCATTATTTAAATACTTTATGGAATACCTACCATAAGCACTTGTCATAAGCAACTCTATATTAAGAACCTTACTTAACTGTTGCTACTAGCTTTTCTCCGTTAAACTTCTTAATGCCAAAGTAGTATTCAAAGTAAATCCCCTCTACTCCCAGCACTGTTTAAAAAAAACAACTCTATTGATATTTCTAAAAGCCCCAAAATTGAAATGAGGAAGAATGCTTGGAAAGCTCTTCTACTAGTATACTAGTCATAGTTTTCAGTAAGACTAGTTGTGAAGCTTATGACTAGCTAGCTTATATATTTAGTGCTGCCTTATTCAACTATTTATTTATGCATAATTATAGTCTTCTAATAGATAATTAAGTTAAATGCCTACGCTTTGATATATATAAATGAGGTCTGCTGCTGGATACCATATAGCTATGGCAATAACAAACAAACCTAAAACACAAGAACTTTGTAGTCACCTTATATATAAAATTCTCATTCAAAACACTGAAGTACCTGTGTAAAGGCTAGCTATAATCCATAGCTGCAACTTTAGCTGCCTAGGCTTGGTCTAATGAAGGAAGTCCACAGATAAGAATTTGCCATTTGATTATCTCCTAAGTTTCCTTGAGCCAAGTCCTAACACTAGCTGCTGACCTAGTCCTAACTGTTGACCTAGTCCTAACACTAGCTGTTGACCTAGTCCTAACCTTAGCCATTGACCTAGTCCTAACCCCAGCTATTGACCTAGTCCTAACCCTAGCTATTGACCTAGTCCTAACCCTAGCTATTGAACTAGTCCTAACCCTAGCTATTGACCTAGTCCTAACCCTAGCTATTGAACTAGTCCTAACCCTAGCTATTGACCTAGTCCTAACCCTAGCTATTGACCTAGTCCTAACCCTAGCTATTGACCTAGTCCTAACCCTAGCTATTGACCTAGTCCTAACCCTAGCAATTGAACTAGTCCTAACTTAGCAACTAACTTAGCCCTAACTCTAGGTATTGACCTAGAACTAACCCTAATTATTGAACTAGCCCTTTCCTTAGCTCTAATCCTAGCTAGTTACACAACTTAATTGAATGGCTGTATAGTGTTTTCAGTAGAGCACTTGAGTGCCATGAGGAAGCCATAGCTATAAACTACAGCTGTAGCTAGAGCTGATGGACTGATCTTGCTCCAAAAAAGGAAGTCCACAGGTAAATATTTAGTAACTGAGTTTCTAGGGACCACTGTATAGGCTGGCAATGCAACTCTAGATATATATATACTGTGTTATTTCCATAGATATGCATGATGAGAAAGCTATTGCTACAAACCACAGCTGGAGTTATATATAGCAGTTGCATTGGGTTTAGCACAAAGAAGGAAGTCCACAGATGAAAAGTTCCACGATAAGCTTGTTTTCTAAGGGGCCTCTAGAGCATATACACATATGCCTGTGGCAGTTCAGGGCATGCTAAATATGAGCACATGCCATTGCATGATTGTTAAGTGCCAGTCAAGATTTATGTCTCCTCCTGCTTGCAGTGTTTTCATTCATTATCACAAACGAGACAAATTTGTAAATATGGATACAACAGTTTAACAATCTGCCATTGCCTCTATATAGCCTGGTACATAGACTCAGCATGGCAATATGAACCTATAATTATATACATTAGGTTTGTGCAATGAACAATGCCTTAAGAGGTTATGATGGCCAATGTGATTAACCGATTACACGCCGTATTCCTATATAGTACCCGCGGGCATATTCATGAATTAACGAGTTATTTTACTTATTATTTTTATATCTTCCGTTCTGCAGGGACTCCACCCACGAAACTTGGGTCATATTAAGCCACATGATAGCTCTACTTCCTGTAAAAAAATCGAGCCTTCCTTACCAACTGGGCAGAACTAACCAGCATTATAAAACCTTGTCATCTTCTTGGGGGTGAATATTTTCATATTTTCACACTATTATACACACATTATAATGCCAACACAAGATGGAGCATCTATTTACAAACCCTCTACCATATGCAAAGCCAGTGGGTTGTTTTCCCCATCAAAATGCTAACAAATAATAATACAAAAAACAAATTATAAGAGAGTGAAAATGCTAACACATACTAGAATAAAACCATAATATAAAACACAATTATGTAAGGGAGTGTCTTGGGTAGAGCTCCGGTCTTGCTGTCACGGGTAGAGTAGAACTTGCTCAGTCTTGGGGAGCTCCGGTCTTGCTGTCACGGGTAGAGTAGAACTTGCTCAGTCTTGGGTATAGCTTGCTTGGTCTCCGGCATGATATTTCACCATGTTTTTATTCTACACAAACATGAGATACCAGGATAAGAATAACACTTGAATACTGGAGAGACGAGAGAAGTAGACGAAGGGACAGGGAACGAGAGAAGTAGACGAAGGGGCAGGGAACAAGAGAGAAGTAGACGAAGGAGCAGGGAACAAGAGAGAAGCACAGAAAGGAGCAGGGGGTGCATAAACATTACTGATAGTCCACCAAGGTATGGTATTTACGAAAACAGTCACGGCCTGTTGATCCACCACACAAAGGAACCTTACAAAAACAACACTGGGACCTTGCCTCATGCCAGTAACCTTTACAAATGCAAACTACACAGCGCTTCTTTGCACAGCACTGTGGGAAATGACCTAGTTTTAAATTGAGGCGATCTAGTTGCTGACTATTTGCCTGACTACAACGTTGACCTGCACGCTGCCGAGAAGAGAAAGAACCAATCAAAGATTTAGCTAGAACAATCCTAGCTTCTAGATAATTACCCTTCCTTACTGATATTGGAGCTCGGACAGAAGAAAACAAAATAAATGAATTCAATAAACAAGCTTCTATCAAATACGAAAAAACCCTTTTCCACCATCTCCTAGACTTTCTACCCAAATTATAGTAGCCTATTCTCTGATCTGCTCTGTCCACACCTCTCATGAATGACTGATAATCAGGCAAACATGGGGGACATGGCAGATCCTCTCTAGAACCATCAATTTTGCGCCTTTTTACAGTAGGAGGTACTAAATTATTTTCCGCGGGATGTATATTAGTTATCATGTAGATTGACCGTTTATCTACCCAAACTAAAGCCAGGAGTGCACCATTAGACCTATAATCATAATAACCTCTATTTCTAATCGAAGCTTTTGTTACTAAATCTGGAGGAAAGTTCCTCCTAGTATACCTAGCTGTACCACATGCACCAAAGCCTTTACTTGTAAGCGTTTGAAATAAATTAGGACTAGTATAATAATTGTCCATGTACACATGGAAGTTCTTATGTTCTAATCCTTCTAACAAATCTAAAACAACTCTACTACACAAACCAGTTTTATCAGCTACTTCCACGTTCTTACCTGTATAAATCTGCAACCGATAAATGTACCCATTCCTAGCATCACAAAGGACAAACACTTTTATCCCCCATTTTATTGGTTTGTCCTTCATATACTGTTTGAAGCCAAGCCTACCTTGAAAGGGAATCATAGCTTCATCAATACTAAGCTCTTGATGCAAAGTATATTCACTCTCAAACTTAGGAGTAATCAAATCTAATAACTTCCTTACCTTATAAAGCCGATCATAATTCAGGTTACCCTTTGTAACCAACAAACCATCAATAGAATTTACATGTACATAACGCATTAGCTCCAAAAACCGAGTCCTAGGCATTACTTTACGAACCAAAGATCCAGACAAATCCGAGTGATTAGTGGACCAGTACAATTCTAAGTATGGAAGTGTGGAAACTCCCATTATTATCAACATTCCTACAAAAGCTTTCATTTCCTCTATATTAGTATCTACCCATGGCCTGGAGAGACTAGCCATCCTAGAAACGTAACTGTT
This sequence comes from Cladorhizidae sp. MBARI D1340-BT2, assembly GCA_028752905.1. NCBI lineage: Eukaryota > Metazoa > Porifera > Demospongiae > Poecilosclerida > Cladorhizidae > Cladorhizidae sp. MBARI D1340-BT2. Next base: position 9,171,107 of record JAQNBH010000016.1, on the reverse strand, counting down.
CGTCTCTGCTACTAGGAGTTCCCACACTTCAAGAGTAAAAAAAAGGTAAAATGCATCTAAAAATGTACTTGATGCACCAAGCAATGAAGAAGTTGGACCAGCTGTTGCTGTATAGTCCAATTTCAAAGGAGTTGGCTCCTTTATTTCCCACTTACCTGTGACCTCAGTTAGCCTAGAACCAGTGCCAGATGCTTGGGCAGAACCAGTGCCAGATGCTCGGACAGAACCAGTGCCAGATGCTCGCACACGCCTATAACCTCTGGCCCGCCTACTACCAGTACCTTTTGGAGGACCACTAGCAACACTTACGACTCCACTACCACTTGAGCTGCTTCCCCCTTGGCCAGTACTCCCTCGGCCAGTACTTCCTCGCCCGCCTCTCCCTCGCACAACTCCAGCACCAGTCGTGTTCCTACGCCCTGTAGAGACTTCAGGCAAGGCTTCCTCATCCTCCAATGTAACAAAAGGAGTCATAGATGCCTCATCTCCACTCTCATCATCTGATGCTGTAGGAAAAGTAGTGGGGAGGGTGGGAAAAACAAGATATATATATCAAGTTTGTGGTCAACATTTGTAAATTCAAATTCAAATGAAAATCAACAACTTCAACCTACACTCTTAGCTATAACTTTTTTTCTATAACTATCCTGTCTGAATTTGGAATACCAACAGAATAAGGTAGTATTTGGCAATAGTACACTCTCAGTTGACTATGGTAAACAAAGGCTATGAAGCGCTAAGGTTAGAAGAAACTTACAATCGAGAAGTCCATCCAAGCACGCCTCTTCTCTTAGAGCAACTGGATCCAGAGTGTTTCCTCGGTATGCATAGATGTCTTCACCTTCTTCACCTTCTTCCCCAAATGAATCTGACCCAGAATCGCCAGAATCGTCGGCTAAAAGTTGAGAAATAACGTCCTCACAGGAGAGCATCTTTGAGCAGTTAAAAAAAAAAAGCTCGACCAACAAAAATGGCGTTCAACCGCAGGATTTTTGTTGCACGATGCATCAACCGGAAATAATCATTTTTGTGACGTTCTCTAGTCTACTAGGCATGTGCAGAACCCAACCGGGGCTGTTAGCTCGTAACGATTCATTTTATATATTTTTGTGTGGCGAAGGATGTAAGGTCTCGCGCCATATGGCGCTTACGGCGTTTGGGCATGCTAAATATGAGCACATGCCATTGCATGATTGTTAAGTGCCAGTCAAGATTTATGTCTCCTCCTGCTTGCAGTGTTTTCATTCATTATCACAAACGAGACAAATTTGTAAATATGGATACAACAGTTTAACAATCTGCCATTGCCTCTATATAGCCTGGTACATAGACTCAGCATGGCAATATGAACCTATAATTATATACATTAGGTTTGTGCAATGAACAATGCCTGTTAAGAGGTTATGATGGCCAATGTGATTAAGAACCCTGCATAACAAAATTTATGGCATGCCATTTGTGAGGATTATACTTGCAGCATAAACCCTTAATTCTATGTAGTTATAGTCATTATGCAGTATGTGCATGTGGTCGATGCTATGAGAGTCTAATAAATATATATTAACTACTCAGGCCTTTACACATTCCAACACTCTTTAGATTTCTAATTAGTGAGAAATATTTATGACATGCTCTTGATTGATTTTAAGTTTCTAGCAGTTGAAGATATCGGAGATTCTTTGGATGCAGTGGAAACACTCATAGCAAAACACAAGAACTTTGAGAAATCACTCATTACACACAAAAAAACTCAAGGTAAGGACATAGTTGCATCAAATTATATGACTGACCAACTGACCACTACTTGACACGGCAACTAGCAAGTGAAGTAAGCCCTCATTGGGAAGATAGCCCTCACTAGGAAGATAGACAGGAAAGACATCGCCATCTAAAGCAAACCATGTAGCTAACTATATACCACTTTTGCGAAGCTTGTTTTGAACTGAAGAGTACAGTTATAATATAACATTGATATCTCATTGACTTATGTAGTATTATGTAAGATCATGTCAAGATTAAATCAGATCACTCTAATATGTTTGTTTGGGTGCCCTCAACAAACTCTAAGCTGGCAGAGTACAGATGATTTTCTCAATAATCATATTAAATTATCTCACTTGACATTTCAACTAGATGCTCTGGTCTACACCAGGAAAGATGAGATGCAATGATTAAATATAGATATGTAGCTAGCTACGTACCACATGATGTGACCGCATCCTTGCAATGCATGTGACTTGATATGCATCTCACTCATGTGCATCACTTGTGTGACAGGGTGAGGTTTATATCATGTGGTGGATAGCTAGTTAGTGATATATATCAACCTCACACGAGTATTAACAACGCATTATTTCCAATGAAGGCTAGAACATCTAGCCAAAATCTTGATTGAGTAAATTTGTTTAGTTATTTATATCTTTAATAAAATTAAAACCTTGTCTGATTAAAGCAGAAGTATATTTTAAAACTGTTTTAAGAATTGTTGTCATTAACATTTCATTCATTAACCCTGAGTGAGAATGCAGTTAGGCTTATCAAAAGTTAACACTATGCAGCAGATGAGATTGAAAAAAGAAGTGAATCTATCAAATCACATCAAAAGGACCTTCTCTTCAGAGCGAAGCAGTGTTACTCTTATCTCGAGGAGTCACTCAGTCTCCAGGATGCCGAGGAAGTCCCAAACTGGATCAGTGAAAAGGGAAAAGTGGTAGGCGATGAGGCATAAGGATCCTAGCAATCTTGAGGTCAAGTCCAACAGCATCAGGACTTTGAGGCAGAATTGTTGGCCAGCAAGGGAAGAATTGATGCTGTGGTGGAGACACGAAACAAGCTAAGGGAAGGAGGGCACTTTGCTTCAAATGAAATCAGGTGAGCAAGTCATACTCTGAAGGTGTGCCACTAATTTGAAGGATTGAATAGAAACTGCATTATCTTATAATGGGGTGTGGCTCTTGCAGCTCTCAATAGTAATTATTTTTAAAGTTAATCCTACTGCTCATGAATATAGTTATATCTATGTTCTTACCACATTTAGAATCCGATCAGATGAGATGCTCGTGTTGTGGGAGGAATTGGAGCACTTGTCTGCTGATAAAGGGATCAAATTGCAAGAGGCTAGCGAAGAGGAACTGTTATTGCAATCAGTCAATGACTTTAACCTTTGGATTGATGAAGTTGGAAAAGCCTTAGCATCAGAAGACCTTGGAAAAGTAACTTTTCTCCTGCTCTGTGAGTAACACTGTTGTAATATCTATTACAAAACATAATTATAAAACATGGCACATATATTTATGTTTGTTGTATGCAACACTGTGTATAGGACTTATGTGGTGTACAAAAATTGCAAAAGCACTTGAACTTGTTAGAAATAGATATTTCTGGTCATTTCAGTCAAATTGAGTCACTAAGTACTCAAGCTGTGATGTTATGTGGAAAGTGTCTTTAATGCAGCAGCTATCAAAGAGAGATAAGACATGCTTATTGAGAGATACAAGGGACTGACAGAGCCACTGAAAATTCAGAAGGAGAGCTTAGAAGCTTCATATCAGCTCCAACTATTCTTCAGAGATATGGAGGATAAGTGGGCATTAATCAAGCAACATGAATCCTTGGCATCATCTACAAATACAGGTGATGTAATATAATTATATGTGTAATAATTATGTAATTCATAGATTGAGTGTAAGGCTAATTTGATATTGGTATACAGCATGATGCAAGTTGTATGGGCTTAATATGAAAAATAGCTGCAATAATTATTGGCAGGTAAATGTATGATATGTTGAAAGCTAATTCCACTGGTCCTATATTATGTATGAAAGACTGGAAATGTATTAGGCTATAGAGAAAGGAGTAATTTTACTCACTCTTGTGTTGTTATATACTATTACAGGTAAAGATCAGTAAGCAATTTTATTTGTAATTTTATAAAAAGAATCTACCACCATCAGATGTTTTGTCTCCATAGGCTGAGATTTCTAGCCATGAAGCTCGCATCATGGCTGCATGCTCAGAGGGAACCTCTACGATCTCCATGGGTCATTATGGGGCTACTGATATTTCCGACAAAATTGCCCAAACAAAAGCAGATTGGAAGAGCTTGAGAGAAAAAATTGCAAATCCGACAGCAATTACTAGATGAAGCATTGCAAGTTCATCAATATTACAGCAGTGCACAAAAAGCAGAGTCCTGGATCAAAGAGAAAGAACCCACAGTGAGCAGTAGAGACTATAGAAAGGATGAAGATAGGTTAGCCCATGCAGAACAGGTGGAACCACGATGGACAGAAGGACAGGATTAATTTAGCTGTGTTTTTTATGTAGGATCTAATCAAGAAACATGAGCTGGTGATGGCAGATGTGGAAAATTTCAGCTCCGCCATAAATTTAATGGAAGAACAGAGCAAGAGCTGCAAGTGGAATTTACCCATATTATAATTTCTTTTCAGTAGTGCAATGTGTAATGTATTTGAATATTTATGGTAGTCAACTTATGTTGTGCTTGAAAAGTTACTTTTCGTCACAGTACAATGTATATAAAAGTTGAACTCACCCTGCAATGTGTTTGAATAATCGTGACAGTCAAATAATTAAGGAAGTTGCTCAGCTCATGGTCAAAAATAATATATTTATTTTAGCTCTGTGACTTCATAATGCATATAATTAGAAGACATGAGAAAATTTAAGAGGAATGCTTTTAAATACTTCTTATGTGAAAAGAGGAATTGAGGTTGGCGCTCCAAGAATATATCGTTTTGGCATCAGCCTGCAACTTCCATATCTACTAGTATTAGGATTTGTCAACAAAAATAAAAGCTATCATGTACAAAATGTTATAGACCTTTCCAATATCTAGCCCAACCTAATCAAAAGAATGAGTTAAATTTGTTTGCAGGTAACTTTAGCTAACATAATTATGCAAAAATTAATTAATTTCTCAATGAACTCTCAGTTGACATAATATTAAAATCACCTTCTCAATAATCAACTTCAAATTTTATTCACTCGATGTTTCGACTAGTCTTCATCAGGAATAATTCATCATTATTCCTGATGTAGACTAGAGCATCTAGTCGAAACGTCGAGTGAATAAAATTTGAACTTGATTATTGAGAAGGTGATTAATTTTTAATAATTGAAACACAATCACACACGGACACAAGATTTTATTTAAACTACATATACCAAGTGCAGGTGATAAATAAAATTGAGCCCCAAATTCTGAAAGAAGAATATTAAATTTTTAAGAATTATTTACACTTTATCCCTTAGTTAAATTATTTTCTATTTTATGATGACACTGTTGATGTACAGGTTTTAGCTACTGCAGAAGTGCAAACTCCACACAAAAGAATGGTGAAAGTTCTTTATGTCTATAAGGGCAAGAGAACTGAGTATATCATGAAGGGAAGCATTCTTCCACTTCTCAACTCTTCGAATAAAGTAAGTGCTTCATGAATTCTAGAAGTAAGTGGAACTATATAACCTAACATGTGTAATAATGATATATATACTCTAAACTCAATAATAAAAATATTAGCTATACCTCTAGCATGTCTGGTAATAGGTAATTAGGAAGCAGCATTTCAACACTTAATGAATTTTTTAATGATAAAACATGCAAAATTTTGTAGTTTAGACTATGTACAAGCATATAATATAGTGAGTGTTTGCTATAGTACCATTTAGTTTCACCTCAGAATATATCAACAGATTACTAGATGCTACAAACCTTTACTTGCCATTAGAGTGACTACATATCACCACATAACATTACAGGCCATTATTTGGACTATACATTAAATTTTCTACATGACACTCCTTCACTTTACAGATCATTATTTAAAAGAGCTATCACATGGGGTGTCTAAATGAGATTCAAAAAGTGATATTCCTAGACCTACTATGCAAGGTTTATAGTTTTCCCATTGCTAAGGCCAACATGGTGTGTGATGGTGAGAGTGGAGTGCAGATTTTGTTGGTGTATAGATCGAAGCTTATGTTGATCTAGTGGAAGCTTCATAAAACTAATTTTACTGGATGTCAAGAAAAAATTATTAGCAATCACTGACATAATAGTATTACAGTTGTCTGACAAAGTAAAACAGTGGTCACTTAACCACTTGTCAAGCTTTAACTAACTGTATGGAGAGATGTGATACTCCTTTAACACTACAATACTTAGTACTACAGAGAGCTACTTGACAGATTACCCATTACTTAACACTGACACTGTATGACACTATAGCCCATTACATGGCTCTAAAGACCACTAGTTGACACTGTAGCACATTATTTGACATTACAGACCAATACTTGACACTATAGCCCATCACTAGGTACTACAGATTAATCTGTTACAACAGACCAATTTGACACCACAGATCCATACTAGTTGGTACTTTACACAGTTCTAGCAGTGCCTGGCTATAAAAAGTCATATGCATTGATTCATGTAAGACTGAACCAATAGGCTTCTATTATACACTCACTGCCATGTCAGTTACATAGGCAGCAGAACAGATGGGATATCTGTGGAGCCCGCTTTACATGTGATTGTGGGACGTGATTAATAAACAAATTGTGTTGGTAAAGTGTTGTTGTCTTTGATGATGGTGGAATGAATAATGACTCGAACATCATTTAAAAATGGTTTATTTTATTCTCTCAATTCTCAATGAACTCTCATAATGCCTTAACTACATAACAAACGGTAAAGAACATATCAAAGACACAAACATTTACCACGAAATAACACACAACTACACACCATCACTAGTAAAATCAATAAACAACTTTGTGGACCAAATGTACTTAATAGACTAAAACACACCTCACCCTAGACGAAAACAAAAGCACACAGAAATTATACTTCCTCCAATACATAAAACCCAAATGTCCGTTAGGCCTATTGTATCGGGATGCTCAGGTCCCACTGAAAAACTTAGGTCCCACTGAGAAACTTTCATGCATTGTAGACTGTGTACTAAAAAAGGCCCTAGCTTCATACCATAAGACACCAAGGATTTCATAAACATTATAGAATGAACCCAAATCCCACTAGAATCCACACTGTTAACAGTAGATGTCTCGGCTCTTTTCCTAAATGTCCAGCAAGAGGAGGGCATCACAAAAACACTAGATTACTTCTACAGAGACACACACTTCCTAAATAAACCCACACTTAGGGAAATGCTTGAAGACTGCATGAAAATAATCCTAAAACATAACATATTTACTTTTGCAGGACAAATATGTAAACAAGTTTGCGGAACAGCCATGGGAACGAAATTTGCACCCACCTTTGCCAACATCTTCATGGCCTCCATAGAGGAGGAGTTCCTAACCTCACAAACTAAACAACCCCACCTCTGGAAAATATATCTAGATGATATTTTTTTAATTTGGACAGGTGATGCAACACAACTTGAAGAATTTAAAACCAAACTCAACCCACACCACCACCAACTCAAGTTCACATTCGACCACCAAAGTGACTCGGTAAACTTTTTAGATGCAACTGTCTTAGGCAACAGGTTCAGAACAACAGGCACACTACTACATACTTCAAACCCACCAACCAATTCCAATACACACACTACCACTCTTGCCACCCCAGACACATGTTTCCATCCCTGCTCAAAGGAGAAGCAATTAGAGTCCTCAGACTATCAACAGAACAACAATGTAGAAATAAACTAAATTATCTCTCACAAAAATTCAAAATCCAAAAATACCCAAGCAACCTAATACGCAAAGTCTTCAACCAAATACTTTACACACTCAGATCAAAGTATTTACAGGACAACGAAAGAAAGACATTAGATGATAACAACATCCCCTTCATACTGCCCTTTCAACCACACATCCCAAGCCACAGTAAAAAAAACTAGCAATAAAAAATTATACTGAGGAGCACATGGAGGAAACACCAATCATGGCTTACACAAAAGGAAGGAACATAGCAAACAAAATAGTATATGCAATGACCAAATCACCTGCAGCAACAGCTAAGACAACTGACTCCTTACTAGACTTCCCATAATTGCAGAAAATCCTATGCCCTAGTGGAGCCTTGGCCCTAACCCTAGACTTAAAAAGGCCTTAAAAACACCATGGTTGTTGTCTATATATTTCGCACCTTTTTCCCCTTTTTTCTTTATTATTTAAACTCCCCCCTCCCCTCTTTTTTTCTTTAGAACAAAATCATCATTATTATTATTAATATTATTATTATTATTATTATTATTATTATTATTATTATTATTATTATTATTATTATTATTATTATTATTATTATTATTATTATTATTATTATTATTATTATTATTATTATTATTATTATTATTATTATTATTATTATTATTATTATTATTATTATTATTATTATTATTATTATTATTATTATTATTATTATTATTATTATTATTATTATTATTATTATTATTATTATTATTATTATTATTATTATTATTATTATTATTATTATTATTATTATTATTATTATTATTATTATTATTATTATTATTATTATTATTATTATTATATATTTATTATTATTATTATTATTATTTTATTATTATTATAATTATAATACTGTAATTAAAAGAAAATGTCATCAGAGTCCAAATTCAAGTGATCTGTGGTCCCTGCAACCGAAACTGCATTACCTCTCTGCACCACAACAGAAAGCCTCTGCAGGAGGTGGTGAAGGGAGTTCTTCTCTCCAGTCGCTTGAAAGAGACGCTGCCCCAAATCCCTTAGAAAAAGTAAACTCTGTGGTCCAAATACACCTGAAGTTTCAATTGCTACCGGTACAAAGGAGTGAATTTTATTGTTCAAATTGGTGTACTTTTCTCTCTTTCTTTACTCAGTGAAAGCCGCTACTGCTCCTGCCACTGTGGAGGCACTACCAATGTAGGAGGGAGAGAAAGTGTCAATACAAGTGGCATCCCACACCAACAATTTCCCATACTTCCACGGAACCAACGTGATGCCATCTGGGCGCTTCCCATCATTTCTGTAGAGGCCAGAAGGCTCCAGTTTCGAGGGAATCTTTGCCGAAGCTAAAGGCCTGTGTATAATGTCATTGATGGCAGCATGACGAAAATGGTGGCCCACACTGTGACGGCAGCTAAGACCATGGGTAGCGAATTGGTCAACAGCAGCCTCACAGTGCTGACATGCATGTGGCCTACACAAAGGAGTGCCTAGGCGAATACCCACAGCAATACGGATGGTGTTGTTGTCCATGCGAAGGCCTAGAGATGAGATGGGAGGAGCAGACAACCATAAACCTGATTGTTTTGTAGAGGCAGCTAGAAAACGAGCTTTAGAAACATGGTTGGGAGCATTTGCAAGTAGGCTGGCGGCAGTCACAGATACTTTGACTGAATCCCAGATCTTTTGGCGATGTGAAGCCGGGCCGATAGGTGGGGATTGATCATGGCCCTGGGACCAGTGGGAGACTGCATCATCCCAGTTGGGAATAGGTATACCGTGGAGATGAGACGGGACAATGTGGTGAACAAGGTCCGAAGAGCCAGCAGCAGAAGCCAAGAAGGCAGAGGATGCAAGCTGTACTGCTCTCCGGATCCCAACAAGTCCACCAAACTTCACAGGGAGTGTAGCTTGTGTCCAGGTGGCATCATCATCATCATCAAAGGAGATGTTGCATATCCCACTCACAACAGATCTGAGGACGTCATCATAGTGCGTTAGACTAGGGGAGAGGAAACATGGTGAAGTTCGAAGAATATGGAGGAGCTTTGGTATTGAGAATGAGTGACGGAGGAGGAGGAGAGCATCCTGAGCACAGAGAAGGTTCAGCCTTTCACCCATAGTCTTTAAAAGGTGGATCTTTTCATCCAGGAAATGTGAGATGGAGGTTAAATCACCAATAGGGGAACCCAAAAGGGTGGCACTGGAAGGTCAACAATATGGGCACCCGGCAAAGAAAGAAGGAGAGACTCTTCAATGGAAACATCATCACGTATCACTTCCGACTTCTGTGCATTCAGCTGGAGACCCATGCTAGCAGCCTCCCTCTTCACCATCTCAATGTCAGCCAATACATCCTCCACCTTCCCACCAATTGAGATATCATCCAGATAGAGGAGACAGAGTTCGGAGCGTAAATTAGCAGAGAGCTTGTGGCTGTCGGGTGAATTTTCCTCAAGGATTGTGACTTGCCCAGTAGTAAGAATTCTGTTTGGTTCTGGTTCATTTTTAGTCCCATTGTTGCATACCACTGTGAAAGGTGGTCGATTTCATGTACCATCAGAGTCTTGACATTTCCAAAGTCGTTAGAGTCCTCGAATTGGATAAGTAGGCGCACATCGTCTGCATAGATTCCTACGTGAGCACTGTACCCTTGTTTTTTCACTTCATCAATGATTTTGACTGGCATTTTGTTGGTGTAGATGATAAAGAGGACGGGTCCTAGTATAGAGCCTTGTGGTACTCCAAATTCACAAAGTTCAATAGGTGATAGATGCTCATTTATCTTCGTTTGGTAGGTACGATTATGAAGATAATTTTCAAACCAGGGGTCAGTGATTCCATTAGACATCAGCTCTTGCATAAGTTTTGTGTGTGGGATAGAGTCAAAGGCCTTGCTGAGATCAATCATTCCCAGCAGTGAGAGTCCTCCTTGGTCAATATGTTCTATGAGTTCTGTAGTTTGAAGGACTGATTGTAACGTCGAGCGACCATGGCGGAATCCAAATTGATTTTCTGTGAGAAGGGAGTTGGATTCTAAATATTCTGAGAGTTGATTACAGATGACTTTCTCCATTATCTTGCTCAGAGTTGATAGAAGAGCAATGGGCCTATAATTTGCTGGATCATCCTTATCACCTGATTTATGTACGGGAATAATAATTGCCTGCTTCCAAATTTAGGGGATCTTTTTGGTGGCAATAGTAAGGTTTATGAGTTGACACAGAGGTATTTGAATCACATCGATTGCATCTTTTAAGAGTCCAATTTCAATGTTGTCTGCACCAGTGGATTTTGAGTTCCTCATCTTCATAGTGATTTTCCTAATGTCTAGGGTTGTGGCTGGGTTAATTGTGAATGGCTTTCCAGGTGTTGGAAGTTGTTCAACATTTATGGGACATCTCAGTTTGGCTGTGACCTCATTATATGTCTTTTGCCCAACATTGGTGAAGTGTGTGTTCATCTCGAGTACCATACTTAGCTCATCATCAAAGAAGTGTCTGTCTTTCACTTTTCTCGGCATGATTTTGTTTAGAGTATTCCAGTGATTTCTTGGAGTCATGTTCCTTTCAATGCTGCGTGTGTTATAGGCTCTCTTTTTGTCACGAATCATTTTGTTTACTTGGTGTTTTTGCACTTTCCACAGCTCCCAGTTCGCTGTGTCTTTTAAACAATTGAAACGTTTTCTTGTTCTGTCTTTTTCTTCGATTTTTTTACGACACTCTTCATCAAACCAAGGTGACATACAATATTTCCGTTTTCGTGTGATAACTGGAGCATAAACATCTACTGCAGAGTTGAATAGTTCGTAGAAAGTTTGCGTTGCAGTGTTAACATCATCCGTGTCAAAGGATTCTGTACCATGGAAGCTGGCTCAGTGTAGCAATGAACTGGTCTTTGTCGTAGTGTTTGAAAGAACGGAAGGTTATGTATTCGTTTGGTTCTTTTAGCTTCTTGTAATGATTCACCTAAGGTATATAAGGTTGTGGTCTGCAATGTTCTTAGGAAGAGTACCTGTAGCTACAATGTGCTCATCATTTGTGATGATAAGATCTATTAAGGATGCTGACCTATCAGTGATTCGCGTTGGTTCAGTAATTAGTTGGAATAGATTGAGACTATTGATCATGTCTACGATCTTCTTCTGTTCCCAACTCTCAGATAACATGTCACAGTTGAAGTCACCAAGGACATACATGTATAATGTTTTTTGTTAATAAGTTGTCGATGTTCTGGTGAAGAATCTCAAACGCATCAGAATCTCAAATGAATCAAGATGCTGTGTTATGCAAGCAAACCATCTAAAGAAAATTCAGTTGTCATGTAATTATAGATGGTCTTGGCTCCATTACATTGAGATCAAGATGCTGTGTTATGCTTCATATGCAGTCAAGCAAACAGTCTAAAGAAAATTCAGTGGTCATGTAATTATGATTTTGTCTTACATGTCCAAGGGATATACAAGTTGGAAAGATGCTACTTCCAAATTCCAGCAACATTCATTAAGCAAAGCTCATAAAGAAGCAGTTTTAAAAATGGTCACACTACCATCCACATCTGTCAATGTTGCTGAATCGTCTTCCGAGCTTAGAAGAGAAAAGTTGGAACGACGACAATGTCTTCTTAAAATATGAAATGTTTGTCTCGGCAAGATCTACCACTAAGAGGGCATGCAGATGAAAGTGACTCAAATTTTATACAGCTACGAGCCGAAGATGATGCCAAAATTACAAGTTGGCTGGAAAGGAAGACTGATAAGTATATATACGTCTCCGGACATGCAGAATGAACTTCTAAAGACCATGGCTCTACAAGTTCTTCGTGAATCACTTAGACTAGCACCTTTTCTTTCTATATATATGGTTGATGAGACCACAGACGCCTCTAACAAGGAGCAAGTGGTTATCTGTTTTCGGTGGATTGACTGTAAACTGGAAAGTCATGGGAGTTTATAGGTCTTTACCAGGTCGATTCCACTCAAGCTTCAGTACTAGTTGATGTCATACTTGATATATTACAAAGGCTGAATGTCTCACTAAAATTCGAGGTCAATGTTACGATGGGGCTTCGTCTATGTCAGGATCACGTGGAGGAGTTGCAACCCAGATCCAAATGCAAGAGCCAAGAGTTATTTACACCCATTGTTATGGCCATGCACTCAACCTGATGCAATAAAGAAATCTAAATTGATGAGAAATGCAATGGATACTGCTTACGAGTTGATTATGTTAATCAAGAAATCTCCTCATCATGATGCAACTTTCCATAAGCTGAAAGATCAATTGTCTGAAAGTTCTCCAGGTATTCATGTACTCTGTCCCACAAGATGGACTGTCAGAGCCAAAGCTTTACAGAGCATACTTGCCAACCATTTTACAGATATTGTGGATCGAGTCTCTAGAATTTGTGAGAGAGACCGAGATGAGGAGTCGGATTATATATAGGGGTACGTACCAGCTTCCATGATTTTTTCTTTAGAGCATCTTTGGGAGAGGTTTTTCTTAATCATAGTGATAATTTAAATAAAACCCTGCAATCAGCAACTATATCAGCAGCAGAAGGACAAAAGGTGCTGAAATGACTGTGATCACATTGCAGTCCCTGCGTACTGATGAGAGCTTCAAATTATTTTGGGGAAAAGGTGCACCAGGCTGATGGTCTTCACTTCCATGACAACGAAAACGACCTAGAAGGTATGTGGATGAAGGAGCTAGTGTTGGTAATTTTCATGCAGAAGTTGAAGACTATTACAGTTATTTTTATTATGAAGCTCTTGATTTAATCATTTGCGGAATCAAATCGCTTTGATCAGCCTGGCTACAAGTTGTATTCAAACCTTGAAGCCCTTTTAGTAAAATCAGCTCAGAATGAGAAGTATGATGAAGAATTTAAGTCTGTAAAGAATTTCTACAGGGATGATTTTGATGCCAATGAATTGCTTGCTGGCAATTTTCTCTACTAATGCTCCGGCTCAAAATCTTCACTCAATTATTCTCTATTTACGTGAGTTTTCTCCAGAGTCTTTGATGTCTGCAATGTGTGCATTGGCTGCCTGCCTTAATACTTGTTACGCCAGCCACAAATACAGCGTTTTTCAGTTCTTTGCACCGCATCGTACAACAACAAAAGCAAACTTAATAATATAATGTGTATATATGCATCACTAATAGTGATAATAGAAACAAACTAATAACCATCAAATAATAACATCAAGAACAAAATAAACAATACTATATAATATATAATAAACAATAATAAAAAACTAATAGCTACAACAAGAACCAAGTCCGACCTAGAGTGACCCCCACTGACCCAAGTAATTATTATATTAAGTATTTCACATATATAATTTCCCTCAGATGCACCTAAAATAACCTTTTGGGAGAATAATACCCCACCCCAACACCCCTAAATGCCACACATCACCCCCTGTGGGGAGAATAATACCCCACCCCAACACCCCTAAATGCCACACATCACCCCCTGTGGGGAGAATAATCCCCCACCCCAACACCCCTAAATGCCACACATCACCCCCTGTGGGGAGAATAATCCCCCACCCCAACACCCCTAAATGCCACACATCACCCCCTGTGGTCACAATTGATATAGTACATGGCCTCTCCACTCCAAAATTCCTTCCTATGCCACTGCTATACCACTTCAAACTGCTCATACTTCAGACATCCTTCTCCAAATCACACTTATTTCTCTTCTTCATCTTCACCTTCCATTGTCTCACTGACCCTAGCTCAGCATTCACTTTTCTCAACAGTATATATTCTTCCCACCGTCCTATCCCGCCAAGCTACTCTGCCACACAATTGTTATCACTCGACCCTCCTCCTTATTATTAAATGACACGTGGTCCGATTGGTAAAGGAGTGCGCTCTTGTCAGTGCTTGGATATATGCTGTGTAACCGCACCGGAGAGTGCGTGTTGCGCTGCAGCAGATTCTTCGTTATAGCCAGAGGTATATCTCGAGCTCTGGTATCGCTAACTGAAAGATCTCAACTGAAATTTATTGTCACGTAACCCACTGTTATTAGATTCCTTTTGTCTTTCGAGAAGCTTGTGGTCTAGTTCCACCACAGGGATGGCTGACTTAAAAGAAGGAAAGGCTCTTCAGGGAGAAGAGCCTGTCAAGACTGCCAAGCAGCTGAAGAAAGAAGCCCAAAAGAGGGAGCGGGATGAGAAGTTTCTTTCCAAACAAACCAAGATGGGAAACCAAAAAGCCCCACAGGTATTTTAATAGCATTCTAGCTTGTAAAGCCATTCTGCACTCCAAGCCTTGGCCAGCAATGGTTTTTTGTTAGAAACTTATACCTACCTGAATAACTGTATGCTATAACTCCTCCCCCTTCTCAATTGGATAGGGTTGGGTGGGATGGTGGAATAAACAAGTTCACTGTTGTAGTGAACTCCACAACATCCGGTTTGAAAACTGCTATGAAAACTGCTATGTAGCTGAGAACTCTTCTGGACAGTTTTGTTGGTGGCCAAAGGTCTGAGCTGCTTTTTATTCGTACTGTGAACTCCACCTACAGATCATGATTTCTCTGGTGTCCATTTGGAATAATGGAATAGAGTTACCCACAAATTTTGGCAGAAGTTTGTGTTTTGAATTTTCAACTAACAATCTGGAAAACAGTTTAGCGAGCTAGGACGAGATACTTGTTCCCCAAGCCCCTTCTTGCTGGTGATCTCACAAGACACTTCACCTCCATGCCACGTTGACTACAAGAGTTTGAGTTTGCCAGGTTCATGTCTGCCTGATTCTCTGACTCTGTGGTACACACGGAGCACGGTGTTCGGTCATGAGCGCTCTCAAGCTTTGGTTCTATTTTAGCTCGTACAACCCTTCATAGTTAGTTCCTCCATATCTGCAGTGATGTATATAATATAGCACACTTAACCCTTTCACTGCGCATACCCGGTACTACCGGGTAGAAAAAAATATCGTTGAATTGCGCGTACCCGGTACTACCGGGTATGTGAAAATAATCATTTTTAAATTCCGCGTGCACTGCACGTGCCAGCTATTGTTTTTTCCCTATGAACTAGAGATGATTTCCACTTGGAAAGTCGTGTTTCCCAGCGGTAGGCAGCGGAATGACGCGAGCGCGGCCTCAGAAGGAAACGAAGTTGTGGACCAGACAGCGTGGACAACTTTGATTTGGACGATACAGGTAATTCGTTTCCAACAGTTGACTACGATAATGCCGACAGTGATTGGGAGTATTCCATGGACGAGACCGATGATTTGCTCAACTTGGGCGGCCCTGCACAGGGCCAAGGTGACAATGCCATGTCTGTAGATTGAAACGACATCAATATGGCCGCCATTAGGTCACATGACCACCTAATTATTCAAAATACCAAATTTCAATTTTTCCCCCATAGGCCAACCTCTTGCCCACCCAAAAACATAAAAAGAATTTCAAAATAACCTCTTAGTCTTTTTTTGGCATTGATTTCAAAATCACCTTTTTTTTTGGCAAAAAAAGCCAGCACAGGGGGGGTATTTACCTGCAGCAGCGAAAGGGTTAAGTAATGTGAGTAATGTATATAATATTGCACACTTAAGTAATGGGGGTGTAATGTATGGGGGTGTAATGTATTTAATATTGCACACTTAAGTAATGGAGATGTAATGTATATAATATTGCGCTCTTAAGTAATGGGAGTAATGTATATAATATTGCATTCGTAATGGAGATGTAATGTATATAATATTGCACACTTAAGTGTGCAATATTAAATACATTACACCCCCATTACTTAAGTGTGCAATATTATATACATTACATCTCCATTACTTAAGTGTGCAATATTATATACATTACATCCCCATTACTTAAGTGTGCAATATTATATACATTACATCTCCATCCCCATTACTTAAGAGTGCAATATTATATGCATCACATCTCCATTACTTAAGTAATGGGAGTAATGTATATAATATTGCACTCGTAATGGAGATGTAATGTATATAATATTGCACACTTAAGTAATGGAGATGTGATGCATATAATATTGCACTCTTAAGTAATGGAGATGTGATGCATATAATATTGCACTCTTAAGTAATGGGGATGTAATGTATATAATATTGCACATTAAGTAATGGAGATCTGATGCATATAATATTGCACTCTTAAGTAATGGGGATGTAATGTATATAATATTGCACACTTAAGTAATGGAGATGTAATGTATATAATATTGCACACGTAATGGAGATGTAATGTATATAATATTGCACACTTAAGTAATGGAGATGTGATGCATTATAATATTGCACTCTTAAGTAATGGAGATGTAATGTATATAATATTGCACTCTTAAGTAATGGAGATGTGATGCATATTGCACTCTTAAGTGATGGGGATGGAGATGTAATGTATATAATATTGCACTCTTAAGTATTGGAGATGTAATGTATATAATATTGCACACTTAACTCTTTTCCCGGTGTAAGCGCCATATGGCGTAATTGCCTTCGAAAAATCATAAAAATCAATCATTGGGTTGTTTTGCAAAACAAAAATATCATAAAATAGCGCTATTCTAATTGCAGCTACATTCAAAATTATACGGCAATAGCGCCATGATAACTAGGGAAATCCCGCCGTAAAGTTCAAGGGGTCAATTCTGCCCTAGAATTCAAAATGGTCGAAAGGCTATCTTTTGATGAGGTGCTCACAGCGGTCCTGGACGACAACTTCGATGACTTCGGGTTGTCTGACGATGAGTCTGAGGAAGGGGAGAGTGAAGCTATCTATGCCTACCGTGGACAGCCCAGTTTGGATCGTGACCAAGTAGAGCTACTCGGCAGAGACTTTTCCAATCGAAACCATGGCAGTATGGACGAAGCTATGGCTGTTGGAGGCGAAGGCATTGATCCTGGTAAGTCAATGTACTTTGCTAGCTATATATAAAGCCTGATAGTCTGAGGAGCTAGATAAACATGGTGTTAGCTACACCCATGTAATAGCCTACTTTCCCTTTATAGTTCTAGCTGTACTTGCTTCCTTGACTTGTCTATAATAAGTTGACGAATAACAACTCTATCATGTTCAGGTTTGATGGAGCAAGTGATGGACTATGACAGAGATAATACCATGGCACAGCTTCCCCATGTTCAGATGAGTTCTGATAGAGATAGTGATGCAAACATACCTACCCCACTCTCTTCATCCATACTGCACGAGGACGCTCGTCTTGTAGACCTGCACGAGGACGTACTGTTCCTCAGAAGTAGGAGTGTCAATCTCTCCCCCTTACCTTCATCCAGTGCTAGTCTTACTGCACGAGGAAACTTGTATATCAGACTATGAGTATGTAATTACAGAGTATTGTATTGTATAATTGCTCTTTGATTCTGTGTACATTGTATCAATATTATTGGTGGGAATTGTATTCAATAATATTGGTTATGGGAATTCTATACAGTAGAAATTATGTCCTCTCTGTTAGTCAGGCAAACGTCTGTCATACCACAGCATATCTCAGTTGTTCCTAAAGTTGGCTGAAAATAGAAGGATATTTATAATCTACAATACAATAATATATATATATTTTAATATTAAACAGCATTATAATGATACCCATGTGTGTGGTTTCGTTACCTAGCAGCATGAATTGACCACAATAATGTCCAACATAAGAGCTATCTTGTGGTATATGGTTGCTAGGGACTATTGTTAATCTCTGATTTAATATCAATTTATTTGTACTTAATGGTCAATTTTTTATTTTTTTCCAAATAAACTCACCGGGAGAAGAGTTAAGTAATGGGGATGTAATGTATATAATATTGCACTCTTAAGTAATGGAGATGTAATGTATATAATATTGCACTCTTAAGGGGGGAAGAGGGCTGAAAACATATTTTTTCAAAAAAATTTTTTTTGGCCCAAAAGGGTTCATAGTATGTCTGGAGTTTGAGTTTCAAGTTTCAGAGCAAGTGAATACTTGCATCAGAAGATATAGCCATTTATATACAGTGCATTATTATTCCATTTCATTTCATTTCACTTCACATTGGAAGAGGTTCTCTCCCAGTCTTACCTGGCTACAATCGGGGGGTCGGCGATGATCGCCTACCGAAAATACAGTTTTTATATATCAAAATGTTGCCAATTTCATGGAGACCCTTACCAGTCGTTTGCGCAATGAATTGGCCAGGCGGGGGGGTAGTGCGCAACCTCTAAGACAAGCACGTTTTTTTATGTCACGTGTTTTTTAGTCGGTTCGCTTGAAACTTTCAAACTGTTGAGTTATGGGGAAGAGAACAGAGAAGCATTTTAAACAGAAAGGCCAAGGATTCAAGAAGAGTGACGACAAGAAGAAGAAAGCCCTACAGGCGGCTGTTGTTGAGCCTGTCACAATAGCCGCGCCAGGCAAGTTTTAATGTTTATCTCCGTACTAAAAAAGTTACTAGCCGTTTCCTTCCTTTGTTAGTGAGTCTCTTGGATCCTGTAGGTGGGGTAGCGCCTTCTGTGAACCTTCACTTACCTTGCAATCAATTGCAAATGTCTGAAGAGAGGCCAGTTCCATTTGTGACTATGATGACCAGTGACTATGACCAGGAAGAAGTTGGCTCTCATTGATCGTTCAGCTGCTTCTGTGGCTGTTGCTACTGGATCTACTGGCTCTACCTCTTTGGACGCGGGTGGTGTTGGAGAACTAGGTAAGGGTAATCGTGTAATAAACTTAGATAAGCTTAGAGAGGTCATAGAAAGGTGTAATAAGTGTATTCAATGTGGTAACTGAGCTCCCTTGCAACTGAAGCATAGAAAGGTGTAATAAGTGTATTCAATGTGGTAACTGAGCTCCCTTGCAACTGAAGCCCGTAGGGCAGGCATGGTGTCTAATTTTTACTTTTTGTTCAAATTGTAGTAACACTCAAGACATCTCAAACCCTGTATCTGTAGAAGCATTTACTGGGTGCTTGCATTGCTGGAATTAGTCATTCTGGTCTGGAAGATATCACTGCAGTCATGGATATGTTGCCCCCTCTTGGTTCCACTAGTTTTTTAATAAATATACTAGGTCAATAGGGAGTGACGCAAATGCAGTAACAGAGTATTATGTTGGATGCCGCTCATAGGTTACATGATTTTTATAGGGTTAGGCATGAAGACATCATTGATGTTAGTATTACTGTTGACGGCATATGGCTTAGACAGGGCCACAAATCAAATTATGGCTTGGTTGCGGTGATGTCTTGGGACACTGGAGAAGTTTTAGATTATTATCTTATGTCTAAGTTCTGTCAAGCTTGTGCGCGAAGACCTGAAGATGAAACAGAAGCAAGTTACACAGAATGGTTTGAGGGTCACAAGATAAAAATTGTGAAGCCAATTTTTAAGGCTCTTCGGGTTCTATGGAAGTTGTAGGAACACAAACTTTTTAAGCGTTCAGTGGAGAGACTGAAGCTTAGGTACACACACATAAATTAGTGATGGGTATACAAATGCACATAAACGGTTGTTGGAAGTCGAGCCTTACGGTGGGTGGTGCTAGGGGGGTTAGTCGTGTGTCTATAGTTAAAATGCAAACCTACTATAGGGGAGCAATTAGAAAGGACAACATAGAGGGGATGATTTGCGATGTGAAAGCGATTTTTTATCACTCTTAGTCAACTATGGAACATCCCAACACGAGTATTGTCCTACAGGAGTTTTGAGTTGGTGTAAGTTTAATCCAGCTTGTGCTAAAGGTGAGGTACCACCAGTACCGACAGGCCTATGATTCCTCTGGACAAGGCTAGAAGGTTTTTGATAAATTAATGTCCGAGGATCTTTTGTGCAAATGTTTAGGTGGTTATACACAACCAAAATGAGTTTAATTCTGTTGTGTGGAGTAGAGCGGGTAAGACAGAACATATGAGTGCAACAAGTGTCGGGCTTGCTGTCGAGAGGCAGCAGAGTTCAATGGAGGGCGGAGCATTGTATGGTCCTGGCATGGGGGACCTGTAACATTTTATTTTGTTATGTGTCTTTTGCTTTCTATTGTCAAACAGAGATTACTGGAAGATACTTTTGTTTATGTGTCTTTTTGTCAAGCTTAGGAATTAGTGGAGGATGACTTTTGTTTGTGTTCTATTGTTTTTCAGGGATTACTGGAGGGTGTCGGAAGACATGTGTGGAGGGTGACGATGGATGGACCTGGGCATGGGAGCCCTGCAAATGATGACTTGTTTATGTTTGCTAATTCAATATTAGCAAAGCAACATACATGTAACAAGTCTGATGCGTCTTTAATTTATGTGTATGTATATATATATATATATATATTGTTGTTTTTCAGGTTGTAGTTAGGATGTAGGTACTGCTGTTGTTGAAAAAATAAAGGACATGTGAAAAGTCAAACATTTTGTTTGTACACACACAATTCTAGTAATTAGGGATGTATTCTGGTGAACAGGGGGTGTTTCTGGCAGCTGCGATGTGATTACAAACTGCTTGGACTTCAAGGCTCAATATCTCTGAAGTGATTTTTGAAAAACCGTTCAAATGATAACTTGAATATTTTTTATCCTTTCATTAAAAAAAATATATCATTTGAAAGCAATTTTTATATTCTACAACTTGCGCGAGAGTTTTTGTTTGATAGCATCACTAAAAAAGACCTATAGATGAAAATGTAACGTGGTGTCATAAAGCTATGTTCAGAAAATGAGACAAAAAAACATTTTTTCAAAATTTCAAGACGCGCAGTTTGTAGTGCTCATTGTGATTGACTAATAGACCGAATAAGAGCCTCGCAAAGGTCGTTACTGCAACGTGGTTTGCTTAACGGCTTACGGTCCGCACTGGAAGAGCCTATAATGAGCTAGGAAAAAACTATGGCGAAATAAAATAACAAAAGAGACTTACCATTAGAAAGTACAGACTGCAAGCTATACTTTGATATATAAATCGGGAAACTAGAGTGAATGCGAGCAAAGATATGGTACTTTATATGAGACTACGCGATACGCAGCCTTCTTTCCCCCTTTTAAGTAATGGGGATGTGATGCATATAATATTGCAGACTTGTCACTATGTGATGGGTAAAGGGACCAATTGCTCACAAGTCTAATCTCAGAGGACACAAAATTGTCCTCGGAACTCATAAATCATTCCCAAGCTAATAATCTTAAGGCAAAGGGTTAATGTTAGAGCATAGTTTTAGAAAGGAATGATTACAGGACTATTGGCCTCATTTCTCGGATCCTAATATGCCACAACCATATCTTAATGATGCACTGTCAGCATTATGCATCTATTACCTGAGAAGTACTAAAGTCCTTAGCGCCTGTTTCTATGGAACAGTGCAGAGGTCTTGTCGTCCAAGTGGCCTGGAGGTACAGTAGCTACGATTGAATTCATGGTGGCTGCTTGTTCAATTTGTTTGTTAATGTGCGTAGGTAATCTGCAGATGTCCAGACTTCAAGTTGTCCCCCAGTGCTAGGGTTAGCAGTGCAGTTGGACTTAGCGAGACATGTCCAGGGATGCCGTCATAGTCAGCCCAGGATGTCTGCTGACATCCTCGGGCGGGCTGTGGCCACTGTCACTGTCACCCCACCCCTCCCAGGATCATCCGAGGATGTCAGAGTAATTGCAGACATCCTGCGATGACTAAGGAATGTCCACTGTGTCCCTGGACACGGTTGAACTCTGTTGCATGTGCATAGATAGATAGATATCCGCAGGAGTGTGCACAGCACTGCTGGACTATCTTGGCGTTGTGCGCTTAGAAAAGCCTGACACTCGAGTGGTTTTCATGGGGTGCTTGGAACACTCCTTCGCAGCATATTCTATAAGTGAGGATGCAAGCTAAAGGGCTCTGACAGAGCTCAGAGTTACGGAGCGCATTTGAGATGCGAATGTGCATTTGGTGTGTTATTGCTAATTCTAGATACCGTACGTAGACAACCCTTTACCAATTGCTATGGTGGAGAAGTGTTTTGTGGTAGGTGTAACAGCCAATGAGCTGATGACGCTTGCTTGTGTGTCCATGGCCCTCATTTTGACCCCTCGGTTCATCCATTGCTGATCGCCAAGTCGGCTAGATCCTTTCCCTGTGAGCAGTTGGTAAAGGGTTATCCTCATGGCATTGAGTCTGTTATGTGGTCTCTCTGTTGTATTGTTATACAGTACTTATTTAGAGCGGCCTCTGTGATACATGCTGCACTCATTTCAGACCGTGAATATTGTTTATGTGTTACTCTCAGGGAGGAGGTGCGGCTAAAGGAGGCAAGAAGAAGCCGGGAGGGAAGCGGGAGTTCACGTATGACGAGCCCACCAAGCCAGGGGAGAAGAAAGGTAACAGTCTCTCAGTCCATGCACAAACTCAGTGTCACTATTGTCTTTGCTGGGAGAGGTCATTGTGGATGAGTTGATGCCCTAAGAACTGCTTTGTTTTTCTCGAGCTTTTAGTTTGTATTAAAATATATATAATATATATATCCTCGCATCCGAGTGTACGTCAAAATTCCAAATCAGCATTCTTCTTATTGCAGTTTCTCATGACGCTGAACTCCTCTGTGCAACACCAGGGTTTCATTTAGGCGGGGGGGCTGCCTCCCCTTGGAACCTTTTTGCCTCCCCCCCCCCCCCCCCCCCCCCTTGGAAATTGTATTATTAAAATTCATTAGAAACTTTGTCACATTTTTAACCATCATGCCCCCCCCCCCCCCTTAATATCCAGTTTCCTCCAGTTGCCCCCCCTTGGACAATTTTCTAAATGAAACCCTGAACACTATTATTAGTCTTCTATACATGTACTCCAAACTTTCAGCTTGAAAGCGCAGTGAATCTCTCTCTCTCTCTTTGCACTAGTGGTGGTAGCCATTGTCAGAACCCTAACTAGAGCTTATTTCACGGGAGGTATTGACTCTTCCCATAACTCCACCCCTGGATAATCCTGGTTTTGTTTGAGCACTAACTCGCTCCCAGCCAAAGTGGTCAATGGTGTTTGACAACTTTAGACATTCAACTTGGCAATGTCTATTACAAAATGCCTTTTTTTATTTTTCAAGCTCCTGCAGATACTCACTTCACTCGAATTTTGCTTGCCATACAAACGTTAGAGAAGAATGTTGATTCATTGTGGCAATGTCTAAATGACCTCCGAGACAAATTCAAGGCCTCCGGGGGTGGGGGCGGGGTCAGTCTCACTAGCAAACGGGTTGTGTATGCGAGTTCTAACGTACATAGCTAGCACACAGTTTGTTGGTAACATCGCCAGGTTGCGTATAAACGCATGTGCAGGTGTGTCCCTAAACAAAATGGCGGACGACACCAGATGCCAATCCGTTTTCTGGCAATGATGGCCTCTAGCAACATTTAAATGTTCTCTGAAACCAAATCCGAGGCCATTACTGGCTCGGTTGTGGAGGGTGGGATAGAGTTACATCTCTAGTCCGTAAGTTTCAGCTCTTGTGATGCTGCAGTGGACCCGAGAAAAATGGGAATAGATAGACATTTCTTTTGTTATATAGGGATTGTTGTTGTTGTTGTTGTTGTTGTTATTATTAAGAAATTATAATATATGCATGCACACATCACATATACATACATGCTTAGTGCACACACACACATACATACATGTAAATACATACATAACACACCATACATATATACATACATTCATACACATACACATCCATACATGTACATATATACATACATATATACATACATACATGTACATGTATACATACATATATACATACATACATGTACATGTATACATACATATATACATACATACAAGTACATATATACATACATATATACATACATACATGTACATATACACATACATACATGTAAATACATACATAACACACCATACATATATACATACATTCATACACATACACCTACATAGACCTACATACATGTGCATACATACATATATACACGCAGCTTGTTGTTGAGGTGAAATGGTGTGGTACTGCTCTTGTGTCTTGCTGCCGGCAGACGTATCATGTGACATGCCCGCAACCTACAGCTCCACCTATGTGGAGGAGGCGTGGTACACGTGGTGGGAGAAGCAAGGATTCTTCAAGCCAGAATACGGGGTCAGTGGTTGAAGTAGAGGTGGGAGGATATTTACGTACAGTCAACAAAACAATGTGTCAGTGTCTCCTTTGAGAAATGCTTCTGTGTGGACTCTTGGTCCACGTAGTGAAAACAAGGGGCATGTACTGTATAGCCTGTTCTTATCCTTAGCCCTACACTTACCCAGCCTAGCCCTATCCTTAGCCCTAGCCTTATCCTTAGCCCTACACTATCCTCTGTCCACTATTGCACAGGTGGGCGACAAGTGTGATGTGATTTTCGTGTGACCCCCATTGCACCAGGGTATCTATGACAACTGTGGTACACACTGAAACTAGGTGGGTACCATTCAGGACCAATAAACACAGATATGAAGGGTGGGTGGGTAGGTCCTCAACGGACACCCACATGGACCCAGGGGAGGGGGGGACATGGGGAGGGTTTTGGACCCAGGGGAGGGGGGGACATGGGGAGGGTTTTGGACCCATGTCCCCAATGCTTTAAAACGGCTGTAGCAGCCAAGCCAGAGAGATGCATGGTTGGCACTGATATTCCTCTTAGCCTTTATGCCCCTCGTGTTTCTTTGCCCTCAATAGGTGCCCACAGATACGGGCAATGCTTGTCACTCGAAGAACCACTTTTACGGCTGATAAATAATTAATAATTAAACTGCCAAGTGACATTTTTGAAATCTACACTTTGATTTGTGATGTGTGTGTGTATTGAACAGCGTGAAAGTGTGTCTACCCCCAACCCTGAGGGGGTGTTCATGATGTGCCTCCCCCCTCCCAATGTGACGGGCAGTCTTCATCTTGGACACGCCCTCACTAGCTCCATTCAGGACTCCATTGTCAGATGGTAAGGGACAACTATGGGAGGTCACAGACAACAGCAAAACACTAACAGCAACAACACGAATGTGACATTTCTTAAAGGCACTCTGGAAGGTCACAGACAACAGCAACAGCAACACACTAACAGCAACACACTAACAGTAACAACACCAATTGTGACATTTCTTAAAGGCACTCTGGAAGGTCACAGACAACAGCAACATACTAACAGCAACAACACCAATTGTGACATTTCTTAAAGGCACTCTGGAAGGTCACAGACAACAGCAACATACTAACAGCAACAACACCAATTGTGACATTTCTTAAAGTCACTCTGGAAGGTCACAGACAACAGCAACATACTAACAGCAACAACACCAATTGTGACATTTCTTAAAGGCACTCTGGAAGGTCACAGACAACAGCAACATACTAACAGCAACAACACCAATTGTGACATTTCTTAAAGGTACTCTGGAAGGTCACAGACAACAGCAACATACTAACAGCAACAACACCAATTGTGACATTTCTTAAAGGCACTCTGGAAGGTCACAGACAACAGCAACATACTAACAGCAACAACACCAATTGTGACATTTCTTAAAGTCACTCTGGAAGGTCACAGACAACAGCAACAGCAACACACTAACAGCAACATACTAACAGCAACACACTAACAGCAACACACTAACAGTAACAACACCAATTGTGACATTTCTTAAAGGCACTCTGGAAGGTCACAGACAACAGCAACACACTAACAACAACAACACCAATTGTGACATTTCTATAAAGGCACTCTGGAAGGTCACAGACAACAGCAACATACTAACAGCAACAACACCAATTGTGACATTTCTTAAAGGCACTCTGGAAGGTCACAGACAACAGCAACATACTAACAGCAACAACACCAATTGTGACATTTCTTAAAGGCACTCTGGAAGGTCACAGACAACAGCAACATACTAACAGCAACAACACCAATTATGACATTTCTTAAAGGCACTCTGGAAGGTCACAGACAACAGCAACATACTAACAGCAACAACACCAATTGTGACATTTCTTAAAGGCACTCTGGAAGGTCACAGACAACAGCAACATACTAACAGCAACAACACCAATTATGACATTTCTTAAAGGCACTCTGGAAGGTCACAGACAACAGCAACATACTAACAGCAACAACACCAATTGTGACATTTCTTAAAGTCACTCTGGAAGGTCACAGACAACAGCAACATACTAACAGCAACAACACCAATTGTGACATTTCTTAAAGGCACTCTGGAAGGTCACAGACAACAGCAACATACTAACAGCAACAACACCAATTGTGACATTTCTTAAAGTCACTCTGGAAGGTCACAGACAACAGCAACATACTAACAGCAATAACACCAATTGTGACATTTCTTAAAGGCACTCTGGAAGGTCACAGACAACAGCAGCATACTAACAGTAACAACACCAATTGTGACATTTCTTAAAGTCACTCTGGAAGGTCACATACTAACAGCAACAACAACAACAGGTACTAGAGACTTCCACAAGCAACAACGACAACTAATAATGTTGATGGCATATTCTCTGCTGTGTGCACTGCTAGGAATCGCATGCGAGGACGCACAGTGTTGTGGAACCCGGGCACGGACCACGCTGGCATAGCCACCCAAGTGGTGGTGGAGAAGAAGCTGATGAGGGAGAGGGGCTTGTCCCGCCATGATATTGGCCGGGAGAAGTTTGTCGAAGAAGTGTGGAAGTGGAAGCACGAGTGAGTGAGCTCAGGCCCCGATTGATGGGGTCTGCCGTAGGGTGGAAGTGACTTGACCTTCACTTCTCCTTTTAATTGTAATGTTTAATATATACATGTACATGTGTATATACATGTATATCCGTGTGTATATATGGACATGTATATACATGTATATACAGTATTTTTAATGAGCCAAGTTTACACCTCAATTCTCTACTTAGAGGTGTTGATGAGATTAAATTGATTGGGATGGGAATATCTCTTAAACGAGAAGGTTGGGTTTAAACAACCTACTATGTGCATGCAGGAGTTCTTCTAGTTCTTCTGGGTCAAAGAAGAGCTGTTGTGGTATTGCAGTTTGTCCCCAGGACGGCAAGATTTTAAACAAATCAACCAAGTCTCCTTTTTGGCTGGGCCACACTTACAGCTTCAGTGCACGTGCTATAGACTGTATTATACTCGCAGTAGCTTTGCAAACGACGTTTAGGTGATAATGCAATCCACTACGTTTAGGAGGCAAACTTCACCCAACAACCTCTAGCTACTTTTGTGTTTGTGTGTTGTTGTTGTTTATTTTGGAGGTAATTAAAAAAAATATATCGTTTTCTTTTCGTGGCGGCTTAGATGACTTTGGCCAGCTTCCGAGGTGAGGTGGGGGGGGGGGGGGGGGGGGGGAGCTGGCCAAAGTGTCTCCCGAGACATTTTGTCCAAGCAAGCCATGCTGGTGTTGGTGTTGGTTTAGCGAGGGAGACTGGCCAGCGCACACGCAGACATTCACTCCATGGTCGCTCGCAAGATCACAATTTTATGCTATGCCACGCCCTTTGACTCATGTAAGTAGTCGTACATAAGGTTGAGTTCTAAGCTGGAGAATGTTATCCTTGTTGCCATCAAAATGAGCCTTGTTGCCATCAACATGAGTCTTGTTGAAGGCAACATGAACCTTGTTGCCATCAACATGAGCCTTGTTGCCATCAACACGAGCCTTGTTGCCATCAACATGATTCTATACTTGTTGGTTTGTGTCTTTATTGTTGCGGTCATAGTTACAAAAATATGCGATGTTGAATGAAGCGATATATTTCGAGGTTTGCTATTGGTCATTGCAGGTCGACCTGAAACTCCATGACCTGAATCTGAAATGGTTTTCCTTATCACCCGCAGATCTAATAATGGCTTTCACTGAACTCCCTGCGTGGTTTTCTCTCAGACATCTTCCTTAATTAAGGTGGAAAAGTCCTGCCACCATGAGATTGGCTGATTTAAATGCATGACTTGGACTGTGCGTCTATTGCCCTTCAAATTCCACTGCCCCGAGTTGTATGACCTTATTTCCTCTAGATTAGACCACGCCCTCAATTAAACTGCGCACCGGCAGGAAGTGTGAAAGCTCCAGAGAAAATGCTGTCTTGAGGGGGTGGAGAAAGTTTGGCAACCTGTCGATGTCCGTTGAAGTGTTATTGATATCCTTTTAAAGGTGTGGCATTTCAGTCAAGATAGGTGGGTCACATGATGACACTTTTAAAGCCCGGGCAAGTAGCAGAAAGTGCAGCAGCAAGTATCGCTGTCAAACTCCACAGAAAAGAAGGGGAGACTGACAATGGCGATCCCTTCGCAAGCGATGAAGCCGACTGTGAAGAAGACGCAACCAGAGTAGAGGAGGATGACTAGAGCACAAACACATGCCCATTATCAATAATCGTCACCGGTTCATGATCGGGTGATCTCGTGCAACTGTAGTGCACATATATACCTGTTTGTCGTGTTCAAATAATACAGTGCGCCAATTAATACACTCCCTCGTATAGTTCATACAGCTACATGGGCTGCCATGAAGTGAATAGAACACGTGCATTGTCATGTGACTCCATTAATGGTCACGAGTCACAGCACTGAATTTGGCATCGATTGTGTGTGTATGTGATATCTGGTGAAGGTGGAGAGGGTGCTGTAGTGGAGGGGGTGAGGGAGGGAGGCTGAGAGGGAAAACGTGCACAGTGTTGGGTCAGCGCAGCGGACTTGTGCGTTCGTAATACCAAATTTGAAATGAAAAAGAATAAATGTTTTTGATAAGTGCTTGATATTGAAGTGGGTTTTAGTTTGGACTGTGAGTGTGTGTATGTACGTACTGTATGTGTGTACACAAACACGCGTATGATGTCAGTATTGTTGCTTTGCTTTAGGAAAGGGGACCGTATCTACCACCAGCTGCGCAAGTCGGGATGCTCCTTGGACTGGGATAGGGCGGTCTTCACCATGGATGAGGTATTCTCTAATTGATGCACACACACACTGAGAGTGCTGGCTGCGGCATTTCAAAGTGATTCCTGTGCATGGCATTGCATCGATGCACGTGCTCCAGAAACTCTCGAACGCGGTGAAGGAGAGCTTTGTGAGGTTCCATGATGAGGGGATCATCTATCGGAGCAATCGTCTGGTCAACTGGTCCACAAGGCTGAAGTCAGCCATTTCCGACATTGAGGTTAGTGCTTTAGCAAAGGAGGGAGATGTGCACATATGAGAGTGAGGTGTGCACGTGTGGAGGGAGGTGTGTATGTGAGGAGGGAGGTGTGCACGTGTGGAGGGAGGTGTGCACGTGTGGAGGGTGGTGTGCACGTGTGGAGGGAGGTGTGTATGAGGAGGCACGTGAGGAGTGAGGTATGTGAAGGAGGTGTGCACGTGAGGAGGGAGGTGTGCATGCATGTGTGGAGGGAGGTGTGCATGTGTGGAGGGAGGTGTGTATGTGAGGAGGGAGGTGTGCACGTGAGGAGGGAGGTGTGTATGAGGAGGGAGGTGGGTACGTGAGGAGGGAGGTGTGTATGAGGAGGGAGGTGTGTATGTGAGGAGGGAGGTGTGTATGTGAGGAGGGAGGTGTGCACGTGAGGAGGGAGGTGTGCATGTGAGGAGGGAGGTGTGCATGTGAGGAGTGAGGTGTGCACGTGAGGAGTGAGGTGGGCACGTGAGGAGGGAGGTGGGCACGTGAGGAGGGAGGTGTGTATGAGGAGGGAGGTGTGTATATGAGGAGGGAGGTGTGTATGTGAGGAGGGAGATGTGTGAAGAAGTGCTGTATTTCAATCATTAGAGGACAAGGCTTCTAATTATTACAGCCCAAGCTAACCAACATTTAGAATCTAAGAGTGGTTGCTTATGAGGGCACTTCCTGTTGTGCCAGCACCTAACATGTACATGTACCAGCACCTACATGTACATGTACATGTACCTTAGAGGGAACGTGTTTAATTGTAATGTTGTTGTTGTTGTTGTTGTTGTTGTTGCTTATTGTCCCCTTCCAACCACACCACTCTAATTATTATTAAATTGTTTCCTCACTCGCCCTTTTTTCATTTGTTGTGCGTGGCACATGAGCTGCAGTAGCTAGGGCTACTGCCACCACATGAGCTGCAGTAGCTAGGGCTGCTGCCACCACATGAGCTGCAGTAGCTAGGGCTGCTGCCACCACATGAGCTGCAGTAGGTAGGGCTGCTGCCACTACATGAGCTGCAGTAGTTAGCTAGGGCTGCTGCCACCACATGAGCTGCAGTAGCTAGGGCTGCTGCCACCACATGAGCTGCAGTTGTCAGTCACCCTCGGCAGGCGCAGCTGAGCTAGCTAGGGCTGCTGCCACGAGGAAATGAGTGCCGGTCACCTTGTGGTGAGCTGAGAAGCATGTCTGTCCTGATAGCAGGTGTTACATCTTGCATTCCTGTGGTTTGTGGGGCTATGCCATGGTGGTTGGCTTATAGTCAGGGGGCAGGTTGCCAGGAGACAGGTAGCCAGGGGGCAGATTTTCTCATTTCTGCCTATTGTGCTCACATTCTATCGTGCATTACAAACAAATTACATCATAAGTCATCGTTTATTATACATTACATCATAAGTCATCTTTTATTATACATTACATCATGAGTCATCTTTTTATTATACATTACATCATAAGTTACATTACATCATAAGTTACATTACATCATAAGTCATCGTTTATTATACGTTACATCATAAGTCATCTTTTATTATACATTACATCATAAGTCATGACTTATGATGTAATGTATAATAAAGATCGTTTATTATACATCTTAAGGCGGGGCTTCAGGTCCAAAAATGTTTTTTGTTTTTGTTTTTGGGGTTTTTTCCCTTCTTTCCATAAATATGTTACCAGGACCTGTAAGATGCTGCATTCCAAATTTGAGAAGATTTGGATGCTCCATTCTGGACTTATAGTGACTTTTGTACCTGTAAGATGCTGCATTCCAAATTTGAGAAGATTTGGATGCTCCATTCTGGACTTATAGTGACTTTTGTACATACACCTCCATTCAATTCTTGGGAAAGAAGACTGTCCGTGGAGGGTGCGTTTCGATGGTATTTTTTATTTTAACTTGGGGTTACAACTTTAGAGCTCCGTAGATTCTGCAAACTTCATGGTATGGACTTGATATATAGCACAAAAGATAGGTCTCTCTGTGTGCTCTCTTTTGATACTAAAATATGTTTCATAGGTATATAACTATAGGCAAGTTACTAGAACCCTAAAGTGGAGGGACCTCAAAAACCTGCATCCCAAAGTCCCCATTCAGAATAACTCCAGATTGCTAAGTGCAAAAAAAATGAAATTGGTATGAGTGGCTAGAGGAAGCCCTAGAGCATGCAATGACCTTTTTCATTAGGCGTTAAAAATTTATTACCTGATCAAGTCAAGCGGGGGTGAAAAATTGAGGGCGTTGATTGGAAAATTGAGGGCGTTGATTGCAACGCCCTCAATTTTCTACCCGCACGCTTGACCAGGTAATAAATTTTTAACGCCTAATGAAAAAGGTCATTGCATGCTCTAGGGCTTCCTCTAGCCACTCGTACCAATTTCAATTTTTTGGCACTTATCAATCTGGAGTTATTCTGAATGGGGACTTTGGGATGCAGGTCCCTCCACTTTAGGGTCTAGTAACTTGCCTATATAGTTATACCTATGAAACATATTTTAGTATCAAAAGAGAGCACACAGAGAGACCTATCTTTTGATCTATATATCAAGTCCATACCATGAAGCTTTCAGAATCTACGGAGCTCTAAAGTTGTAACCACAAGTAATATTAATTTTTTTAAGTAAAAAATACCCTCGTCCCCCTTTAGAAGGCTGTAACAGCTTTTTGTCAAATTCTGGTTTCCAATCGCCATTCACAGCATAACTAGGTTAAAAAAAAAAGATTTGCCCAAACCTTGTATATCATTTTGAAGCTCTTTCTTTGCTCTTTGTGTTCAATGATCAATTTTTTGTTTTGTTTTCATAATAATAAAAAGTTATGTTGCTTAGTGGGCGTGGCATCTATATGAACCCAGCAAACAATGGGAATATAAAATTAAAAAATGCTGGTCGTCGATAACAAAGAGTAATGCATTATCTAAACAAACAACAAATTTGAAGTCATTTGATCCAATATCCAAGATGGGAAGCTGTGAATGGTGATTTTGAGGAGGTCTGATGGCTGCAGGTATCTAGATAGAAAAACACCTGTAAATATATTATTATACATATCACTTGAAAGCACATAGAAAGGGCTATCTTTTGACACAAAAATTATATTTGTAGCCCTAGAAACCTAAAAGTTATGACGGTTTTTACTTCGTGGCATGTTTTTTGTGGTTTGACCTAAAGCCCCCCTTAAGTCATTGTTTATTAACTATAGCAATATTGAAGCCACACCCACATGGTCCATAAAGAATGATTTCCAAAATAACCATATAAAAAACGGAAAACGTGTTCAACTGGAGCTGATGATTAAAAAAAAAAATTCTCCATTGTTGTAGGCAAAACTAAGTTCTCCATTGCTGCAGACCAGTTAGGCCAAACTAACTTCTCTATTGCTGCAGACAGTTAGGCAAGACTAACTTCCATTGCTGAGGCCAAGCTAACGTCACTCCATTGCCGCAATATACAGTTTCAAGACTAGCTCCTTCAAGAGGAATTGTCTGTCACTCCAGCAGCCATTGTGCTCCAGTGGCAGGAGGGACGTGTTATGCCCAGGATAACATGCACCTCCTTACTTGTGGTAGTGGAGGAGAAGTTGGGAGTGCCTATTGGTATTGGCCAGGTGACATTTCCCTCCAGGAGAGGTTGTGTTAAGGAATACAATAGAGATGTCTGAAGGAAAACTTGGGCACCTTCCTGAACCGGTGGGTGCCAGATTCATGGAGTGCGTAGCAAGATTGGAAGTGTAGCGTTGTCGCAGCACAGGTTATGCTGGAAGTGCTGATCAGACCTGGTGTTGGCTCACACTGCGTTCTGTTCTTCTGTCCTATCATACCATATGGGAGGGGGAGGGGGGGGAGGCACGATCGGGACACCACGTACCTGTGGAGGCACTTTAATTTTATTATTTGGTCTTCTGCAATAAGAATTATTAGAAAAGTGTTTTGTAGACATTACAGAAATGTAAGGAATTATCTAGATTTTTAGACACTGATAGTTGCTTATTGATGATAATCCTACGCCATCAGTGAGTGCTATGTGTAGCACTCTCTGTCAGTTTAGCCTGCACTTCAAAATGGTGGATGACTAAAAATAAACTTCACATTTCAGTGAAGTTTGGAATAGCAGCAGCTTCTTATGCCTAAATGATGGTCTTGGCCTCATTAACACCTTGAGCACGCTCTGAATCCTTCGCTGCTCAAGGTAGTCAACAGGTGCTTGATGTACATCATCAATTTGATTCATCTTCAGGGATCTTTATCTCTGGCCCACGCTTAGCTTGCATACAAGAGGTCAGCTCGCGACAATTTTAGTACCCGTATTGACTCAATTTTTTTCCATGCGCGAGCTAACCAGTTCATGTGCAGGACAGCGCTGAATATGTTAAAGTGGGTAAGGATCGTCATGTGTGTAAGACATCACTGAGTTGTAAGCTAGCCCGTTCAAGCTATGCAGGTCAGTGCTGAGTTGATTTACTGAGAATCCTGTTCTTCAAGGAAGAAGTTCTGGACAGTTGTCGCCTTTGAAGGTGTCCTTGAGGATAGCCCTTATCAATGATTACCCATACAAGTGCTCCTGCGGATAATTATTCTTCAGCAGACTGTTCTAGTCAATAAGATAAAAGTTAATTATGAGGTGGCAGGAGGTGAGAGCTGGTGTTAGGTGGGTGGGCAGCAAGAACTGGTGTTAGGTAGGTGGGTGGTGAGAGATGGTGTTGATGAGTGGGTAGTGAGAGGTGGGTGGGTGGTGAGAGTCGGAGGTTCCCTCCTGTCCCGCCCTCCTCTCCACCTATCCCATACTATACTCTATTGGGACAATAAGTGCCGCAAATTACATAGTGTTTCTTTTGGTGGGTGGAGCCAGGGGGAGGTGTTTGTTTGGGGTGGGGCAGGGGGAGGTGTTTGTTTGGGGCGGGGCAGGAGGGAGTATTTTGTTTGCTTCAACTTTTCTCTGGCCAGCTGCAAGGGCTGGAAATAGCTGTCTTGATTACTACTGTAGTATCCTGACTGCTACTATATATACTATCCTGACTGCTACTGTAGTGTCCTGACCGCTACTGTAGCCTTCTGACTGTTTCCTGACTGCTTCTGTAGTAGTATCCTGACTGCTACTGTAGTGTCATGACTGCTACTGTGCGGTGTCCTGACTGCTACTGTAGTATCCTGACTCCTACTGTAGTATCCTGACTCCTACTGTAGTGTCCTGACTATTTCCTGGCTGCTTCTGTCGTATCCTAACTGCTACTGTAGTGTCCTGTCTGCTACTGTGTTGTCCTGAGACTGATACTGTAGTGTCCTGACTGATACTGTGTTGTCCTGACTGATACTGTAGTGTCCTGACTGCTACTGTGTTGTCCTGACTGATACTGTAGTGTCCTGACTGCTACTTCCTGACTGCTACTGTTGTGTCCTGACTGTGACAGCTCAGAGAGTGAAGGCAATTTCATTTCTTTACTTTTGCATTTCATTAGTAAGTTTTGCCGAAATTCCTTAAAAAAGGAATTCCAATTTTGGTCAAACTTCTATGGAAAGAGCGCTCAAACACGCAGGGCTGAAGAGACAGAGGACAAGCGAATTAAGATAGAGGGAGGCTGCAAGGAGCTAAAAAGGGGAACCCAGGGGAGGGAAACCCAGGGGTTCCTTTTGTCTAGTAATAATAAGAATAACATTACAATAACCTCAATAATCAACTTGAGTTTTACTCTCTCGGCGTTTCGACTAGTCAAAATGTCGAGAGAGTACAATTTGAAGTCTAGCCTGATGAAGGCTAGAGCATCTAGTTGAAGCGTTGTGAGAGTACAATTTCTAGTTTATTACTGAGAAGGTTATTGTAATGTTATTATGTCAACTGAGAGTTCATTAAAAATGATAATGATGATGATGGTAATAATAATAATAACTATAATAATAATGATAAAATAATAATGATAATGATGATGATGATAATAATAATAATAATAATAATAATAATAATAATAATAATAATAATAATAATAATAATAATAATAATAATAATAATAATAATAGTAATAAAATTTAAAAAAATAATAACAACAACAACAATAATAATAATAAATGATAAATAATTTTCTGTAGGTGAACAAGTTGGAGCTGGAGGGTCGTACTCTCCTCACTGTTCCCGGCTACGACCAGAAAATCGAGTTTGGTGTGATCGTCCACTTTGCCTACCCTGTCCTCGGCATGGACCAGGAGATCGTGGTGGCAACCACTCGTATAGAGACTATGCTTGGAGACACTGCCATAGCCGTTCACCCCACTGACGAGAGGTACAAGGTACGTGCAGAAACATAACTCACCACAAGTCGAGACTCTCTGTGTTGGTTCATGCGCACAAACTTGCCCGCCACTTGACATTAACCCTGCTAGCACGTGGTCGTGGTGTGGAGTGCTGTGAAAGTGCAGAGGTCATTAGGTGTCCAAACTCTAAAGGCTGGTTCACAACACGATGCTGGCCGAGTGTTGCATCATGTTGTGTGTTGTCAATTGACCTTTGACCCAAACCACAGCTCAGCAAAGATGGACACGCGATGTTCTGATTGGTTCGACGCTGCATTTCAGTTGCTGGATTAGAAAAAGTTCTAATCCAGCATCTAAAATGCAGCATCGGACCAATAAGTGTCCATCTTCGCTGAACACGATTTGAGGGTCAAAGGTCAATTGACTACACGCAACGCAACACTTGGCCAGTGTCGTGTTGTGAACCAGCCTGAGGGTTAGGACTAGGGGTATAATATTAATATAGGGGTAGGGTTAGGGCTGGGGGTGTAATATAGGGCTGGGGGTGTAATATATGTTAGGGCTAGGGGTGTATATAGCGCTCGGGTTAGGGCTAGGGGTGTAATATAGGGCTAGGGTAAGGGCTAGAGTATAATACAGGGCTAGGGTTAGGGATAGGGATGTAATATAGGGTCAGGGTTAGGGCTAGGGGTGTAATATAGGGTTAGGGCCAAGGG
Source organism: Cladorhizidae sp. MBARI D1340-BT2 (assembly GCA_028752905.1). Lineage (NCBI taxonomy): Eukaryota > Metazoa > Porifera > Demospongiae > Poecilosclerida > Cladorhizidae > Cladorhizidae sp. MBARI D1340-BT2. The sequence continues at coordinate 9,134,286 of JAQNBH010000016.1, read as the reverse complement.
TATAATATAGGGTGAGGGGGTAATATAGGGTTAGGTTTAGGGCTAGGTGTGTAATATAGGGTTGGGGTTAGGGCTAGGGGCATAATATAGGGTTAGGGCTAGGGGCATAATATAGGGTTAGGGCTAGGGACATAATATAGGGTTAGGGCTAGGGGCATAATATAGGGTTAGGGCTAGGGTATAATATAGGATTAGGGGTATAATATAGGGTTGGGGATAGGGGTGTAATAAAGCGTTGGGGCTAGGGTTGTAATATAGGGATAGGGTTAGGGCTGGGGTGTAATATAGGGCTAGTGGTATAGTACAGGGTTAGGGGTATAATATAGGGCTAGGGGTATAGTACAGGGTTAGGAGTATAATATAGGGCTAGGGGTATAGTACAGGGTTAGGGGTATAATATAGGGCTAGGGGTATAGTACAGGGTTATGGCCAGAGGTGTAATGTATCTCTAGGGGTGTAGTGTGTGGCTAGGGCTAGGGGTGTAATATAGAACTAGGATTAGGGCTAGGGTTAGGGTATAATATAAGGTAAGGGTACTATCTCGGATTTGTCTAGGGTTTTCCACAAAAATATTGACCTATAATGTAATATGTGCAAGTATGTGTGTGTATATATGTAGGTGCCATTAAATTTATTATATGTATATTCATACCTATACAGCAAGTGATATCACAGGCTTCATTGTTGATGTTGATGTTGTTGTTGTTGTTGTTGTCAAAGCACCTGGTTGGTAAGAAATGCAGTCATCCTTTCTGTGACCGCGAGTTGGTAATAGTGGCCGACGAGATGGTGGACAAGGACTTTGCTACCGGAGCAGTCAAGATCACGCCTTCCCATGACCACAACGACTACGAGTGTGGGATTAGAAACTCTCTCCCCTTTGTGGAGGTGATCGATGACGAGGGGAACATCATCGTCGTTGACCAATTCAAGGTTAGTGATGTGAGATCGGGTGTTGGTGTACACTTGAATAAAGTTCTGTAAATCAGAGGCACCTTCGTGCTTTAAATAATCTCTGTTCAAATATGTCGTGCCGCATTGTCGTAGAAGGGACGTATCTGTGAGTTATTTTTCATTCTGGCGGGACCATCGTAGGACATGGTTCGATTGATTTCTAGAGGAACCAGCTGGCGAGCCTTGGACGAGATTGCTAGGCCACACTCTCTGTGTGTGTGTGGGGGGGGGGGGGGGGGGGGGGGGGGGACTGTCGTGTCTATAGAGTTAGCACTACGGAAGGCAGTACTAGGGGGGGAGTTGCTGGATTACAAAAGAGAGCCTACTAACTTATATAAGCGGTTGCTGCACAGATGTGGAGGTGGTCTGTTGAGGAGGGGGGATTCTAGGAATGCGTCAAAGCTTGTTCCCTTCTCTGAACTTCAATTATCTTGTTGGTAGGATAGACATTCCTGATGAAAGCTAGAGCATCTAGTCGAAACATCGAGAGAATACAATTTGAAGTTGATTATTGAGAAGGTGATTTTATAAATATTTAATTCTTGGTGTAGGAGAGACATAAATATCTTATGTGTGAGCCATTTCTAGCATTTCTCAGGCTAGAAGCTTTCTTCTCGGCAGTGACTGGCTTGGTGAGTGTGCACGAGCAGTAGCCAGAGGGATAACCTTTTTCAACATTTATATGTAAGCAGAATTTTTTCCCGGTTTTCAATTTTCATAGGCTAGTGCACTACGAATAATTATCAACCATTTAGGTTAATTACAAGCTACCAACTGAGGTTTCAGCCATTTTTAATATTTCCAGCATGCTTTAAGGGGGAAAGAAGGCTGCGTATCGCGTGGTCTCATATAAAGTACCATATCTTTGCTCGCATTCACTCTAGTTTCCCGATTTATATATCAAATTATAGCTTGCAGTCTATACTTTCTAATGGTAAGTCTCTTTTGTTATTTTGTTTTGCCATAATTTTTTCTTAGCTCATTATAGGCTCTTCCAGTGCGGACCGTAAGCCGTTAAGTAAACCACGTTGCAGTAACGACCTTTGCGAGGCTCTTATTCGGTCCATTAGTCGATCATAATGAGCACTACAAACTGCGCGTCTTGAAATTTTGAAAAAATGTTTTTTTCACTCATTTTCTGAACATAGCTTTATGACATCACGTTACATTTTCATCTATAGGTCTTTTTTAGTAATGCTATCAAACAAAAACTCTCGCGCAAGTTGTAGAATATAAAAATTGCTTTCAAATGATATATATTTTTTAATCAAAGGATAAAAAATATTCAAGTTATCATTTGAACGGTTTTTCAAAAATCACTTCAGAGATATTGAGCCTTGAAGTCCAAGCAGTTTGTAATCACATCCCAGCTGCCAGAAACACCCCCTGTTCACCAGAATACATCCCTCATTACTAGAATTGTGTGCACAAACAAAATGTTTGACTTTTCACAGTCCTTTATTTTTTCAACAACAGCAGTATCCTACATCCTAACTACAACCTGAAAACCAACAATATATATATATATACATACATATATACATACACATAAATTGCTTTGCTAATATTGAATTAGCAAACATAAACACGTCATCATTTGCAGGGCTCCCATGCCCAGGTCCATCCATCGTCACCCTCCACACATGTCTTCCGACACCCTCCAGTAATCCCTGAAAAACAATAGAACACAAACAAAAGTCATCCTCCACTAATTCCTAAGCTTGACAAAAAGACACATAAACAAAAGTATCTTCCAGTAATCTCTGTTTGACAATAGAAAGCAAAAGACACATAACAAAATAAAATGTTACAGGTCCCCCATGCCAGGACCATACAATGCTCCGCCCTCCATTGAACTCTGTTGCCTCTCGACAGCAAGCCTGACACTTGTTGCACTCATATGTTCTGTCTTACCCGCTGTACTCCATACAACAGAATTAAACTCATTTTGCTTGTGTATAACCAACCACCTAAACATTTGCACAAAAGATCCTCGGACATTAATTTATCAAAAACCTCCTAGCCTTGTCCAGAGCAATCATAGGCCTATCGGTACTGGTGGTACCTCACCTTTAGCACAAGCTGGATTAAACTTACACCAACTCAAAACTCGATCCTCGGACATTAATTTATCAAAAACCTCCTAGACTTGTCCAGAGCAATCATAGGCCTATCGATACTGGTGGTACCTCACCTTTAGCACAAGCTGGATTAAACTTACACCAACTCAAAACTCCTGTAGGACAATACTCGTGTTGGGATGTTCCATAGTTGACTAAGAGTGACAAAAAATCGCTTTCACATCGCAAATCATCCCCTCTAGGTTGTCCTTTCTAATTGCTCCCCTATAGTAGGTTTGCATTTTAACTATAGACACACGACTAACCCCCCTAGCACCACCCAAAGACACTAGGACCGTAAGGCTCGACTTCAAACAACCATTTATGTGCATTTGTATACCCATCACTAATTTGTGTGTGTACCTCAGCTTCAGTCTCTCCACTGAACGCTAAAAAAGTTTGTGTTCCTACAACTTCCATAGAACCCGAAGAGCCATCAAAATTGGCTTCACAATTTTTACCTTGTGACCCTCAAACCATTCCGTGTAACTTGCTACTGTTTCATCTTCAGGTCTTCGCGCACAAGCTTGACAGAACTTAGACATAAGATAATAATCTAAAACTTCTCCAGTGTCCCAAGACACCACCGCAACCAAGCCATAATTTGATTTGTGGCCCTGTCTAAGCCATGTGCCGTCAACAGTAATACTAACATAAATGATGTCTTCATGCCTAACCCTATAAAAATCATGTAACCTATGAGCGGCATCCAACATAATACTCTGTTACTGCATTTGCATCACTCCATGTAACCTATGAGCGGCATCCAACATAATATTCTGTTACTGCATTTGCGTCACTCCCTATTGACCTAGTATATTTTAAAAAAACAAGTGGAACCAAGAGGGGGCAACATATCCATGACTGCAGTGATATCTTCCAGACCAGAATGACTAATTCCAGCAATGCCAGCGCACCCAGTACTGACTGGATGTTCAAAGAATGCTTCTACAGATACAGGGTTTGAGATGTCTCGAGTGTTACTACAATTTGAACAAAAAGTGAGACACCATGCCTGCCCTACGGGCTTCAGTTGCAAGGGAGCTCAGTTACCACATTGAATACACTTATTACACCTTTCTATGACCTCTCTAAGCTTATCTAAGTTTATTATACGATTACCCTTACCTAGTTCTCCAACACCACCCGAGTCCAAAGAGGTAGAGCCAGTACATCCAGTAGCAACAGCCACAGAAGCAGCTGAACGATCCATGAGAGCCAACTTCTTCCTGGGCATAGTCACAAATGGAACTGGCCTCTCTTCAGACATTTGCAATTGATTGGAAGGTAAGTGAAGGTTCACAGAAGGCACTATCCCACCTACAGGATCCAAGAGACTCACTAACAAAGGAAGGAAACAGCTAGTAACTTTTTAGTACGGAGATAAACATTAAAACTTGCCTGGCGCGGCTACTGTGACAGGCTCAACAACAGCCGCCTGTAGGGCTTTCTTCTTCTTGTCGTCACTCTTCTTGAATCCTTGGCCTTTCTGTTTAAAATGCTTCTCTGTTCTCTTCCCCATAACTCAACAGTGTGAAAGTTTCAAGCGAACCGACTAAAAAACACGTGAAAAAACGTGCTTGTCTTAGAGGTTGCGCACTACCCCCCCGCCTGGCCAATTCATTGCGCAAACGACTGGTAAGGGTCTCCATGAAATTGGCAACATTTTGATATATAAAAACTGTATTTTGGGTAGGCGATCATCGCCGACCGCCCGATTGTAGCCAGGTAAGACTGGGAGAGAACCTCTTCCAATGTGAAGTGAAGTGAAATGAAATGGAATAATAATGCACTGTATAAAAATGGCTTATATCTTCTGATGCAAGTATTCACTTGCTCTGAAACTTGAAACTCAAACTCCAGACATACTATGAACCCTTTTGGGCCCCAAAAAATATTTTTGAAAAAATATGTGTTTTCAGCCCTCTTCCCCCCTTAATTCGGTTAAACTGGCAGCCCTCCAAAATGTTAAAAGACGTGAAATTTGTCTTCAAGGTCATATTTTATCTACCCCACCCCCTCCCCAACACACACGCAACTTGTGCAATATGTTCAACTACCAGAAGTCTCCAGATTGCTATCGATTAAAATTGGTAAAGGTCATCAAAGCAATAAAAACAGTTTGAAAAATTGAGCGTAGCAGCTGGTTTGCTGATTCAGCATGTTTTTATTGCTTGCCTCTTGGAAATACCCCCAAGCGTAAAAAGAGATCATCGACAATCTTCTTGTTGTTTCATCAGAAACCTTTCATGACAAGTTGTTAGTGAAGCAAAGTCCAGACAGGAACCAATTAATTCAATTTCAGGTGCTTAATAATTGGGCTTGGACAAGTCACCTCTCGTTCAAGATGTGCTTCCCTTCTAAATCTACGCTACCTCTACCACAGCAATGAATGACCCTTTACCTATAATGCTTGATTTTAATGGTAAAGTGTGGTCTAACTGTTGGGGCGTAGGTGGGTACAGTCTTGGGTCCGGTCTCTTTGACTGGTGCGTCTCTTTGACTGGTACGTATGTTTTCACATTATCTGTTGTAATCTCCAGTAGTCTATCCATATCATCTAAAATAAATTTTAAAAATCAATAATTGTATTCTTTGTTGGTGGTCTGTTTCTAAGCAACCTACTGTGGACCACAGTGTTTGTTGATACCAATGCTACAACATCAACCACGGTTTGCTAGGGCAACTGTGCACCCCCTGATTGAATAAATAAAAAAATAAAAGTCTCGAAATCCCCTGTAAATCCAGCAGTGTAAGGGTTAAAACACTCTTGTTCCTGCATTGACCTTGCCAGACTAAAGGCTGGTTCACAACACGACACTGGCCGAGCGGAGCGTTGCATTGCATTGCATTGCATTGCGTTTGTCGGTTCACAACATAATTAACGCAACGGTCCGCTCGGCCAGTGTCGTGTGCCAATTGACCTTTGACCCTATTCATTTCGAACCGTGCTCAACAAAAGCGACAGCACTGACAACAACAACGAAGAAGAGTTTGATTTAATCTTGCTATTGGCTAGTAGGAGACGAAGAAAGCGGAAGAGAAGGATGTGAGCTATATTCGCTCGCTGTACCCAGCATGGAGATTAGAACAATCTCCTACAAGAGATGAGGCTGTCTGACCCCGAGTCATTTCAGATATTTGACGATGTCTAGGGAGAGGTTTGACTCTCTTTTAGCTGAGGTATGCTTGGTATGCTTTGTATGTGCCATAGTGTAAATAATAAAAGTTACCTAATTATATATATATACCATACCTGACCCATCACAGTCATGACAGCTCTGTCAGAGCTGATATATTCCCAGGTGAAAGGTTGGCACTCGCTCTGAGATTTCTTGCTACATGCAACTCACAAGTATAGTGCTAAAAAAATTATAATTTGTTGGGTCTCTCTGTCATGAAGTATCCTCTATGATTTTGCAGACAGTGGCCAGCATGAAATAACCATGGACCTGCATCACCCTCTTGGGACTCTTCTTCTTCAGTTCCCTTACATACTGATCCCTCAGTGTCTTCCACTTTTTGCAACAGTGTTCTGAGGTTGCTCCTTCTCCAACCTATCATATCAATATGTGGATAATTGTCACTCGATAGAAACTAGTTGTAGCTAGGCCTTCTTTCTATAGCTAGTTATAGCTAGGCCATTCTTTATATAGCTAGACCATTCTTACCTGACTTGCCACTGACTTCCAGTCACCTACAAACGGGAAGCTGCAACTTTTCTTCATCAATGGACACCTCTAAACTGCAGGTCAGCGGCACGTGATAGATTATAGCTTTCTGATTGGTCCGACGCTGCGTTTCAGACGCTGGATTAGAACTTTTTTCTAATCGAGAATACAGCTCCATCGCATTGCGCTCCGTTGCGTTTGAGGTTCACAACACCACGCAACGTCACGCTCGGACGCAACGCAACGCTCCGCTCGGCCAATGTCGTGTTGTGAACCAGCCTTTAGGCTTTCATCACACATTTGAGCATCACACAATTTCTTACGCGTAATGACTCACATCAGGGACTCATCAGTCTCCCCCGCTTCTTTCACTCCCCCAGTATCGCTAGCAGTGTTTGGCTCTGGAGAGGTCGGCTGGTCTGATGATACACTCTTCTCTGCTTCATTTTCCTCAGCTTCACTTGCATCATCAACAGGGTAGAGAGCAGACACGATGGGCCCGTCATGTTCCTGTTGCAGGCTCTCTCTCTCCTCAAGGTTGTCTTGCTTCAGTTGTTGAGCTCAGGTGACCACCATGCCTGACTCGGTTGTGATACATGTGGGTGGTGTATTCGATTCTTCTTCTTTGGGTTCTTCCTCAAGAACCGCCTTCAGATATCATCGGAAGTGGGGAATATCCCGTCCCATCAGCATGTCTCTGTAATGTGCTGAGACACTCCAACTGCGATCGAGGTGGTTTTCCCTTCCACCTCTAAAAGAACATGTGCCGCTGGAAAATAAGTTTTTCGTTCAGACGCTGTGCTGTACGCAATTTCCCATCCCAGATAATCCTTCTGGGAAACACAGCGAGGGTGTACGATCATCTTCGTACAGCCAGTGGATAGTAGTGCCATTATTTTTTGTCCGTTGATCCTGACCGTCTTGGTCCAGTCTGGCATTTTCATACGTTTAGCTGGAAGAAAAAGACTACACTCTGCTTGCTCCATTTTAACTCTACAATCCCTCTGTAGATGACCTTTCTTCCCACATTTGAAAGACTCAATTGTTCGTAAGTCTTGGTAAGGAGAAGGTCCGTCTCGACTTCTCTGTTGTTGTGGTCCCTCAGTCTTTTTGTAGTGGTCGTCCTTCACAAAATGACTAGAGTGACCTCTGGTGGATTGAGGGTATTCCTTTTTGAAGGGTTTTTCTGTTTGAGCCCTCTGGTTTCCCATGTGGCGTATGATAGCTTCCGTTAACTCATCATAGCCCCGGCAGTTCAAATTTCTCATCTGGTTCTCTAGCCAACCAGGAAGCTTTGCTAGAAACAGTTCCATGAGTATTACCTCTCTTGTAGGTATGGTTGTTGAATCCAACCACTGATGGAAGGTCTGTCGGTACTCTCTCAACCATTGGTCCGGATTGTTCGAGTTAAAGGACTGGTTGAATACTTTCCTATGGTGTGACTCCGTGGAAATTTGGTAAACTGATTTGAGCGTTCGTTTCACCTCTTGTTAGTCAGTGTGCTGGGCCGCTGGAGGTGCAGACACGGCCAGCAATCCTGCGCCAGATAGGGATCCTCTCAAATGGATGGACCACTGTGTTGTGGGCCATTCGCTCGCTAAGGCTGTTGCTCCTAGATAAGCAGCCATGTTGTCAGTTTCCGCGTTGAACTTTTGTAGAGTGAGTCGTGGAGGTGCTAACGTCAGAGGCGGTAGTTCTCTCCTTTCCTCTGTAGGTCTGCACATCTCTGTCAGTAACCGTGCCCACCACTCCTCCTGGCATTCCTGACGTTCGTGCTCTTTGTCTCTTTGTTGTGCCTCCCATTGGCATCTTTCTTCTTCTCTCTGCACTTGACGTTCCTCTGCTCCTCTGCTTGTATGAATCGTGTCGTTAGCATGGTTAGAGACATTGGAGCTTCGGTATTTAGTTCTGCGATATCCGTCTCGTCGACACTCCCAGGAGTTAGGAAAACGCTTCCACTTCGTAGTTGCCGATCCTCCCCCGAGCGTCCTGATCTCTGTGCCATGATCACGAAGCGCTAAAAATTTTTTTTTACATCCTAGGATAGGGATTGGTTTCACAGGCTCCAAGGAATGATTACCCGAGCCATTTCCCTGCTAGTACAAAAATTATAACACGAGAGAAGAGGGAGAAAAATAAAATAAACAATAACCAAAAAACAACAACAAACAAACAATAATCCAAAAAATAGACAAACAATAAACAACAAAATAGACAACTCCTGTCAAGATAGCTATACTGGAATATAGCTCTGTCTCGGCTAATCCAACTGCTGCCACCAATGTCAGTTTCCTTTTGTGAATGTCTACTTCCACACTCTACCCTACGCTAGCTGATTTAGCTCAGTGTTGTAAGGACAGCCGAGCCCAACTATAATCTTCCTATCACAGTTGTCCCTGGAGACAAAATCAGACACACTCTTATGTCTGTGTTCCCTGGTATTGGACCTAGTCGAACACCGTCTAGCCCTTAGCTAGCAACTTATGAGAATAGGTGTAAATAAGGCACAAATGAGGTGTGCCGTCCTTTCACAATAATACAACTCAGTAATACTCAAAAGTTCAGTTCTCAATACAGTTCTCAATACATACTTACAACTTCAGTTCTAGTATTACCTAGTCTACTCTTTTCACAGTCCACCTCATCCAGCTGATGACATCATCACACATCAGCCTCTGGCTGGGCACTCCTGAAATGACCTTGTAAGGGCATTTCGGGTGGCCTTCTGTCTCCAAGGTTCTGCCAATCAGATCGTTCATTGTTTGCTGAAATGGTAATCAGAATTATCATATGTGGTCTCATTAGTATATTCTCTATAGCTTCTGGTGGTTGACAAACAATTAACCACATCCTCCTTCTTATCATGTGAGTTCTCACTACTCTTATTCATTAACCTATTCACCTTCGCAGCATTTTTTTTTATTGGCAAATAAAAATCAATATTAAATCAGGAATGCACTAAAGTCCCTAGCAACCATGGTTGATGGGATAGCATTGGTGTCGACAAACAATGTGGTCAACTTTAGGTTGCCAAGCAATGACCATAAATGATGAATATCATTATGTAATTAGAAAGCTCTTACTTCTGACTATGCTAGACAATGCAACATGTGATATATGTGTATGCACACACTCATTGTATTCATGCATAACATATATTTATCATTTTTTAATATTTATTTTCTGATGAAGATATTGTTATCATGTTGATGTTGTATGAACAATTATTTATTACATTTCCCATTACAGGACAACAATAGCAACAAAAAACATGCATATACAAAACAACAGCCATCTAGCAGAAACATAGAACAGAGAGAAAAATGGAAATACCATAGAAAGTAAAATTTTAAAAAAGTGAAGCAAAAACTAGGAAACTACTTGGTGAAGTCTACCATGGTGTGGTACTTGAAAAAAACAGACCCTCTTTGTGTCACACAGTGGTACTTTGCAGTGACGGCAAATAAGTAGTCTCATGGCAGTTTGAGATTCCAGACATGTTTCCAACTGCTACACAGACAACACACCTCTGCTGTTTTTCAGTTAGTGCTGACCAATGCCCAAGCGTGGTGTTCAGCCGGTCTAGACACTCGTTATGAACTGAGTGAGGGCAGCCAGCACACTGAGGTGAGCAGAAGCATACCACTAGTTCCTTAGCTAGCTCCAACCAGAAGGTAAAAAAATCTCTCTTCCTGTAACCCCTGGCAAGGTGATCTGCTCTGCGGACATGAGAGTCTAGAACATAGCTGTTCAGAATGCATGCCTCAACCATATACGCAAACACCCTCTTCTGGAGAATTAGAGGAGGGACTATCAAAGGTAACAGTAGAAGAAGCTAGAGACGGAGCTAAAGAAATGCTGGTAGGTGAAGTCCCAGAAAGAAAGAGAGGACTTAGCTAAAGGCAGAGCAAAACTTGAAGCACTAGAAGCTATTTCACTACCACTACTCTGACAAACTCGAGCATGACGAACACTCCTAGTGCTATGACTAAGCTGAACAACTGGTCGTGAAGGAGTGCATACTTCACTAGAAGAGGACACAGAGTGCGAGGGTAAAAATAAAGGAGGGCATGACAATGGAACAGACAATAATGATGATGGAAATAGTATAGGAGCGACTACAGACGTCACATAAGTCATAGAACCTGATGCAGAGGTTACACAACCTACAGTTGCAGATACTGGTAGGAACAATGGAGAAGGTGATCAAGCAGCCATCACAGCAATAGGAGGGCTAGCAACAATAGATTGTGTCAGAGTTGATGAAGCTCTGTCAGCTGCCCAATCCATCGCTTCATGCATCAAACCTGAAGGGGATAAAAGAAATTGGCATCAAATAATTTTACCGCGGACTACTGCAACAAGGAAACTAAAAGAGCATTGTAGTTCCATGCTTTGCTTTGCTAACCAAAAAACTTGCTATAGCTAAACTGTAGATAAACTGACTGTAAATACCTTCTTCATCGCTGGTATTCTCATCTCCATCTAGATCATCACCTCGAGTGAAAGCGCTAGGCTTACTTGAAGGTAGGTCATCAGCAACTATTCTGCCAAGCGATAGCAGAGCTTCACGGTCAACACGGCTCTGGCCAACGTAGTATGAGATGCCATAGCCTTCTTGATCACTGCTTTCATCCTCAGAAAGTCCAAAATCATACCTGAGAAATAACTTTATCCAAGGACAATTGAACGGCCATCTTCAACACGATTTGAAATTCTGAATGGGTCCGACTTTTCAATATTACTACCCTAGTTACCGAACGTCTATTGCCTTTATATTCGGTACGATCGTAGGGGAAGAATGCAGCAAATTTTTAACCTCTATTATGTGTCTGTGAACGGTACGATCGATTTTTTATGGTTTTTTTAATTTGATAAACAACTTTTTGCGTATATATACGCTTGTGACAGTGAGTGGGTTAAGCACTCAGTTGTCACAGCTATGGATGGAGTGTTCTCAGTCAGGGTTAGGGTCCCTGACATATAGGAACCATATATTTTAAGACTGCATGGATGTCATTCACAGACAAAGGTTTTACAACAAAGCATGTGTGTGTGTGTTTCACTAGATGGAATAAAACTAGCTCATCTCTGAATCGATTATTCTTGGTTCTTTTTACTATGGAATCTATGTACACCCATAATTACTAGCTATTTACAATTCATTTGTTATTACAGTACTGTGAAATCCATATTTTAAACACTCATTGCCTTTTACTATCATAAGAGTGTAGGTACTCTACTTTGCTCTTCTGTATTGCTCTCTTAATAATTGACCACCAAAGCACCTACAGAGAAACTCTGCTCTTCTGTATTGTTCACTGCTCTCTAATAATTGACCACCAAAGCACCTACAGAGAAACTCTGGTATTGTTCACAAATTGAAAAAGTACCTCAACACATCAAGAGCAAGCACTTACTTCTTTTGGGAATAGTATCCTCAGATATTTTCTGATCGATTTGACAAGAGCTACCTAAACTAATGTTACCTAAATAGAATTTAGCCTCCGAATGCGCGCGTATTCCTATTTGTCACGTGTCAAAAAATAAACAACGATGCGTTCCAACGGTGCGTTTAAACGTTCGTGCGTACGTTCTCCGTGCGTTCTTAAATGGTAGCTCGTGCGTTGCTTATTAAACGCTCGAGCGTACCACATACGTTGTACAGAAACGCAACGTAAAGTTATTTTTGACCGCTACTGTAGCAACAAGGTTTATATAGACACACACACACACAACACACACACACACATACAATAAATATGCGCTGAGCAGCAGAGTTTACCTGCACTGGTCTTGTTTCATCGTTATAAAATGGCCATAAAATTGTACTTAAAAAAGGGGTGGGGAGTGGAAAGCTGACAATCACAACTGAAAACCGTTGACTTCTGCTACTTGAAATTCTTCTGCTAAGAGAGACTATAGTAACAACTCTAATTCCTTTCGCTCTTGAGCTAAGATATGTTCTTAGGGGGATCTCCTTTGTTATAGACATAATGTCCTGTAGCTCTTCATAGCTTTTGTATTGAGGGAGGCAACTCTTATAGCAAACTGCAGCTTATTGTAGTTCCACTGACTCTAACAGGTTTTTGGGAAAGATTTTCTGAAAAAGGTGAATATAATGATAATTAAAGCACACACACATGACACAACACTCAGACACACACATACACACACACATACATACACAACACAATACACACACACACATACATACACAAAAACAATACACATTGACTCTTTGGCTGCGAAGGGATTTACCCAGTAATTTCCCCTGCGTGTTTATTGGAATCACCCGTTTTTGAAATCACCTGATTTTTTATTGGATTTGTTTTGTATTTTTGAGGCTTGTTTAGGTGAGCATACGAGTGATATTCTGACTATCTCCTAACTTTCTACCCAACACCAGGCTAGAAGAACCTTTTGAGATGGCAAGACAAGTGAAGGATGGCAAGACAAGTGAAGCTAGACTCCAAGTAAGTATTATTATGTGGATAAGCTAACCAGTTTGTTACATAGATGATCATTATAGCTAGCAAATTAGATGGCGCCTGAAGTGTATAGGCAGTTTTAGCTGATATTTATAGCTAGCAAATTAGCTAGCGCTTGAAGTTGGAAGTTTTAGATAGCCAAGTAGCTAGCGCTTGAAGTGTATAGGTAGTTTGAGCTGATCTTTATAGATGGCAAATTAGCTAGCGCTTGAAGTTGGCAGTTTTAGACGATCATTGCAGCTAGCAAATTAGATGGCGGTTGAAGTGTATAGGCAGTTTGAGCTTATCTTTATAGCTAGCAAATTAACTAGCGCTTGAAGTTGGCAGTTTTAGATAGCCAAGTAGCTAGCGCTTGAAGTGTCTAGGCAGTTTGAGCTGATCTTTATAGCTGGCAAATTAGCTAGCGCTTGAAGTTGGCAGTTTTAGATGATCATTATAGCTAGCAAATTAGCTAGCGCTTGAAGAAGGCAGTTGTACTGATATATAGCCAGCAATAGCTAGCATTGGAGGTAGCTAGTAGACTACCAAGCAAACCAATTTGTTCTATAGCTAGTGCTAGTATGTATCTCAGCTCAGCTAGCTTTGGATGATCTACCAACTGTGCTATCATCATGGATAGTACTCAGAATGGTCACAGCTCTTTTGTCCATCCATTTCAAGGCATGGACACCATTTGTACTTACAGATTCTTTTTCATTTTGTCTTTGGCCTTGGGTCCCCCCCTGTTCACCCGAACTGTACCAAATGCACCAAAGCCATTACATTTTAGAGATAGTAAGTGTCTATATCATATTATTGTGTGTATACTAAAGTCTCCTCACCTACATACAGCTTCCAACTATAGGTATATCCACTAGAGCTATCTGCCAGGACATAAGCTTTCGTACCCCACTTTGTGGGCTTCATGGACAAGTACTTGAACCAGACCCTCCCCTTGAATCCAATTGATTCATCGAGCAATTTCCTGGTATGATTGTCCACGCTAATGGCTATAAAGAGGGCACTCGCTAACTGTGCCAAGCTTTCCAATCTCTCATTCTAGATTGAGGAGGTAGGTCTTGATTCGAAGCTATAAATTGGTCTGCTTACAAATTTGTTTCCTCAACAATTCTCCTTAGGATAGTGTTATCGAGAAAAAGCTGAGCAAAGTCAATGGGCGCTTTTCCTTCCATATCAACTGTGCAACCAGATGTCTGACTGAATGAGATTACCACTGGAGCTGCTGGTACTGGAGCTGCTGGCCACTGGAGCTGCTGGCACTGGAGCTGATGGCACTGGAGTGGCTTGAACTGGAGCGGCTTGAACTGGAGCTGCTTGAACTTTCACTGGAGCTACTCTCCAACGACCTTCTTCATCGTTACACTATCCACAACATCTTCACCATCCTCCACACCCTCTTTACCATCCTCCACACCTTCACAATAATTCTCATCAATATATCTACCAAAATCATCATCACTGTCATCTCTTTTCAGCTCTATTATATATAATAATTATCTATCCATCACTTGTATTCAGCACAATACTCTATCAAGCATCTAGAGTGAAGGTACATAACCACCTTACATAACCAGCTTTGTCCAAAGATAGTTGATAATTCCAGGTCAGTACAAGTGAATTAAACACAGTGAGCAGCTGTACCAATAAGCAGACAATAGGCAGATGCTTCACGAGTGGCTGTACTGATAAGCAGCACCTTACTGCGGAGTCAATAAAGCATTAGTCCTTTATGGACATATATATGTCCACCGCAGTCAAAGAGTTAGTTCTTGAAAAGAAAATTGTAGCTCCTGACTGCTAGGCCATACATACAAGGGTTAAGGGGGGACTATACCTGAAACTGGGGGGGGGGGAAACGTCTGTTGATTTGGACTGCCCATAACTTTTTTTAATAATTACTCTGTCCAAATAATATTATGCTCATATTGTTCCTTGATCTATGTGCTTTCCAATGATATAAAAAATTAGTCTATAGGCATATTTTCTCAGAAGATACATGCAGAAATATCAAGGCATTCCAAAAAACTGACCACTTCTGCCCCCCACACTTCCCTCTCACCCATACTTACAAACCAAAAGCTGTAAATTGGTCTGTGGTTTGCCTAAGCTAGCGCGAGACAATTTTTTTTAAACTTGATGGGTTGTCAAGTTATGGTGATTAGAAGAGGTGACCTTTGCAGATTTATCGTTAAGATCGCGTATTCACTAATACAGCAGGATGCGCCACTCCCCCCAGTTTAGTTTTTTTTCTTCTTTTTTTTTCTTCCAATAACTAAATGACATATTATACTAGTACTACATCACATTTTGTAAAGTTAATAGTTCATGATGGGGGGGGAGTTAAATACTGCCATCAACCCACGCAGAACATGGTGGTAGCCTGCGTGACCACATGGCAGCATTTCCCTTCCACAGACCAGACGTTGGTAGAGGTGGCGGGTTGTTTCTGCCGGAGCTATTCTTGAGCGCTGTCCCAACTGATGGCCGATTCTGGAGATGGTAAGTGGCTTCTTCGCTCCAGCCGCCTAGCGTTTCCACCACAAGGGGTATAAAATCGACTCCCACGGAACGACAAGCATCACTGTGGGCGGCCAACTTCCTCTCCTCACCTACTCGCAGTGCATGGCCCTTGGTGGTGGCGGCTCCGGCAAGTGTGCGAGGTTGCATGGTTGATATAACCGTCACATCCAAAGCTGCAGGACGCCCCCTACCCCAATTTGGGAGATAGATGTCGGCTGGGCGGCTGCGCGAACCAGGAATGAGAGATGGAACCTCCCTCCTAGGTGCCAGAGCTGCAGACTGGGCAGCATTGAAGAGGGCATCTCTGAGGGCATCATGCCTATGTATCCGGTCACCATTCCCACCGCATCCTACCTGATGATCACCAAAAGCATCTGCATCAATGGAGCGGTCACAAATCTGGCAGGTAGCATCACCCGAAAACATCCTGAGGCCCAGCCAGTAGTTGAGGCAAAGACGAAACTCCAGGTCATGAAGGTGGAGACCTAGGGCTGGGGAAGGGACGACATTTAGCCAGTCCCCTGCATGTGGAAGTGAGGAGGAGAGAGCGAGGGCACGTGATCTGTTGTCTGGAGCCGAATCTAGGAGCAAGTTATGTGATATTTCATCTATTCTCCTGGAAAGGGGACGCTGTCGGAGGGGGATGTCGATGTCCTCCAAAGAGCGCCACTGAGGCATCTTAGCCGCAGTTGCTAAGGCAGCCACAGCTCCAGGCAGATGGACGGAAAAAGCTGGTTGGTAACCCAAGATCCTGGCAACCAGGTGGCGAGACGTGTCAAGAGAGCTGAGGTAGGCAGCTGGTGCATGGAGACTCGCCAGCCGGAGGTTGAGACCGCCTAAGCAGCTTGGAAGAGATGCCTTTTGCCAGGACCAGTCAGATAGAGACCCTCCTGCAATGTCTGATAGCGTGTCCCTCATTAGAAGATCGAAAGCCTTGGTGGCCTCAAGAGTGAAAGCAGGAGGACAGCATCTCAGGGGGAAAATAAACTTAGGGAGAGCCAGGCAAGAACGAAGGAGGGTTATTTCAAACTGTGAGTCTTCCAAGTCTTGCAAACGGGCCACAGAAGCCCGTATTTTTTCCACTCTCTTAAGCATAACGGATTCACAGAAAGTCGCAGAACCAATGGGGCATCCAAGCAGGCAAAAGCCGCTCCTTGAAACCGGAATTTCCTGTGGTAGTTGGTTAAGGGATGAGTCACCATTTTCTGGGATGAAAAGTAGGGACTTTGAACGATTGAGATTGAGACCTCGGGGAGGGCCATCTTCCTCTACAATCTTCAAGGCCAAGGCCAGATCCTCAGGAGAACCACACAAAGTCCCATCATCCAGGTACCAGGCATTGATGAGCAGGCCAGGTACCTCCCTCTTGATTCTTTCAACAATCGGGTGAAGAGTGAGAGAGAAGCACAGAGGGCCCAGTGGATCGCCTTGCTGAACACCACAACAACTGAGCATAGTGTGCTCGCCGAAGTGGAGCAAAGGTTGTGAGCCATAACTACTCTCCACCCAATTGGACAGGTCAGGGATGTGTTTTCTAACCTCCTGAAACATGCATTCACGATCTATGCTATTAAAAGCATTAGCGAAATCAAGGAGCAGAGTCCAACGTGAGTCAGGACTGAGATCTGGGTTCTCCAACATGCTGGAAACTGAGTGAACAATTGCCTCGCACCCCACCTTGACCCCCACTCCAACCTGCAAGGGTGTGAGGACACTGAAGGCCTCAGACTGAACCGAGCGGGAGAGGCACTTGGAGGTGAGTCGACGAAGGACCTCACCCACCGCAATCGGACGGTGTCCTCCCCCTTTCTTCTGGCAAGCGAGCAGGGTAGCGCCGCAGAGATGAGTGGCAACCTCAGGAGGGGCACGACCAGCGCAGAGGAGGTTGACAGTAGCGGTGATAACTTTCAGGACACGATTGCCAAGGTCGGGAGATGGACAGAATGCTGCCTCCCTAAAATGGTTAGCACGGAACAAAGAGGGACCCGGGGAGGAGTCACTGGGGAAAGATCGCAGTGCCTTAGCAACCAAAGACTCAGACACTCTGATAGACGATGGAACTGGTGATGGAGGAATGAGGCTGGGTGGAGACTGAGGGTGTTTCGATAGTAACTCGTCCAGGATTTCACGTGAAGCTGGAGCTAGGCCATCCGAAGTCAGCGCCTGGATACCTTTCCTGTACTGGCCATCCTGGGTTGCCCGACTGGCACGTCTTGCATTGGAGGCACGTAGAGTATCCGAATGTGGGGGCTTCTTACACTTCCTCTTGCCCGTGGATATCTTATCCTCGGCAGCTTGAATTTTTGTCTCCGCCATATTAGCTTAGGCAAACCATACAGCTTTTGGTTTGTAAGTATGGGTGAGGGGGAAGTGTTGGGGCAGAAGTGTTTAGTTTTTTGGAATGCCTTGATATTTCTGCATGTATCTTCTGAGAAAATATGCCTATAGACTAATCTTTTATATCATTGGAAAGCACATAGATCAAGGAACAATATGACCATAATATTATTTGGACAGAGTAATTATAAAAAAAGTTATGGGCAGTCCAAATCAACAGACGTTTTTCTCCCAGTTTCGGGTATAGTCCCCCCTTAACTAAAGCCCCTTTCATGTGATGAAAGTTGCTAGATGAGAAAACCCTTCAAAATGTACCTCATTACTTCGCATGGATAATGAGAATGAATGGCTTATTGATTAATGTGAACTGAAACTGACTGTAATAGAGCAAATTTAAGTGGGTGTGGTGTGGGTGTGGTTTTATGTTAACAAAGTGGTATTATACACGTGATTGCTGACGTGTTTGCTGACATATTTTTAGTACTGCAGAAAGAAGTTATTTAAATGGTCATAATCCAAAAACTTGTTGTCTGCATTCACCCTAACCGTTGACAACATCAAATATAACTATATACCATAGTTCTTCGATTAGTATGTGCATGTTCTATTCATTTAATGGGCTGCCTAGCTTATCGAGGGCACATTCTAATCAAGCAAATATGGTAAGTTTGTCTGTGAGATCCTTGTGAACATGTAATATCATAAAGTTGTTCAGTCTTTCTTGAGACATAGTTGAACACAGATATGATTTCCCTCAATGAATTGTACTAAATAATCATTCACTGGTGTTGTTCATAAATACCATGAAAATGCAAAAGCGCCTCCCAATGACATACCCATACATTTTAAGAAGTTGGCTGGCCAAAGTCAGACTGGTCAGATCATTGGAGCTGCCCCTCAACTGCTGTGTGACTTCTGTGGCAGTTAAAGAATATGTTGGTCATCGTGGGTATTTGAGGTAGATGGTAGATCTGAAAGACTACAAAGTTTAGATTAGTCTGGTACATATAAGTGTAAAAATTAGCTAGCTAACTCAGAAGCGATGTAGCTATTTTCTAACTTTTAGCTTTTAATTGTTTAGTCTCCAAGACTATTGTAATTCTCTAGTTGCTCTTCGATCTCACTTTCTTCACATATAAGATGCACCTTTCCACCAAGGTATATAACTAGAAGACATAATCTGGACTTCATGAGCACAGAGAAACTGACTGTTTTAGATGGTTCTCTCCAGTCATTTCTTTCGTCATTGCTAATGCAGCTCTATCTAATCTCTACCTTTCTCCGTTCAGCTCTCTCCAGACTTTTCTTTTCTCATCTGCAAATGCTGCCCTTGCTAGTCTCTGCCTTGGTCTGTTAAGCTCTCTCCAGACCTTTTTTCCTCGTGTTATAATGCTGTTCCTCACTCCCTTTCCCATTCCCTATTAATACTTGCTGTTACATTTTAATCTAAATCAGCCCTTCTCTGCCTCTGTTTCTCTGCTGTAATAGCTCTATCTCTGATTTATATTCGGTGTTTCTGAGTTGCTACATGTTACTGTGCGCATGCACAGTGGCATGACACACATACATAATTTCTATAAAACAGCTTGCAGGCTGCTACATTGTAAGTTGGACTCACATCACCTGTGCACTGGTAGTATGTTATTCTTATCTACATTGTTTACACTAGACATACAAGTGGTCACTTTAGGCTAAGGCTGAGTTTCTGCTCCATTGCCTGCTTAGAGCCTCTCTCCCAGCACTCCACCTACCAATTGTTCCAAGTCCCATGAATCGATTTCCTCACACCTAATATTACTGCTCCTATCTTGAAGGATTATATTATCCGTCAAAACTCTACACAGCATCTCTGCCAGATATTGTCTGCAATATTTCATCTTCACTGTAAACTTGATTCTAATAGTTTAGTAAAAGCTGCTGCTGCAGTTAGTTGAACCTGCTGGGCACCAAGGCTGAATAGACAAGAGATATGTTGATTATATGATGTGTGATAAAGTGGCATTTATGATGAGCGCTAGTGCAACAATTATAGAGAAGATGCCATCATTTATTTAATGTATGTTATTGAACTAATTATAGCATGGATCCATGATGGTCGTCCTCTAAGGTTTAATTAGTTTTTTCCACGATTCCCAAGTATACCACATAGCATGCATTATGTCAGATAAACTTTATCTTTGTCCAGGTCCTCCTAAAATTCCCACCAATCTCTTACTCACTATGAAGGACAATTTTCTCACAGTGAGCTGGTTCTCCTCTATTATTCCAAATGTGTCTCTAACATTTGACTTGGTCCTCACCAACCTAAGATCTACTAGTAGAAAAGAAGTGACAGTTAATGACATTCAGCGACATAAATTCACTGCTGAAGATGTACAGACATGTGATGTGTTCGAAATACAATTAACAGGAATGAATCATCTTGGATATAGTGATCTTATAGCTATCAACGTGAGCTTGCCGTTCCTTCCAGAAATTAACACATTACAGTTCTTACTGTCCAAGAGCAATAGAAGTGGAGTCACTTTAACGGTCACCTTCATGGTTAGTGGGTTTTTTGTTTCTTTTTAATGTTAACTAAATATAACGATATCATTTAACTAATTGACTACCAATTTTCTACACTGTTGTGGTAAATTATTTGTTGCAGTAACTTTTTTGAGGTAGCTATACCGTACATTGGGAAAATATAAATTTATAATTGTTCGCGAGAATAAATTCTATTGTGCCAAATTTTCATTGTTTGAGTTGCCCAACGGGCTCTAGGGCTAGAAAGGGGGGGGGAACACATAAGGAAAAAATAAATGCACATTTTGTTGTTTTACCAACATCAAAGTTGAGAAGCATGAGGCTGAAAAGATGGTCGAGTTTGAAAGAACGTGTTGTATTCATGGCTATTGTGTCTACTACTGTATCTGGGTGGCAGCCATTGGAGAGCAGCTACTGTGTGTGCTAGAACCTGATGACAAGTACACAGTAGCTGCCATGAAAGATGGCGTAATAATTGGGCATCTGCCAAGAAAAGTTTCAAGAGTTTTCTCGTTGTTTTTAAGAAGGGGAAGTATAATTACATACTGAGTTCAGCAGTATTGTGGACTCCAAATTCCATGCTGTCTACTTTTTTTGGCTGAAAAAAGAGATAAATAAACTAAGAAAATTGAAATCAATGACTAGCTATATGTGATTAATATTGCATGCTGTGTGCACAAGACATCATTTATATATGCATTGCTATAAATTGTAGTCGGCTTGTATAATATTTTTCATCTTGAATCTTTTCTTCCTCCTGAAGATCAGTTTTGTCGTCCTCGGAAGAGTCAGTTTCCCCAACTTCAATGAGTTCACAATTCTCGATCCCATCCAAAGCTCCAGAAATTCCAGCCAAATGAAAACCATTGGGGGATTACTAATGTGCTCAGCCATCTCAACTAGCCACTTGGCTCCCAACTCCTTCAAGGCAAGTAATGCAAGATCAATAGGCTGCAGCTCTACCTTTTGAATATTCTACTCATGAAGTTGCCTTATCTGAGTACCACTCCTTAAACTTTAGCTTCAGTAATGCCTTAAGGCCAGAATGGCCCATAAAATAAAATAAAATGACCTTTTTTTTGTGTGTGCTTATATCATTTCTAAACATCTGTACAAATTGTCTTTCAAATTTGAAAACATTTGGATGCACAAGTCTCAGGTTATGGTGGATTTTATCCAGGCCTACACTTACATTCAACTGAAAAATTGAAGAAGGAGGTAAGTTCAGTTTCAGGTAAGTTCCACGGATCATATCTGGGCACCGCTTACCCTAGAGAGTTGCTAAAATAAAGCCCATTGCGTATAGAACCATTGCGTTCTAATTGAGCATAAATCGAAGTAAAATTGAAGTACTATACCTGCCATGCATGCTCTGACCATTCATTTCCATGCGGGCAAATCCTCGTGCAGTTTGAAAGTATATATATATTTATAGTCCCTCCTGGGACGATGGTATTTTTTTATTATTATTATTTTAAACTTCTGGTTACAACTTTAGAGCTCCGTAGATTCTGCAAACTTCATGGTATGGACTTGATATATAGCTCAAAAGATAGGTCTCTCTGTGTGCTCTCTTTTGATACTAAAATATGTTTCATAGGTATAACTATAGGCAAGTTACTAGACCCTAAAGTGGAGGGACCTAAAAAAAACTGCATGCCAAAGACTTCATCCAAAATAACTCCAGATTGCTAAGTGCTAAAGATTTGAAATTGGTACCAGTGGCTAGAGGAAGCCCTAGGCTATTCAATGACCTTTTTCATTAGGCGTTAAAAAAGTACGTGGTCAAGCAGCGCGGGAAAATTGCTTACGTCTAGTAACTTGCCTGTAGTTATACCTATGAAACATATAATTATTTTAGTATCAAAAGAGAGCACACAGAGAGACCTATCTTTTGAGCTATATATCAAGTCCATTCCATGAAGTTAGCTGGAGCCCTAAAGTAGTAACCACAAGTAAAAAAATTAAAAAATTAAGCCCAGCTCTTACTCCACCACCTGCTCTCACCTTCCTGACATAGAGTTGCACATATTTGTCCAGCTCTTACTCCACCACCTGCTCTCACCTTCCTGACATAGAGTTGCACATATTTGTCCAGCTCTTACTCCACCACCTGCTCTCACCTTCCTGACATAGAGTTGCACATATTTGTCCAGCTCTGCAACAAGCAAAACTGCCCTCCCACATTTCTTCTCAGAAAGAACAGTCACTTCTTCATCATCTGACCTTTTTTGCTTTAATTCTCTGTAATAGGCATCCCTGATATACCTCACAGTTGCTTCAGTCAAGCGAGTATCCAGCTTCCTCGAGAGAAACAAAACGAGCTGCTGCAGCAACACCATTTAATGCAGCAACACCATTTAATGCAGCATATTTGCCTATTTCTGCATGCTCTCTTGGACTGTACCTAAAGGAAGGCAATCGCTCCAAAAAATCATAGAGTTGCACAGTTAGTTGGCGTTAGTCTAGACAAGATAGCTACAGCAAAATACAGTATGGTTCACTAGCCTGTTGAATGTCGAACTCTTCTTAGTCTTTTCTTGTATTTCTTCTTCAACCTCTCGATTAGCTGCTACTACAGCCTGTGAGGGAAGCGATACTGATAGCAGGCCTTTGGGATTAGGTAATCCATTTATAGGCTTGAAATACTTGCGAAGAGCCATATCGAGCCCAGGATGCTCTGACACACACTACCTGGATGCACAATTGTGTATACTCTTACCATATTTGCTATGATGTTATAAGTATTCATTATTTCATGAGATATATTTTCATGGTTGACTCCACCCACAAAAATTAAAAAAATCCCGAACTACTACGCTAGTACTCATTAAATATTAACCTGCAGTTTTTTAGGGGTCATCCCAGGTAAGCAAGATGATGTGGACTGCTCCCTCTAATGTATACAACAAAACTGACAGCAAGGAAAGTCACCCAGAAGTACTTTGTTCCTCAAGACCGAAGGGATTTAGAGTGGTTCCAAATCAGAAAAGATCCCTCTGGTGCCTTCCTCATCAGAAGAGTTTCCAAAAGAGGGAGTAAAGGCTTCAAAGAGAGGTGAACTCTCTTAATGCCATTGCCGTATAGAAATTTACTCTCAGCTAGTTACTAATCCATGAGTTTTCATCTGTGGTCTCTCTCAGTAGGGTTAAGACTATATCAATAGCAGGACTACAGCTACTCTTAGTAACTATACAAAACACGAGAGCTAAGTTGAAAGAGCACCATACTGATAAGTATCCTGGCTAACCTAAGCCAAGGAGGATGTTCTGTTTTTCATTTATCGTCCTGTTCAGTTGGCGTTAGCTAGACCAATAGCAGCTATAGCCTTTGCACGGAACTCTGCTATATTGAATCTGGTACTTTTATATGTTTTGTTTGTTCTTGTTCTAATATGAGCATCCAGAAACAGAGCAGATATATCTAAATATATCAAAGGGAACTCTCAAGAGTAGATTGAGAGTTCACACACATACATATATATATATATATAGGTCTGTTGCTGGATTCCTATACTTGAACAAGAACAAATGCTATAAGCCCCAGAACTTAGTAGATATAAAAGGAACTCTCAAGACTAGATAAAACTATCTTTTGCAGCTAGCTACTAGATAAGAAGATGCTAATTCAAAAAGAATTTATGTGTAGTAGCTAGCTAAGTTATAAATTTGTTACACTAATGTATAACTAGCATACTTACTTGAAGCACTTCTTCTTGGGCTCATTTGTAGATCTTGGATTGGTAACTAATATTATCAACACAGAATGAGCTACTAGCTAATCTGGGCTGGTAGCCAGCATTAATTATATTTTGCTGTTTGATATAATTTGCTAAGTTACAGCAAAAGAGTTAATGGTGGCAGTTGCTATTTTTGTCTCACCTCCATCAAACCAGAAATAACTTGTCCAGTTATTGGCTAATTAAGGAGCGCGGCGCAAATAAGAGTTAATTTTTTAAGTTTTGAAGAGTATCCAAGTTTGCTAGATGCTTATGGTGGTCAATTAGTTGAAATTGTGTTTGATATAATATATATAAATATATATATATACATTCCTTCTTTTTATATCTACTATAATTGATGGCATTTGAAACATTTTTCAGGTGCTTATGCAGTGTCCAGTAAACCAAGAAGCAAATTACACTTTTGAAGTATTTTCAGAGGGTTCAGGATCAAGTATAACAGTGCAGCCAACATACTATGGTCCTGCATTCAGTTTTGAAGTGGAAAGCTTGATTGAAACAGCAACATACACTTATATTATTACAGCTACTAATGCTTTAGGGAGAGCTACAACAGCTTCTACTAGTTTCCGTAAGTTTTGCAGTGAGAAGAAATACTTTAAGCAGTACACAGGTTAAATAATAATTACATACTGTTTGTGCGTAAGAGCAATAGATTTATGTTTGTAAATTGGGTTGGAGTCTAGTGTAACCTCTGTTTGTATAAAATTAAAGGATGGTCAGAACCAGTACAAGACAACGCTGCCTTGTGTAAATCTTGCCATTTGAGCACCTTTTTTTTCTGTGTGGCTAGAAGCAGCTGAGCTAGCAAACTCGACATTGCCCTCTGTAAATATTGCCTTTTCAGAAACTATGTGGTGTTTTCGAATAGAATGTTTTTTAATCGAATAAAGTTAGAAGGAGCCTCGCTAGGAAACTGTTTGTATTGGGTGAACTCTAAAACAAAACTAACAGTTTTGTCGATAATTATGCTGCCATGTATATAGCTAGCATTATTTGTATGCTATCATCGCAAACCTGAAAAATACATATGCAGGTATGGTAGCTATATACCTAAACAAAATGGCCGACATTCAAAACCCGTTTTTGGATTCCAGTTATTATGGGTTTAATTTTTTTAACCAAAACAACATAGCTCATGTCTGTCTCAGTGTTAAACTAGCTACACTATCTTGCTAGATTTGAGCTTCCTAGTTTCAAAACCTATAGCTGTGCATAAAGGACACAGACATACAGACGGACAGACAGAGAGACAGACACGTGACTTTTAAGGTCATTTTCAGTTGATTTCGTTTAAAATAGTATAGATTTTTCATTTCAATCTGCTACTGGTTTAATTTTATATGATGCTGTTAAAAGTAGCTTTTTTAATGGTGGTATTTCATACACAAATAAAGCATGAAGCATAAGGATTGATTGTCAAGGTGTTTTGGCTCACCATACAATGTCTTGCATTTGTTTTTAGTAGCTAGAGCCTGGCTGATAGTTAACTTGAGCCAAGCTTATAGCTAATCTGGGCTCTAGACTAAATCCTGGGTTAGCTAGACTAGCTAGTTATCTTGCTACCTTACTGTTGGACTCGCTCAGAGTGAAGAAGGTATGTCAAACACAGAGCATTTGATAAATAGTTCTTCTGTAAAGACCTGCAGGATCTCAAAATAATCAGTCTGCTCCATTCTACAGCAGAACTTTTGGTTTCTCAGTCATACATCCCCCTCTCCCATGCAATAACTGTCAGAGTCATCTGTTGTTTTTAACAATGTGGTGAATATAATAAAGTGGTGAATATAATGAAAGGGATGTTTCTTGCCTTTTACTGTCCAACAAATTTAACTACAGTAGGATGTCAGTTACCCGGACTCCAGTTATCTGGAAAGTTCAATTAACCAGAACAGGTGTACATGTACATTGGTCCCAAGCAACAATCATCACATTAGGGTACTAATCACATGCACAGGCTTGCCAGGCATTTGAAAGCTGGTAATGCACCCTCAGACTATATTGAAACTGTCCTGCAGTACCTGGAACAGCAACCTCATGTACCCATGAATGCTACAGTGCTAATTAATGGCCTTTTCATGGAAGCAGTGAAGAAGAGATATGAAACACAAAAACAGATGATTACATGCACTGTAAACATGACTAATGCACATTATACATGTGTACATTCACTCTTTTAACATTATATTCGTGTACACATTTGTGTACAACTAGTGACTTCAGTTATCCAGAAATTTCAGTTATCCGGACACCTTCCTGTCCCAACCTGTCCGGATAACTGACATCCTACTGTATACCTCTGCATGAAAGTAAACAGCAATTTTGTATGAATGGGGGCTTAATTATCAGACAATTTTTGCCTACATAAATGCTTTTTAATATCACAATATACATCCCATAACCCCCAAACATGTGAGTTGGTGCAAAAAGACAGATCATGCTGCATATGCTTTAAAATGATGTTTAGGTTAGGTAGGTATAGCAATAGTGCATGTGAAAAGGTGGAGGTCCTTCATTTTAGAAAGGATACATGGGGAACAAAAGTCTAACAACTTCGAATTTGTTGTGGGTTTCAGGGAGTGTACACCTCTTATTAAATGCAGTCGGCGACCCTTCCCCCCCAATTAAAACTCACATCTCAGCTAAAACACACATAGGCAGCTCCTTCGCTGCCTAAATAATGGTTTTGGCCATTTACTGTACAGTTCCAGCATTCAATGAATCATTTGTTAAGGTGTAAACTGATAAGCCTAAAAATTGTAAAAATTACTTGGAATTAATTTTCAAGGATCAATATATTTATCAGGGAGTGTTCAGAAAAGCACATATCTTACCATGAAATATATATCAAGTGCATTACAGTGAAGTGTGCAAAATCTATAGGTGTTTGGTATATATCAAGAGAGAGCACAGGGAGAGACCTATCTTATCAGCTATATATCAAGTCTATACAGTGAAGTGTGGAGAATATATCAAGCAAAACCCACTTTGGCAGCTTCATAATATCCAATATCCTAAATGGTGGTTTCTGCAAATTTGAGCTCCAAAACAGTTCCAGCATGTCATAGTATTAATAGCACATTGGTGTGTGGAGATGGCATTGTGGGTGATTTCCCTTTTTTGTACATGTCTGACAACAAACTACAAACTATATAAAGAGAGGGAAAGAGAAAAAGAGAGACTATATATTTTCTCTTACACATTCCCCCCCTCCCTCTCTCCTGCAGCATTTTTTATTGAAGAGCCTGGTCCTGGTCCTGTGACACTTGCTGTAGGAGGACATATCATCTTCAACTGCTCCATCAGTCCTGGGCTCACAATGCTTGGATGGATTGTATACAGATCAGATGATAACAAGATTTATATCACTAGCAGTGCAAGTGATACGGAATTTCTTGCTTTACTCGGCATCACAGTTAGAAACAATGGAATACTTTTATCTCAACTCACCGTCAATGCTACACTGAAAAATCTTCTGACCTATGCAGCGTGTGTGGCTGTTACAACAGATGGTGTCGTTGAAAGTCGAGTGAAAGTGACAGTTTATGGTTTGTTACTTTATAGTTGCTGTATTAATAGATAGTGATCTGTGGCTCAATTGAGAAAACTAAGTATTGATTGTGTCAGGTTTCAGCAAATGATAATTGTACAATGTACAAATATGAGAGGACCTTGAGACATGCCCTACATTTTGAAACAGGTTTTTTCCTTCCCAATTTCTGTTGATGTGGAATGACATGACTATGGTAATCGTGAAATTATCTCTACTTCTGCACATGATATGTTTAATGCTTTTACACCTGGTTTTACACCTGGTTGTGATAAAATTATAACTTCAACTTCACTCTTTATATTGTCTGTATATTTTAATCACTTTACAGGTTATCTTCAGTCATATATATTAACAAAATGGCTGAATAAGTTCCATCAAACTGTTCATTCTCTTCATGGCATTGGGCTAACTTCTCAAAAGCTAGCATAGAATCAAACTGATGCATACCTTTTTGTATACAAAGCTAGGTTATGTATATGGAGGAGTTTTGTGGGCATTAAAATAATTATGGCTTTAGTCAGTTCTATGTATATGAAGCTTGCGTGGGTGTCGTTATAAGACAGATGCTAACTCAATCATGACTGCTTCAGTCTGTGTATATGTGTGTGTGTATGAGTGATCCTGATGATTTAGAATGCCATGTTGACTAATGAGTATTCATTGATGCCTTTATATTTATTCAAAATTGTTAAATTAGCTCAGTAATTATTTCATCTGGTAACATGAATTTATATCAATAGTGAAAGTTATGGAATATGTAATTTAATGCTCATCACCTACTACTACCAAACTCTAAGGTGCACTAATATTCTTCTCTATACTCTCTGCTGCACATGTAATATATAACTTTGATTAGTTGGTAGGCAGAAAATTATAGCTCCTTTACTACATGTGCTGACAGTTGCTACTGTTCTTCTGACTTCAAGTTGTACACCAGAAACATCAGTTTTATTATTTTACATACAAAATGATTAATATGTATCCTTATAAGTTATTAACATTGAAGTGCACTGAAACTGGCTGTATTTTTATTATGTTTCTTCTCCTATTCTCTTGTATAACGAAATTAACTCTTAGTCTATGTCCAGGTGCTCCTGAAACTCCCACTAATCTGTCCCTCTCTATGAAGGATGGTTTTCTCACAGTGAGCTGGTTCTCATCTACTATTCCAAATGTATCTCTGACCTTTGACTTGGTCCTCACCAATCTTAGAACTTCTAAGAGAATTGAAATGACAGTTTATGACACTCAGCGACATCAATTCACTGTAGAAGATGTGCAAGTATGTGATGTTTTTGAACTACTAGTGTCTGGCAGGAATAAAGCTGGAAATAGTAATCATACAGCTGTCAAAGGAAGCTTGCCTGTACTTCCAGAACTAAATGCATTGCAGCACATGCTATCTAAGAGTAGTAGAAGTGGAATCAAATTAACAGTTACCTTCATGGTTAGTTTCTTGGTTATTGTTTTTTAATTCAATGCCTGATGTAATAAATGTTTTTATATATTTTATTTTAATTTCCAGATACTCATGATATGTCCAGTAAATCCAATGGCAAGTTACACTTTAGAAATTATTTTGAAGGATTCCAGACAGAACAAGATGCAACAGTCAACAACATCGCCCTCTGGTCCTGTAGTTAGACTTGAACTGGAAGACTTAATGAAAAATTCAACATACACTTATAGAATTGTAGCCATTAATGCCATAGGTAGAGCTACAACAGCTTCTATTAGTTTCTGTAAGTATTAGGGAGAGAAGAAGCACATAAGTATATCTTTATATGATTCTGAAACATTCACTATTATTACATTCTGCAGTGACTACTGATGTGCAGGGAGTGAGTGTGTGTCTGGTGGAGGGAAGCAAATACTCCATCAAGTGCAGCTACTTAGCTGGGAGTAATAATACCAGTGGGTGCAGGTATGTCCTGGTGGGTGTGGTGGAAGGTACAACCTACATCAATGGTATTATTGATGGGAGTGCTACTGTGAATGAAGATATTCCTAACATTAAAGATTATGGAAGGATTCTAGTCTATTATGAGGAGAGTATACTTGTCATGAACACAACTCTTGACTTGGAAAAAAGTGGATACTGTCCAACAGGTGAAACAAGTGAACAAGTTTGATGTGTATTCTTATGAACTATGTAATTGTTTATGTTTCTTCTTTTTTCACAGAATCTAGTACTACAAAAATATACATCATCACTATCGTAATATTTTGTGTGGTCGTGCTTATTGTTGCACCCGTTTTATTCCTCCTCTATAGGATTTTGTATGGTAAGTTCTTCTTGTGTGGACTATTGACTCTCATAATGCATACATTACAATCACACTGGTGAACAGGTTACTGCCCTAAAGTGAATAAGTCTTACAATGCACTAACGTAAGTTTTACTGATAGCTATACATCAATTTTCTATAAAACAATATCGTCACCTTTTAGTAAACATCTGAAATTTCGAAAAACTCTACATGGAAAGGAGAACAAGAAAGAAACACCTCCTGTGAGTTTGAAGGTGTTTGATATATAACTGTGCATACTGATTTAGTGTTTGATTATAACTGTGCATACTGACTTGATATATAACTATGCATACTGACTTAGTGTTTGATATAATATAACTGTGCATACTGACTTAGTGTTTGATTATAACTGTGCATACTGACTTAGTGTTTGATATCATTATAACTGTGCATACTGACTTAGTGTTTGATTATAACTGTGCATACTGACTTAGTGTTTGATATATAACTGTGCATACTGATTTAGTGTTTTATATAATTATAACTGTGCATACACTGACTTAGTGTTTGATATATAACTGTGCATACTGACTTAGTGTTTGATGTATAACTGTGCATACACTGACTTAGTGTTTGATATATAACTGCATACTGACTTAGTGTTTGATTATAACTGTGCATACTGACATAGTGTTTGATATATAACTGTGCGTACTGACTTAGTGTTTGATATATAACTGTGCGTACTGACTTAGTGTTTGATATATAACTGTGCATACTGACTTAGTGTTTGATATATAACTGCATACTGACTTAGTGTTTAATTATAACTGTGCATACTGACTTAATGTTTGATTATAACTGTGCATACTGACTTAGTGGCAGGCATGTATCCCAAAATTTGTTTTCATACAGGTCAGTATGATCTACATAGGCATAATTATGCCGAGTTAACACAGCTGCTAGCTACAACATATTTATTCCTAATAGTATAATAGTATAAGGATAGTGTATTTACTAGGGAAGAGCACCACTCAATTGTACTCATTTTGTAGCCCCCATTTTCTTTTTGTAAATCTTACTCATTTTGTAGCTTTACACTAGTTTGTATTGTGTTACCATAGCACTGAGCATGCCCCAGTATTTTATGCCTTGGTTACACTTAGATACTGTTTATTTAAAAAAAAAATTACGTTATTTCTTTAATGTAAGCCCAAAAAATTGAGCATGCTCAGATTTTTTTAGATCGCATCAATGGAGAAGGGAAACTTAGCCATTGTATGGAGGATTTTTTTAGCTAGCTTTGCTGGAGCGCCTATATGACAACAGGTGAGTTTATAATTGATGTGATTGACTATGAACTGTACATGGGTGACGTCAGCTCTTTTTTGTAAAATTTGCACATATTCTTTGAGTGAAAAGTCTGTTGAATTTGATTGTAGTAGGGAGATATAAAAGGTGTCATCATTCTGCTTCGCTATCAGCTTAAAAAAATTGCTAATAACATTGTTCTTACAATTATTCTTTCTTTTTTATACTAATAGGCAATTTCACATATTCGGGAATAATTGTACTTATAACAGTCAAAGTAGCTCTTGGCTTTGATTACTCTGACCTTTAATTAATCATACAACCATTCTCAGATTGGACTCAAACTTGTGTGATTACCTATACTAATATATTCCAAATAGGTTTCTGGAGAGAAAGAGTTGAGTACAGTTGAACCCCTTACTGTTGCTGTGGAGAAAGAGTCAACTGAGCTAAACTCGCATGGAGAAAGAGTTGAGTATAGTTGAACCCCCTACTGTTGCTGTGGAGAAAGAGTCTAAACCCATTGCGAAGAAAAAGTTTAGTACAGTTCAACCGTCTATTACTTCTCTACCTACAGATTAACTGCTATATGATATCCTATTACACATGTGCAGTATGATAGAAAGTTATCATTTAGGTGCTTTATAAAGCAGGATATAAAAATCTGCAATTAATGATTTTTGTGAAAAAAGCATTAATTCTATTGGTTTACTGATTATTAGCTGTAAATCTGAGATTGCTATAATATTGCTTAAAACATGGTATATCTTATATAATATCTGCCTCCAATAAGTGTATTCCTCATAATACTAGTTACAAACATGGTTGTCATAGTAATGCTTCAAATACAAGTAGCATAAGAGGATGATTTATATATGTAGTGTTATGTCTCGTAGAAAATTTAAATCAGAACAGTAGCTAATAGTTGGATGTATAAATAACCCTCCATGCATGAGGTAACCTGAAAAAATGTTTGTCTTAGAGGGAAAACGACAGACCAAGTAAAATATATTTGGCCAAACTCACTTTAATTAGAAGTTTTCCTGAAGTAGTTTCAATAATGGGAATGCTGAGTAATACAGTGGAACTTCCGAATAGTGGACAAGTTGTGACATACCTCTTTGTCCATTATTCGGAGGTTGTCCTTTATTGGGAGGCTTCTTTATTAGCCTTATTCTCTCTGTAGGTCATGCAGACACCAGCATAAAACATCATTATCTCAGTTTTGTAGGTCATGCAGACACCAGTATAAAACATTGTAGATTCTCAGTTTATTTTGGATTCATGTATGGTTATTAGTCTGACACGGATAGTGTGACTAGAAGCAACTCTGTCAACTAATGAACTTGCACAAGTAGTTTCATTCCCAGGCACGGCTCTCTAGATAATCTTTAAGAAGTTTTCTTCCCATGTGTCATCAACAATGTCAGCACAAACAGGGAGGCTGTTGTCTCCCTCCTCAGCTGAACAAAGGTCAGTATTACCCATTTCAATGCTAGTATTTCATGGGCTGTGTCAGGGACCCTAACCCTGGCTGAGGACACTCCGTCCATAGCTGAGTGCTTAATGAATAAGAGTAGTAATGAGAACTCACATGATAAGAAGGAGGATGTGGTTAATTGTTTCTCAACCACTAGAAGCTATAGAGAATATACTAATGAGACCACATATGATAATTCTGATTACCATTCAGAAAACAATGAACGATCTGATTGGCAGAACATTGGAGACAGAAGGCCACCCGAAATGCCCTTACAAAGTCATTTCAGGAGTGCCCAGCCAGAGGCTGATGTGTGATGATGTCATCAGCTGGATAAATATAAAAGAGGTAGACTGTTAAAAGAGTAGAAGAGTTAGTCTAGGTAATACTAGAACTAGTTGTATGTATGTATTGAGAACTGTACTTTTGAGTTGTATTATTGTGAAAGGATGGCACACCTAGTTTGTGCCTTATTTACATATATTTTACCTATTCTCATAAGTTGCTAGACGGTGTTCGACTAGGTCCAATACCAGGGAACACAGACATAAGAGTGTGTCTGATTTTGGTTCCAGGGTCAACTGTGATAGGAAGATTATAGTTGGGCTGGGGCGACGCGGCTGTCCTTACTACACTGAGCTAAATCAGCTAGCGTAGGGTAGAGTGTGGAAGTAGACACTCACAAAAGGAAGCTGACATTGGTGGCAGCGGTGGGATTAGCCGAGACAGAGCTAGATTCCAGTATCACTATCTTGACAGGAGTTGTCTATTTTTATTTTATGTTGTTTATTGTTTGTTAATTTTTTTTGGTTATTGTTTTTTGTTTTTTTTGCCTCTTCTCTCATGTTATAATTTTTGTACTAGATTTTTGTACTAGCAGGGAAACGGCTTGGGTAATCATTCCTTGGAGCCTGTGAAACCTAACCCTATCCTAGGACGTTTAGAATTAAAAAAAAATTTTTTAGGCGCTTCGTGATTAAGGCACAGAGATAGGACGCTCGGGAGAGGATCGGCAAGTACGAAGTGGAAGCATCTTCCAAACTCCTGGGGGTATCGACGAGACGGAGATCACAGAACTAAATACCGAAGCTCCTATGTCTCTAACCATGCTAATGACATGATTCATACAAGCAGAGGAACGTCAAGTGCAGAGAGAAGAAGAAATACGCCAATGGGAGGCACAACAAAGAGATAAAGAGCACGAACGTCAGGAGAACGCCAAGAGGAGCGGTGGGCACGGTTACTGACAGAGATGCGCAGACCTACAGAGGAGAGGAGAGAACTACCGCCTCTAACGTCAACACCTCCACGACTTACTCTACAAAAGTTCACGAGGAAACTGACAACATGGCTGCTTATCTAGGCACGTTTGAAGCAACTACCTTAGCGAGCGAATAGCCCACAACACAGTGGTCCATCAATTTGAGAGGATCCCTATCTGGCGCAGGATTGCTGGCCGTGTCTGCACTTCCAGCGGCCCAGCAAACTGACTACCATGAGGTGAAACGAATGCTCGAATCAGTTTACCAAATTTCCACAGAGTCACACCATAGGAAAGTATTCAACCAGTCCTTTAACTCGAACAATCCGGACCAATGGTTGAGAGAGTACCGACAGACCTTCCATCAGTGGTTGGATTCAACAACCATACCTACCAGAGAGGTAATACTCATGGAACTGGTTCTAGCAAAGCTTCCTGGTTGGCTAGAGAACCAGACGAGAAATTTGAACTGCCGGGGCTATGATGAGTTAACGGAAGCTATCATACGCCACATGGGAAACCAGATGGCTCAAACAGAAAAACCCTTCAAAAAGGAATACCCTCAATCTACCAGAGGTCACCCTAGTCATTTTGTGAAGGACGACCACTACAAAAAGACTGAGGGACCACAACAACAGAGAAATCGAGACGGACCTTCTCCCTACTGAGACTTACAAGCAATGGAGTGTTTCAAATGTGGGAAGAAGGGTCATCTACAGAGGGATTGTAGAGTTAAAATGGAGCAAGCAGAGTGCAGTATTTTTCTTCCAGCTAAACGAATGAAAATGCCAGACTGGACCAAGACGGTCAGGATCAATGGACAAAAAGTAAAGGCACTACTAGACACTGGCTGTACGAAGACGATTGTACACACTCGCTGTGTTTCCCAGAAGGATTATCTGGGATGGGAAATTCCGTACAGCACGGCGTCTTAACGAAAAACTTATTTTCCAACGGCAAGTGTTCTTTTAGAGGTGGAAGGGAAGACCACCTCGATCGCAGTTGGAATGTCTCAGCACATCATAGAGGACATGCTGATGGGACGGGATATTCCCCACTTCCGACGATATCTGAAGGCGGTTCTTGAGGAAGAACCCGAAGAAGAAGAATTGAACACACCACCCACATGTATCATAATCGAGGCATGGTGGTCACCCGAGCTCAACAACTGAAGCAAGACAACCTGGAGGAGAGAGAGCGCCTGCAACAGGAACAAGATGGGCCCATCGTGTCTGCTCTCTACCCGGTTGATGATGCAAGTGAGGCGGAGGAAAATGAAGCAGAGAATAGCGTATCATCAGACCAGCCACCTCTTCAGAGCCTGACACTGCTAGTGATACTGGGGGAGTGAAAGAGGTGGGGAAGACTGATGAGCCCCTGATGGGAGTCATTAATTGTGTGATGCTCAAATGTGTGATGAAAGCCTAAGACACATAAGGGAAAAGGCAAGTGTTAGTAATGAGCCCTACTTTTGGAGGGAGGGTGTACTGATGAGAAAGCCCTATCAAACCTTAGGGAAAGACCTTATTGTTATGCCCCAAATAGCCAGAAGTAAAATTCTAAAGATGGCTCACAATACTCCCATTGCCGGACACTATGCTAGAGAAAGAACCCTAATTGCCATCAGAGCTCGCATAGACTGGCCTGGTGTAGCTGAGGACGTAAAAAATCTCTGTGCTTTGTGTCCCATCTGCCAAAAGGCTGGGCCTGCTATTATAGCTAAAGCCACGTTACACATTCTGCCCGTATAATGAAAGAACCATTTTCAAGAATAGCAATGGACGTATTTGGACCCCTAACTCGTACTAAAGCAGGGAATAAATACATTTTAGTCCTCATGGACTATGCTACAAAGTGGCCAGAAGCCTTTGCTTTACGAAATATAACAACAGAGACCATTGTTAATTGTCTAGTGGATGTGACCGCCAAACTTGGCATACCAAATGAACTGCTATCAGACAATGGGGCTAATTTTGTTTCAAAAGTGATGAAACAATTTTGTGCACTGACAGGCATTAAACAAATACGGACCTCCCCATACCATCCTCAGACGGATGGTATGGTGGAGCGTTTCAAATGCCACTCTTAAGAAACTGCTCCGTAAGCATACTCAGAATCCCGATGTTGAATGGGACCTATGCCTGCCCTATGTACTGTGGTCTTACAGAGGAACATTCCATAAAACTACAGGGTTTACTCCGTACCACCTACTTTTTGGAGAAATGAAAATGCCCCTTGACCAATTAGTAAGCTATTGACATGGCAAGGAAGAAGAAGATGTGAGTAGCATGTCAGAGTAAGTAGCTACCCTAAAAGCTAACATGCAGGTGGCCTATGGAAGGGAGACTAAAGAGAAAAGTAAACGCAAACTGTGTCACGATCGAACAGAGTGTTTACCGTGGGTGACTTTGTGCTGGTATACAGACCTGGGAAGGGTAGTAAATTGCATCTCCAGTGGCAAGGACCCTACCCTATTGTGAAGAAAATCACGGAAGTGACATACCAGGTAGATGTGGGCGAATTTACCATGTAAATTGCATGAGGTCATGGACATCACCAGAGCCAGCTGTGTTTTGGCTCGAGATGTTGACGAAGAACTAGAAAAAAAGGACACTCCCACCATGCTAAACTCTCAAAACCTGGACATAGAAGAATTTAAGAAAAGGTACAGGGATATACTACAGAATGTGTACCTGGGAGAACCGAGATAGCCCAACACGACATATATACCCACAGGTGATGCTATTCCCATAAGGTTCCTCCCTTACCGACTAGCTCACTATTCTCAGAAAGTGTTGCATGACGAGGTAGAAACTCTGTTGAGTCAGGGGATAATCCGTACTTCAAAGATCCCATGGGTGGCGCCCATTGTTTTAGTAACAAAGAAAGATGGCTCACAAAGAATGTGCGTGGATTATCAGAGGTTAAATCAGGTGACAATTAATGATCCATACCCCCTACCCAATATCGACGATCTGATAACCAACATTGGTACCTCTAAGTTCATAAGTACCTTAGATCTAACTAAGGGATACTACCAGATCCCTGTAAATCCCCAGCATATCGAGAAGACAGCATTTGTACGGGAAGTATGAATTTGCCACGATGCCATTTGGGTTGATCTCAGCACCCTCAACTTTCCAGAGACTGATGGACGAATTACTGTATTGGTTAAATGAGTTTACTGTTGCCTATTTAGACGACATTCTGATCCATAGCAAAACATGGGAGGAGCATATGAATCATTTAGACATTGTTTTTACAAAACTACATGAGGCTGGTCTAAAAGTGAAGGAAAAGAAATGCATATTTGGTAGTGGAAGCTGTGTATATTTGGTCCACATCGCTGAGAACGGGGAAATCAGACCTATGGAATGCAAAGTGGCTGCAGTGAGAAATTTTGAACAACCCCAAAACAAAAAAGATGTGAGATCATTTTTAGGCTTGTGTGGTTACTAACGCAAATTTATTCCAAACTTTTCAACGGTGGCCTCTCCCTTGTCAGACCTCACTAAAAAGAAAATGTCTAAACAGGTTAAGTGGACCACTGAATGTGACAAAGCTTTTGTGACTCTTAAAGAGAAACTCACACAAGCACCTGTGCTAATTACACCTGACTGGGACAAACTTTTTGTTCTACAAACGGATGCCTCTGCATATGGGATAGGATCTGTACTGAGCCAGGTAGACAGCAAAGGAGACGATCATCCCATAGCATTTGCTTCCAAGAAGTTGTTGCAAAGTGAGAAAAATTTCTCAGCTATCGAACGAGAGGCTCTAGCTATTGTGGTACCAGTGAAACACTTTCGCACATATTTGCAAGAGTCAAAATTTATAATACAAACTGACCACAACCCACTGACACACCTTGGCAACCTGAAAGACAGTCATGGTAGGTTGGCAAGGTGGGCCCTCTCATTGCAACTATACCACTATACGATTGAGTACAGAAGTGGCAAGAAGAATGCCAATGCAGATGTCCTATCCAGAGACCGGGGGTCTCTTACTAAGGTTGGGAGAGTGACAGGGACCGTAACCTCTGTGACTGAGGACACTCCATCCATAGCTGTGTCAACTGAGTATTTAAAAATAAGAGTAGTAATGAGAACTCACATGATAAGAAGGAGGATGTGGTTAATTGCTTGTCAACCACCAGAAGCTATAGAGAATATAATAGACCACATATGATGATTCTGATTACCATTCAGAAAACAATGAACGATCTGATTGGCAGACCCTTGGAGACAGAAGGCCACCCGAAATGCCCTTACAAGGTCATTTCAGGAGTGCCCAGCCAGAGGCTGAGGTGTGATGATGTCATCAGCTGGATAATTATATAAGAGCTGGACTGTGAAAAGAGTAGGACATGGATTATCTCTAGTTGACCAGCTCGTACAATTTGCAATTATAGGCACTTGAGGGATAATGATATAATTATAAACTATGATACTGATTGTCTCCAGGCTTGAGATATAGTGTAGACCAAGGGTGCCCATAGGTTGATCGCGATCGATTGGTGGATCGCAAATATAGTGCGGGTAGATCATGCGCCATTCAAATATTTTTTTAATATGATCTATCCTCCCTTTGGCAGTTGCGACTTGATTGACGTACAGGGCGGCTAGTCTGCTGCTGTTACTTAACTTCTAACACACGGTTCACCATGTAGTAAATGCGCGAGCTACTGCCAAACTATAAGGAGCTAAGTGACCTAGTTAGCCTGCCAATTTATATCTACTAAAGAATGGATATAAAATATGAATAGGGGAGCCGGACCAAGTAAGAAACCAAAAACTTACCAATTCCATGTGGAATGGGAGGAGGACTTTTTCCCCACCATGTCACATTTGAAGTACGGTTGTCTGATCTGTGAATCTATCATTGCTATTCCAAAAAAGGGAAATATGTAGAGGCACTTTTGAATGGCTCATAAAAACTACGACACTGACTTCCCTCTGAAAAGCGAGCTGAGAAAGAGAAGAAAGAGAAAGGCGAGGGAACTAAAATCGCAGTTAATTGGACAGCAATCATTTTTCACACAGCTGAGTTCAAAAGCAAAGGCAGCCACTGAAGCATCGTTCCGGGTGGGTCATTCCATCATTAAGCATAAGAAGTCCTTCAAGATGCAGAGATAATAAAAGAGGCGGCAGCTGACTCGTTATTTCGGGACTTTAAAAACAAACCAGAAATATTATCTTCAATCAAAGCTCTTCAGCTATCAAGAAGTACGGTTAGCTACATGGCACTGTGAAGTAATAGCCAATGATTTGACTCAGCAGCTTTAGAAGGACATTGCAGACTGCGAGTGTTTCTCATTGCAATTAGATGAGTCTACAGACATAAGTGATACAGCCCAATTGTGCATTTTTATTCGGATGGTGTTTACAGATATGACTGCAAAAAAGAAGCTGTTAACACTACCGCCCATGAAAGAACCCACGCGGGGAGAGGACATTTTTCAGTATTTCAAAAACTTTATCGAGAACACCCAGCTCCCAGTGTGTAAATTGATGTCAATCATCACGGACGGTGCGCCCACAATGGTGGGCCACTTGAATGGATTTATTACCAAGTGCAGGGAGGATGATTCTTTTCCCAACTTCCTTAAAATCACCACTGCATAATACACCAACAAGCATTATGTGCAACAATGCTAAACATGAAAGAGATAATGGATGTGGCAACGAAAATTTTCTGTTCTATTCGAGCGAGATCTGTTCAAAGACGGCTGTTCCGTCACATCTGGAAGAAGCTGACTGCAACTTCTGACCTCTTGCTACACACTGATGTGAGATGGCTTAGTAGGGGGAAATTCCTGCAGAGATTTCGAGAGCTCTGTCTGGAGATAAGGGAGTTTCTACTTGTCATTAAAAATGCAGAATACAAGCAACTTAATGACGATCAGTGGCTGCTAGACTTATTTTTAACCGATCTGACCAACATGTTGAATGAGCTTAATTTAGAGTGCAAGGAAAAGACAAAACCACGGTCAACATGATCAGCTCAGTTAATGCTAACAAAAAATGCAACTTCTGTACTCAAAGCTGCAGCGCCATGATTTGGGGAACTTTCAAAACCTCGCATCAGAGCTGGAGACCCAAGGGTGACAGTGTGCAATACACAGAGCAGATTGAAAATTGTCTGTCAGACTTTGACAAACGGTTTCAAGACTTTACTTTACTTGAGCCAGTTGCTACATTTATGTGGTAACCATTTAGGGAAGATATTAAGGTTGATTTACTCGCATAAAAAATTGCCATACTGTTTCACTTGAACTCATCTGCAGTGGCGGATGAGATGTTGACACTACAGGCTGATATTCAGCTGAAGTTCAGGGCTCATGGACAGTTTTGGAACTTATTCACAGACGAAAAGTACCCAAACATGAGGAAATGTGTTACCTCCTTGACTGCATTATTTGGCTCTACTTATTTATGCGA
Organism: Cladorhizidae sp. MBARI D1340-BT2; assembly: GCA_028752905.1. Classification (NCBI taxonomy): domain Eukaryota; kingdom Metazoa; phylum Porifera; class Demospongiae; order Poecilosclerida; family Cladorhizidae; species Cladorhizidae sp. MBARI D1340-BT2. The sequence goes on along the minus strand of JAQNBH010000016.1, from coordinate 9,093,626 downwards.
GTCAGCCTTTTCCAACAGAAGTCCAAGTACCATTCCACCATGACTGATGATCATTTGGAAGCCAACTTGAGGCTGGCTACCAGCAGTTACTGTCCGGACTATGCAACCCTGGCTGACTCCATTCAGTGCAAGTCATCAGAGTAAGGTAGTAACCATAAATGTATTCAATAGCATTGTGCCATAAGGGTTCATGCAGTGATGCAAGGTACACCAACATATATTGTATATATAAAGTATAGCATTTTTAAATACAGGTAGATCATTTTGACCTGGTCATTTTAAAAGTAGCTTATCAAGCCAAAAAGTGTGGACATCCCTGGTGTAGACAATACTAAGACAATAATGACCAGTTAGCTGCATTTGAGGCGAGCAAGCACCAAGCCATGTTCAAGCTCTGACACTGGATTATCCATATATCACCATAAACCAAGCGAAACAGCACATATCAATCACATACAAATATATATAGTGTTTCAATTATGCCAGGGCATGGCAAAGTGGCCTGACAAAGCGCTGCCATAATGTTTACATGGCAACAGGGAGACTCAATCAAGTGCAGTACCTTGCTGACTAGTTACATGGGGTTAGGATATGGGATATATCTAGTCACTTATTGGCTAATCAAATCACGAGAAACAGGTATGATAAATTGAAATATGGTGTCCATCAAAGGAGGTCTTTTTTGGAGCAGGGTCAAAGTTAAGACGACCCAAAGCAAGCACTTCTTCTTGAGTTGGAGAAATATTCTTCTCTGTCAGATTAACCATCCATCTGTTCATGCCTTGGAAGTTCATCCTCACTTCTCGCAATCTCCTTCTCTCCAAAATGTGTCCAGCTCGTTTTGATGGGTCTACTTGGATTTGCTGTTGATCTCCTCTGCTGCCCCCCTACAGAGGTCTGAATCCTCTGGTAATCCCTTCCCAGTGCTGGTTCCAGTTTGCTCTCCAGATATTCACACACAGCTCACAAGATACTGCTCTGTAGGGGTCTAGGGGAATTCTCTCTGACAAAAATGCTTTGCTGGCTCTCTGTATCCTTCCCTGGTCTTAATGGAAAGCTTCATTCTTGAACTTGCTGGTAGAATTTCCTCATCACAGAATCTCATGCTGAACACGAGGTGGTTCCTCAACCGAGCCCCCAATGTCAAATCTTCTCATAGCATCTCTGGATAAATGCTACCGTAGCTTACTCTTAAATAAACTCTGAACGAACTCGAAGTTGACATAAAGAAATTACAATGGCCTTATTAATAAATTTACTCTCTCAATGCTCGATTAGATGTTTTCCTTGGTTTTTTATCCCACCTAAGTGCTGCCAGCATGCGGCAGGGGTTGGAGAATTGACGGAGAATCTGACTGCTGATTCAGGAAAGGCGTTGATTTAATAAAGTTAGTGAGTTTGGAGAGGTTTCTCCTAGTAGCTAGAGATAGGAGGAAGTTTTGAGAGACTTCTCGTCCTTACTCCATGTTCTCTGTCTTTATTGGGGTTGTTAGAAAAAATGGCCTAGTTGGACTTAGCTGGGAGGAGACCTCTCTGGCCAGGACTCAGCCCAGCTCACTCTATCTAGGTTTACTTTAGTAGTAAAAAAGTATCAACAAAATAAGACCTTGGTGTATATAACCAAGTCATTGAAGGAAAAGTAGATAGCTATGGACTTTCCTGCTACCCAATGCTTTTGTTCATATGGGGGGTGGGTTGTATATTTGATGTGGAGGTAGTGACTTATTTAATCTAGATATGTACTGTTGATCCTGTTACGACCTTCCCATACACAGCATTATTGTGACACTAACTAATACCAGTCTAACAAACATGTTATTGAGTTATTGACAAGAACAACAGACAACAGTCCTTTAACAGATAAGATTGTCCAGTTGTTCAAAGAGGGTGGGAGGGGAGGTGACCAAAGATCATTCATCTACGTACTCACCATACAACAGTTGTTTTCTCCTCTTTCACCACTTCCTACTCGATGCATAACTCACTCGCCCACCTCCTCTATCACTGCATCTCGTACTCTCTTCACACTTTCCCCAATAGCAATACCACCTATCCTTACCCACCCTTCAATATTCATCCAGCCCAAATCCAACTCCTATAAGTTCTTCACACCCCATGCCACTAATACTTGCATCAAAAATAATAAGGAGAAGTATATTTCATATGCTACTATGTTATGTGTTGTTGCATTTATTACAAGTTGCATCAAATGTTGAAGCAATGTTTCTGTTTCAATCATCTTTTGTCTTAGCTGAGGAACCAAATCCTGCAAATACATAATACAAATTTTGTAGTGAATAGAAAAGGCCACTGCAGCAGGGCATGAAAGGTATTGATAAAAAGAAAAAATCTTACGATAATGATGTTATTATACAAGTGTGACAAACCTGACAAACTTGAATTTTAAGTCCAATACTTGGAAACATGCATACTGTAAAGTGAAAAATAGTGGTCAAGTCAATATAGGGAGTGCTGTGTAGTGCACTCCCTGATATATATTACAAAATGAGGATGATAGCCTACCATGCATAAAAAGACTCTGCAGTCATGGCTGTTTGTCTGCTCTGGTATTTTCCATAATGATATAAGAAATTGTCACTTCAAAAGATTAATGTGATCATTAGTTACATTATTATTTGTTTTACGATTTTGGCAGAAGACATCAATGTATGGATCAATGCATGTGATGTTTCATATTAAGTACCTTGGGGCATAACATCTTCCCCACGAGGAAAAATCAAAACTCGGCTTGACTATCTGTAGACCATTGCTATTCCATAAACATACACAGAGTTAGTGATTTAAGAAGACAGTTGTCATTCTATCTATCTTGTTATTGACATTGCATGATTGGTTACTGTTTTACAAAAAACCCAAGAGTAATTTTTTGCCAAAGACTGACACTAACCTATCCTGTTAGTGTTTGAAACTGAAATATTGCCTACCATACTTACCAGATGGTTCACAAGCAATTGATTTTTCAAAGAATCGTAACATCTTAGTTCCTGCTAATGACTAATGAAATTGCTGGTAAATTGGAATAATAAGTTTTCTAAATGAAAAACAGTCCACTTGCATTGGTAAATTTTAAAATCAGTGGTATAAATATAATTCTACCTTTATCCAATCTGTGGCGATATTGTCACAATCAGCTCTGGCAGGGCCCACTATAAAAGAAGCAAGTGATGCAATATGCAGATTTGAGATTCTTATTTGCTTCCTCCATGATCAAGTACATCTATAATCTGTGCAGAAATACATGCATTCAAATAAATAGTAACCAGAAATTCAATAATACATGCTAATTAAGAGCAGAATAATGCTAAAAGTTGCACTGTTCTCAGTCTGACGTTAAAAAGTAAGTACACCCAGCGTGGCTGGCTGAGCTACTAACCTGAGCAATATGACTGAATGCATGTATCAAATATTGTAGAATGAATTGGGGTCAAACACATTTTGATCTGATATGAGTATTTCCAGCGTGTCATTTTGATAAATTATCCAATACAGATTTTGTGATTTTCTATGTTTTTATTACATTCAAAATACTTCGTCTATCAACCATTCCCTGTCTGTCAGTGTGTTGAGGTTTCTTTATACACTTGACAATAATTTTATGGTCGCTGCACTGGCTTATTGCCACATGATTCACTAGCCTGAGAAAGTTTACTAAGTATTTTACTTTGGAATGCTAAACACCCAGAGTTTACAGTATTAATAACTTCTAGGATTGGTGGAGGAGTAACTGCAGTAATTTCTGATGATGCTGTTTTAGGTCATAAAAGTCGGTTGTTAGGGAGATGCATAAGTAAGAAAACCTTCACCTAACGAGGAATATGCACCTAATTAGGAATATTCACCTAACATATAGTATATGTGCAAAATTGCCCTGGGAAAAGTTAAAATTCTAGCAGAGAGGCTTAAAATGAGAAAAGGAATGTGGTTGTTTCTTCCCCAAAGTATTGATAAACCAACATTACTGTTCCAAACCTGCAAATTATCTACCAATAGTTCTGTTGAGACTAGAGATAGCCATCACTAATTTTTTTATTACAATAACTGCTCAGGAAAACAATCAATGAATAGAAAATATATTATATAATAATAGTAACAAAAAGAGGGACAAAGTGAGAACCCATAATTTAAAAAAATCAGAACCAGATAAAAATGATGCTGCCCTCTCTAAATATAACTAGGCTGTTTTTCTAATAGAGTAACAAGAAGCCTCACTAGCAAACTGTTTATTGTTCAAAAGCAATACATTTGTGAGCTTACGTGTTCTGTTGATTTTCTTTGTGATTTTGACTTACGTGTTACTAGCAGTTATGACGGCAGTACCTCGACCATTACCCCATTCATCGGACTTGTACTGGGGCTCTTTCACCTGAAATGTAATAACTGTGTGTAGTCTTGGCCTGTGTTAGGTTCAGGCCACCCTTTGTAGGAAGGACATCTCCAGAACTAGACATATGATGCAGTTGTCTTGTGCTTGTTTGTGAATCAATGAGAGAGCTAGTAGCATACTTTCTTTTGGGTGCCTTGTGAGTGTTCCAAATATATCACAATTGGTGACGAGACAGGATTATAACTTCTCCTATCCTGGGACGCATGCGAGAGTTCAGACCAGAGGTTGAAAACATGGCGGCATATTTGGAGCGACTGCTAATGCTCTTTGAGGTAAACAATGTTCCCAACGATAAGTGTGTACTCAGAGTGCTGATGGCTTTCGCAGTCTTTGCTCACTGACTCCACCAAGGGGCAAACCTTTCAATGATTTGGTTGCTATTCTAAAGGCCCATTATAACCCAAGGAAGCAGCAGGGTGACGAGTCCATTGCTGAATTTGCAGCTGATCTTCGAAGGTTGTCAATAAAATGTGATTTTGGTACTTTTTGGGGTGAGGAATTACGTGACTGCCTTGTATGTGGCATGAAGAGATGTCAAATTCAAAAGAAACTTTTTTCAGTGACCGATCTCACAATAACAACAGCTATGGAGAAAGTTCAGACTGTAGGAACAAGCCATGAGGGATATGAAGTCTGGTGGCTCTGCACCAGTGCTATGGATTAAGCTACCTCCAAATAGGTGCTAACGGCATTCTTGGAAGGGTCATGAGGAAAGTGATTGCCGATTTGAGGAAGCTCAGTGTTACCATCATGGACAGATAGGACATATTGATCCTGCATCTTGGTCGAAACAGTCAGCTCAAGAATTTCAGGATAAGAGGTAGCCTTTTCTGAGAGAGAATCATAAAAGGTATTATTGGATTGCAACAGAGCAATTGCCAGTAAAGGACCAAGGTGAAAATGGCATGTCTATCTTCACCACCAGTAAGCACTCCACTAAGCCAATCTGTGTCACCTTGTTCGTCAATGAAAAGCCACTAGTTATGGAAGTGGACACAGGATCAGTTAAGTACCATCAGGCTAAGCTGAGTATTAAAGAGGGTGCTAAACCCAAGATTTTAAGACCAAGGTCCATTCCCTTTGCTATGAAAGAACCTGTTGAACATGAACTAGACAGGCTAGAGAGAGCTGGGGTAATAGAAAAGATACCATGGGCAGCCCCGATAGTGGCTCTTGATGTCCAAGTTTGTTGTGTGGTGATTATAAGGTTACAGTGAATCCAGCTATGGATGTTTGGTATCCCCTTCCTAAGCCTGGAATCCTTTTTGCCACATTGGCTAATGAAAGCAATTTACTACTCTGGATCTAACATATGCATGTAATCAGCTTCTGCTAGATGACAAGTTTCCCAAATTTGTGACTATAAATACGTTTGTACCGGTACAGTTGGCTCACTTTTGGCATTGTTTCAGGTCCTGCTATTTTTCAACAAATGATGGATGGCATCCTACAGGGAATACCAGGAGTCATATGCTATTTAGATTATATTGTAGTAACAGGTACAACTGAAGCTGAGCATCTTGAAATCCTTGAACAGTTATTACATTCACTCCAGAAACATGGAGTTCGAGTTGGCAAAGACAAGTGCAAGTTAATGTGTGCTAGCGTTGAGTATTTGGGGCACCGCATGGATTCTGACAAGCTGAACACCACAGATGCAAAACTCCAGGCAAGCTCTGCCTCCTCAGAATGTGCAACAGCTTAGGTCATCTTTATGTCTCCTGAATTATTATGGAGCATTTCATATCCACTATCCTGAATTCACTTAACCAGTTTCTTAAAATATTAACTGCAGATGGAAGTGGTCAGATGACTGTTTTCACAGTTTCCAATTAGCCAACCTCTCTTTAACGCCATCGCAGGCTCTTGTTCACTATACCATTACTCCCTCTCAGGATGGCTGGTGATGCTTCTGCTTATGGGGTGGGAGAAATCCTGTTGCATCTTATGCCTGGTGGTTCTGAGTGACAATTGCATTTACATCAACAACTCTCTCTGTCAGTGAGCGTAATTACTCACAGGTTAAAAAGAGGCCCTCTCACTAATTATTTTGAGGCTGAAGAAATTCCACATCTATTTGTACAACTGTAAGAAGGGAATACCACCTATGGCTGGCAGTGCTGCTATCAGCATACACATCTCAAATAGAATTTCGTGGTAAAAAGGCCCATGCCAATACTGATGGCTGTCTCTTACCAACACATTTACCACACTCTCTGGAACTACTACAGACTTTAGCGTCTTCAACATTTCACAAATAAACAGTCTGCCCGTGATAGCTAGGGAGATACCAGAAAAGACATTGTTCTGAACAAGATGTATTATTATAGTACGGATGGCCTAACTCACCTGACAAGGTTTTAGGACCATTTTGGTCTCGTAATCAGGAGTTGACACTGGAGGATGGTTGCCTCCTCAGGGTGTACGTGTTAAGGTACCAACAGAGCTGCATATAAAGTTATTGGAGGAACTACATTGTGATCATCCTGGAATTTGCAAGATGGAAGTTGTTGCCAGGAGTTATATGTGGTGGCCATGAAGTAGGGCCTGTGCTTCATTAATGTGCGTGTCTCCAACCATGCTCCAGATTGGAGAGTTATGAGAAAGTCTCTGGGTAACTCTTTGCAGCTGACAAGCTGTTTGCATGGTAGGCATCCACCATTTATCCTCAGTAGAGTCAGTGCCGCATTATCCATAAGGCTGACTAGGCTGAAGCCTAGGGGTCCACCAATAGCAGGGGCCCACCAAAAACAGGGGCCCATGCAACCTTTTTTCTTTTAGTGTTAAATGTTATCACTATGGATACGGTAAACGCTCCCTGTGTGTCAATGAAAATAATTTATAGGAATTCTCTTTATGCTAAGGGGGCATTAAACTATATAAAAAAGAAATCATGGTTCAATTTATGTTAAATTTTTAGGCACAGTCAGGGATGGTCCAGCCGGGTGGGCCCTTGGGGTCACCCCCCTCCCCAATGTTAATTTATCAGTTGGTCAAAAAAGATGTAACCATGTAAACAATGGAATGTACTGAGCCCCAATGACAGTTGTGAAACTGGCGCCAGACTCGCAGTCTCAGGCGGCCGCGGTATGAACACATGAAGATCCCGTCAGGCAGCGGCAGTTAGCTGGGTGTGACCACTGCCAGAGGCCCAGTACATGTACATAGTAAGTCAGTAAATACTAACGACACTCTTGATCTGACTCAGAGGCCTGCATTTGACCCTCTCAAGGTAAGAGTTATGCTAAATGGATAAATAACTACAGAATCAATGCATATGGGTACTTGTCACTATAATGTGCAACCAGAATAATGCATCAAGATAAGAAAATAGAATGTGCTTTGAGCAGAGTCCGAAGTTGGTCATTCTGCGTGGTGCACCCATACACAGTTTAGGATATTCTTTGCTTCCACAATATAGGATCTATGCTAGATATATGATGTCATTTTCAATAAATGAAGGTACCTGTCATATATTTTAATCTTTTAGTTCAAGATAAGCTATTTATAGCTTAAACGGTTAACCTATTAATTAAGCTATGTTTAAAATTAATATCGAAAAATAAACAATATTATTATTATTATTATTATTTATATTATTATTATTAGAATGTGATTTAAAATTACCACAGAAGTGAATAAACATTGCAGTATATTACAATTAATTCACTACTGACAAATCCATGTTTATAATACCGTAATAGTATTTTTTGTTTTGGCAAACACTATAACGTGTAAAAATATTATAACAATACACCGTATATTTGAGGGATAGGGGTAAGAATATTATCCTAGCAAAATGTAGCTGTCAGGGGGGCATTAAATAATTATTTTCAATGTCCTTCTAAACAGCTATATTATATCTTAATAAAATGAAAATATCCTTTTCTCTCTCTATCTTTCCTACCTGCTATATATTACTTTTATTTTCATAGTTTTATTTATTTTTACCCCAAAAAGGGCCAAATGATTAACTGCCTTGCTGGTAACTATCGGTGTCGTACCTCTCTTCCCTCTCCTCCTCTGTCTCACTCTCTTTCTTTCTCTCTCTCTCTCCAATTCTCTCCCCCTCTCTCTAATTCACACTCTTGCCTACTTACTATATATTCCGTTTATTTTAGTTCATCTATAATTTAATTAATTTCTCTTGCAGAAGAATGTCTGGGGTTCCATCAAAACACAAGTCTTGATATCAGAAGAGAAAAGAAAAAGAAGAGAGAATGCGAAATGAAAGAAAAGGACTGCAGACTATGTTTCAAGTGGGTGTCCGTGCAAATGGATGTGACAACAGCTCTGCAGCCTTAGCAGTGTCCGCTGTTAAATCAACCCCTGAGATAGGCAGCGCCAGTGATGACAACAACCAACCATCAGCTAGTTTGAGTACTGAGACTATCAATCCAAGCTCTCTCCAGGATGATTTCCAACCATCAGAACCTAAGGCCAAATGGCTCAAATCATCCGAGTCGACTCAACCAAACTCCATTCCAATTTTCCCACCAACTCATGGTTTGTTATCAGTTGCGAACCTTACTTATGAGTGTGATATCGGATTGTGGCAAGTCTTAACAGAGGAGATGCGTGCTTACTGGTGCAGGAAGGGAAGCAGTGACTGCCTCAATGAAACTGCAAGCATTGCTAATGCCATTCAAATAGATGGCAAACAAAAAAGATATTTTTGCAAGTCCATGTTTTACTGTTCTCTGCGAAATGGAGAGAAGAAGAAGAGACACTGGCTCTGTTATTCTTCAAGTACAGGGAAAGCATTTTGCTTCTAATGCAAGCTGTTTTCACCAGTAGATAGTGTTTTCTCCAGAAGTGGCTTCTGCGACTGGAAAAATGCCACACAGCGAATGGTGGCCGAGGAGACCAGTAAAGCCCACAGGGATGCTACCTTGACCTTGTGCTGAAGAGGAAAAGTATCTGGCTGTGTGAATTTACTGTTGATAGAGCAGTGCCAAGCCGAGCGCGTTTATGCTAAAGCTGTGCTGGAAAGAGCAGTTGCACAATCAAATTCTTAGCTGAAAGAGGTCTAGCCTTTCGAGGTAATGACCAGGTGATTGGGTCATCAAGCAATGGCAACTTCTTGGGCACACTGTAATTGCTTTCCCAGTTTGATCCCTTTTTAGCTACTCACTTGGAAAAGTACAGCAACAAGGGGAACGGGTCAGTTTTTTACCTGTCTTCCACTATTTGTGATCAACTCATAGCTATTATAGGGAAAGAAGTAGCACTATTATTGAGGAAATCAAGACGGCTAAATATTATTCAATTTCTGTCGACTCCACCCCTGATATAAGTCACTTTGACAAATGTGTTGCATTTTCCGATAGGTCCTTGGCAGTCAGCCTGTTGAAAGGTTTGTGCAGTTTATTGAGATGAAGGGTCACGGTGCTGCAGAGCTCGAACACAGCATTTGCACTTTTTTAGAAAAACATCAGGTTAAGTTAAGTGACTATAGAGGCCAATCATATGATAATGCATCAAACATGAGTGGCAAATACTCGGGATTACAAGCAAGAATTTGTGAAAAGAATCCTCTTGCCGACTACATTCCTTGCTTCGCATATTTCCTTAACATGGTCGGCCATTCCACTGTGGACAACATTTCTGCTGCTTCAAAGTTCTTGAGAACGTCTACTGCTTTTTCCCTGCATCAACTTATCAGTGGGAACTTTTAGTCAATGCCCTTGGTGTCCTGCCTGTTGTCAAATGCCTGAGTGAGACCATATGGGCTGCCCACTCCGATGCTTCAAAGGCACTCAAATGTGGATATGAAAAAGTAAGGATGGGTTTTGAGCAATTTACAGAAAATCTGGACAAAACAGCCAAAGCATGACAAGAGGCAAGGGGTATTTTATCCAAGTTGAATACCTTGGAAAATTGCATCTTACTGGTGTTCTAGTCTGTCTTCATGGATAGGTTTCGCCAGACAAGCATAAAGCTGCAGAGCACAAATATGGATCTGAACGAAGCCGTTAAGCTCTTAAGATCATTGAATAATTATGTCGCCAGTTTAAGAGATGCTTTGGAGGTCTTTGAGGAGAAAGGGAAGATCAAAATTGGTCTTGAAAATGAGCCGGTACAAAGAAGATACCCAAAGAAAGAAACAAAGAAGTGTGAAGCTCAGTCGAAATGATGGCAATTCTAAAGATACTGCTTTTTCAGGAAGGGGGAATTTTAGGGTCACAGTGTTTTTTCCCATGATCGATCACTTGTTAACAGCAATTCAAAAGAGGCTGGAAAGCATATGCGGTCTTGGCAAATTCGGCTTCCTTTCAAAAATGCCCTCGGTAAACGGTGACCAACTGAGGGATGTGGCAGAGAGGCTGGTGAAAACTTACCAAGAAGACCTCAATACCAGCTTCCCTGAGGAAATTGTTTATTTCCAAGAGTACATGAATTGACCTGAATCTGATGTGTGGCCAAGTCAAAAAGGTGAAAATAAGGGGACCATTATTGCATTGAGAATGCTTCAAACTATTGTTAACAACGTAATGCCGGATACTTTTCCAAACATGTACATTTGTTTACGTATATACTTGTCACTTCTCATCACAAACTGTTCTGGAGAGATCTTTTTCTGTTCTGAAGCATATTAAGAATTACCTGCCATCCACTGTGAAAGATGAAAAGCGGCATTAATGCATGTAGAATCGTCTTTGCACCGGAAATTTAAATTTTAACAATGTGCTGGATCAGTTTGTTGAAAGATTAAAGAGAAAAATGTTTAAGTAGCTAGATATATATGTAGGACTATATATGTTTAACTTTACAGTACAGTATATACCGGTATTTTGGTATTGCTTTGCTTGAAATTGCTTCATGCTAATTAAAGGTTGTCCGATAAGATGATATTGTTTTCTTTGTTACTCAATTAACTACTTCATTTGGAATATTATTGAAATAAATTGTACGCAAGGAGTGCGTGAAATTCCGTGGAGGGGGATGGTTGTCGAGGGGCCCAAAGAAGGTTTCATGACTTGGTATATTATGGCTCAAGTATAATATTGTGCCGAGATGAGTTACAATTGACAAGGGTTGAGGATAGTTTCTTAGATCTCATTCAATACACAATCCAAAACACTGGGGTTTCCCTCTCTCTTTTCCATGGATCCTGGATACAACACATCCTGGATACAACAAGCCAAGATACTTGTATTACAAAGTAGAGATAAGTAACCAAAGGAAACATGTGCGTCCTAATTACAAACAAAAGATGAGAGCAGTTCCATTGTGGTACAACAGATATCAACACCTATGTCTAAAGTATGCCATTGAGTTCAACAGTGTTACACAGCTCTCCTCCAAATAGAAATCCGCCCCGGATTTAGTGATCAATGTGTGACCACTGGCAATAGTCGATCTAGAGGGTGACAAATTCGTTGGGGGTATCGAAGAGGAGTTCTCGTGGGTGGTAAATGCACTTTCTCCATCACTAGTATGAGATTAGTGCCAACTGGAGGATTAATTTTAGGTGGGAGGGATTTTTTGCATATAGGTCTCTGTCGAGGAGGTAAACGAATATCGTCCGGGCCTAATTTGAGCCAATCAAAGTGTACCACTGTTCGATTGGTATGGTTTCGAATGTTTTGTAGTCGATATACTGATTCTAACAAGCGTTTTACAACACGGAATGGAACTGCCCATGCTTGTTAAAATTTCCTTGTACTCCCTTTCGTCTGACAGTGGTATGTAGCCACACCAAATTCCCTCGATCCAATGGTTTTCTATGAGTTTTTTCGTTATGGAGTTCCTTTTGTCTCTCCAGCTTATGACCAGTCCTTTCTAGCACTCTTTGATAAGCTTCTTGTACGGTCGACTTAAGATTATCTACATATGCAGTTGTAGAGATGTGGTTTGGCTCTGACGGGGCTGTACCATACATGAGTTCAAGGGGCATTTGTACTTTGCATCCATACATGAGAAAAAAATGGGGAATAGCCTGTGGTTGCATGAATGCTGGTGTTGTAGGCTAGACAGAGAGGTTGCAGCTGCTTCTCCCACTCGAAGGGGTGTTCAGTCGCGCTGGTGGCTAACATGCTGATAAATGTGCGGTTGAACCTCCCATCTGACTGAGGATGGTAAGGGGTGGTCCTAGTCTTGTTAATGTCTAGCAGTTTACAGATCTCCAAGATTAGCTGAGACTCAAATTGCCTGCCTTGGTTAGAGTGCAGCTGCTCTGGTGGTGAGAACTAACTCATTTGTTATCACTCGAGCAATTGTAGTTGCTTCCTGGTTTGGAATTGGATATGCCTCCATCCACCTTGTAAAGTAATCACCCACTACAAGCATTTCCATTCTCCGATTCTGGCATAGGGTCAACTATATCAACAGCAACCAGCTGAAGTGGACTACCTACTTGTATGCTCTGTAATCGTACCCTGTTCTTGGGAGTGGGAATTTTCCTCCTAGCACAGAATGAACAGGTTTTGCACCACTGGGTTATGCCAGCATGGTAACCTGGCCAGTAATAACATTCCTTGATACGAACGAGGGTTTTATCTTCTCGAAGATGTCAACCCAGTGTGCCTTCATGCATCTCTTTTAGTACTTCTTCCTTCTTTGCTTCAGGCACGTGCTGTTGCAACACAGATGTCGAGTTGTAGGGTTTCTCGTACTGACAGTAGAGAATACACTCACGGATAAAGAGCTGGTCCCAGATTTGGTGAGTATTTTTGCTTAGTTCTTTTGTCTGAGCCACAGTTGGTGGGTGTCCAATTAACTTTGCCTTGATGACAGGTCCAAGAATATGATCCCCTTCCTGTAACCTTCCGATGTCTTCTCCACCAACCCGAGAGGTGACAGCAATCTTCACCTCATTGCCATGGCTGTCCCGACCACACTGCTGGCAAGGTAACCGAGACAAGGCATAACCAAGTGAGAGAACTGTGGTCGGTATGGAGAGTAAATTGTTCCCCAATCAGGAAATGTCGAAAATGTCTAGTGAAGACTACCACTGCGAGTAGTTCTCTCCTGGTCATGCAATACCTACGCTCTGGTTTGCTGAGCAGTCTACTAGCATAGGCAATCACACATTCCCTACCACTCTCATCAAGTTGTGACAAGACAGCACCTATTCCAGTATCACTTGCATAAGTGTCTAATACGAACAGTTTGTGGAAGTCAGGGTAAGCCAACACTGGGGATGAGATTAGATATGTTTTGAGCTTCTCGAAGGCCTTCTGAGTTTCTCCTGACTACTTAAAATGAGCATTATGCTCAGTGAGACGATGGAGGGGATGGGCGATCTCAGCAAAATCATGGATAAACCGTTGATAATATCCAAGAAATTGCTGGACTTCCTTGGTTGTCGTGGGGGTTGGCCACGATACCAATGTAACCTCGTGCTGGAAGAAATTGCACTTCTTGGGCTGCAACCAAAGACCATGCTCAGATTTTCTAAGTGCTCCGAGAATGTCTTCCCTGGGATGATTACATCATCTAGATAAACTAAGCATTGCGACCACTGTAAGCCAGCCAGTACTAGATCCATCAAACGCTGGAATGTTGTTGGGACATTGCATAGGATAACTTTGAACTTAAATAAGCCCTCGATTGTACAGAAAGCTGTTTGGGGCGGTCCTCCTCTGCTACCTCCACTGCCAGTAACCCACTGAGAAGGTCTACAGTGGAAAACCACTTTGAGCCAGCAAGGGTGTGAAGGGTATCATCAATCCTAGGGAGAGGATATGCATCCTTTTGGATGACCTCATTAAGCTAATGAAAATCTATGCAGAATCTAAGGCTATTGTCTTTCTTCCGAACTAGGACGATCGGGGAGGCCCTCGATGGCTTAACTGTATCACTGTTATGCATGTCAACTAACAGCTCCTGTACTTCCTTCCTTCGATGTAGAGGGAGTTTGCGGACAGCCTGTCTAATTGGTGGAGCAGTACCAGTGTTGATATGGTGCTTAATCTTAATGGTGCGGCCTAGGTCTGACTTAGCTGTGGCAAAAAGGTCAGCATTCTCTTCTAAGAGTGCGAAAAACTGCTCTTTCTCCTCTGCCCCTAGCTCACTGCAGCTCCGCTCCACTATTTTCCACAAGCATTCAGCTTTGTCTGAATTCACGTGCAGTATTTGTGTAGGTATGCTTGCCACCACCTCTTCCAATGGTGGTTCTACTGACTCTAAAGTAGCCACCACAGATTTTGACGAAAGGGACACCATTTCAGGGCTTGGATTTAATAGCCTCACTGGCACTTGGCTATTTTTGGGTTCCACCAATACTCGGGCTACAGCAAATGGAAAGCGTTCCCCGCCTTTTGGCGCCACCACACAGGACCCCCTTTGGGGTGGATCCTTGTAATGTGCCATGACAATACACTCCAAGTATGGGGGAGCTTAATGTGCTCAGCTAAATACACCATATTCACCAGATCACTCTCAGGACAAGATAAGGAGTCTTGATGCATCTCAATGGTAGATGAATTGCCAAATTGGATCACTGATCTTCCCACACTACTGTGACCTTATGCTTTAAAAAAAAATCTAAGCCCAGAATGGCTTCAGTAGTAAGTGGATTCACCACGACGATGTCAGCCTGATAGAGGATTCCAGGTCCATGGTGAGTATCCATAGACTTGCAGAGGAGATCCGTCCATTGCCGTTCTGTCCAGGGTTTGAGTTTGACCCCTCTGCCATGACTGACCTTGTCCCACATATCCTTTCGCATGAGGGACAATGAGGCTCCTGTGTCCACTAGCAGGGTAGTCGCATGCCCATTGATCTTGCCACTCACGATATAGCCACCTGTAGGGGTTACTAAAGAAACAATAACTTTAGGTAAATGAGCCTCATCATCATTATTCTTCTAGGGTAGGCTCCTCATGCAGAAGATTCCCGTTTCCCTGTGGCTGGTCCCGTTGTGAAGAGCGACAATATCTCACTATGTGCCCACTCTTACCACATTTCCAGCAGGTAATATCAGTAGCCCGCTGCCTAGAGCCTCTCCTTGAGCCCCAGTCCCGGTCATTTACCCTCATGGAAGGGTTTGCTCCCCTCCATGGCATCCCCCCTCTCTGCCTACTTGCTTCTAAGTCAGAATAGTTCATCTCTAGCATCTAAATGTTATCCGTCAATCTTTCAACTAGAGTGGCCGCAGGCGAGATTATCTCTTTCCGAACCCTGACTACTCACCCCGCCAATAGTGTTAGCAGTATTGCTATAGTGTTGGATTTTATCCAAACTGTTTGAATTTTTGACCCTTAAATTTTCTGTTAAATTTTCTGTTTGGTAAATGTTTGTCATTAGAAAATTGTTTGGCATTTCATGCATATCAGACCATGTGCAGCCTATTTCAGACCCATTCTCTGTGGTATTGGCTGAGTGTGTTTTGTCCCACTTCTGTGGTGTTTCTCTCAACACTTCCGACCATCATCCTGGGAGTGAGATACGACTCCAGCTTTAAGGTGCCCGCGACTGCCTCATCCAGCATCTGCGGGGCTTTCTGCTTAACGCCAAATGCGACCTGGCTATTGTCGATTTGTGCAAGGTAGGCATTCAGAGCTAATATTTCTTTAGCATTATCCCCCAAGTCTGGGTAGGTCTTGTCGGCTAACAATCTGAGGTCATCTGCGAGATCCGGCCAGCTTTCAGACTATTTCGCCTTCCTCTGTTCTTCCGGGTTCGAAAAGTTGCCTTGAAGACTCATCAAAGATTGGGGGAGAATATAAACTCTACCTTGGACTCTGGATTTTTCTTCGTGTAAAGATAAATGGTGAGCTGTAATTAGAATTGTTTAGTTACTACTTTCTTTTTGCTTGCTTTGTGATCCGTATAGCCAGCCTTCGTTTTTAGTAATCAAGCTTTTAGTTTCTTTGGTAGCCAGCAGTCCATCTAGATAGCGCTAGCGTCATTCATTTGTAGCTAGCAGTAGATCTAGCTAGCTCTATCCAGCAGTAGCACTAGCTAGCGCTAGCGTTTGTTTTACTAGTAGTAATTGTAGTGATACAACAGTGAACCTAGCGGGTAAATCAAGCTTCTTAGCTCTCATCGAAGTTCACTTGCTACATTACTTATAAGCTGTGCCTAGGTAGATAACTTGCTCTCTATATATATATAATGAGAGAGGACACTAGTGGCACGCCATCATATCTTGCTCAATATATATATATAATGAGAGAGGACACTAGTGGCACGCCATCATAACTTGCACTATATATATATTATATATAATGAGAGAAGACACTAGTGGCACGCCATCATAACTTGCTCAATATATATATAATGAGAGAGGACACTAGTGGCACGCCATCATAACTTGCTCTATTATATATATGAGAGAAGACACTAGTGGCATGCCATCATAACTTGCTCTATATATATATATATATAATGAGAGAAGACACTAGTGGCAGTGCTAACAGGAATAGTGAGACAGATGTTTGCCAGAGTGCTGATGTTGGGGAAGATTGTTCTCAGCATTTCCTCACTACTGAGTTTGGTTTGCTCTGAGTACAAAGTTCCTTTCGGCTGCTTGGATAGGTAGCTACGAAATGTTTTCCACTCTGTTCTGAGTTCAGTGGATATCAGAGCTTCCTTGGTATATTCATCAGTCTCTGCAGGCAGCTCTGCATCGTATGCACCGTAGTGATCGATAATTTTTTCCTTTTGCGTGCTTGACCACGTACCTACATTTTAGCGCCTAATGAAAACACTCAATGCGTAGAGTATAGCTTTCTCTAGCCTCAGGTGCTAATTTGAAATCGTTAACACTTATAGACCAGTGGCTAGATACTGAAAAGGTTCCCCCCCCAGTCTATATAACCTGCACTCTGATTTTCTGTTAGTTCAAACATAGTTATTTACAAAATGACTTGATATACATGCATTATCCGGTTGCATGTATGGTATATCAGCAATTGAATATGGCTGATCATGTAGACCCCCTGGAAATCTGTTTAAAAAAATACCTTTTCCCGTTTCTAAATTCCGTTTCACACCATGATTTATGTTTTTTTCCGTTTCAACAAATAAATAATTTATTATACACATTAATCAACTAAAACATCCCTCTATATCACCATTGTGATACAGCATAACAAGTTTTTTTGTGTTCTCTTCAGTAAGACTCCCTCTTCTATCAAAGGAGGTGTTTATACTGAGAAAAACTTCGTTCACAGTCAACTGATGTCACAGGCATCCAAATAGCATCTGAGGCAACTGCCACATGTAGAGGGGAACGATCACTCACGCTCTCCCAAAATGCTTGAAGATTCAATGGAGATGGAAGAGCACTTGGTGGTAATTAGATTAGCCATTCTTCATGTAGCTCTGCTGATGGACTCTTAAGTCCTGGGATGACATCAAAGTCAGTGATGTCATGTCCCACGATAGCCAATTGTCGTGGATCAAAAACACGAACTGCCTTGTAATATGCATAGGCTGGATGATTCTCCACATGACCACAACGTTTTTTATAGGACAAATTAAAGACTTTTTGGAATGACTTGATCTGTTTCTTTCTCTCTGGCACAGGTAGCCATGATAACAGACGATCAGTTTCAGTTCCAAAGGTAGTCTTCTCGCAACCGGCTCTCAGATGCATCTTAATATCCTCCAGATAATTGAAGACCTTACATGCCAGTGGAGTTTCCTTCTTTTCAAGAGCAGTGAGTACAGTCATCAGCCGCTGGCAGTTCTCCTTAATGAAGTACAGCTGAAGAATGATTTCAGGATAGATCATTTTATGGCTAACCAGCTCAATAATATGCTCTATAGCCATTCGCACTCCTTTCTATGCCTTGTAAAATCCCTCATAGAGATGGACTCTGGTAGCATGATACATGGGGGGGGGGGGGAAAGAAGAAGAAAAAAGAAGGGGGAAAATGAAGGGGGAAAAAAAAGAAGGAAAAAGAAAAAGAAAAAAGAAAGAAGGAAAAAAAACAAAGGAGAAAGGGGAAAAAAGGGAAAAAAGGGGAAAAAAGTGAAAAAAAGAAAAGAAAAAACGTGGATTCCGTGGTTTCCGGGTATTTTCTGTGGTAACGGATTTCCAGGGGGTCTACTGATGTACGCCATTGGCTAAATTTGGGCAAAATGTTTTCTTTTGATCAAATTGATTAAAAAACCATGTGCAATATCAATTTTAACTAATTTTGGGTCAAGGAATTCATTAGAAACACAATTTATCCATTTTAAGGTCATTTTCATTGTAAAATTACAATATGGATTATGATGTGGTCATGGATGCATTCAAACTTGGTCTGATTCGTAGTGTAAGTATCCTCATAGCTACATAATTATTGGTGACTCTTCATCTTCATTTTGGTTTGACTGCTGGCAGCTAACCAGGATTTCTTCTAGGTCAGTTGGCATCATCTGATTGTGAGTTCACTGAAAACGCAGTGAGCCTTGTTCTAAGACCCAACCATGTTTCAATGGAGATGGAATTTGTGGAGATTTGATCAGTGCTCTCCACCAAATGTATGTTTGAATGTGTATTTTGAGACTAGATTGGCGAGGTGGGAGTAGGCTGATATCTATGCCTATGTCAGTGCTCAGTAGTCCTTTAGATTTCCTTGTTGAAAAGCGTTGGAAGAAAAGATCAAACTCGCAGCTATTGATACAAGATGTGGTCTTCGAGCCATATATACCACATTCGTGTAAATTTCTCCAACACCTTATGATCCTCTTCAGTGATAATTTCATGCATGTCCAGCTGGCCAAAAGTACTAATGAATGCAGCATTATCTTGTAAGGCTTGACCTTCCCCTTTCTCATAAATGCACTGGTAGTGTTACACCCGGTGAACACATGAAAGCCTAGGACTGCTTCACTAACACTGGCACCAATGCGATGTCGTACTGCATTGATATCGATCCTCCTCCTTTTTTTAACCTGATTGCTGATAAGATCATCGTAGGTCAGTGAGTACAACTCAACACCATCACTCGTCAATTCCCAGCACTCTTTACCTAGAGTGAACATGATCTGGCGACCCTCTAGCCTAGAGGCATATTTTGGAGACTGCCATTCAACTTTGAAAGCTGGCTCTTGTTCTGATTGTTCGACAAGAAGCTTTTGAAATCTCAACGGACTTAATTGATGCCTGAATGTAGGTGTCATTTACAAAATCGACATGGTGGTTTTAGGCAAGGTATTCTACAATTGCTCTGCTAGTTTCCCAAAGGTTCTTGGAATGATTGATTGAGCCTGGATGTGTGCTGCAGCATCAATGATGGTAGCAGCATTATGTGGTATCTCACTTATCTGGAAGTCCCCTTCAAGATGATGCAGGAGTGTTGATTTGTCTGTTTTCAGTGGGCATCCACCCATACTCCAAGGAATCACTCCAAGTTCAATTGACAATGCTTTCTCCAAACTGATGTTATGTTGAGCAGATAAAAGGACGACCTGCCCAAACAAATTGCGCTGAGCTTGTATAGAAATACATTTGTTCCTGGCCTTGATAGTATTTCTCTCTGCTTGCTTTTGGAATGTCAGACAGTTCCTCTTCTTGATTGGCTCATGAAATTTTACAGAGCCTCCAGATATTCGCAGTAGGAAGTCTTTCAATGCTCTTTCTCCAGGTGTATCATCAAGGAGGTCGACAACTAGTTCTTGAGATGCAGGAATTCCAATACAATAACGTTTTGTCTCTCAGTGTCAAATGGATTGATATAGCTTTTGATTGTGTTCATATATGGTCCTTATCACTGCCTCTTCAGACTTCCTAATTTGTGCTACCCTAACATCTTTGTGGAGATGCTTAGACTCTTCTTTTCCATGCATTCCAGCAATCTCCAACAATGTCAAGAATCCTTGAATCGAAAGCAGCAGCTTCAAATCTTCAATTGCAGCACCTTGTGGAACATGACTGGAATATATATACTAGTTCACTGCGGTAGTTTGGTTGCCAGAATTTGATGGTATGGCCGAAGTGTTTCATTAGTTTAGCCTTGAGTTTGTATGTTTTGTAGTCCAGACTATAGAATCTAGGGGATGATAAAATAGTCAAGGTATCTCTCCCTCAACATTGTGATACATTCTACGTGTGCTCCCTTGATGATTTGATTATGCACATGTTCACATACATGGTGAAATGCAGATTCATGTGCAGCCAAGGATTCTTTGGAATCGACTGATTCACTGGTTGTGGCAGATAATCCTTTTTCGGGTGGGATATACGACTCAAAGCATGATTTGTGATATTTTGCTTCCTTGGCAATCAGATCCAAATGAAGTAAAGACATCAGTTTAGGGTCTTGATTTAAGATAATTTTCTCTTTAATATCAGACTCACATGACTTAGAAGCTAACTTGATCAGTTTATTAAACGTTTGGTTACGCTTTTTCACCCTCTTACAACACAAGAAGCAATGATCCTGAGGAAGTAGAGTTGATGTGTTGGATTTGCTTTTTTTGCGAGGATTTTTAACCTCATCACATTCAATCTTCAATCTCACTATGATTTCATTTAGTAATTCTTGAAGTTGATATGAAACGCTGATAACACTTACGAAGGTAGCCATGCCTATGATTTACAATGCTATCAGGGATGCCTTCACATAATACTGCCACACTGCTCAGAGTCTGTTTTGCCAATTAACTGACAGGTCCTTGCAGCTTTTTATATTGATTCAAAGATTGCTTTGCTAACTGAATATATTTTATCCTTGCATCCTGGTGTATAACAGACAATACAATCAAGTGTTCCCGTTTTCTTGACATCCTTCTTCAATTGCAGTGGTTTCTCATCAGCCATTATTACCCACTTGGAACAAATAAGAGCAATTAAAAATTACACAAACTCTAGTAGCTAGTCTACAACAGCTAACGAATGGCTAGCTAACTAATGGCTGCCTCACCTTGTTTTCAAGTTGCAATGAATTCTGAAGGTTATAAGTGCAACAACAATTATACAAATCATCTGTATATTTGAACAACTAGTCCACAGAGAAGGGCCCTGGTAACACAATAAGCTGGCTAACAATGAACAGGCTATATACTAGCCAAACAAAGGTAGCTAACAGACAAAATACTACTGGGCATGCAAGATTGAATACAGGATGCAGTTAATTAATTAGTATTGCACTAAAACAAAACCAAGTCTATTCATAAGTTACTACTAATAAAAAGAAAAGAACATGAAAAAAACATAAATCAGAAGATGCAAATTGATCTATCCAATTGACACTGCCTAATTAATTACGAATCTATGCAAACTACCTCACCAGTGGCCATATTTTTTTTACAATGAAGACCTCAAAATGGACAAATTGTGTTTCCAATGAATTTCTCCAATCCCAAATTATATTACACATATTTTACATCAATTGGATTAAAAAAATAGTATTTGTATCAAATTTAGCCAGCAGTGTAGCCAGCAGTGCACAGCGGCCATCTTGGATTGCTCATTTACCATACTTGCAACAAAAATTGCATGTATATCAAGCATTTTTGTAAACAACTGGGTTTAAACTAACATAAAATCACAGTGGCAGTTATATAGACTGGGGGGGGGGGGGTTTCGGCAGCCCTTGGACTATTAGCAATCTGGATATTTATGCAGAACCAAGTCATTCAGGTTTTTAGGTGGTACCCCCACTTTAGCTCAAGTAACTTGGCTATCGTTATATCCATGAAAAATATTTTAGTATCAAAAGAGAGCACACAGAGAGACCTATCTTTTGAGAAGTCCATAACATGAAGTTTACATAATCTACGGAGCTATAAAGTGGTAACCACAAGTTGTTGTTTTTTAAATAATAAAAAAAATGGTCCTGTCACTCCTTATAATTTACAAAGAGCTTTACTAATTCCCAATGCTTTAGGCTGGTATGTTCAATGATGGATCCCTCTTGTAGTGCTCTGGCTAAATCCATCTCTGATTCATGTGACATGATGTGAACATCACTCTTCGTGTGACATTTCATCTTCTCAATTGCCTTCTTCCAGTTATTGAAAAGCCTAGAAATCCAGGTTCCTCCTGTTCTTTGAAGAGATATTTCCCTCTTTCTGCAAACCTTACAGAAGGCTGCTTGCAAATTGTCGACATGATAGCCAAGTGAAGCTCTCTTCCCATTTCTTGTTATACTTTTGTTTGCTTGTAGGTAGTCAGTACTTGCTACTGAGCTTCTCATGCACAGTTGAACTTGAACAATGTCTCTTTGCAGGACTTTGCTCCAAGCACTCTATCAGATTTACTGATCTCATTTTCATCTTCACTGCTACTGCTCTTGATGTCAGTTGACTTTGGAGAGCTTGAGGAGGGAATATCCATTTGTGATATCCAGAAGTGGATTAATAGCTTCCATCTGTGAAGTCTATTTTTAGAGCTGTAACTTGATGATGACATTTTACTTAGTCATGTGGGACCACACATGTACTTGACTACAACAAAGAGTATATTTGTGGTCAAAACCACCTGATAACAGGCCATTCAGCTAATTGACCTGTGGTATTGTTACACAATGCTAATTAGCAATGTGGACACTGTGTACTTTAGTTCTACTTTGCCATTGCTAGATGCTGGAATAATTATTACACAGTGAACTCCTCTATATAGTCCAGCCACTGTTTGGTATGGTGTCTATGGCAACTGCCACATGTCAGACCATCCACTTTCAATGACCTATAAAATTACTAGCATGGTTTCATACAGGGAGGGGGGGGGAAGCCCTGGGATATCCCCCCCAAGAATTTTCACAATTTTTTTAATATTAATGAAATTTCTTATGTAATACATTATAGTAACGGGAAAAAAGAGCAGTACATTAAATCTACACTACAATTAGGAAAGCTAACCACAGAATAATAGCACATGGACAGAACATTCTAGATTATGACATAATTACATCTTGCCACAGAGTAGAACCACAGAATAATAGCACATGAACAGAACATTCTAGATTATGACACAATTGCATCTTGCTACAAAACTATTCTGTGGCAAGATGCAATTGTGTCATAATCTAGAATATTCTGTCCATGTGCTATTATTCTGTGGTTAGCTTTCCTAATTATAATAGTGTAGATTCTGTGGCAAGATGCAACTGTGTCATTTGATTCTATGGCAAGATGCAACTACTAGTATGTCATAATCTAGAATGTTCTGTCCATGTGCTAATACTTTAACTATAGGAAAGTACCCTCAAAATGTCTCGGAATCAATCTGCGGGCATCGATTTTGCCAAAAAAGATCTGGGGGGACATGCCCCCAGACCGCCCCTACTTGTGGCTTGCTTACACACGTCCATCACATAAATGCCAAACGTTTTGAGTTCCCCATCCCCCCAAACTGTAAATCCTGTATGAACCCCTGACTAGTCTAAATGGCCTGTCATTTGTCAGATCAATAGGAAAATGTTATAATCCTCATTGGACCGAGCAAGCATTATGTACTCTGAAAATACACTTTCTGAGACAATACTTAGCTGAATTAGCTGCACAATCATGCTGATTATGGGATTTTGGTGAGGAGGAATCTATCCATCATATGCAGTACTTATAATATGATGACTAAAACATTGAATATTGTGCTGAGAATGCACCAGAATGCGTCTCAGAGAATCAATTTTTTCAAAATTTCCCGGGGGAGACCCCACTAGCTACGGCCACACTTCACACGCTTACAGTACATGTTGTCCCCCCTAAAAATTTTAACACACCATTATGCCCCCTCTTGCAAGAACTTCTGGATGAAATCCTGGAGGTGATGTCCAAAGTTATGTAATTTTGTTACTAGATGTAACACAACACGTGTGGCCAATGAATCTTTGGAGGTATTGTCCTCCCTTCCTGCATATAGCGACCAGTTCAATGTATATGCTGTCTTTGAGTCGGCCAGTACCAATGCCTTCATCCACCACTTTTGTGGGTTTTGGGGGCATGTATTGAAGGAAGGATAAACGCCCTTTGAAACCAGTCATGCAATTTCCTGATGCAACATGTAAGATGCCTGAAACCTTTACACCAGTGCTGTCATAATATATATGTCCGGATCTTGAATAGCTGATCATGTCCTGGTTGACCTCGTCCTACTTGATTCTCATTGTTGGTCAAGTGTAAAAAATTGAGCAACAACAAAAACCTATCTCTTGACATTATGGTGGAGAATGTAGGGATATGAAATGGCCAACTTCTGCTCCAGTAGCTCTGGAGAGTGGGATAATCCAGCACTCCCATTAGAATCACCATTGCGATGAATCTGTTTAGTAAAGTATAACTGTGTGTCCTGTCATTGGTGGCAAAATATAAATGCTGCCTGTGATGTGTGTGTTGCATGTAATATGAGGTTGCATGTAATGTGTGTTGCACAGGTTTGATATAAGATGAAAGCTTTGTGGGTCAATATTTGCACCATCATGTATTTATGCAAATATTGAGGTGTGTGAGAGTGTCAAGATTAGAGGTGTGTAGCAATTGCTAATTAATATTTTATTGTAGGCTGACGGGCATATGTTGGCTTATGTCATTTACCTATACATTTTTTCCAGCGTGAACGGGTGGGTGGATGAAGTCATGCTCTCTTGCTCGTGGGTGTTCTTCAAGGTGCTGCTGGTGACTTGCTAAGTACTGTTTCCCATACTGGTTCGTTTCACACCAGATATCCTTGATGATATTGACATGAATAACATCCAGAGGCTCGACCACACCTTATTAGGCCCACCAACAGAAGAACAGAAGATACCACCATGCCACTTGCATCGCCCTCTTCCTCGTGTACGTCATAACCACTTCCCGCTCCATCCTCACCATGCAAACTAACATCATCCCACCCATCACATTCAACCTCATGCCCCCACCTTGTACCTTGCACTCTTCATCTCGTATCTCAACCTCTTCACCTGAAACCTCGCACTATTCACCTGGAACCTCGCCCTCTTCACCTGGAACCTCGCACTCTTCACCTGGAACCTCGCCCTCTCCACCTGGAACCTCGTCATCTTCACATTCATTATCAGCACCTTCATCTCCAACATCTATAATAAAAAGAATATTTATTGGTTATTTATATTGTTGTATTTTATTGCTCTTGCTGTAGTAAATAACTTTCCTTCAAGGTAACCATCAAAGTCTCCATCACTCATATCGCTATCTAGTTCATCCATGAACTTGAGAAGTTCTAGGAAAGTCTAAAATTGCTAATAATGAAATTCTTCAGGGAGGGGCTTGTGGGTAATTGGGAGGGTGGAGTTGTGAGATCAAGTAGGTGGAGTTCAGAACTAGAACTGCGCAGAGCTTGCCAACAGTTTGGTCAGGCGAGGTGAACGAGATTGGAAAAGAGAAAGAATTTTTGAGCTGGAATAGTTAGCGCTGCAAAAGTAAGTAAGAAGCTTAGAATGGCAAGTCAACGTGAGAAACGGCTGCTCTAGAACAAGCAGGTGCCGATCACCGCACCAAAAAACCATGATGCTAGGTTAGCTCGAGATCCAACTAATAATTTAGCAAGGAGCGGGCGACTATAGTCGCCCTCCGCATTTACGTGAAGTTCAATTGAGGCGACTAGAGTCCCTGTATATATATACAGGGACGCCTCTAGAGTCGACTAACGCAGTTAATTAAAGGGTTAAACATTTTTTTTTTAACTTGTGGTTTTTTAACTTGTGGTTACAACTTTAGAGCTCCGTAGATTCTGCAAACTTCATTTGGTATGGACTTGATAGATAGCTCAAAAGATAGGTCTCTCTGTGTGCTCTCTTTTGTTATTAACTCTTAGAACCCGAGCGGGCGATTTTTCGGCCGATACCCGAGCGGCCGATTTTTTCCTTTTTTTTTTCTTCCTTTTTTTAATTTTATTATTAATTTTTTTAGCATTATAATCACCTTTAAACTTTTTAGTAATTTTTTTCTCCAGGACCACAGGGTGGCAGGCACGCACATATTAGGGAGCATAGGGTTCTAAGGGTTAAAATAGGTATAACTATAGGCAAGTTACTAGACCCTAAAGCGGAGGGACCTAAAAAACCTGAATCCCCGCAACCTCCACAGAAACCACTCCGGATTGCGAAGTGCCAAAAAATTGAAAATGGTAAGCTCAGAGTTGCCAACCGTCCCGGAATGGCCGGGACAGTCCAGGAATTTTGAGCCTTGTCCCGGTGGTGTCCCGGAAATGTCCCGGAATTTACAGCTACGCGCACCTTGCGCTTCCACTCGCTTAGATGGCCACTGCAGTCTCAAGCTTGTTTAGTTTAGTCCTTTAACACTCGTAAAGCAACAAAAACAGGACAAGTTTTTTAGCTGAGAAAAACTTCAGATAAACAATTACGGGTGTGCGAAACAACCTTTGACCTTGTTTCGATTGGATGTGCGGCACTCACGTGCAATCTCAGCAAAATGGCAAAGAAGCAGAGGAGAGAATGCCATTTTGACAATAAATGGATCAAAGAATTTCAGGGGATTAGGCAAGAGTTTCAAAGGTATAAATTAAAAATATAAAATGAAATTGATTGACAAAGTAAGTAAGCATGGAATACAGCAAATACAGGGTAAATAATAACATCATGGGTACAGTGTGCTGCTTGTGTTCAATGCAATAGTAATGTCAGTAGTCTTGCCTTCATTTTAGGTCACTTGTATGCCCAATGTACTGTATAGACATGATATATAACTCTAAAGATAGGTCTGTTTGTGTGCTCTCTCTTGATAATAAACATCCATAGATTCTGCACACTTCACTGTAATGGACTTTATATATAGCTCAAATGCTTGTATCACTTGTATGCCCAATGTACTCTGTGTGCAATCGATTTTGGTATTACCCATGGTGGCCGTAATGATGTCACATCTCACCTCAAGAGCAAGAAACATAAGGATATGTCAAAGGCTGTGCTATCAACTATTCCAATCACCTCTCTCTTCCAACATCAGAGAAGTGATCAAGTAATCGAAGCAGAGGTCAGGTGGGCTACATTTGTTGCTAAGCACAACATATCCTTTCTGTCTAGTGACCATGCCACCAAGCTTTTCAGCAAGATGTTCCCAGACTCTGAAATTGCAAAGAAATTATCCTGTTCCCACACCAAAACCACCGCCATAGTGAAGAAAGCTCTTGCTCCTTACTTCACACAGAGAGCTATGGAGTCAATGTCAAGTGGTCCATTCTCTTTGATGATCGATGAATCCCATGACAAGAGGGATAATCCTTGCATAATTCTTTTGAGGCTTCTTGATCCACAAGTAGGTGAAGTACGGACGAGATTCTTGGATATGCCTGTTGTGAACATTGATATAGCTACCAACTTGTTTCAAGCCTTGAAGGAGTCACTGACTAAGAATGGGCTAAGCTTTGACAATGCAGTGTCTTTCATGTCTGATACCACCAATGTTATGAAAGGAGTGAGGTCAGGTGTGCAGAAGCTGATTAAGGATGAGATCCCAACTTTGTATGATGTTGGTTGCATCTGCCATTTGGCTGATTTAACAGTCAAAGCTGGTTTGAAGGTATATACTCCCAGTGAACATTGACCAGCTCGTCATCGACATATTCTACTACTTCCATAGCAGCAAGAGAGCAGCAATTTGTCATCCTAAGGTGTTCACTTTTCACCACTGAGCCAGGGGTGATTTTGAAGCATTGCCCCACACGATGGCCCAGCTTGCTGAAGTGTGTGAATCGGTACCTCAGGCAGTATGATGGTTTGATTCGAAGTCATTCTTCTTGTCTTTCTGACGAAACCTCTGTTGTTCTTTTATCTTTCCCTCAATGGATCAATTCAACCGCCTCTTCCAGAAATCTACAGAGAATACTACCTCACAGCTGTATGATTGGTTCAGTCGACGTATAAAATTAATGGCGTGGTCAACACGCTAATTAGGGGGCGTGGTCGAAAATTCGCGCCGTATATAAAATTAATGTCCCGGAATTAACTTATGGAAAGTTGGCAAGTATGGACTACTAAGCGTAGCTAGAGGAAGCGCTCTTACGCACGCAATCACAGTTTTGATTAGGCGTTAAAAATGTATTACATGGTCAAGCGCGCGGGTCGAAAAATTGAGGGCGTTGAAAATCAAGCTCTAAAGTTGTAACCACAGGTAATAAAATAAAAAAAGTAAAGGTGTACAAAATATTAACTAACTATAATTTTTATACTGTAACATCACAGATAATTGGATATAGTCCTCTAGTGATGATTCTTGACGATGTGTATATAAATGAGTTTGACAGAATGGAAAAAACCGGTTCTGCTGCTGCAGAAGATGGCTGGACCAGCAATATGAGCCTGCAGGCTTCAGCCCAGTTATGAAGATCAACTTCATGTGCCTTCCACCATGCAATCGGGTCTGTGTGACTAAATGCATCTTCAGCAGCGGCCAAATACTTAGGTAGCTCCGACTTCAAACCATCAATAACTGGTGTCGAGTCCAAGAAGGTAAACGCATGTAAGGAATCAATGTCTGCAGCTGTGGGCTTGAGGTCATTTAACTTAGATGGCAAGAAGTAACGAGCTGCTTTAAAAGCAAGTAGAGCAGGTTTGAGGTCATTATCAAACTTTGTCCGAAAGTAACTAAAGGCTGGTTGGACACCTGACTTAGTATGCTGTTCATGTATAGCATTACCCCCAGATAGTTGCTTTGAAACAGCTGTTAAGGATAGTGTTCTGTTGAGATAACTGAGAAGAGCATACTCAGATGTTCATAAGCTACTAGAGCTACAGCACCATCTCCTTTCAAAAAGATAGGTGGCGTTAACAAAAGGCTCCATGGCATCAACAGTAATGGAAAGCTCCATTTTTAACTTCCTGCACTTGGCTGTATCGTGGAGAATTGCAAGGAGTTTGTTAGAAGTGGCAGGTGGCATGCCATCACTTTCCAAGAAGCCTTGTATATCTCCAAAAACGTTGTAAAGTTGTTGAATCACTTTAAACCTGCTCCAGAAGGAGTAGGTAATCCTGTTAGCTGAGTCCTCCACCTCCAAATGAGGTGTGACTTAGGACTATGGGAAAATAATCCAATCCAAGCATTGTAGAAATTGTCCAACACTGGTGTCTTCATGTGTTCCCCAACATGGTCAATTGTATGGGAAAAACAACCAATGTCCATCATATGATTGTACACAACAGTCACTGTCCTCATCGCTACTGAATTCACGGAAGCCACGGTCACGCATTACTGCAACAACCAAATGTGAAGAGATTCCCAAATCAGTTGATAAAGCCATAATGATTTGACGGGCAATTTCCTCCCCAGTCATGATTTTTGCAAGTAGCATCAGCCTACAAACACATTGCTTGATAACCCAATCATTCGTGAAGTAACATAATACAATGACCATAGCCTCACAAACGTGAGTCTGTACCATAAAAAATGATTGACACGTGTTTGTCAGTGATTTCCTTCTTTAGCCGGCTCATCAAGGATAAATGGCAACAGTTGCCGCAGGTGAGTTGAACTGGTGAGAGCGAATCCATGCTCCTCTAATAAATCTCAGAAGCTGTCAACCTTGTTGAGTGAAACCCCTGCTTTCAACATTGCAGTGACTACTTTAACCCTATACACACAAGTTGAGTCAGGTAAAGTCTCACCAACAGGCTGGAATTTTCTGTCAAACATTTTGAGAGCTTGAATAATAATTATTACCTTCCTGTTGACCATTCTGGGATAGCCTCTTCTTTCCTCTTTCATGCTTTTGGGATTTCACATGGGACTCTAAAATACTTTTCTTGGTGGCAACTAGCTCTCGGCAAGCAGAACAAAAATTTTTTTTGTTTCTTACAGAGAAATGTTCATCAGGATATGCCTTAGGTCAGCTGGCACAACATTCTTTGGATTCGCAACTACACATCCCTTAATTCGTTTTAGACCGATAGGAGGAGGGTTCTGGCTTATTTTTCTTTTTCTAGCCAAGTCTGAAAAAGTTAGTGAGCGAAGTCTGCTTAGTAGAGACACAACACTAATAGCAGAATCGGAGCTTGACTTTAACTGATTGCTGCTCTCAGTATCAGTATACAGCTACAACTTTCTTCACTTTGCTCCAAGCACTCTAATTCCCTTGAATCTGTCATAGAAACTTCTGCCATATTATTGTTAGCCTAGTTTATTCTAATAATGTTGTCATTGAAATCGCCTGCTAGACCCTTTACCTAATCGCAATGCCAAACTCGAATATTATTCTTTTTTGGGGGTCTGAATGTTAGCCAGTTATTGGTCAAGGCCTACCGAGGGGCATGCACGGTAGGCGACGTGCTATAAAATTATAGCATCGAGGGATCTGGGATGCAAAAAAAACAACTTTACCGCGCCAATCCCCAGTGAGGGTTCTTCGTTCGCCAATGAAAGTGGAGGAAAGTGGGGTTGTGTGTTTCTTGGCTATAACTCTACTAAAGATCACATCTTCAACTCGAGGTCCGTAATCTCGTTATAATATTCAGTAAAGCTATCCAGAAGGGTTGGCTATCATTATCCCCGGTCTCATTAATTCAAGCCCACTCCTAATAGTTCCACACCCTTTCCCACGTTGACCACCCGCCAGTCCCCACTGAGGGTCCGATCCTTGCCAATGAAAGTGGAGGAAAGTGGGGTTGTGTGTATCTTGGCTATAACTCTACTAAGGATCACATCTTCAACTCAAGGTCTGTACTCTCCCTATAATATTCAGTAAAGCTATCCAGAAGGGTTGGCTATCATTATCCCTTATGTTTTATTCAGTCTCATTAATTCAAGCACTCCCACAGTATATCCCTAATAGTTCCCCACCCTTTCCCACAATAGCTTCTGATGCTAGGCCAGTGGCTTCGGTAGTTAAAAACAGTTTCTTGGTAATTAAGAATAGTTTCTCAGTAGTTACGAACAGTTTCTCAGTAGTTAAGAACAGTTTCTCGCAGGATTGGCACATACTGTGTGCTTATTAATGTGGTTGCAGGCATATGTGTTGTTCAGGAATAAACCTTACAGCTAAGCCATTGTTGAGTCTAATGTCATGACTTAGCTGACAAAACAAGCTGTTGAATAGATCAATCCCAACACTTGTTTAGTTATGATCCAACACATACATCATTCAGCACAGAGAAGTTAGCTAGCCTGAAGACGTGTTGGAAATATCTCACTAAGGCATTTTAAGGTCATAGAAGTGAACACAGCTCTGATATTGACATAGACGATGCCACCCTCTTCCTCCTCCTTCCCCCCCCCCCCCAAAAAAAACAATTACTGCTTTCCTACATGGATACAACAAGATAGGGCAGTGGGGTTGGACAATGTGGGTACATGAGTGAGTCCACCAAGTGGATAGTACAACAATAAACAAGTTAGAAAAAAGTCCTGGTCCTGAAGCTTTGGCTTTGTGTAAGTCCTCCACTGAAACAGCAAAACAAACATCTTGAACAGAAAAAAAAAGTTAACTCTTAGAATGCCGGTGGCTAGGGCTAGGGCTAGGTCTATCTATACACGCCAATTAAAATTTACTTTCACGCGCCAGGTGGCGTATATATACACGCTCCTAAATGTCAATTTTTATATGCGTTTGTTGCGTAGCTGCTTATTCTTACAGCTGCACTTTGTATTTTATCTGAGAGATCTGTTCTTGTTCTTTTGACAAAGTATACCGATAGCTAGCTGGCTGTTGTGTTTTGTTTAAAGATATTTTTTAAAGTAGGCAAGTACATTGAAGTGCGTTATAATTGATTTACATTAGCGTTTATTGGTTTATTGCAGCAGCTGCTTATTCTTACAGCTGCTTATTCTTACAGCTGCTTATTCATACAGCTGCACTTTGTAGTTTATCTGAGAGATCTGTTATTCTTCTTTTGACATAGGATACAGACAGCTAGCTGGCTGTTGTGTTTTGTTTTTAGATATTCTTTGAAGTAGGCAAGTACAATGAAGTGAGTTACAAATGATGGAGAGATATAACACAGATGATGTTATAAGATTATTAGATGCGAAGACAGTGATGAAGATTTTGATGGATATGTTGAAGAAGGTTATAGTGGTAGTGATGATGATGCTATTGGTGCTGTGGATGGTGGTGTTGATAGTGGTGGTGTTGGTAGTGTTAGGGTTTGTAGTGTGCCGCTAGCAGTATCTCCCAGTTCCAGCAGTGCAACTGTCAGCCAGACCTATTCCAGCTCCAGCAGTCTAACTGTCAGCCAGACCTCTTCCAGCTCCAGCAGTCTACCTGTCAGCTAGACCTATTCCAGCTCCATGTTGAGCCAGACCTCTTCCAGCTCTAGCAGTGTAATTCTTGGCCAGAAATCCGGCTGCACTGTTGACATGACAGGAAAAGTGCCTGTGGATGTTGTTCAGCTGTTTCTTGGGGATGATATCCTGCAGAGATTGGTTGAGGAAACAAAACAGATTTGCAGAACAATTCATCACAGGAAATGTCTTACCACCACAATCCCGAGCCAGAGAATGGAAGCAGTGTTCACTTGCTGACATGAAGAAGTTTCTGGCTATCATCATCGCTATGAGTGTGGACAGCAAACACAGAATTGATTATTATTGGAGTACAAAATGGCAATTTGCTACCAGTGCCTTCTCGTGCATCATGAAGAGGAACCGTTTCACCATCCTTCTTCGTTTTTTCCACCTAAACGCTAGTAGAGGATACATACCAAGAGGTCAGCAAGGGTATGATGCCCTATATAAGATACGCCCACTTATGGAGCACCTTCTACTCGCTTTCAAGGAATTTTACATACCCGGTCGTGAAGTGTCGGTAGATGAGTCTATGATTGGGTTCAAAGGTAGAGTTTGGTTCATTCAGTATCTACCAATGAAACCAACGAAGTGGGGCATGAAGGCCTTTGTCTTGGCAGAGAGTCGTAGCGGGTACACCTACAATTAGCTACTCTATGGTGGTAAGCAAGTAACTTCACCTCCTCAATGTGGTCTACGTGAATGCATACATAATATACAAAGAAACACAAACAGCTGGACGCAAGCTCTCACATGAAATGTTTTTGGTGGAGGTGGCAAGGAGTTTGCTCCAACAGGCTGGTTTGATGGAGCATGAGTTGGACTGCTTAGATGAAGTCATGACTCGACACCCAATTGAAGCTCTTCCAGAACCTCTCCGACTCACAGGAAGGCACTTCATGGAAGTAATGCCCAGTGGTCATTTGAGGTTGCGTGTGTGTGCTGTCTGCAGTAATAAAAAAGGAATGAAAAAGGTCACCACCAAATACAGGTGCAAATCCTGCTATGTAACATTACTTGTTTTGAGTTGTACCATACCAAAGTTAGCCCTACAAGGGACTTACCTACTCATCTGTCTTGATTTCTGTTTTTCTTCTTTTTCTTCGTGGGATAATACTGCCAGTGTATGTAACTTTCTTGTAGTGATATCTCCTGACCCATGACACATTGGTATATCGTCATCACTAAAATGATATCCACAAAGCATACAATGAAGTAATAATGATAGGTAGAGCTAAACAAGATCTGGCAGTTTCCTAGCTCCTGCTGGTATTTAGCGGTGCTAGAGCACTAAATATCAGTAGGAGATAAGAAAATGCCAGCGCGCAGTGTTTCTCTCTACATAAAACAGACCAGAGGAGCTAACATACAGCCAGTCCTTAGTGTATCTAGCTTAGCATATCTAGCTTAGCGTAGCTATCTACACTACACAGCAGCTGTAGCTAGGAACCCTTTGTTTATCTCAGAGATAGCGCTAATATTCCATAGCTAGCTAGCTAGATGCCAGAAGCCTATAAACAAGCTAGTATGTCTATCTACGACAACAGTTCTAAATACTAGAAGGATAACATACAGCCAGCCCTTAGTGTATCTAACTTAGCTATCTACACTACACAGCATCTGTAACTAGGAACCTATAG
The DNA here is from genome assembly GCA_028752905.1 of Cladorhizidae sp. MBARI D1340-BT2. Lineage (NCBI taxonomy): Eukaryota > Metazoa > Porifera > Demospongiae > Poecilosclerida > Cladorhizidae > Cladorhizidae sp. MBARI D1340-BT2. Next base: position 9,059,501 of record JAQNBH010000016.1, on the reverse strand, counting down.
TTCATCCCAGAGATAGCGCTAATACTTCATAGCAGTTGGCAGAAGACTATACACAAGCTAAACTGACCGAATAACTAATATCAAAGTACTCAACTTACTTTGAAGAAGCTTTACTTCTTTATGGCTGTTTACCTTTACGTTCTGTAAATGGTAATGATCGATTTGCATCCTGCCTAGATCTGGTGATAAATCAGCTAACTAAGGCGTTGATTAAAAATCGGTGTTTTTTTGGATAATTAAAAAATGGCGGTTATTGGGTCCACGGCGTCTGGGTATAATTACGCATAACAGTCTAAAGGCTGGTTCACAGTTTGACGCTCAGCCATCGTTACGTATCGTATCGTCCTATCGTAACGTATCGTCGTATTGCGAACCAGCAACGTCATGACGATACGATACGATAGGACGATACGATACGATACGATGGAATAGGATCTGGTTCTATTCGAGCGTCGAGCGTCCGACCAATCAGAATGCTGGCAAGCGGGAAGGTCACGTGAAAGACTTTGACCTTCACACTAGAATTTAACTATGAACGAGGAGAAGTTGATTGAGGCTGTGTGCAAATATCCTTGCTTGTGGCAGGTCTCTTCTGCGATTTACAAGGAGTTGAGGCCGAAGGAAAATGCTTGGGTTCAAGTGGCTGTGGAAGTAAGATCAGTTATAGTTACCTACGGATGATGCAATTTAGCTACTAAGATATTGCTCATTTAAAAATAGCCACTGCTCACTACAATAGCCATTGCTAACTGCAATAGTATCAATAGTTTTGATGTCCTAAGTTTTTTGCAGGACACGATCAAACACAGAAGGCAAGTCGTTTTTGATATACTTAATAAATGATAAAACTATGTTTGTGTGATAAAATGATAAAAGATAAAACTATGTTTGTGAACAGGACCTACACAAATTACAGTGCAGAGACTTGTGCGGAGACTCCAGTCACAACTCCCAATCACTCCACTACTCCCACTACTCCCACTCACTCCACTACTCCCACTCACTCCACTACTCCCACTTACTCCGCCACTCCTACCCCTTCCGTCTTTGATGTCGATTCCGATATTGATGATAGGTATATTGCATAATGTGGTTGCTTTTAATCTAGTTTGGTTGAGCCCGAGGCTGCGTCCATCCAACCACCACATGCCAAGCGGCGTGCAACCAAGGGCAGGGATGATGTAAATGAGGCCATCATGCAGAGTCTACACAGTACTGAAGAGAGGAGGAGAGAAAAGGCAAAGAAGAAGGCTGAAAAAAGGCAGGCCGTGAAGCAAAGGACGAGGAACATTACTATTGTCTTCATCTGGCAGCACGGCTACGGAAACTACCTCCCTATGAGAACTCCCTTATCAAACTTAAAATTAGACAATGGCTGCATGAGGCTGAGTTTCCCCAACATTGTCCACCCCAACCATACCCTCCCTCCCAATCACAACTACCCCTCCAATCACAATTGCCCCAAACACAACCACCCAGTTGTTATTATGACGAACTTTGATATAATTATGCAATAAGTTTAATGTAGCAATACGTTTATGTTCTCCTAACATAAGTATATTGCCAGGAGACTTCACCAATGCTGCTGTTGAAGTACTTCGAGAAATCATCACGCATAGAAGCAGCCGATTGTGATTACCTACATTTGAGATTACTCTCATTCATGGGCACCCATGGACAGAACAACGAACAGAACAAACCTATTGCTTCCAGTGCGTGTCACAGGTTGCAACCACTGCAAGGGTCCCTGTCCATCCTCCACCTGCCTTCAATGATATTGCCATTCCCATCCTCGCCATCAATAAAGCCAGGTGGGCAATAGACTCCTGACTCCTCAGTCCGGAGGTAATTGTGTAGGGCAACAGCTGCCCGTACATACACACCAACTCTAGCTGGTTCTGAAATAATGGGCCTCATAAAGATTCGCCACCTAGCCACCAACAATTATATAATAAAGTGAATTGCATGGCAGTAGAGTATATATAATACCAATCATACCTAGCTGCAAGTATCCCAAAGCTGTTTTCAATTATCCGCCGTGCCCTGCTCAAACGGTAGTTGAAAATAGCTTGATTTTCTGCATAAAACAAAACACGGTAAAATAAAAACACCAAAAAATTATGTTGAATATACCAGGGAGCCTTCTTCCAGGGTATGGCCGGATCATGTTTGTCCGCAGTGGAAAAGCTTCATCCGCCACTAGAACAAATGGCATTGGCTGTGTGGTACCTGGAAGTGGGCACGGGTCAGGAATAGAGAAGGAGTCACTTTCCAAAGCCTGACCAAAGTTGGAATGAGAAAGTACTCCCCCATCACTGTGGCGCCCCCGAATCTCCTATGTCCACTACAGTGAACCTTAATAACAAAATATAATGTGCAAGTCATTTTTCTATGCTTTTATATAGAGATGACTTAATAATGTACCTATAATGAGCATCACAGACTGCCATCAAAACAATGGAGTGCGCCCCCTTGTAGTTGAAGTAGGAAGAGCCGGCACCTACGGGAGCTTGAATCACCACATGCTTTCCATCAATAGCTCCTGTAATTTTATATTGCAAAAAAACATCACATTTAACAATGAATATTACTCTTTATTCTTTATTCTTTATACCTATACAGTTCGGAAAATTCCATAGCATCTCAAACTGTCTGCTGATCCCCAACCACTCAGCTGCACATGACGGCGTCTTCATGTAGGTCTTCTTGAGGACATACCAGATAACCTCACAGGTCTCCTTCACAATGGCACACACTGTAGACCGACCCATCCTGAAGCTGAATGAAAGAGAGACCTGGCAATGCAAAATACAAGTTAAATTATGATGAATATCAATTTTGAATATCAAGTTTTGAGAACAAATTACTTGAGAATTTCCTGTAGCAAGGTACCGTAATGTTAAAGCCAGCCTTTCTGCAGGTACAATTTGAGCCCTCACAGAGCTGCTAGACACACGATGGATCAGGGATGGACTAACCTGTTTCAAGGGAAATATACAACAGAAATATATAACATATATACTTAGCTAACTATGGCATATAACTATTAAAACATACCGCTGCCAGAAGGGAGTCAAATCTTTCCCTACTTATTCTGAGGTATCTGAAATGATTTTCAGGGTCACAGAGCCTCATCTCTTGCAGCAGATTGTGGTACTCTCCTTGCCTCCGACGCTGCTGAAAGATGGGGCGTACCCACATCTTCCTTTTCCTTTTCCTTGTAGTCCTCAAGGCCAACAAAAGTACCATGGTCATATCGTCTTCGCTACTAGAAGAAGAAGAAGAACTGTCACAGCTAGAGCTACTAGATGAACTTGAGGAACTATCGCAGCTAGAACTACTAGAGGAAGAAACACGGTCCATAGCATCCTCGCGATCGGTCAACAACTCGTATCACGTGAGCACCTTGTAAAAACTCGCCGTTCGAACGCTATATTGTGAACCAGAAACAATACGATACGATAGAACGATACGATACGATACGATAGGACGATACATTACGATGGGCGAGCGTCATATTGTGAACCCGCCTTAAGAGTTAAGGTCGTAGAAGTGAACACAGCTCTGACATTGACATAGATGATGCCACTCCTCTCCCTCCTCCCCCCCCCCCAAAATGCAGCTTTCCACATGGATACAACAAGATAGGGTAGTATGGTTGGACAATGTGGGTACATGAGTCGAGTCCAATAGGATCAAGTGGATAGTTTAATACAACAATAAACAAGTTAGAAAAAAGTCCTGACCCTGAAGCTTTGGCTTTGTGTAGTCCTCCAGAGTAATATATATACAGAAACAGCAAAACAAACCAACTTCTTGTTAAGAAAAAAAAAGTTAACACTAAACCAATTAAAAAAGAAACAAGACGAAACAAGACTGCCAATGCAGACCACAACCAACTTTCACTGTTTCGAATCATGTCGAGTAGTTCTAAGCTGTTTCTGGAAGGCTAGCTAATTGGATAACTGAATTTATGGATAAACGAGTATTCCTAAGCTAGGCATGAATTTAACTCGGGCAGTATTGGAGGAGCCCCCATGCAGATCTAGTTGATGATCTCTTGACTTACCTTCAAGCAAGCCTAGTGCTCTCACTACTCTGGCTGATGATTTGGATAAAGATGACAGTGCTAGCAATGAAGAAGGCATTGAGAGTGAGTTTAGCTATAGTTAGCTGTGCAGTGAGTAAGCAGAGCATGAACTGCAAAGACAGTTTTAACTTCCTTGTTGTTTGTGCATAGTCTATGGAAAAATTTTTAGAATATTTTTTTATCGGTACCACTGTGTGTCACAAAGCAGGACTGTTTTTCCCCCAAACCTCACACCATGGTAGACTTCACCCCACCAGTAGTTTTCTTATATTTTGCTTCAATCTATTGTTGTTTGTTGCATTTATTGGTTTCTGCATGGTATTTTCTCTCTGTGTTGTATATATGTGCTGTATATGCATTCATATTCATGTGATTCATTGTGATGGTCATGTATTTTGTGTATATATGTATTCACACTTCTGATTCAGATCAAAATATCAAATTGTGGTACACTGTACACGTAATGTAATATGTTTCATTTTTATGACGACACATTCAAAATACTCATTCCTGTGATAGGGCACATTGTTTTAGACTGCTGAACACTATTTCAACATTGTTGCCTAAGGGTATTCACGGTACATCTTGTATTTTTCTTTTCCTTGAAACCCTATAATGATAAAACTACCTATAGAAGGTAGCTTATTGGCTAAACACACATCAAAACAAGAATTATCAAGTTCAAGATATTCACCTTGGTATGGTTTTGTGTATGCTTCTCTCAAATATGAGACCAAGGCTAATCAAGCACATAGTCACTTTGGAATGGGCCCATTGACTACAAATCTAGATTATCTTCACTCCAAATTCTACCCCTGACATTCGGATGGATCTCCAGGACATACTATTTCTGGTGAAATGTCTGAAATATGAGAATGATTCAATTCAAGTTTCTTTCATTTATTGAGCACCAACTAGCTCAAACATAACTAGTCGATACAAGTGCTATCACATGTAGCATGGTTGCTAGGGTGTTTTATGAAGTATTGCTGAGATAGCAAGGCATGTCTTCACATGGTTGGTTTTTGAAATATAGTCACCAGTGAAAGGGTTAAATGTGATGTGATCATCCACATTTGCATACTGGGATATATTGTCAGTATACAAGAGCGGCTAGCTAAAAGGAAAAAATAACAACTGGGCATAGCATTTAACCCATTCATGCCGTAAGCGCCATATTATGTGAGCAATTTTCAAAAATGCGTTAAAGATTGTACGTTTGGCATATAGCCACAATTTTATATTTCAAGAATGCTTAATCATTGCTCTACATACATAATTGTATAGTGTGTACACATATATCGGGGAAACCAGCACGAGTCCAGAGTGAAGTGCAAACATTGTTAAGTTCACCTCTGTATCTTGGGGGAACGTAACTGTTTTTTAGCGTACCACACCAAGGTAAATTTTAATAGTCTTACTGAAATTTTTGCACCTGTAAAATATAGAAATAACGATAAATGTTGATAAAACAAATGTAATAAACAAGTGTGATGTGAACAAGTGTGAAGTGTGAACAAGTGTGGTAAATATATGAATTGTGGAATTGTAGTTGAGTTGTGGTTTTTGTTTTTTTGTTTTTTTTAATATACTGTTTGTAAACGAGTGGTGTCACTGAACATTATTTCTAGGATGAGTGCATTCCTGTTTTATATTGTTATAAATTGTATAATCCTATTCATATATGTGGTCAGTTTGTGGTCAATTTGTATTTTTGTAATGTTTGCAAACAATGGTGCTATCAGGAAACCGAATTGTAGAGAGCAATAATTATTTCCAATTTTATATTATGCAGGCAATGCCACACCAGCTATTAATACATGCAGTGCATGGCAGTACAGACACACTTGCAGGCAGTGTCACACCAGCTATTAATACATGCAGTGCATGGCAGTACAGACACACTGTGGCTCCAGACAGGATGGGGAGGTCACATGAATGTTCTTGGTGCATGCACTGTGGCTCCAGACAGGATGGGGAGGTCACTTATGTTTTATCTGTAGCCGTTGATTTTATAAATACTATAATAATATTCATATTTTGTGGTTGACATGTGGTCAAGTTGTATTACCACAAGTTTGACAACAATGGTGCTATCATGAAACCGAATTGTAGAGAGCAATAATGTATTTCAAATTTTATATTATTTTTTATCTGTAGCTGATTGATTTTTAAATACTTGCTGTGGGAACCTGGTGGTGAAAGGGTTAAACCCAACATTCGTCAATGCATGACTAATGGCCAAAGAAATGTTGAAACAACGTACAGAGCATTTTTGCCCGAGTGCTGAAAATGTATATCTTTTCAAAAAAATGAATTCCGCCCTAAGTGTTTTTAATGTGTCTGCATGTTGAGTTTCAACAAAAATATAGCCCTTTTTATACAGTGCATATTGTTCATTTCATTTCACTTCACGTTCAAAAGAGGTTCTTCCCCAGTCTCCGTCTACAGTCGGGCGGTCGGCGATGATGGCCAACCTCAAATACACTCCAAAATGTAGTCAATTTCATGCCAGTCATTTGTGCAATGAATTGACCAGGGGGGGGGGGGGGGGGGTTACTGCGCAACCGGAAAGGCGAGCATGCTTTTTTAGATCACATTTTTTTTAATGTCATTTACCAAGAATTGTGGAAAGGATCACACTGGAGAAGAGAAAGGAGAAATATTTTAACCGTCTCACCGCCGTATCCGCCATATGGCGGAGTTGTAAATGACCGCGACAAAAACAAATATATAAAATCGTTAGTTTTAGCTACGCATGTGCTAAATATACCTGGGGATGTCCCTTGCTTTGCTAGAGCTGAATTAAAATAGCTGAGGTATAGTGCCTAGGTAACCAAGGTATTCGTGACGTCAAACTCAGCTGATCGATTAAAAAATGGCTTCTAGACTAAATTGGACGATGTTTTGGCAGCTGGATGACGACGAATTCGGTCTGTCTGAGGTTGAAAGCAGTGATTAGGAAGGAGAAGGGCCTACCACGGAGAACAGACTAGAGATCCTGAAGAGCTAGCAACTCTGAATGACATCGTAGAATCAGAACCTTTTTTTGCCAGTCCAGAGATAGTAGCGCTGATTTGCGTAGGGATCCAGGTCTTGAGACTGACGATGGTGAAGAACAGGAACAAGATATCCCAGGAAAATAAATAGCCATACATATAAGATCCTTTAGCATTACTGCTTTTTTTCTGACTTGTATAAAAAATAGCATTTACCTGGGTACTTCGCGGGTACTAGCTATCCATCTATATAGCTATGATAATATAAAGCTAGTAGGTAGTTAGTTAGCTATGGTTTCTAATTATCTGCCCTAGTAAAATATGACACTGTCATTTTATTATATTTACATCATGATGTAATCTCTGTCCATATTCTGCCTAAAAATACAAGCAAAACAAACAATCAAATGTTATAATGATATTCATCTTGTGTGGTCAGTTGCTAGGCAACCTACAGTTGACCACAATGTTTGTCAACACCAATGCTATAACATCAACCATGGTTGCTAGGGACATTTGTGCACTCCTGGTTGAATATAAAATATTATGTAAAATAACGTCACTATTTTTAAAAAGTGCTGTGTAAATCCAGCGGTGGAAGGGTTAAACAAGGAATGCCCACGTAGTGAAGGAGAGTGAGAAGGAAAAGCCCTGCTAGCAGCTGTTGTTGAGCCTGGTACAGCAACTGCGTCAGGCAAGTTCAATGTTTATCTCCATACTAAAAGTTACTTGCTGTTTCCTTTGTTAGTGAGTCTCTTGGATCGTGAAGGTGGTTGTAGCGCCTTCTGTGAACCTTCACTTACCTTGCAATCAATTGAAAATGTCTGAAGAGAGGCCAGTTCCAGTGGTGACCCTGACCAGGAAGAAGTTGGCTCTCTTGGATATTTCAACTTCTTCTGGGGTGTTGCTATTGGATCTACTGACTCTACCTCTTCGGACTAGAGGGGTACTGTGGGAAAACTGGATAAGTATAATCGTTTAATAGACTTAGATAAGCTTAGACATGTCATAGAAAGGAGTAATAAGTGTATTCAATGTGTAGGCAATCTCCCTTACAACTGAAGGAATTTTTCCCCCATAGGGCTGGCATGGTGTTCATATTTTAACTTTTATGTTCAAATTGTGGTAACACTAAAGACTCTCAAACCCTGTATCTGGAGAAGCCTATTCTTTGAACATCCAGTCGGTACTGGGTGCTCGCATTGCTTGAATTACTCTGAATGACATCACCACAGTCATGGATATGTTGCCCCCTCTTAGTTACACCAATTTGTTTCCCAATTTTTTAATATACTAAGTCAATAGGGATTAACACGAATACAGTAATGCAGAGTATTATGTTGGATGCCGCTCATAGGTTACATGATTTTTATGGGGTTGGGCATGAAGATATCATTGATGTTAGTGTTACTGTTGTGATGGCACGTGGCATAGGCAATGCCAAATTATGGTGTTACTGTGATGTCTTGGGACACTGGAGAAGTTTTAGATTATTATCTTATGTCTAAGTTCTGTCAAGCTTGTGCGCGGATGAGACAGAGGCAAGTTACAAAGAATGGTTTGAAGGTCACAAGGTAAGTTGTGAAGCCAATTTTAAAGGCTGTTCTGGTTCCATGGAAGTTGTATATAGGAACACCCCCCAAAAATGGGCATTCAGTGGATAGACGGAAGCTTTTAGGTACATGCACATAATTAGTGATGGGGATGTAAATGGTTGATGGATGTCAAGCCTTTTATGGTCCTAATGTTGAAATAGGAAGGTAGAATCCATAAATCACGTTAGTAAGGCTACTGCAATTTAATTACTTGTTTCTCAGATCTGGCGGGTCCAAATTTTAGCAGACTGGGGGGGAGAAAAATCACGTGATCCAAATCTGAAGCTGGTTAGAACACAATTGCCTCTCCCTTCACTTTTGCTTGGTTGAGTACTGTAGTCAAGCTGTCTCAGACAGTTGTCAGAAGAAGGACGATTGTGAAGTGTGATTGGGAAGACACCTTTGGGACTCTTCTTTCTAGGTAAAATATAGCAGCTTTTTGTAAAAGATATTTTATGCTATAGCTTTTAGCTGCACGCTTTGCCTAGATTACTTAATTAAGGTTTAATTTGAATAATATAGGTGGACACACAGTTTGAAGGAGAAGTTATTTCTCATGTGCACATCTCCAAAGATGAGAGATTTATCGATCCTCATGTTGTTCCTGTGTCTGCTCCTGTGAACGATTTGATGCTATGCATGTATGCATATACCTCAAAGCTGAAGAAGAAGACTGAGTAGTTGGTCCTTCAAGAACAGTTACAAGTGTACTTATGAGTGCAAGCCAAGAAAGAGTTCTTCCTGATTTACTATCTCCTCCTGAAGTAAAAGCACTCCGTTCTGATCAGAGACTTCACAATGATTTAATTGGTGTGTAACAAGTAAAAGTTATAAATGGCTGTCATATTCAGATTTTGTTTGTTTATAATATTCATAGGTAAACTTCAAAGTATCAACATTGGGTGGAGACAAGATAGTGTTGGAACTGTTGGGGTGAGGTTTGTGCAAAAAATGACACAAATTTTGTGGCATCTAGCCCCCATCATCCAAAAAATTTATCCCATGGTATACATATTCCTCCTCTATTTGAAGCATTTCATGGCTACAAACATAAGAAGGAGAAAGAGCCTCGTATATCTGCCGATACTTTGAGCCATCATATTCAAGATCTCAATGATTGTGCAGCCTTGGTTAAATAATAAATATTTTATACCCCTTAGGCAACCAATAGAAGCCTTGCTAGAAGCTATGAATAGTTATTTGAAGTACTTAGAAGTTCCGATATGCATGAGCATCATCAGTCTCATGAATCATCCCAGTGTAATGATAATGCTTCACTTGTAACTAGAGTGGCCCTCCTTTACCTCACTATATATACAGCTTGAAGAAGAACTAAGGCTTCCAGATGCAAGGCGGAATTGGCTAACCAAGCTATCCTTTGCTTTTCCTGTACATCTGCACCATTTTGCTTATGGCAATTCACTAGGTACTATTACATATGCTTGGAAGATTTCTGATGGATCTGTTGATCAAGCAGCAGTTGCAAGAGTTTTTTCAGAACTGACTAATCTACAGCCTAAATATTTTACCTGTGCTATGCGGAGGGACTTCCTGGAAAAGTATACCTCACATGTTAATATACCAAAGTATTTTCTACGTAATATTTATTGTAAATGATGGCAGTGCAGCTGTTACCAGTGATCAAGAAGATGTTGATGAGCATGTGGCTCAAGCTTTATTGGAACTTAGTGACCCTGACATCATCCTCGATTTGCGACAATTTAATGGGATAGTGAATTTTGTGTGAGCTTCAGTCTTTCATGGACGAAGTGGTATTGGCAGTGGATGAGAGGAGGCATGGAGATGTGCTCCACATGCCTTTTGCAACATCTTGAAGGCATTTGAGAGATCTAATACGTGATCATCAGAAAATAAAGTTTCTGATCAGTGCCAACCTTGTTCATGTTTAGAGTGGATACACTTACAATTCTGGCTGTCTAACAGATGCATGCTCTAAAGTACACTGGAAACTTCTGAGTCAAGCGTAGTATACAAGTTCGTCAGCTTCATAAGGATCATATTGATTCTCATTATGTGAGTTGTTTGTTAAAATATATTAGATCCTTTGCTGTGGCTTTTAGTGATAGTTGTTCACTAGTTTCGGTTGATGACAAAGCTGTAATATTCATTGGTGGACCCGACTGCCCAGTGTCCACAGGTGTTAGAGGCCATAATCGACGTTGGTTGGACTTGATGGCCCACAGTTGTTGGTACTGGATCACGACTTCCACGTTAATGGAATAGTGCCCTCAGTGGCATTTGTCGTTGATATTCCAGAAATGCCTACTGATATATTTTTTTACTGGCCTTTGCCTTTATGACAATTAAGCCCAATTGCGTCATGCATCGGAACTGACCAGCATAATTCGTATTCACTATGGTATGAATTCTACCTCAGCCAGCAATCTACCTCAGCCAGCAAGCCCATAATGCTAATAGTTAGTAATGGAGGTCCCGACCATCAGGTACCTTTTGGTTCTGTTAAAGTTGCTGACATCTGCTTGTTTCGAGCATTAGACTTGGACATGCTCATTAATTTTGTGTCCGTACCTGTCCTTATTAGTCTTGGCAAAACCTTGCAGAATGAGTCATGGCCACATTTAATTTTGCTTTGCAAAATGTTTCCCTTGCACGTTCTTCGATGCCTCCAGAATTTGAGTCGCAACTTCGGCACAAGAATAGACTGAGTGAAGTACGAAGTAAAAATACTGAATTGTGTGAGGCTCTTTGTGATGCTATGTCTTCTCCAATGCTCACTGTTGGACTGAGGTTTCAATCCATGCACATAAAGGAATCTGTGATTAAACTTGGAGTGCCTGCAAGTGAGAGTGACCTTGAAGATCTCTTTACACAGTCAGCTTTTATTGCACCTCATCTTGACCTTAAAAAGCCAACTAAGGTTGATCTGGATAAATCTACAGTTCTTCAGAACTTTTTGAAGAATCACAGCCACTCATCCCACTATGTATTTCAACTAAAGAAGTGTAAGGATCCTGCTGCTTGTTATTACTGTTGTGAGCACCCAATTCGTTCACATGATGTTTTCAACAAACTGTCTTTTCTCCCCCTTCCTCTCTTGAATCTGACAAGCAACACTACAAAAGTTTTGAAGCTCTCTTTGGTACACATCACCAAATGACAAAGACCGTCCTTTCGTACAATCCAGTTATTTCAGTAGAGTTAAAATCCCAAGATAAAGGCCGGAAATGACTGCATGTAAATGACTGTGCTTGTAAATGCTAAAGTCATGGATATGTGCATGCATGGACCACAATGCGAACAGAAGAAAATAAGCAGGAAAAGCACAAACTACAGTTACTTGTTCTTTTGTGAGCATCCTGCTAGAGCTATTTGTCTTCAAGTTATTTCAAGACAAGTTGCTTAGTGTTGAGGGAAACATCTGCAAGTTTGCTGCTCTTACTTACTATTTCTGTTATACTTGCTATCATAGAACTTTGGTGTAACTGGAATCTGCTAGATCCCTACTACCTGTTCGAGGGAGTACTTTTTCAGTTTTAGTTGTGTATGTGTTTAGGGCCTATAACTATCTCCATAATCCCAGTGATAGAAGATATATGTAGCCACACATTATACACAATTTGACAACCATTACCTAAAACCTAAGCTAGACCTCGCACGGTGGAATCTATATCACACTGTTTGCTAGTGAGATGACGCCTGATTCTAATTTATTAGAAAAACATAATATGGTGAAGTTAAAAATCAGGCATCATTGTTATTGACCACTTCAGTATTGACCACTTCAGTATAGAAACAAAGTGTAGCTAAACTGAATGCACAACATGTTTATGATTTAGAAGATAATGTGGGAAGCCTAACTTAATTGCTGCTATAGTGGAGCTTTAGTCAATCAAGGGAACAGCTAGCTATGGTTAAAAATGTCTGTCCACTCTTTAGCCTGGATGCCAACATGCTAGAGGAATGAATTGAAACATTCCAAGTACTTTGTTTACTTTTATTGTCTCTAGGTAAGCTAGTGTATGAACAGTGCTCGCCTGGTTTAGCACTCTAGCCATGATGAAGACATCTATAGCTCTTGCTGGTACTTCACCAAATACCTTTGAAATAATAAAGTGCACATTGTGTCAAATTATTTAACTAAAATGGGTTAACTTATATTGCAGGTGTGTGCTGCAGACATGTAACTTTTTCTGTTCATCTTTTCAATGTTGAGCTCCTATTATTCAGGATGGGGTGGACTGTACCAAGAAAAGTTACTCTCTGTAGTGAAATATTTAATTTAAGGTGGTGCATATATTATACACTCATTGTCATGTTAATTCAAGAAACACTGCATGGATCTTCACCATGTTGGTGACCTTTGGTGTATTGGAGGTAGCCTTAAGTACATAAGTCCGGCTGAAACAGGTTTGGTAGGTGAGGCACACACTCGATTACAAGTCTGTGGCCAAATGCTCGATCACTAAATCAGAGCTTTGTTTGCTGGTTTCCAGTGGTGGCAATTGAATGACAGGTTAGCAGTGAGGAGGTGGCTCAATTCTATTGATTAGCATGCCAAAAGCCATGTCATTGGTATAGATGTCTCAAGAGTTTACCAAAAACTTGAATGTAGCTTGTTTCTCAGTGATCTTGCACAGCCACCCTCTCCCTTGAAATGAGACCAAGTTTAGACTGGGTGGCCCATGCTCGTGCACCAACTCCAGTAGTGGATGTATCTGTATGTTTCATTTCCCTACAAAATTGCACAAAATATTCAAACGTGAAGAGACTACAATAAAGCTTTGGTAGAACATGCATGGTGAAATTAAAGTCAAGCGTTCACTAGCAAGGCAGTATCTAACCTTATTCTACTAGAATAATACTGTACTTACTGAAATACAGATGTTTATAGCAGCAATCATTGTAGTTTGGGGTGTGTGGCTGCATCAGACTACTAATGTCTTGTAAAAATTATGGTATATGGTTACCTCTAGCTGAAGGCAACAAATGAATTCATATATAAAGTGGACATGAGAATCATAGCCTGCCACAGTAAAGATTCCATGGAGACAGAGGACCTTACTAGTTAATAGTTAAAATGACTGCTATGGTCATTGGCCCAAACCTAGTGAGGTAGGAAAACAAAAAATATATTCCAAGAGTTTCATTTACTTTTATTGTTGCTATGCTAGCTAGCATATCAACATTGCTTACTTGATGAAGCCCTCACGCCATGAGAAAAGTACCCTTGACTCTTGCTGTTTCTACGTGATATATTTGAAATAAAATCAGGTGTCATGTTATTTTAATTTTTGGCCATTGCAGGGTTTGCTACACACAATATCTGCATGCATCTTCCTGGATCACTCTTTGGTTATATTTCTAATCCCAAAATGATATTTGAACTGACTATTCCATTGTAGATAATAGTGCTCACATTGAAATGTTAGGAAGGGCAAAATCACTAGGTCTGCTTCACTCACCTGTAATACTAACAAACAAACTCATCAGAAAGTAAATGATTATCACTACTGATAATATACATTATCATAATGTAATGTTTTTGTATGTATATTTCCATGCAGTTGTTTTCACTGAAATGCCTGGTCCAGGTTCTGTGGCTGTTCCTGTAGGGGGACACATCATCTTCAACTGCTCTGTCAGTCCTGGACACCAGATAATTGGATGGCGTGTATATGTACCAGATGTTCGCTTGGAGTATTTTACTGACAGCACGAGTAATATAGCTTCACTTGCATTACTTGGCATCACAGTTAGAAAGGATGGTTTACTTTTATCCCAACTCATCATCAATGCTACACGGGAAAACCTCCTGACCTATGCACTGTGTGAGGCTAGGACTGGAATGGATGATACTACACTAACTCGAAGTCGAGTGGAAATCATAGTTTATGGTACATGCATATCATGATAATTATAGCCCTTCATTAATATAATAATATCATGCTTGATTGAGCAACCTATGTAGCCAATGGATGCTAAAAAAATTCTATTAATATTAGCAAAATACCTATCTCAGCTAAAACTTACATCAGAAGGTCCTAGCTGCTTAATGGTGACTGATATATTTTTAGTCAGTTTATAGCCTTAAGCACCAAGCTAACAAGACCACAAATGTTGCTCACATCTCTTATCAAACTGGCAGTAGGAACTGCCTTTAAAAGTCAATCCTAGTGAGAATCTACAATGCAGAATAGTCCTTAGCAACAATGGGTAGCTGTTGCTGTTGAGGAGTAGAAGATGGGAGTGGAAGAAGAAAAAAAGTGTTGAGATGCCAAAAAACCCTTTAATAATTCAGTCTTCAAAAATCATATTGGGTGTAAAACAATTTAAAGAGCACCATAGTGAATGGTGTTCTCAGACAGCAAGTAAAATCTCCTTTTTTCTCTCTTGGTGTTTGTGAAACCATTTCTTCCAGAATCATCATTGTAAACAGTACACAACAGTTACTTCAACCACGAAACATTTAAAGATAATCATCTTCACTATTATGCTCTGTAACAATATTACATCTAGTCCATGCACCTCCTGCAACCTGTAAACATAAAAGTTCAAAAACCACAGACCATCGTAGTTTATTAGTCCACTACCCCACCGATGACATGCCAATATTCCTACAAAAATCCTGGGGAGAACACTGAAGTAGGATGCTCTAGCAAGGACATTGCAGTTTCATGCTATGAGTATTTCTGTGTAATGGCACTGGAGTTGTGGCAATATTGCCCACAGCAACTGTTGTGAATACACTCTCCCACATAATAGGTGGATAAAGAACTTGTTCCATGTGAAACTACTGGTGTACACTATTTCCCATCTCTGTGTGAGACACAGAACATGGTCTGAGCGGATGCTAAGGTATAAGTAAAAGAATTTGTCTACCATATCTCTCTCTTAGGTATAATATGCATGCAGCATTAACCTGAGGTAGGCTAGAACATAGATTTTGGGGGGAAGTGCTGTATCTGACAGATGTGCTGATAATGCACGTGCTGCTTGACACCGTTACATTTGAGAAGCTGGATGGTAGAAAGTGCAGCATGGGTTGAAACTAATGAATTTGATCCTTGATACTTATGCCTTCCAACATAGTGCAAGCAATAATTTGGCACTGATTCCTGCTGGTCTTTCTATCCAAATTACCCTTTGAAAAGGTGTACAGTCTTTGTAGCATGTGCAGTATCACTTCTGTCACATTCACAGGTTTTGCTTAGCACAGAATCAACATTTTCATCTAATACCAGCCAATTTTTCTCCCCCGACTGATAGCTGTCATATCTGGAAACTGTGCTAGCAGACATAAGTACTGTTCTCTCATGTATTGTTCTCTGCTCCTAGCCATTCTCTATCCTAGGTGCAGAAAATCAGCCAATTTTATGACTGGTGCAGTGCTTGCTTCTAAACAAGTTTCCTCAATGTACATTGCCAGTTCCGCAAAGATAATTCTGTTCACCTAGGTTTGCATCTGAGCTAACCAAGAGCTAGGAATTCTCAACTAGTAGAACACTTGCTCACATATGGCAGTCTATCTGAAATGTTGATGCCTAGAGCGCGATGTCTCACTAAGTTGAATTACTAATGACAAAGTGAAATGCATGTGTATGTGATTTGGAGTTAGTACATGGCATCATCATTAACACTTCTTTTTCCAATGTTTCTTTCTCCAATTATGTTTATTATTTAATCCTATGCCCAGGTCCTCCTGAAGCTCCCACTAATCTCTCCCTCAGTGTGAAGGATGATTTTCTCACCGTGATTTGGTTCTCCTCCACCATTCCAAATGTGTCTCTGACCTTTGACTTGGTCCTCACCAACTTTATAACTTCCAGAAAGAAAGAAGTGACAATTTATGACACTCAGCGACATCAATTCTCTGTAGCAGATGTACAAGCATGTGATGTGTTGGAAATGCTAGTAGCGGCCAGGAATGATGCTGGAGTTAGTAGCCAGACAAATATCGATTGTACCTTGCCAGTTCTTCCAGACATAAACACATTGCAGCACTTCCTGTCCAAGAACAACAGAGGCCGCGTCACATTAACAGTCACCTTCACGGTTTGTTATCCTAACTCATATTGATTTAACATGATGATCTCTCATGACAGATATAAAATGATTTTTAATGCTACTATATATAACTGATGGTATTTGTAACATTTCCAGATGCCTACACCATGTCCAGTAAACCCAGTGACGAGTTACACTTTAGCAGTCATTTTGGAGGATTCAGAACAGAATGTGACAGAGCAGTCAACAAGATCACCCTTTGGTCCTGCTGTTAGTCTTAAAGTGGAAGGATTGAAGGAAAAAGCAACCTACACTTATAGTATTATAGCCCATAATGCTATAGGTGGAACTACAACAGCTTCTACTAGTTTCTGTAAGTTTTAAAAGAGAGAAGAAACACAAGTGTACCTTCTCATGATACATTCACTCTTTTACATATTGCAGTGACTACAGATTTGCAGGGAGTGGATGTGTGTCTGGTGGAGGGCAGCACATACTCCATCCAGTGCAGCTACATAGCTGGGAGTAATAATGCCAGTGGGTGTAGCTATGTTTTGGTGGGTAAGGTGGATGATATTAGTGATATAAAGGGCACTATTGATGAGACCAGCACTGTGAAACAAGTTATTCCTAACACTAAAGATTATGGCAGTATTCTTGTGTATGATGAAGGAAATTTACTTGTCATGAACGAAACTTTGGGAAATATTAGATCTTGTACAACAGTTGCTAAAGGTGAGTGGATTTATAAGACAAAAACCACATAATCACATGTTTTTTATGTCTCACCTTGGTTCACATTTTCACATTGTGTGGTATAATGCACAGTAATGAGCAGGACTATAAAGCAATAACATTACACACATAATATCTTGGTATGCTAGTATAATAGTTTGATAATATTTAATGACAGTAGATTTTCTTCTGTGGCATTGTTTTAATAGAAGTGTTAGGTTAACGCTTGGGTTAGATAAGGAAATAGCTACCTATAAAGTCATAACTGCTGGACCATGGATAATAGCTAAGGTGGTAGTGAAAACTTACATACAATAACCTACAATGTCATGATAATAGGGTTTGGGATAGCCACTTTGGACTTTACTTAGCACTTAGCTGCTGGTGAGTTGGGACTGTTAAACCATGCCTGGACTACTCTGCTGCTCCCAGGTAGCTAAGCCATTATCATTTCACATTGACAAGCACAATTGATTTTGGATAACAAAATATTCTAGGCTTTTGATAGAGTAATAATCAGAATGCAACTAGCAACTTTCTCTGGTATTTATAGACTTCACTTATCACCTAGAGGGCCTGATGTTATAGTCCAAATCTCAAGTTGTAGCTAATATCATTTCACATGTTTTGATTGCTTTACTCTGTGAGGCAAGGTGGCTTCCATTTTGGTGGCTTTTTTTTTAATCGTGCTCTAAGTTTAACAATAATATTATTATGTTGTATGCCATAACTTACGAAGCTCCAATGCTTATATTTATTTACCCTCCACAGGATCTAATAATTCAATATATATCATAAGTGGACTAACAATATTGGGTGTGGTTGCAGTGATGATAATCTCGGCAGCCATTTTGATTATGTACAAGATTATGCATGGTAAGTCCTTCCTACAGTTGTCTCTATTGAAGGATATTGGTGAAGAGGTTACGATACTACTGAGAAGAATGGCATGTGTAGATATATAATTACGTTCGAGCCAGTGACAGTTTTAGGATTTTTAATGGGGGTTAAGTTGGATCTACCACATGAGTGGTTAGCATAAACTTCTGGCTCTTATTAAATTAGTGATTGAAGATTCCCTTTTATGATCTTTGCATAACATGCCAAATTCTACAACTTTAAAATATAAAAAAAATTGTTGGCTAGTAAGAAAAGCTATAAAAACTTTTGGGCAAATGAAAGAGGATATATTGGTGCCCCATCAATTTATACGTGGAATGTTAGGTAGAAATATATAACCACTAGCAAACACCACTTCAATTTATATGTCAGCATACAAAGAAGTGTTCTTGGACATTTTGTTTGAGACATCGGCATGCTTCAAAAAAGGTAGTTGCATGGTGCCTTATGTGGTGGTATGATTATTTTCAACATTTACTACACAGTTTTTTTTCATGTTTCTGATGATTGGATGATTGGTTATATCTTCTCTCAGAATTAGAAAATCCGGAGGGTCAGCACTCTTGCGCAGTGCAAATTTAGTAGTGCAGCCTGTACAACCATACCTATCTATACAACCAGTGCTACTATACAACTATCACAACCTCTACAATCGCTACAACACTTCAAATAGTATGCCTGTTGTGCTAGGTGATATACCTTCTCCTCAGAATTACCAACTGTGGAGGATCAGCTCTCATGCTCAGTGAATTTATACACAGCTACTAGTGCAGCCTGTACAAACATCTGTACTGATGCTTCTCTGACAGGCTATGGCCGATGTCCTAAATGTGGGATGAGTAGTAGAGGGGGACTTTACCCTCTCAGCTCCCGAGGGATGCTCAGTCGGTATTTGCAGCTTTCTGAGCCATATTAGACATGCTTTTGGAACAAGTTAGGAGTTTGATGATTGGCAAAGCTGACATGATCCATATGGCTGACTGAGAGCTAGCTGGTTATAGCAACCATAATTATTAATAATATCATAATTATTTTGATTAAATGCAGGTCGTCGTGGAAAGAGTGTTGATGCAGCTGAACCTCCTGTCATTGCTGTAATATAGAAGTTAATTGGTTACTTTTTTAATTCAAATAAAACTTTGGTTGTGCTTATTTGTTTGCTTTTGTTGTTACTATAATTATAGTATAGTGGTAGAGTGGATGGTCAACTAAATGTTGAGAGACACTTTGTAACTTGTTTCTTTTATACACATCTTGCTGATATAAATTCTATTGGTTGTGTTCTATTTATTAGCTGTTAATCAGATCAGTTTCTAATGCACTATAAAATAATTGTGCTTGTAAATGTATTTACCACTTGGATCTAATAAGACTCCAACGAGGTACATTCTCAATTCACTCTCAACTGACACTAAGAAACAAATAAGAAAGTAATTTATTCAAGATATACATCTTATAAGTGACTCAATATATGAGCACATTTTAATTCCTTGAAGATATGTTTTGTTGTGCCATAGAACAAATGTGTATATAAGGTTGACTTGTTATGTCACATCTAGAAAATGCTAACCCACAACAGTAATAGTTAAGTATCAGCCTATATACCAAAGTGTGAGTGGTTCAATCGAGACTGTTGAATGGACTTGCCTAGTTGCTAGAGTACCACTCTCAAGAGCATTAACTTGAGTCACAACCCCCATAATTATTCTGTATTCAGTTATTTGTTGATGTTCCAATTTCAAGCATGTCTTGTTTTATTTTATTCTTGTTATTTTTATTATAATTTTTTTAATTTATTTAATTTATATTTATTTATTATTTTATTATTATTGTTGTTGTTGTGATATAAATTAATTTTTTTTATATTATTAAATTTATATTGTTTTGATGCTTATTTTATTTTGTTTCTAGCATTTATATACGTAGCTATATTAATAAAATTTACAAATAATAGGAGGGAATGCCTGTGCTCACCTCCTTCAGCAGGGGAATGTCTTGTCTATTTTGGGGTCGGTCGGGAGTTGAGCTTGTGGTTAGCTTTTTAGTTATTGATTGTAGTAGTAGTAGTAAAAATGTGATATGATCTTAGAAAAGGGCCCACTTCGCCCCAAAACTGATTTTGGACTAGGACCTGAAATAGCTACCATGAATCATAATAATCATAAATCATCTCAAAGGCATCATGGGTCATTGCTCTATCTTTCTGCAAAGTTTCAAGGCCAAGAAGCGCTTCCTTCCATCCAAGCGAGCAGTTACAAAAGCCACACGAAGCTACCGCGACGGAATATGAGGGAATTCCCTTCGGTTTCTTAAAAACTTCAATAAGTACATGATAGATGAAAAGATTTCAGTTAATAAGGTCAGATAATCCCATCTACATCGGGAGCTCGGGTAGGGAGTAGGCTCTGGCAAATTATTCCAGGAATAATTTGAGAATAATAGGTGTCCTTTAGTTTTGGGAGAATAATAGGCACAACTCCCAGGAATAATCATTGTGACACCTCCTTCGTTGGCAAAATACAATCTGGAGTGGTATCAAAGGGCCGTAAGAGGACAGTTCTAACCTCTAGTACACTGTGTTATCAGTCATCAGGTAGCTAAAGCTGCATTAGCAAGTACAGTGCTATACGTATACAGCCTACAGGTCTATAGAGACTAGACCTTTTTGGTACATTTTTGTTGTCTAAAGATGGTATTCCATCACTGACAGGCCAATATGATATATTTTGCATTCAAACATACCCAGCTGACAAACTACATCTATTCAAGCCCAACCCATGACCACACCCCTAAACATGCCCACAATAATCATCGATAAAGGTATGAGGACCTTTGAAAAGCTTCACACAGGAAGAAAACACAAAATGTTTTGCATGATATAAGTAAAATAGATATGCCTACAGAACAAGTTTGGGTTTTTAACTCCCATTAGTTTGTAAATTTCAGCTTAAAGCGTTCCCAACATCTAATTGTGGCAAAATTTACCTCATTAATCGTCATTATCAAAAACCACAGGCATTAAATGCTTATAACTTGGTAGGGAGGTAGGGAACATGTATCCCGATATTCTGCAAAATTTGATCAGCAGCAGAGAGGGTATTTTCACTTCTCCAAAGTTCATTCGGAAAACAACAAGAACAGTCATTAGAATACTACATTCAACTATCTGTGATGATGCAGTACAATTATAGAAATAATAATTAGTGTTTATAATTATTACAACAAAGTTGAGAATAATTATTTAGGAATAATGGGCTACCTTTAAAAGAATAATAGGCTCAATCCCTGAGAATAAAAGAATAGAATAATAGGTGACCTTTTGGGAATAATTTGCCAGAGCCTATAATTATAGTAGTGAGCCGGTTCATCCAAAGAGCTGAGCTTCCTCGCCACATGGTTATAACTAGCACCTGAAACAAATGCCACGTTGTTTTGGCTGCTGGAATGCCTAGCCTCTGACTCCAATGGTCATGATGACTCTGGTTGCATCATCCCCCCAGCCTCCTAAGGATACAACTACCATTGGGGTAAAGGACACCCCAGCTGAATGGCAGAGAAAAATGTAGACCTGATCCGGTTATCAGTACGACTGGGCGCGAGAAGTCAAACCATCCCTTGGATTTTCATGGATGATCGAAGCGCACCGGACATCACAACAAGTGCGGTCTTATCACAAATATATGAGTAATTATATGAGCTTCTAATATTGTTAATTTGTTGTGTTCTTTATGTGTCCCCTTTTATTAACAAAATTTTCCACATCCAGTTCATGTGCTGGATGCATGTCAGGATGTGGTTTGCAGCACGTGGTGAAGAGGTATATAACATGCTCACATGAGTCTGGTGAAGGCTAGAAAAAAATATCAAGAGAGTAAATTGATTGTTGAGGTCACTGTAATTTCATTGTCAACTGAGGGTTCGTTGATTACTGACTTGGAATCCTTCAACACATCAGAAAACACATACTATCTGATGTGTTTCAGCCAGACATACACATAAAATGAGGACAAATTAGCAGAGTGAAGGATGAATTACCAGCTAATATGCACTCATGTGTTGTGTACTGAGCTGTTTGAAGTTCTTGCAGCTGTTTGAAGTAGCTACTACTTAGAGGAGAGCAAGATGCCTGTAAAAGTGTGCTAAAGAGGATTGCTGAAGATGCATGGAAGAATGGGCATCTGATTTTGTTGGAGGAAGCCACCATCTTTGACCAGGCCAGAAGACGAATGAACTGCTTGTGAAGGAGGCATTGCACATCAGCCTAGCACCAAAGCGTGACGGCTTCAATCGAGATGTGGATTGGATTCAATCGATTTTATTGGACTTGCCTGGCTGCTAGAAGAGCATGAATTTGAAACCATCATGACCACCAATTTTTTTGGTATTTAATTATTTATCATTCTTTGTTTAATATAAAAAAATTAATGTCCTTTTTTAAAATTTTTTTTAATTTATAATTTTTATTTTTATTATTATCTCGTTGTTGTTATCTTGTTGTTGTTATAATTATTATTATCACTGTTGTTGTTGTTTTAATTTTGGCCATATCCACATTTAGATAACCAGTCTCATCCAAGTCTAATTATTCTTTGGGGGGGTAACCTGCAAACCACACAATTTTATCTGACCCTCATAACTTTTTTCCTTTTTTTCCGGCAGGTAATTCTGGTCTGGTCTTAATTTATACGCTTTCCAATGATATATATTATGATGCTAAATGAATGATTGCTTCAGTCATGCACCTGAATATTCACTTATAATAAAGGGTATCTTTCCAGTAGGCAATTCCCACTCACAGGTTACTAATAATAACCTCTAAGGTATCTTTTCATCAGAAGAAAATTAAAAAAATTGCACACCAAGAAAAAATAGAGGCAAATGTTTTGAAATCAGTATCAAACATGCACACATAACAAGTGACTCCTACCTAAAAAAAAAAAAAAGTTGTCTGATGAAAGTGTAGAGTAGGCTTTACAACGATATATAAATGTTTGATATAAGTATTTTTTTGAGCCACAGGAATTTTAATAAAGTCGAAATTCATTGTTTTTTGTAAATCGCTTTCAAAGTTGGAGGCATTGGCATTCTTTTCAATGTCAGCACACCATCTTCGCCAAGATTTCCATTGAAAATATGTTTCCATTGAAAATATGAATTGTCACTTGAGTCTCATGCATTTGGGCAGCAATCAGTAAAATCCTCCAGCTTCATAGGTCGGACCCTCTACCTCCTGTTGTTCATCCAATAGAGCTGCTCTGTCCATCCTCATCCCTCGCCTACGTTTCTTCACTGCCTCCTGGTCCTTTACCTCAGCCCGACAGATCATCTTGTTGTCCTTCTCAATGAGATGTCGCAGGTTGCAATCGTGTCCCAAGCCAACTTTTTCCTCGACGCTGTCATCACTGGAGTTGGAGTAGCTGAACTTGGAGTAGAAACTCCAGGAGTCTCATCTGGAACAACAGTAGCACGATAAAAAAACCTTAGGTCGTTGTATCTTTTTGACATCTTGAATCGGTAATGATCGTTTTACGCATGAGATGCGCAGAAGTAGTTGCCTCACCATGCTATTGCGCAAACCCTCCAGAGTTAATCTAGATGCGGTGGGCTTTATTTTGGATATGTATAGGTTAAGTGGTCACAAAGTTATGACCGATAGAACAGGAGCGATTTTTTCTTCAATTCTCAGGTTTTTCTTCCTTGAACAGCAGAGAAATGTAAGTGAACAGGGTGGAGAAAATCATCCATAACTTTACAATGGAATTCTGAGGCTTCTTCATGACAAAAACAACAAAAACAACAACAACAACAATTTTTAAACATATATATGGGTTACCACCTTATTTATCATAAATTTTTTATATCAAATATGTCCTTTTATTTTTATTGTTTTAATTTATAATTTTTATTTATTTATTATTTTATTATTATCGTTGAATAAAAATCGTTGTTGTTAATTATTATTACTGTTGTTGTTGTTTTACTGTTGTTTTACTGTTGTTGTTGTTTTAATATCATTGTATTTTTGCCATATCCAGTTAGTGCTGGATGCCTATATATGCCAGGTTGTGATTTATACCACATCATGTGTTAGATACTACCAGTCTCATACAAGTCTAATTATTCTTGATGAAGGCTAAAGCAGCAAGTCGAAATGTCGAGAGAGTAAATTTCAAGTTGATTATTGAGAAGGTCATTGTAATAACAATATATCGTACCACCAGGTTAAAATCAGGTTTTTCTCAAATCCTGTCACCACAAAACTTTCCTTTGCATCTGTGTCCTGTGGTTCCGTTCTACTTTGATATGGCCCATCTTGAAAATGAATTGACTGACCTTGTATTTCCTCACATGTGGCAAGGGTTATATTCCTGTCCTCACCATTCAATGTCCAATCAAAAGAAGCATCAACTTTCCACATTTCCCACCCAAATAGGGCCAGTCTATGACACCAGGGAAGTCTTATGGCATTTAGATGCTGATATGTACCACCATGATAGGTAATAAACCACCCCAATCCAGTGAGTTGCATGTGTAAAACCTGTTCTCTCTAACTGTGTAATTGTACCTCAGCCTACTCATGTGTACTATTCATTCTAGTGCTAACCTTACAATAGCATGTCAACTGACCTTACTTGTGAGCAGAAACTGAAACTGTTATAAAGCATAGGGGTAGATAAGTTATTGAAAGTGAAGGACCCTTGCCGCACGAGTGTTTGGCATGCAGAGCGACCTTGTACTACTTGTAACTCAGGAAAACTCTCCAACACCAAGGAAAAGGTTAATACTGTTGTATATACGTGATTTGAAACAGGCGAAACCTGAGTTTATACCTGGTGAACATTTTCACAGTAAACAATGAATGTAATAACCAATTCAAACCTAAAATGTTTTAGGTTTTGAACTTCTATTTATCTTCACATAAACTACAAATAAATCTCTGAGCAATATATAGAAATATTTAAGTTATATTAAAAATAACAGCTAAGTTTAAGGGGCAGTGGTAATTAGATGCACTTCAATTTGCTCAACTCATATTAAGGAAGCTAGTAATAAATGCCAAATTGGAGAGCAGTTGAACAGTTTCCAAAAAAGTCATTAAATTTTTGTATTTTTACATGTTTTGATTTTAATGATAGAGTGGAAAAAGGTAAATTCAGAGAGGAGGTGGGTGCGTGAGCCCCAGGAGTGCACCCAAGTAAATTCCCAAAGTAGCAAACTGTGTTTCTGTCATAATAATATGAACAAACAACAAAAACAATGGCCTTCTCAATAATCGACTTGAAATTTACTCTCTCGATGTTTCGACTGGATGCTTTAACCTTCGTCAGGAATATGAAGACTAGCATAAGCTTGCTATATACGGGTAGCTAGTTATTCACCACATGATACAAACCACACCGTGGAACATGCATCCAGCACATGAACCGGATGTGGGAAAATATAATAAAGATAATAATAATAAAGACAATAATAATGAAATGAATACCAAAACAATATTAGAATAAAAAGTAAGAATAAAAAAATATAAAAAAATTATAACAATAGCCAAAAGCAAAAATAATAACAACAACAAGAATAATAATAATGAAAAAATAACAAAAAGACATGCTTGATATTAAAACATGAACAGAGAATGTTAAACAAATAAATGGAAAAATTGTGGTGGTGTGGCATTTTAAGTTCAGGGTCTTGAGAGAGGCCACCTAGCAGCCAGGCAAGTCCATTCCACAATCTCGATTGAACTTCTCACACTTTGGTGCTAGGCTTATGTGCAATGCCTCCTTCATCAGCACTTTCTGATCTGATTTAAGAAGGTGACTTTCCTCCAAAAAAATCAGATGTCCTTTGTCCCATACATGTTCAGCAATTGTGGATCTACCCTGGCAACTTCATATGATGGATTTGGATCGATCCTGACAACTTCATATGATGGATTTGGATCAACCCTGGCAACTTCATATGATGGATTTGGATCAACCCTAACAACTTCATATGATGGATTTGGATCAACCCTGGCAACTTCATATGATGGATTTGGATCAACCGGCAAATTCATATGATGGATTTGGATCGATCCTGGCAACTTCACTTTAGCACACTTTAAAGGCATAATTGATGTTCTTTCATTCTGGCCTTCAGTCTTCTGTTTATCTCCTTTATGTACTACTTCTCACAGCTACAAGAGATGCAGTACACAACCCATGAGTGCATACTAGCTCGTAATTCATTATTTATTCAGTTGTTCCCTCAGAGTTCTTACCAATCTGAAAATGACTCTGATGTTGAACATCCTGCAGACCCTCTTGATGTATTCAAGTGGGTGTGTATGCAAAACTCTATGATGCAGGCTATATTCACTTTCAGTTTAGTAGCAAAAAATCAATTTTATCGTACAATTTCATAATAATACAAATTTAGAAATCACTTACTGGAACAACCAATATTTTACAATAACCTTCTCAATAATCAATTTGTAATTGTATTATCTCAACATTTCGACTAGATGCTAGAAAATACAAAATAATTGTTGAGAAGGTATTTTTTTAATGTTATTATGTCAACTGAGAGTTTATTTAGAACCAAGAGTTGACAGGCATATTATTAACCCATAACTTCTCTTGACGTATAATTATATCGACTCGTCAATCATATTTTTGAAGTTGCAGATCCACCTGAAGTTGAGCCAACTATATGGTGTGTCACGAATTCATAGTAGCTAACTTAAAGATGGTCATAGAGGTATAGAATAGAGATGTTCTTGAGTCCAACTCAGCTATATTGTCTTACAGATTGCTCCTAAATTTCAGGAAATTATCAGGCAACAGATGAATAGAGTGTCATGCATTCACACACATGAAGATATTTATTTCCACCCTCCATAACTCTGTGACCATTCATCTAATCATGAATAGCTACTTATGTAAAATATTTACTGTAAGTTTTATGAGCTGTTTCCTCCTAGAATTGTGTGCAGATGTACACTATAATGAAGGTTCAATGGATTTTGTCTAAGCCATTCCAAAGTTATTAAACTTTTCACTTTCTCTCTCATGACTTTCTTGAGCAGCAACCTGAAGCTATTCTTTCTCTATGTCTTATATAAAGAAGCAGTGCATGTAATCCCTTGCATAGAGCATATACATTATGACCCTATATAACATAACATTCCTACACACTATATTTAGTTACTCAGAGCAAATGCTATTGAAGTTCATTTTGTTTTTTACTCCATGTGGTGCAGAGTGTCAGTATATTATTACTTTGGAGATATTTTAGATTAATTTTTCTTCCTCAGATGGAGCTTAGCATTACATCATCTTTCCCTCTCCCAACCGCATTATCTAGAGCCTGACTTTACTTAAATGATACAGATTGATGACCTATTCTGTGTGACATTTTATATAGGACTCTCGTGTGTATGTCTAGTAAAGGCGGAGTTTGGTTGGGAAGAAGGTGGAAGGAGGGTGAGGTGTTGATTCAGAACTGCATTATTACACAACTCTATATTAGAGAACACCTTTTTGATGATGTCGTCAACATGACTTGTAGAGTTACAAATGGTAAGGTCAGATGTCAGTCAGTGGAAACACCTCGGTATATGCCATTTCAGTCAGTGGAAACACCTCGGTATATGCCATTTCATCAATCTGTATTTTATGTATGTTAATCTGTGTCACAAACTTGTGGATCATGGATGAAACATATTTCCTTTAAAGTAGCTAGGTTAGTTAGGGAAATTAATTTTTTTCCGGTCATGACATTGTACCTGCATGCATGAACTCATGCATTGTAGCACCTTTTTCTATCTCCTCCACTTGACTCTTTGCACATGCTCGCAGGCTTTGGGTTGATTCTACGGCAACCATGTGTATGATAGTTGCAGAGCTTCCAAGATTGAAACAACACAAGTAATTGTTTACTACCTGCCATGCCACATGTAGACACGGCAATTCAGTCATTCTTCTGATGCATGTGTGAAAACACTGAAAACTGTAGTGTTTTAAGCTTTAGTGTTTAGTATTGAGCATACACATTGAACATGTTCTTATACAAAATGGTGTGCACATATACCAGATATTGCATAACCATCTCTTTATGTCATATATAATTATAGGAGCAATATATCTTTACATCTTCATTTAGCATACCAATGACAGGATTGTTGCACATAGTGAACATACAATAAACTGGTAGGGAACAGTATTTGGCCACTTGTGCAGCTACTGACATGCACAACCTGCTTGACTTCAGGGCCTGCATGTGTTTGCTTAGTTTCTTATTGCTGTAAGTGTGTTAGTAGAAATGAATCGAAGAGGTATATATGACTTCTTCTTTAAAGTGTGCTAGTGCCCCTTGGTCATAGTGGGAACATGGATCCATCATCTGCTCTCCTCAACAGTCAAGGACTTTAGAAAAGAAGTGTTGCTTGTGGTCCAGGCATTTCTGGAAATTTCCTTGTCTGTGGAACTCCTCCATCCATGTGTCTATCAGTGATTAGAGTTGTTGGAAAACGAAATGTACTTGGTCTGGCAGAGACTTTTTGGCATTGTGTTAAGTTACTCATTACTTGTTACACACACACACATACACACACATATGCATGCACACACACACACACAACACAAACAAACACTTACATATGCTTGTGCAAATGCACAGTTGATAACTACTCTGCTTAAAAATACAGCATGCAATATAAATATTATTACAGGATACTAGCTGGACAATTTCCCATGATTTCTTGCTACATAGCAGTTCTATACCCTGTCTAAAAACCACACAATCATTTTAAAAAGCACAGGTTTTGTAGTTTACATGAACAAAAATCACTGTCTTCCCTTACCCACTGAGCTAGCATCCTGACTCCATTAGTTGACATAATGTCACTTAGTTGAAGAGAGGATTAAGACAAGACCCTATATAAAGATGTCTTAGTCTATAGACAGTAATGGTTCAAATATATATACCAGTATACCTCAAAATACAGCTCTGTCTCGCTTTGTTCTTTCTTAATTATAGTAATGTCCATTGCAGTCTGAACATGATCAATATTAATTTTGTTAATGATGAAGTTGCAGATTGAACAGTGAGAAAATAATGATGATGATTATGATAATAATAATAATAATAATAATAATAATAATAATAATAATAATAATAATAATAATAATAATAATAATAATAATAATAATAATAATAATAATAATAATAATAGTAATAATAATAATAATAATAATAATAATAATAATAATAATAATAATAATAATAATAATAATAATAATAATAATAATAGTATAATAATAATAATAACAACAACAATAACAACAACAACAACAAAAACAAAAACAATAACAATAACAACAAATGATAATTTTAACTAAATATTGAGTTGTTAATATGAATACTAAACCCCAATGCACATTGCAATATTTAGGTCACACAGAATGAGCTCTCTGAATTAAACCTATATACAACAAGAATGGAACAGATTCTCTTATTGTAACTTGACATCAACTCCCTGTATTGGTTTGACCATTAAAAAAAAAAGACAAATGGCAAAGCTTATATCAAAGCTAAAACATTTTCTAGTCAGCTTTTGGCAGCCTAAATGGATAGTTTTTGTCATTATTAACTTTGAAATAGTTCTTCCGGTGTGCCTTAAAATCTGTCACTAAGTTAGTAACTGGCAGATGTAATCAGTTTCCAATTAACAAAAGCTGATGACTATGCTGATGCCCTTTCCTGGTCACCTTTGTGGATAAAATGCAAACCCAATTAAACCTAATGGGTGTCCAACTATAGTCAGCCACTAGATAGATCCACTTCTCTCTAAGGTTTTGGAGTACACTTAGAAGGGTTGACCTACACATTGATCTAAATTGCTGCATCCATACTTTTCAAAGTGGACTAGCTCGCAGTTGAAGACAACCGTTTGGTGTGGGGAAGAATAGTAATCATCCTCAATCCTTAAAAAAACATTGTCTTGATGGACTTCATGAGTACATGGTAGTGTATTGTGAGATGGTTGGGTTTAGACTAAATCATGTGACTTTGTGTCAGCCACCTGACAATGACTCGGTAATGCATTGGACGATCGACAGGACTTTCCTTTCAGTTGTCAAACCCACTTAAATGGGTGAAGTGACCAAAATATCCAGGAACACAGCAGATCACAGTAATAGTTCTTTGTCACCTCCTTGTTACACATGGAGGGCCTGAGAAAGTAGTTCTCAACAATGTATCCCAATTTAATTACATCTGCAGTGCTTGCAGATTTCACGAAGGGCAATGCAATTCTACATCTCTGTGGTTCTCGATATCGCTTTTTATCCAATAGAGATGTTCAGAGATTTTTCTATGCTCTGATTTGACAGTGGCTTACATCTTGGAGAATTTCCTCTTGTATTTTACTTCTCCTCGTAGTACCATGGAACCTTTTAAGCTGTTGATTTGTCAAAATTTACAAACCAAATGGAGTAAATTGAAGCCAGATAATGAACAACACATTAATCAATGCGAGATGAGACATTCATGATTAACATGGCCTCTAGACAAGTTTCAACATGGTCAATTTATGTAATGGTTAAGGACCTGCTTGTTGGACCAAACTGAATTCCTGGAGCCATAGTCGAAGAGTTGGTCCAGTGATGAAGCAGTGCATGCAGATCACCTGAACAACAACCCGGCTAAGGGAATTCATTTCAAATGTTTGTCTTTCTCCTGAAGGTGTTATTGTTGATTTTGACACTTCCTCGGCTTGTGTGGTACTTACATCCATTGGTATGTAATCAACCCGAGCCGATGTTGCCTTAATCTCTTCTCCATCTCATAAAATTATGCCAGGATCTTAATTAATGCCCCAATTCCAGCTCACTTGGAAACTTTAATTCTGTCTCCTAATACCTGCTCAACCACATGCCATTATACCACCCAAGAACACTGACCTCATGATAAGCTGATGTATACCAGAATTCTCTCTAGTAACTCTAACTTTGCTACATTATATAGAAAAACTTATGGCAAATGAACCTTTGTTCCATTTTGTCCTCACCATAGTCTATTGAACTGTGCATTGCACAGACCTATAGATTATTGTTACATTACTTTGTGTATCCCTCCCAAAATATGATTGTTGTATGACAGAAGTTAGTTAACATGACATAAAGGTTTCATTGCAGAATTGTCCACATACTCTTTATTGCTGTTTTGGCCTTCTTAAGGGTAGACACTAAAGTCCATAGCATTTCATTTGTATTGCGATTTTACAAACATTATCCCAAATTTCTGCATCTATTAGATCACATGTTTTTATTTTAAAAATGAAATGATTGACCATAACATAAATTGAACAGCGTAATTATTATGGTACATCCTATTTTGTGGGAGGAAGCCACCGGGCCAGGAGACAGAAAGAACTGCTAGTGAAGGAGGCATTGCACATGAGACTCGGTGTGAATGATTCAATTGAGATTGAAGAATGAAGTATGAACTTAACCTGGCTGCTGGGTGACCAATCTTAAGAGCCTTTAACTTAGAACCATGACCGCCATAATGTTTTTTCACTTATTTATTCATACATAAATAACTATGATATTATATACCAGTTAACCCAAGTATTGGTGCAGTATTTTCCCTATGCACAGCAACAGACAGTCTCTGGATGAGGTATGACCCTGCTTTCTCCTCACCAGTTGTTTATCCTTCTCGCATGCCCAAAACTTTCAGAAAAGCCAAGGCCTTTGGGCCCATTACCCCTGTGATTGCCACTGCTACTGGAATGAAAACATGTGTCTGGTTGAGGTGAGAATATTTGTTCGCCTTTCTGCTTGGGAAGCCCCTGCACCCACCTCTCTAGCAGTAACTACAATAGCTATAAGGTGTGTCCATACAGGTTGTGTCCCATACTAGCAGCTTGTTGCTTGACCAGCACCCCATATCGGGTATCATACCATCCAAACATGAGAGGCCAGCCGGTTGCAAATATGAGTGCACTCTGGTTCATGAGAGGGTTCCATGTATAATGTCATTTAATGCAATGGGACGATGATGTCCTTCACTCCAACAGCAGATGAGTCCGCGGGTAGCTAATTCATCCACTTCTATCCCACTATGGTGACACAAATAGTGCCTGCACAGAGGGACTCCTAACCAGAGGCCAACAGCCACTCTAACAGTGTCATTATCCATGCATAAGCCCATAGATGATTTTGATAGAACACTGAACCAAGCACCAGTCTCTATCGTTGATATACAATGAATCTGTTTATCTATAACATGTTTTCTTCCCTGAATTTTTTTAAATTTCCTCCATTCCCCCTTTTCATCACTGCCACATCTGGTCACATGCATCACACATGCCAGGGTGTGGTCTGCAACAAGTGGTGATTAGCTAGCTGCCAGTATATATCATCCTTATTCGAGTTTTAGCATCTCATTATTCCTGATGAAGTTTAGAGATCTAGCTGAAACATCGAGCGAGCAAGTTTTTTAAATTTACTAATGTAGTCAGAGAATATTTACACCCTTTAACTTTAACAATCATATTATAATTTTTATAATCTGTATTATATTTGTAGTTCGTTGATAAAGGTCCTGTGTTGTCAACATTGGTTAATTGTTATTTCATTGGTTAATTGTTGCCTTGTTTCATTTCTATTTTGACTATAGTCATCAAATAAAAATCAAGTAAAACACAATAATCGACTTAAATTATATTCTCTCGATGTTTCAACTAGATGCTCTAGCCTTTACCAGAAATATTATGTTATTATGTCAACTGAGAGTTCATTGAGAGAAAACATTCTTTGTCTCATCTGTGTATTGGGGGGTGTGATACACTATTTTAAAACAGCGGCAAAAAATATAAAACTCACTTCTTAGTGTCATAATCTGTGTTTTCAGCCAATTTTGACGTCCCAAAACACTTTGAGCGTGACAAAAAGGGCCCCCCTTCTCCCCCACCTCCAAGTCCATTAAAACTATCTTGTATCTCTCTATACCGCACTACTGATATTGATATTTGACCATTTTTTTTTTAAATTGCGGTTCCATTCTATATCACGCCTAAAACTCATTTTGGCAAACTTAGCATCACAAAGGCATTTTCAGTGGATATATTGACCCCCCAAATACTTCAGGAGTACCTTGAATTCTTCACAAGGGCAGTCAACCTGCAGCTTCAAAATCCGTTAAAACCATGAAATTTCTTTTTCAAGATCTTGCATTTATTAATCAATCAATTTCTCTATCTCTACATCCATCTATCTATCTATATCTCTATATATCCATTTATCGTCTACTTTTCCCCCACTTGTAACTTGCTTCATGATTTTTTTACTTGAAGACTACTTTCATCATGATTTTTTGACCTGAAGAGTGTCCAATATATTTCAAGGACAAGTCCCTTCTTAATTTAACTCCATCTATCTATTCATGCATCTTTCTACTATAGCCACACATAACTTACATGGAATGCGTCCATTCATCATAATTTTACTATTAGAAGACTCAACACTAGATAGTCAAACACCTGTAAGTGTTTTCAATGTCATAAACATGTTTGTGCATGTGCAATATTGAGTCTAGCTGAGTTGAGTCAGCAAACAGCTGCTTGTTTTCCTGCCATGAAGTAAGCAGTTGGCTTCCTCAGAAGTGTTACTCTTGACACAATAGTTAACAGCACAAACTTCAACAAAACCAGGTTATATACATAGGAATATATAATGCATGCATATCAGTTGGCTTCCTCAGATGCTGGTTGTTGTGACAATAGTTAACAGCACAAACTTCAACAAAACCAGGTTATATACATAGGAATATATAATGCATGCATATCAGTTGGCTTGCTCAGATGCTGGTTGTTGTGACAATAGTTAACAGCACAAACTTCAACAAAACCAGGTTATATACATAGGAATATAATTATAATGCATGCATATCAGTTGGTTTCCTCAGATGCTGGTTGTTGTGACAATAGTTAACAGCACAAACTTCAACAAAACCAGGTTATATACATAGGAATATATAATGCATGCATATCAGTTGGTTTCCTCAGATGCTGGTTGTTGTGACAATAGTTAACAGCACAAACTTCAACAAAACCAGGTTATATACATAGGAATATATAATGCATGCATATCAGTCGGCTTGCTCAGATGCTGGTTGTTGTGACAATAGTTATCAGCACAAAACGGATCTGAGTCACCAACAGTTGCACATTTTGCTACCAAGAAGTAATCAGTTGGTTTCCTCATGTGACAATAGTTAACAGCACAGACCTTCAACAAAACAAGGTAACTACTTATAATGCATGTATCTATGTGCACTCATCATGGACCATATCCCCTGATTAAGGACCACTTCCACTGATGGTCTGACTAAGGTTAACATCATAGATTTATCTTGGAACCACAAGATTACATGCACACACAATCATTGGGAAATAGATAGTGTAACCATTATTAGATAATAGTAAGAACTCGAGAATACTCAATAAAATTTCGTTGATATCATTTCCTTATTTAGTCATTTGCTGGTGTTTGGGTCTCACCTTACATGAGAAGAGAGAAGTTTTTGCTGTGTACACCAGGGCAGAGTCTGCCAGGCAGAGACAGGAACACCAGCTTCAAGAGAACCTGGATAAGATGAGTGGAGCCACACCTAACCCAATCATCATCCCTGAAAATGGAAGATGCAGGACAACCTCTCCACCCCATACCCACCTAGGTACATCACTTAGCTACTGATCTTAACCCTGCTTCTTTCCCTACAGATGCCATCCTACCCACTTACACTGAGGAACCTGAACATCCTGAGAAACAAGACACTGGTGACTAATACTGGACCACCTTCACAGACGATATCTTCCTAACACCCAAGGAGAAGATGAAGTTGACCAAGGCAGATAAAAGACATCCTACCCACTTACACTGATGAACCTGAACACCCTGAGAAACAAGACACTGGTGACTAATACTGGACCACCTTCACAGACAATATCTTCCTAACACCCAAGGAGAAGATGAAGTTGACCATGGCAGATAAAAGAAACAGCTCCAGTACATTTGCCTCCCCATCCGATGCCATTCACTCTCTGGAACAAGGACCACATAAGTTTCTCCAATAACAACTCACCCACCCATTCCTCACACTTGCCTGGCAGGCATCCTCCTCTGAGACCGTTATAGGGAACAAGCTCCTCTACAGAACTCAACACAATGAATAAGAACTCGCTACCAACTCATGCTCCCTCACCCCTACCATTCTTACGTGCTATGCTTGGCATAGTGTATCTCCATAGCTGCCACCTCAGCCAAAAGAAGACAACTGCTCATATCTTTCAGTGGTTCTATTGACCAGAGTTAACAACAGACATGCAACAGCCAATATCGCAATCAGTACCAGGAAACAGCCTACCCTTCAAGGTCAAAGGTACCCATCCAGCCCCTACCTATGGTAGATTGCCCATTCTACCACACCACCATGGATATTGTGGGACACCTTCTCAGATCCAAGTCGGGATACCTCTATATCCTGACAATATGTGATTATGACACCAGGTTTCTGGAGGCCATCCCTCTCAAGACAACCCACATCACCACAGTGGCAGAAGCACTTATCCAGTTCTTAACCAGAGTAGGTGAACTATCTGAGATCCAATGGACAGACTGTAACAGCCAACTGACCAAGCAGTTGTTTGCTCGGCTAGGCATCAGGGGTATCAATACCTCTCCGTAACACCCACAGACTGATGGCCTAGTCGAGCAGTTCAACAGAACTCTCAAGCAGTTAAAAACACTCTGGTAAAATTCGACAACCAATGGGATAATGCCCTCCCTTACCTCCTCTTCACTCCAAGAAGTTTTCCAGACAACTACAGGATACTCCCCATTCTAGCTCCTATAATGGCCAATGATCTAGGGGACCATTGGACTCCTCAAAAAAGTATGGGAAGGAGAGACACACCATCCACAGAAAAAATATCCTACAGAATGTGATGAATAGATTGGAAATAACCCAGGTGTTAGTCAAAGAGAATGAAGCGCTCAAAAAAGAACCAAAATACTTGGTATGACAAGACTGCACAAGACTGCTCCTTCTAGTCAGATGACCAGGTACTGGTTCTCCTACCGACGACCCAGAGAAGCTCTAGGCCTGCTGGCAAGGACCCTTCCGAGTAACCCAAAAGATCTCTCCCACTACCTACCTCCTCAGATCCCCTGCAGGAAAGAAAAAAGTATTCCATATTAAATATGTTGAAGCAGTGGTACCCACCTCTCCCAGATTGCCTAGCTATAGTGCTTGACTTCATGATCCTAGATGTCCATAAGTAGGTATTTTTATGTCACAAATCATAATGTAGACAGACTTATGATTAAATTACTGCGCAACAATATTCTGAACACACAAAAAAGCGTGCATCAAATGATAGAAAAAATAGCAAAATCTTCAGAAAAAAATTAGCTAGCAATGGGATTTCCCCCAAACCTGCCTCACAGGCTCTAAGTGCTTCATAACAACTTCATTGAGTGGTTTGTGACATATTCAGCAAAACACAATTATAAGTTGCACAATCATAAAGTAGCTTGTTACAGGCAATGGCAAGAACAACTCAAATTCTAAGAATGTAAAAATCGTAAAGGGAAATTGGACAAAAAGTTCAAGAAAAGAGATATGTGATATAATAATAAGCACGTATTATAAAAACCCTCCTGTGTGACTTGTATTTAACTGCATATTTCACTCCTTTACCAACCGTTTTCCCTTCTCTGAAGGCCCTCTCATACTCTCTGCACTTTTGAAAGTATTATCGTATCTATTGAAGGGCAGGATTGATTATAGGCTGTAGATGAGCCAGAGAGAAATTGGTATACTATCGCTTGTCCCCATACCCACTTGATGGGGTTCAATTCACAGTGAAATTTTGAGATAAACATCACGGTTTGGCCTACATCAATCAAATAGGGTTCAACAAGAGCGTCTTCTCTTCCACAAAATCACTGTGATTGGACAGGACTACTCTCATGGCTTCTCCACTCATCCTGGCAGTGTTGATGCAACACTCTTCCAGTCATTTTCAGTCCTTTTGGACAACCCCTACTGTCCACCATCTTTTGTGTCGATCCTGACCAAACTGTCTCCCTCATGCAGAGCTGTGCTCCTCCTGAACGGACATTCATATTCCTTAAATTCAAAGCAAAATGATGTGATTGTCAAGTGGAAATATAAAATTTCCAATGGCAGCTGCATCCTTCAAGTTGGCCATAAATTTCGGTGATGTCCAATACCCACCCCTCTTTGTCCCCATCATACTCGAGAAGAACACGTACAGTTGCTGGACAGTCTGGTTTGGTATGCCTCAGAGAATCATCGGATGAGATACAGACAAAGCCATCATGTTCTGTGATAAAATCACTCGCCATTATCCCAGCACCCTTGGTTTTGGGCTGGATGAAAGGCTGAACTTCTGTCCCCAGACCTATGTTTGACCTTCAAGATGCTTTCATCATGATAAATCATGATTAGCTTCTTTCTTATCTCGGCATAAACAGGTGTAGTAACGGCTCTCTCATCATTACATGGTGGTAGTGGAAGATGGGTGGAATGGAGGTCTTTGAGCTTCTTCAGATACTCCTTTTTGTAAGACACCACATCTTTACGCTCATGTCCATCCACATATGTTCCTGAATTATATTAAAGTTTAAGTGTGATATATACACAAAACAAAATGATACAAAACATATTTACGCACCTTTGTTGTGATTCATTGGGAGAAAGCCAAGACAATGAAGCTATTTGGTGGCTGTTCGAAAAGAAACACTCCTGGGATAATTAGGCGGCAAAGTTACAGAGGGAAGGAGCTGATCATTAATCAACTGGCAAAAAGACGTAGCCATCATGTTTAGGGCACCTATCTTGATTGCATATTCTCCCACCCACATCGATGCTTCAAGATGGATATCTTTATCATTGAAAAGGCAAAGTCTCTCATACTTGCCCTCCTTTGAGTTAGAACATATTCCCTTGTTGGAGAAGAAGTCCTTCTTGTATCTCCTGACAGTCTTCTTATTGAAGCCAGAGATACAAGCAGCTTAAATCACAGATTAGTAGGACTGCTAATAGGAATGTGTTGTGACTGTAGCCAAATTTTTGTGAGCCAATAAAAATCGAGCTAGTATATTGTAAATTGCAAAAACTCTTGCCGAATCAGATTACAGTGTACACTCTCACAGCAGCTCGCAACACAACTTTATATGCCTGGCTCATATGAGATTAATCTTAACACAAGCATATAGCTAGCCTGTAACTATAAAAATCTTGGAATGTGTGTGTGAAATTATGTGTGTATATTAAATAGCATCTTATGATGATTTTATCATTATAGTAACTTTCATATCTGCAAGTTATTTATATATATAAATAAGGCAACTGCTTCAGCACATTTGCTTGGCAGTGCTTGAGCTTCTGGCCATTTCGTGAAATAATCAATTAATATGACAATTTAGTGTTTCCAGTCTCATATATATCTGGTTGCTGTATATAGATACCTGTTTCCAAACTTCAGGTTCCACGGATGTTGGATAGAGAAGTGCAGAGGATTTGGTAAACTTGTCATTGACTCTCTGACATTTGTCACAAGTCTCTATTTCTTGTTTAACATCACTGGTCTCATGTATTTTTTAACAAGTCTTGTGCAATGTTTTGTCTCGACCCATATGCACCTAGAATAAGATGTGGGGGCAGCAAAGTCATAATACATTAATGGTTGGATGTGGATGGATGTGAGTGTGACGCTCCTACACCTACCCAGCTCGTTAGTTATACAAGTTGGGGAGAGGCAGCCCTTATGCCCAAGTCTGTCTATGCTAGTCTATTCCCACTAGCACCACTCCTTGGACAAAAAGCAGTCACCCCGCACTAGTGACTGTAAGACCCTACTCTCAGTCCCTTAACTGAAAGTGACCAGCCTTAGCTGGTTCAGTAAGTTTTAGAGTAAAACAATATAATGGCACAAACGAGGTGTGCCACCTTTACAATATAACAATACACAAGAATCTAAGATCTCAGTTCAATACTCAACTAAAAGAAACCTCTCTCTAACAATAACAGTCCCATTCCTTTTATCTTTTTCTGGCTGTTTTGGTCACTGCTCGTCATGAAAAGCGTCTGGTGTTCCTCTTCATGAACATTTAAGGACTTGTTGGAGAGCTGGTCTGAAGTCGACAGTGGGGATGTTGACCAATCAGCTTCTCCCAACCAATCCTGTGAGCTCTCATTGCCACCATCCTCCCGACTGTCTTGCAGTTGTGTAGTCCTCTGGCCAATCAATCCATTTAAGCCACTTCCATCGGCTTTGGTCCTTGATCTCTGCACGGCATGCACTCATCAGGCCTCCTGTCCACAAACACTTGCCTACACTCATTAGTGTCTTCTCTAGTCAGAGCCTTGGCCTCTGACAGTGGAGCCAGCTGCCTTAACTATTAAATCCACAACCTCGCGATACAACTGCAGTCTACAAAAAATAGTCAACCTGTTAGAGATGGTATTATTGTGGGTGTGGTATGTAGATATTTCCTGGCATGTGAAGACTGCAACTATGCATCACACTTCCTTCCAACTCAGTAAACTTCAGGTTGAGAAAAATTGCCATTAGGGCCTGTTGAGAAGATTTTAACATGCGGTCTATATAATATATTTTGCAGCACTAGTAGTAGCTTTTTCTTGGTGACTGGCTCTTGATCATTCCGGGACTTTTAAATGAAACTGATAGAGCATGGAATCCAGCACCAAGAAAGCATGCCTACCAATAGCCACTGGTATAAGCGGTCAAAGTTACATCAGATAGCCTCCCTCAAGGAATTAATATGAGTTGCACAGGAGAACTACACTGAAGAAAGCAGCAGAGAAAAGTAAGGACTCCATAATCGATACCCATTTCAAGCATTATCATTAGTCAAAAATATCTATATTGGCCGTGTTTATGCCACTTCCCCCCCTTCCCCCCCACCATTCACTCAATACTAGGATTTGGTGACAGGGAGTCACCGAATACTGGGGATCACCAGATCCTTCCATTCACAATATGATGGATGGCAATCCATTTCCGCATTGTGCAATCCATGTTGTGCTTGATGTTGAGTATGACAGTGATGGAAGGCAGTACTTGCAGTGAAAAAGAGTTGGATTTGATTTTGCTTGGCGAGATCACTAGCTGAAATGTTTTTATTAGCTGGGAATAGGTTACCTGGAAAGCCACTTCCTTCCAGACATTTCCTTTGTCTGCATAGCCTCTAGTTGAGACTAGCCAGAAAATTCTCGAGACATCATGGATAATAGAGTGCAAAGTCCAACACAGGATTCTGATCGCAACGATGGATGCATGAATTGACTCTCCGCATTGTAAAGAGGCGATGTAAAGCATTATTTACAGTACATGTGCACTATGTTCACGAGGAAGGGGGGAGGGGGAGGAAGGGGAGATGGGGTGGGCGGTGGAGGGGAGGGGGATGCCTAATGCAGTCCCCCACTACAAAAAATTGCATATCTGAGTTTTCCATGTTTCAGGCTTCAACTCAACGAAGTGCAATGCCTGGAGGAAACGCCTGATTGATCATGGTATCAGTAAGTTAACCTAAGCAGCATTAGACCAGCTTATATAAACACCAATAGCAATAAAGCATGCTGGGTTTTGTGTGATTTCCTATACATTTCATGAATATCATTTAGGAAGTGAACACTGTCCTATCTCATGAACATCTCTAGCAGTAATGCTAGGCTGTGCAGATTAAAAAAAAAATTGTGCTAGTTTAGGCTTGAGATAGTAATGGTGGTCAATAAGTAACTTATAGGCGGTTAATTGAACATGACATTCTGTATTATACACTGTGTCAAATGTTACACTGGAATGACATACAAAAACAAGCTCTTGTGGCTTCAGATTGTTTGCGTTGTTTCATTGGTTGGCTGGTATGCATTTGTTAGTGTTAGTCTTGTAATTTATGAATTTCTATTTTGTGATTAATGTAGTTTATGTTAATTTTTATTGTTTATTATAACAATAATAAGTATTATAAACAGTCAATATCAGAGTCTATTAATACCTAATTAATTCATGCAATTATTATAATTACTACATATATTTTACATTAGAAGTCATAAAAAGTAACATACCCAAATACATAAACCATTGGACCGACTTGACTATACGATGCTATCTAGTACACGGATTGATTATGACTTTCTCGACAAATAACTCAAATTTTCTTCTCCGCTGGATCCTCTAGCCTCCATCTATATAATATATTGGAATGACCAGCAGAAAAAGAATGTAACAAGACTCACGGATCAGCTAGATGATCCTTTACCATTTACAATAATCTAAGTTTTAACTCATTGTGTTGTAGATGGATGTTTCCATTCTTTTTTGACATGTCAATATTTTTTGTTATTGTTCTACTTCCAGTTTTTGGTTTTTTCTTAGTGTTCATTAACACCTAATTAACACATGTTGGATCAAATTACACCCACACAAATAATGACAATAACCTGACCAAAAAACAAGAACAAAGTCAAGGAGGTGGAGATTGTTTTCTTCCTAGTTTTTAATTTTTATTGTTTCTTTATATTATAGTTGAGTTGTGGACAACTACACCAAATATGAGCTTCGGGGTTTCCAGGACTTTTAAACACTTTTTCTTTCTAATTTTCTTGAACACTATGCTTATCAGTACATGCTATGCTTTGTTGTTGTTGTTGACTGTGTATATATGTTAGTCCAAATACTTGGTAACAGTCGCACAGGAGAACTCCAACCAACCTAACAGCAGATGTTTTGGTAAAAGATTCACTACGTATTCTTTGGACTTGGTATGAGTTTCCCAGCGGCTAGAACTCCAGAAACCAAACAGCAGAATTGAGCATGGTTCATCAGGTCTGCTTCTAATACATCATGTGAGGTCTTTACTTCTATTTTAGTTATAAAACAGCATGTGAGCTATCTTGAATGCATCATCGAGAGGCACTGCTACTCAAATCTTTTCATGGTGCAGGAATGAACCTAGCGCTCAAAAGGGCTTCCTGGCAGGAATTGATGGGGTCATGAACATCTTGAGTCCATGCTCCAGAATGCCAAGGATTTCAATCTTTTGTAGGCCCATGACCTTCATCAACCACAGAAATACATTCAGCTGCATCTCTTATTCATTCCTTGTGTTGTCATATATCAAAGTCCCAAGTCCTCTCTCTTAATATGTATTTGAAACTGGTTCATAAGTGTCAACCTTGAAATTTGTCATTTATAGGGAAAAAACACCTTAGCCAAATTAGTGAGGAGAGCAAATGCAATTATATTTTTCACCTACATAACTCAGTATTCTCCGTAAGTTTTCTTCTTTTATAGACACAGTTTGTAATATTGAAGATGGTATCAGAATATAGTCCATACTTTGTTCTTCTAAGTTATCAATTTCCTCATTAGGTACTAGAGCAACTGAAAATCTATTTGCTAAACAAAGAGTAGAAACTAATATAGCAAGTTTATATTTTTGTGGCATCAGAATAGAAACATTTTTCAGGACATGATCAGTGAAACTGAACATTTGCAAAATAGTAGAGGCTACAGCCTTGTAAAATAGTAGTAGCTACAGCTTTGTAAAATAGTAGAGGCTACAGCCTTGTAAAATAGTAGAGGCTACAGCCTTGTAAAATAGTAGACGCAACAGATTTGCAAAAGGAAGGAAAGAAAGATTTTTCCAACTGTGAATCAATGCCATCCCCCTCCCTCCAAAAAGCCCATGATTTATGGCCCAACGCCTAGATTTTCATCCTTTAATTATCAATACTGGTGTGGTGGTCCTCAGAATCAAGACTTCGGCTTGAGGAGAGGGTGACATTGAAAAGTTAATTGAAAGGTGGCATTGAGCTTGCAGAGAGAACCAAGGGCATACTCAAGGAAGGGAAAATGCAGCCTTGTCTATAAGCTTTTCAGATGTTTATTCAACCTCAGTACTCAAGCAGCATGGTTATTCTCAAATAATATATGCACACAACGCATCCCACTGCTGTAATAGATTGTTAATGACCTACAGTCAACAAGTTGGACTATGTTTTAACTTCTTTAGTTCCTTCGCCGCAATCATATCCTGGAATCCCAGCAATTCTTCTTTGTATTTTACTTTTATCAAAGAAGTAATAGAAATCAACAAGAACATTAAGTGACAGTGCTTCAGTGCTATATAGCAGCAAGACATAAACTAGCTAGGTGGCATACACAACCAAGACTGAACAATTTGCTTCTGTTTTATCTGGGAATGAATCATTAAAGGTATCTGATACCATTACCCTCATCATACAGGATTATCAGCATATCCCCTGACTAAGGACCACACACCCCTGATGGCCTGACTAAACTTAAAAGGATTAATACCATAGAACCACAAGATCGCATGCATGCACAATTAACCATATTAGACAATAGTGAGAACTCTAGAATACTCTGTAAACTCATTGCTCATGTTGTTATCATTTCCTTATTTAGTTATTTATGTGCTGGAGCCAGCCAGCGGGACTAACTGGCTCATAATGACAAGTTTTGATGTAGGACATATATCTACCAATACTGCATAAGCTCCCTTCAAGTGCTACATCCCTACTCTAGTGAGGACAGGCCTGTAGTATAAGGTCTCCATTCCACACAAGGATCAACCTTCACAACACATTTTTTCCACAGGCACTGTGAAATGAGGATGAAGTACTCCTTTCATTAATCATGTTTAACTGAACTAAATTTGGTAGCAATCTTAAAATTATCTGGAAACATACCAGAGATAAGATCCATGAAGTGGTTAGCAACTGAAAAACAGAGAGTTTGCAAAGAGTACTTCAGACCTAGTAACTGACTAGCTGACTTATCCATATCATGATTTCTTCACAGTACCGAGCCCACCATAAGCATAATTATTAAAATCAGTGCGGTAAACATCACAACGAGTAAAGGTAGGCCCTTTTTTACTTGGTGACATAGCTGTAATGTTCAAGTATTATACATGTATTACTAATCACACACACTGTATCAGTCACGTTGCATAGACATTGCATCATCATTACGTAATGATTGTGACACATTATTATATCACGTGATGGAAGAATGAGAAGTTTTTATACTCGTGTTATAACTGACTAAGTACGTTCAACGGTCTCAAGAAATCTAGTCCCATCAGTTGGCCTAGACGGATATAAAGACAACCAGATAAACAATAACTATCAATCTTCGATTATACTTGTATCCCTAGCCTTTTTAGATTCTAGATGTTCCAGGTCCATCATCAATGTCAAATTCAGCCATAGCTTAGTATTTGACACTTCCAGAAGAAGTAGCTGTCCACTGTCAGCTGATTATCATACTCCATTGGCTGTAACTCCAACCACCGGTACATTTCCTACAAGCAGTTAAAACTATATTGTTATTATGAAGATGGGCATTGAGAGCCCAAAGACGTTCGGAAGGATAAATCATCTAAGCA
This sequence comes from Cladorhizidae sp. MBARI D1340-BT2, assembly GCA_028752905.1. Lineage (NCBI taxonomy): Eukaryota > Metazoa > Porifera > Demospongiae > Poecilosclerida > Cladorhizidae > Cladorhizidae sp. MBARI D1340-BT2. Next base: position 9,014,677 of record JAQNBH010000016.1, on the reverse strand, counting down.
TCTAAAAGAAGGGCTGTACTTCCAAAACAAGGAGAGTTGACACCTATGCTGGCTACTTTAGTCAGTACCAAGCTATGGATGGAGTATGTAGGGGCATATTTCAAGATGACACTCTGTCTCCGATCCTGTTCCTTATAACTTTTAACCCGATCGTTAAATTTGCTGGATCAATGCTATCTAATTCCATCACAATCTTAAGGTGCCTGGCTCACCAGGTCTGCCACCAGCGAGTGCCCACTTGTATATATATTGAGTGGTCAGAGTTGAGCTCTTCAGATCCTCCTGGTTGGTACCTGGGTACCATGCAGTCCTTTATGAGGGCCGAGGTGGTTCATAGGTAATGATACAAGTGAAGTGATTGACCTTCACACATTCATGTGATGGTAATGTGATGGTAGGTTTTTAGGGATGATTCAAGTGAAGTGATTGGTGATTGGCCTTGGCCTTCACTCAGTGAAGCGGTCACTGACAAGGAAGAGCAGTAATTGTTACCTGCGATTGAGTGTCCATCTACTGGTGTTCCCATTAAAGAAAGTCAGAGTGATGGTGGATCAGGATAAATTTGGAGCTTCTCTGGAGCACAAAGTAGAGGCCTTTGCCAGTGACTTGTCTCTCGTCTCCAACTTGAATGAAGAGATTGATTCAATGTGTCATTGACCTGGATCTGGAGGTAGGCCAGACAAATGTTTGTTTCTAGTGATCAAGAGAATGGGAAACCAGTCAGGAAGTCTTTTTCCATGCATGATGGATCTACAACCTGCATCAAAGACCACCATACAAAGTTACTTGTTGAGATTGTGGGTGACTCTTCCATTCCATTGCAACCAACTAAATGACAGTCAGTGAAATTACTTTCCTCACGGGAACTTCAAAGTATGAGTTTTATCAGAATAACCTTGGGTCATCTTTCACTTGGCCGTGAATAATTAACTTCAGTGCCTCAGACAACTCACAAGTCCAAGCTAGAGTGACTAGACTAATAAAGAAGTGGTTTCCACTACCTAGGTGTGCCACTCTCTCAGCACTCTTTCGTCTATAAGTCCCATATTTTCCACAGAGTTTTGAGAAAGCAAAGCTCAAGGGTTGGTCATCGTCTCCTCCTCTCTCGACCCACTCATTTCTGAACTGAACTGTTTGGAAGCAGTACAGAAAAGCCTTTCAGTTCCAGATTTTTGTGGCAGTCTATTCTGCAGTGGTAAAGTCAGTAGCTGAGGACACACCTCATAAGGGCAAAGTCATCAAACAGAGTTGCAAGTTGGAGCTTGAAATAATTAACTGCAATCAATGGAAGGACAAGCTGGATTCTCTTTCTGTGCAGAGAAAGTTTACAGACATTGTGGAACATAAGCCAAAGAGTAGAGTCTGGAACAGGATAATAACTGGTTTACTGCCAGGCCAATTGTCCTTCTTGTTGAGGGCAGATGCTGATTGTCTACCAATCTCCTTGAACTTTCATTGCTGGAATTAGAGTTCAATCTCTGCTCAAATCATTCTCCCACCACCAAGCACACCCTGAACTGGTCAGCAACCGGTTGCAAGCAAGGCTTCCTGCCTGAACGTCACCACTTCCATGCTAACCTTCCAGACATGAGAGATAATGCTTCACCACCTGCTACCATCTGTTTCAACATCTCATCCTCCTCAGCATGGTCCAATATGGTTATTATTGCACCAGATGTAATATTGAAAATGTCAGTTGGCTAGAAGGAGAATAGAGGGAAAGTCTGCTCCCTCATATTAGACTTTGAGGAGAAGAGGCTGAAACTCACATTTTTGACACTTGAGAATAGTTTCACGTCTGCTTTTCAAAGTATGAAAGAGTTGCTCAAAGATAATTTTTTATGCACACAACAGTGACTCATAATGCCCCTTCACACTCTAATCATCCAGCCCTCCCCTTGTTTTGGTTTCCTGTTCAGTACTATTATAATAATTATTATTATTGTTGCTGTTGTTATTGCCAAACACAGAAAAGCATAGGACCCTGGGTGCCAAATATTAAGTATCTCCTGCCACTTGAGCACATTTCCCAAAACATTAAACAATCTATCTACCCTACTCAACATCATGTTCTTCGTGGTAAACTATATTCCAAACGATAACCATGTACCCACAATGCTGATGGCTATAGGTTACTCATTACTTTCTCACTGACTCCACCAAGGGGCAAATCTTTCAATGATTTGATTATTCTAAAGGCCCATTATGACCCTAAACTGCTGATGGAAGCAGACCCTAAACTGCTGATGGAAGCAGAAAGGTTTCGTTTCTACCAGAGGAAGCAGTGGGGTGATGAATCTATTGCTGAATTTGCAGCTGATCTTCGAAGGATGTCAATAAAATGTGATTTTGGTACTTTTCTGGATGAGGAATTACGTGACCACCTTGTAAATGGCGTGAAGAGGGGTCAAATTCAACAGAAATTGCTTCGAGAGATCGATCTCACAAGACAACAGCTATGGAGAAAATTTAGATTCTGGAACAAGCCAAGAGTAATTTGCAGGATATGAAGTCTGGTGGCTCTGCACCAGTGCTAGGGATTAAGCAACCTCCAAATAGTTGCTATCGATATTCTTGGAAGTGTAATGAGGCAAGTGATTGCCGATTTAAGGAAGCTCAGTCTTACCATCATGGACAGACAGGACATATTGCACCTGCCTGTCAGTACAAACAGTCAGTTCAAGAATTTCAGGACAAGAGGTAGCCTGAGGAAGAATCAAAAAAATTATTATTGGGTCGCAACAGAGCAATTGCCAGTGAAGGATCCAGGTGAAAATGATATGCCTATCTTCACCACCAGTAAGCACTCCACTAAGCCAATCTGTGTCACCCTGTTTGTAAATGAAAAGCCACTAGTTATGGAAGTGGACACAGGAGCTGCTGCCTCAGTTATATCAGAGTGCACTAGGGGGAAAATGTTTCCATTCAGCAAGGTCAAGAAGTCGACTTTATTGCTAAGAACTTATACTGTTGAACCCATGAGAATCTCAAGAGAGAAATACCTTTTCTGGTCAGATATAAATAACAGAATTTTGATCTTCTGACATTAATGGTGACTGAAGCCAGCCATCACTGCTAGGATGTGACTGGTGGAAATATGTGAACCTTGACTGGAGAAGCATCTGAATAGTGAGCAGTTGACAGAAGGAAGCAAGAAGCCTAAAGGAGCCTTAAAGAACTCCTGCAGCAGCATCAGTTTCAGATGAGTTAAGTACCAATATACACTATCGGGCTAAGCTGAGTATTAAAGAGGGTGCCAAACCCAAGCTTTTCAGACCGAGGTCCATTTCATTTGCTATAAAAGAAACATTGAACAGGAACTAGACAGGCTAGAGAGAGCTGGAATAATAGAAAATATACCTTATAGTGAATGGGTAGCTCCAGTAGTGGCTGTTCCAAAGAAAATATGTCCAAGTTCAGTTGTGTAGGGATTATAAGGTTACAGTGAATCCAGCTGTGGATGTTGGGCAGTACCCTTCCTAAGCCTGGAAACCTTCTTGCCACATTGGCTAATGGGAAGTACTACTCTGGATCTCTAACATTTGTGCAAATCAGCTTCTGGTAGATGACAAGTTTCGCAAATTTGTGACTATAAACACACATCATAGTTTATACTGTTACAGTCGGCTCCCTTTTGGCATTGCTTCAGCTCCTGCTATTTTTCAACAAATGGTGGATAGCTTCCTACAAATAATACGAGTCATATGCTATTTAGATGATATTCTAGTAACTGGTACAACTAAAGCTGAGCATCTTGAAACCCTTGAACAGGTATTACATTCACTCCGGGAACATGGAGTTCAAGTTAGGAAAGATAAGTGCAAGTTAACGTGTGCTAGCGTTGAGTATTTGAGGCACCGCATGGATTCTGACAAACTGAACACCACAGATGCAAAACTCCAGGCCATATTGCAAGCTACGCCTCCTCAGAATGTGCAACAGCTTAGGTCATCTTTATGTCTCCTGAATTATTATGGAGCATTTCATATCCATTATCCTGAATCCACTTAACCATTTTCTAACTGCAGATGGAAGTGGTCAGATGACTGTTTTCACAGTTTCCAATTAGCCAACTTCTCATCATCGCAGGTTCTTGTTCACTATAACCCATTACTCCCTCTCAAGATGGCTGGTAATGTTTCTGCTTAATGGGTGGGAGCAATCATGTTGCATCTTATGCCTGGTGGTTCTGAGTGACAATTGGATTTACATCAACAACTCTCTCTGTCAGTGAGCGTAATTAAGCACAGGTTAAAAAAGAGACACTCTCACTAATTTTGGGGCTGAAGAAATTCCACATCTATTTGTACAGCTGTAAGAAGGGAATACCATCTATGGCTGCTGCAAGGTTGCAGAGATAGGCAGTACTGCTATCAGCATACACATATCAAATAGAATTTCATGGTAAAAAGGCCCATGCCAATACTGATGGCTTATCATGCCTGACTCTTACCAACACATTTACCACACTCTCTGGAACTACTACAGACTGTAGCATCTTCAACATTTCACAAATGAACAGTCTGCCTAGGGAGCTTAAAGCTTCTACCAGAAAAGACATTGTTCTGAACAAGATGTATTCTTATAGTACGGATGGCTTAACTCACCTGACATGGTTTTAGGACCATTTTGGTCTCGTAATCAGGAGTTGACACTAGAGGACGGTTGTCTCCTCAGGATGTACGTGTTATGGTACCAACAGAGCTGCATATGAAGTTATTGGGAGGAACTACATTGTGATCATCCTAGGATTTGCAAGATGAAAGTTTTTGCCAGGAGTTATATGTGGTGGCCATGAAGTAGGGCATGTGCTACATTAATGTGGGTGTCCTCCAACCATGCTCCAGATTGGAGAGTTACGAGAAAGTCTCTGGATAACTCTCTGCAGCTGACAAGCTGTTTGCATGGTAGGCATCCACCATTGATCATCAGTAGAGTCTGGGTTGCACCAGTCGCAAAACAATCTGTCTCTATATGTGAAGATTCCATAGAAATGCACATCTTTTCTGGTCATTGGTCCTGGTCCATAGTGTGTGGGTGGTTGGACTGGTGGTAGAATGACCATGCTTTGTTTCTCAGTATGGTCAAGAAGTGGTTTGTTGAGATGAAGGCTAAGAGTTGACAACATACTAAGGTTTGCTGTGCACTGCCTCTTCCTTGGTGGACTCCTCTCTGCAATATTCATGACCATATTCAGATGGTTTCCTGGACACTAGTATACTAGTTTCACAATCAAAGTCACACTCCAGATCAGTGGGAGGGGGTGAGGGGTGGGGAAGAGGGGTGAGCTTGTCTGCAAGCTTGCATAGCCATCTGAGTGGTGGGTGCACATCACCTACAAGATTGTCTTGAAACATGGTTTCATGACCTGGTATATTATGGCTCAAGTGTAATATCATGCCGAGATGAGTTACAATTGACAAGGGTTGAGAATAGTTTCTTAGATCTCATTCAATACAAGACACAACACAATCCAAAACACTGGGGTTCTCCTCTCTCTTTTCTAAGGACCCTTCATCCTGGATACAACACATCCTGGATACAACACACAAATCTATACATAGATATTACAAAGTAGATAAGTAACCAAAGGAAACATGTGCGTCCTAATTACAAACAAAAGATGAGAGCAGTTCCATTGTGGTACAAGAGTTATCAACACCTATGCCAAAAGTATGCAATTGAGTTCAACAGTGTTGCACAGCTCCCCTCCAAATAGAAATCCGCCCCTGATTTAGCGATCAATGTGTGACCTCTGGCAATAGTCGATCTGGAGGGTGACGAATTCATTGAGGGTATCGAGGAGGAGTTGTCGTGGGTGTTAAAGGCGGTTCCTCCATCACTGGTGTGGGATTAGTGCCAATTGGAGGATCAATTTTAGGTGGAGGGAGTTTTTGCATGTAGGTCTCTGTTGAGGAGGTAAACGAATATCATACGGGCATAATTTGAGCCGATCAAAGTGTACCACTGGTCGATTGGTATGGTTTCGAATGTTTTGTAGTTGATACACTGATTCTGACAAGCGTTTTACAACATGGAATGGGCCTGCCCATGGTTGATGAAATTTCCTTGCTATTCCCTTTCGTCTGACAGTGGTATGCAGCCACACCAAATTCCCTCGATCCAATGTTTTTTATGAGCTTTTTCGTTACAGACTTCCTTTTGTCTCTCCAGCTTATGACTAGTCCTTTCTAGCACTCTTTGATAAGTTTCTTGTAGGGTCGACTTAAGATGATCTACATATGCAGTTGTAGAGATGTGGTTTGGCTCTGACGGGGCTGTACCATAAATGAGCTCAAGGGGCATTTGTACTTTGCGTCCATACATGAGAAAAAATGGGGAATAGCCTGTGGTTGCCATGAATGCTGGTATTGTAGGCTAGACAGAGAGGTCACAGCTGCTTCACCCACTCGAAGGGGTGTCCAGTCGCGCTGGTGGCTAACATGCTGATAAGTGTGCGGTTGATGTCTTCTCCACCAACCAGAGAGGTGACAGCAATCTTCACCTCATTGCCATGGCTGTCCCGACCACACTGCTGGCAAGCTAACTGAGATAAGGCATCTGCATTAGCATGTTTCTTTCCTGGCCGGTGGAGAATGACGATTCGTGCAAGCATTCCAGCCACCGTGCCATCTGACCTTCAGGTTCCCGGAAATTCTTTAACCAAGTGAGAGAGCCGTGGTCAGTACGGAGAGTAAATTGTTCTCCAATCAGGAAATGTCGAAAATGTCTAGCGAAGACTACTACTGCGAGTAGTTCTCTCCTGGTCATGCAATACCTATGCTCTGGTTTGCTGAGCAGTCTTCTAGCATAGGCAATCACACATTCCCTATCACTCTCATCAAGTTGTGACAAGACAGCACCTATTCCAGTATCACTTGCATAAGTGTCTAACATGAACGATTTGTGGAAGTCAGGGTAAGCCAACCCTGGGGCGGAGATTAGATATGTTTTGAGCTTCTCGAAGGCCTTCTGAGTTTACTTAAAATGAGCATTATGCTCGGTGAGACGATGGAGGGGATGGGCGATCTCAGAAAAATCACGGATAAACCGTTGATAATATCCCACCAGACCAAGAAATTGCTGGACTTCCTTGGTTGTCGTGGTGGTTGGCCACGATACCAATGTAACCTCATGCTGGAAGAAATTGCACTTCTTGGGCTGCAACCTTAAGCAAGCTCAACAGACGCTCAAAAACAGTGCTCAGATTTGCTAAGTGCTTCGAGAATGTCTTCCCTGGGATGATTACATCATCTAGATAAACTAAGCATTGCGACCACTGTAAGCCAGCCAGTACTAGATCCATCAAACGCTGGAAGGTTGCTGGAGCATTGCAGGCATAACTTTGAACTCAAATAAGCCCTCGGTTGTTGTCAGGAAACTCCCTGACAGCTAATTACCCACAAGAAGACACACAAGCGAGAACAATCAGCTACCACACACAGGAAACCACACTACAAACCCACAGAGGGAATGAGACTTATATTGGTGAAGAATTAATAAGAAGAGAAGAAGACTCACCTGATTCGAGAACTCACCTGACTGGTTTGAAGAGTGGAGTGATGAAGCAGATACACATGGAGGGAGCTGATTGGTTGCCAGGAGAAGTGTCCATGGTAACGGATGACAAAAATGGAGGACTGGCTCGAATAATATAAAAAAGGAACTGTTGTCAAAATAACGAGAGAGAGTTAGCTAGAGAGATTCTCTTGCTTGTACTGTTTGAACTAAGAACTGAGTGATTGTGGTATTCTGTTATTGATTTATAATATACCAACCTCAAGGAGAATTGGGTTAGTTAGCAAAAGTGGCTAACTGACGGGACAGGCTTGAGTAGGCTACTTGGTGAGAGAGACCAAGGGGTAGGCTCAGGTGTCGGGTGGAAGTTGTGGATTGACAGTGGGCAAAGCGCTGCGCTGTTCAAAGGACAATTCCATTACAGTGGTGGCAGCGGTGGGATCTTGTAGAGTCAAGATTCCGAACCAAGCTAAGACTAGCTAATCAACTGTCTTAGTGTGAGAGGTCTGTAACTAATCTTTGTACCAGACCTGAGGTAAGAGGTTCTGGTAGGGTGCAATTGTTCTGTAAGAGTCGAAGTCGCTACTAGACAGAAGTTGTATCGTTGCAGAGCAGAGGTAGCTAACAGGGTGAACAGCCCTAGTGATCAGTGCCGAGCGGACTTGAAAAGCCTAGACCCTGACTGCTAGGTCCAATATCTTGTCGAGTTGTTTTCTGATCCTTAGTGGTCAAGTGCATATTGCTGTTGTTATAATCTTAGTGGTTTTACGAGCTACTATTAATTATTTTTTTCTCACTCGATTGTGACCGTCTCAACTACAATGGCGGAAGAACGTAACCGAGCAGGAGAGGATCGTCGTCTTCGGAGCCAAGCACAGCCCCCTGAGCTAGAAGAAGGTGGATACGAACCCATGAATCGGTTCATGCAACAATGGCTCCAACTAGAGCAGGGACGAGCTCAGAGAGAAGAACAGCGTTTGGCTCGACTGGAGCAACAGAAGGAGGAAGACCGCCAGCAAGCTGAGGAGAGAAGAGTGCAGAAAGAGGAGGAGAGAATTGCAAGAGAAGAGCAGAGACGGGAGAGTGACCGCCAGCAACAAGCCCAGCAAGAAGATCGTTGGGAACAGCTTCTCGCCCGTGCTCAAGGAGCAGCAGCTGGGAGAGCACCTGCACTTCCACCCCCACTGCCCAAACTTACCCTACAAAAATATGTCGAGGGAACCGACGACATGGGAGCATACCTGGAAATGTTTGAGGTAACGGCTGGAGCTTCAGGTTGGCCTCAGGATCAGTGGAGTGTGTATTTAAGGAGCTCCCTGAGTGGCCAAGGATTGGTAGCAGTAGCAGCCTTAACAGCGAGGGACCAGGCTGACTACCAAGTGGTAAAAGAGACCCTCTTAGCTACATACCATATCTCAATGGAAACGTACAGGAGGAAGGTGTTTGAAGTAACCTTCGACACAACCAATCCAGAAGCGTGGCTACGAGCGTACCGACAGTCCTTCACACAGTGGATCGAAGCCACTAACAAACCAGCATTCGAGGCAGTACTCTATGAACTAACCATCAGCAAATTGCCTAGATGGCTACAGACGCAGATGAGGAACTTGAACCCAGTAGACTACAGAGATTTGAGTGAAGCAGTGGTTCGGTTCCTCGGGAACCAGCGCAAAGAAGGAGAGGTGCCAAGGAGATCAGAGAGAACAGATCGATTTAGACCTGCCCCCGCACTCCGTGAGGACACACCATCCAGACATCGAGGACCACAACCGAAAGTACTAGAGATGGGACGAAGTGGTGAAGGGAGACCTACACAAACAAGGGACGTGAGGACCCTGGAATGTTACCGATGTGGTAAGAAAGGGCACCTCAAGCGTGACTGTTGGGTGAAGTTGGAGGGCGCCCACTTTGCCAGAGAACAGAGCCGAGATTTACCCCAGTGGACGAGACAGGTGGAGATAAACGGAGAGGCTGTTACAGCGTTGATTGACACTGGCTGCTCTAAGTCGATTGTACATTCCCGGTGGATAAGAGAGAATGATTACCTACCCTGGAAAATTCCTTATGGCACAGCCAGTGCAAGGAGAACACTATTCCCAGCAGCCAAGGTCACTCTCCAGCTGGACGGAGGAAAGTTTGACATGGTAGTGGGAGTGACAGATTGCTTGACTACAGACATGCTGTTGGGGCAGGACATCCCAAAGTTTAAGAAGTATGTAAGAGAAGCCCTGGAAGTTAGTGGTCGAGCTAAGCCGGAATCCGTGACGACCCACACCCAACCAGCCGCTGAGCCAGAGTCCCTGGCAACCAACACCCAACCGTCAACTGAGTCAGGATTTGTGACAACCCGTGGCCAACAGCGAGCCCAAGCTCAAGCCGAAGAGCAAGAGTTCATCCAACAAGAGCGAGATGGACCAGTGATACATACACTAGAATCCAGTGATGAGGAAAGTGAAGAGGAGGAAAATTCAGACAACGATGGTGCTACTCTAGCCCACCAACAAAGCAAGGAACCCCAAACTCCTCCTGACCATGAGAATGAAGCAGATCCTAAACCAAAACAGGAAGCAGAAGACTCCATTTTCGATACCATCTCACCAAACCAGCTCCGAGAGCTGCAATGTACAGACCCAACTTTGGAACGAGTCCGACAGAAAGCAGGAAAACCAAACAGCCCCTACTTTTGGGAGAAAGAAGTTTTGATGCGGAAGCCTTACCACATCAACAGCGGAGACTTGGTGGTAGTACCAGAAGCAGCCAGGAATCAGGTGCTCCGAATGGCCCACAATGCCCCTATCGCAGGACACTTCGGAAGGGAGAGAACTCTGGAAGCCATCAGATGAAGAATGGACTGGCCTGGCATAGCGAAGGATGTCGAGAAGATATGTAAATCTTGTGCCATTTGCCAGAAAGCGAGTTCGCCGATGGTAGCAAAAGTACCCTTACACCCATTACCCGTCATAACAGAGCCCTTCCAAAGGATGGCGATGGATGTATTTGGTCCCCTAAAAAGGACGAAAAGTGGAAACAAATACATCCTGGTTATGATGGATTATGCCACCAGGTGGCCAGAAGCAGTTGCTTTGAAAAATGTCACGGCAGAGACAGTAGTGGATTGCCTAATTGAATTGACGGCAAGAATGGGAGTGCCACAGGAACTACTCACAGACAATGGGTCAAATTTCATTTCAAAGACAGTTCGGCAGTTTTGCAATACCATTGGAATCCGCCAGATAAGGACCTCCCCATACCACCCACAGACGGATGGTATGGTGGAGAGGTTCAATAGTACTCTTAAGCACCTGCTCAGGAAATTGACGCAAGATCCAAAGACAGAATGGGATAAGTGCCTACCCTACCTCCTCTGGGCGTACAGAGGCACCGTACACAAAACAACGGGATTCTCCCCCTTCCACTTATTATTTGGAAGGGAAATGAAAATGCCACTGGACGAGTTGGCAGAGTTCTGGAAAGGAAAGATGAAAGAAACAGGAGATCTAGTAGAGCATCTCCAAGTGGTGAAAGCGAATATTGAGCTGGTGAGGGACCTAGCAAAGGAGAAGGGGGAGAAAGAGAAAGCAAAGCAGAAGTATTATCACGACAAAGGAGCGGTAGAAAGAAAATTCGCCGTGGGAGATTTTGTCTTGGTGTTCCGTCCCCGGAAGGAAAATAAGCTACAAAACGAGTGGCAAGGCCCCTTCATAGTGACCAAGAAGGTCACTGAAGTTACCTACCGGGTAGACACAGGAAAGAAGACAAAAACTTACCATTTGAATGCTATGAAGCTGTGGACTTCCCCTGCCCCCGCCGCATTTCTCTCTCTGGATGAGGAAGTTGACGGGACATTCGATTCGAATGATAAAAAAGAAAAGAATGGATCACTCTCTCTCAACCAACAAGAACAGCTCACCCAGCTGAAGAACCATTTCGAGGATGTAATCCAGGATGTGCCAGGAAGGACATCACTGGTACAGCATGAGATCCAGACAGGAGACGCTGCTCCTATTCGTCTACCTCCGTATCGGCTTGCCCACCACTCCCAGGAAGCCCTACGGGAGGAGATAAAAACATTGCTACAACAAGGAATAATCGAAACTTCAAGGAGCCCCTGGGCAGCCCCAATTGTATTGGTCAAAAAGAAGGAAGGGGGTATTCGAATGTGTGTGGATTACCGCAAACTTAATTCAGTTACACGGGGAGATCCCTACCCCCTGCCAAACATTGAGGAACTAATTACCAACATCGGGACATCCAAGTACATCACCACCCTCGATTTAACGAAGGGTTATTATCAGGTGCCAGTAGCAGAGTCCAGCAGAGAAAAGACCGCCTTCGTAACCCCGTATGGCAAGTATCAATTCTGTACAATGCCTTTTGGACTTGCCACCGCCCCATCAACGTTTCAGAGATTAATGGACCATGTCTTGGAAGGAATCCACACATTCTCTACAGCCTACTTGGACGATGTAATCATCCATAGCTCAACATGGGAGGAGCATCTTGAACACCTCACCACAGTCTTTCAAAGATTGAAGCTGGCCGGACTTCGTATTAAAGCCAGCAAATGCAACTTCGGAGTGAGCTGTTGCATTTACTTGGGACATGTGGTGGGAGGAGGAATGGTTAGACCGATGGACTGCAAAATTGATGCCGTAAGAGACTACGAACGTCCGAAAACAAAGAAACAAGTGAGAGCTTTTCTCGGTCTTTGTGGGTATTATAGGAGATTCATACCCAACTTTTCTTCAGTGGCTAACCCACTAACGGAACTAACGAGAAAAAACAAGGAAAACGTTGTGAAGTGGTGTACGGAGTGTGAACGATCGTTTCAAGATCTGAAGGATGCCCTAATCAGTCGACCAGTGTTAATGGCCCCAGACTGGGAGAGACAATTCATACTTCAAACGGATGCATCGGCATATGGACTAGGCTATGTTTTAAGTCAGAAAGGAGAGAACGATGAAGAACACCCAGTGGCCTATGGATCGAAGAAACTTCTTCCCCGGGAACAAAAATATTCTACAATAGAGCGGGAGGCCCTGGCAATTGTAGCGGGAGTAAAACATTTCCGCACATACCTGGAAGGGACGACGTTTCTGATTGAGACTGACCACGATCCACTCACTCACCTGGCTACCCTGAAGGACAGCCATGGCCGGCTAGCCAGATGGGCCCTTTCCTTGCAACCCTATCGATTCACAGTGATACACCGGGCTGGAAAAGCAAACGCGAACGCTGATGGCCTTAGTCGGGACCCCGGGTCCCGTTCTAACGATGGGGGAGTGTCAGGAAACTCCCTGACAGCTAATTACCCACAAGAAGACACACAAGCGAGAACAATCAGCTACCACACACAGGAAACCACACTACAAACCCACAGAGGGAATGAGACTTATATTGGTGAAGAATTAATAAGAAGAGAAGAAGACTCACCTGATTCGAGAACTCACCTGACTGGTTTGAAGAGTGGAGTGATGAAGCAGATACACATGGAGGGAGCTGATTGGTTGCCAGGAGAAGTGTCCATGGTAACGGATGACAAAAATGGAGGACTGGCTCGAATAATATAAAAAAGGAACTGTTGTCAAAATAACGAGAGAGAGTTAGCTAGAGAGATTCTCTTGCTTGTACTGTTTGAACTAAGAACTGAGTGATTGTGGTATTCTGTTATTGATTTATAATATACCAACCTCAAGGAGAATTGGGTTAGTTAGCAAAAGTGGCTAACTGACGGGACAGGCTTGAGTAGGCTACTTGGTGAGAGAGACCAAGGGGTAGGCTCAGGTGTCGGGTGGAAGTTGTGGATTGACAGTGGGCAAAGCGCTGCGCTGTTCAAAGGACAATTCCATTACAGTTGTACAGAAAGCTGTTTTGGGGCAGTCCTCCTCTGCTACCTCCACCTGCCAGTACCCACTGAGAAGGTGTACAGTGGAAAATCACTTTGAGCCAGCAAGGGTGTGAAGGGTATCATCCCTAGGGAGAGGATATGCATTCTTTTGGATGATCTCATTAAGCTTATGGTAATCTATGCAGTATCTAAGGCTATTGTCTTTCTTCCGAACTTGGACGATCGGTGAGGCCCAGGGATTATCCAATGGCTGAACTATATCACTGTTATGCATGTCAACTAGCAGCTCCTGTACTTCCTTCCTCCAATATAGAGGGAGTCTGTGGACAGCCTGTCTAATTGGTGGAGCAGTACCAGTGTTGATATGGTGCTTCATCTTGGTTAGGTCTGATTTAGCTGTGGCAAAAAGGTCAGCATTCTCTTCTAAAAGTGCGAAAAACTGCTCTTTCTCCTCTGCCCCTAGCTCACTGCAGCTCCGCTCCACTATTTTCCACAAGCATTCAACTTTGTCTGAATTCACGTGCAGTATTTGTGTAGATATGCTTGCCACCACCTCTTCCAATTGTGGTTTTACTGACTCTAAAGTAGCCATCACAGATTTTGACGAAAGGGACACCATTTCAGGGCTTGGATTTAATAGCCTCACTGGCACTTGGCAATTTTTTGGTTCCACCAATACTCGGGCTACAGCAAATGGAAAGCGTTCCCCACCTTTTGGCTGCACCACACAGGGTGGATCCTTGTAATGTGCCATGACAATAGACTCCGAGTACGGAGGGAGCTTAATGGGCTCAGCTAAATACACCATATTCACCAGATCACTCTCAAGACAAGATAGGGAGTCTTGATGCAACTCAATGGTAGATGAATTGCCAAATTGGATCACTGATCTTCCCAGACTACTGTGACCTTATGCTTTAAAAAAAAATCTAAGCCCAGAATGGCTTCAGTATAAGTGGACTCACCACGACGATGTCAGCCTGATAGAGGATTCCAGGTCCATGGGTGAGTATCCATAGACTTGCAGAGGAGATCCGTCCATTGCCATTCTGTCCAGGGTCTGAGTTTGACTCCTCTGCCATGACTGACCTTGTCCCACACATCCTTTCGCATGAGGGGGACACTGAGGCTCCTGTGTCTACTAGCAGGGTAGTCGCATGCCCATTGACCTTGCCACTCATGGTATAGCCACCTGTAGGGGTTACTAAAGAAACAATAACTTTAGTTAAATGAGCCTCATCCTCATTATCCTTCTGGGGTAGGCTCCACATGCAGAAGGATTCCCGTTTCCCTGTGGCTCATCCCATTGTGAAGGGCGACAATATCTCGCTATGTGCCCGCTCGTATCACATTTCCAGCAGGTAACATCTGTAGCCCGCTGCCTAGAGCCTCTCCTTGAGCCCCTCCCAGTCATTTACCCTCATGGAAGGGTTTGGTCCCCTCCATGGCATCCCCGCTCTCTGCCTACTTGCTTCTGAGTCATCTCTAGCATCTCAATTCTATCAATCTCTCGACTAGAGTGGCGAGATTATCTCTTTCCAAGCCCTGACTACTCACCCCACCAATAGTATTTTGTCCTACTTCCGGGGTGTTTCTCTCAACACTTCCAACCATCATCCTGGGAGTGACATACGACTCCAGCTCCAAGGTGCCCACAACTGCCTCGTCCAGCATCTGCAGGGCTTTCTGCTTAATGCCAAATGCGACCTGGCTATTGTCGAGTTGTGCGAGGTAGGCGTTCAGAGCTAGTATTTCTTTAGCATTATCCCCCAAGTCTGGGTAGGTCTTGTCTGCGAGGTCATCTGCGAGATCCGGCCAGCTTTCAAACTTACTCTTGCATCTGGTTTGTAACTCTGCCTGGTAGCAGGTCTTCCCCATTTTGGGTTCAAACCGTTCGCTCAAAGCTTTGGTGGCTTCGTCAAAACTTGTCC
Source organism: Cladorhizidae sp. MBARI D1340-BT2 (assembly GCA_028752905.1). Lineage (NCBI taxonomy): Eukaryota > Metazoa > Porifera > Demospongiae > Poecilosclerida > Cladorhizidae > Cladorhizidae sp. MBARI D1340-BT2. The sequence continues at coordinate 8,999,380 of JAQNBH010000016.1, read as the reverse complement.
TGGTAGCTGGCGGAAGGAGTTGGAACGCAATCTGTGCTCTCACTGTCAACCGCACTCTGAGCTATTTCAATTTGTTCTCATCATCCCACTCGTTGCCACAACATTGAGAAAGTGGTACTGCCATTGGTCCCAGCTTCCTTCGCCGGAGTAGGTTTCAGGCAAGACTAAAGGTCTAGCAGCCATTCTTTATGCATATCTTGATCCTGCCGACTACGTCAATGTAATATCATGCCGAGATGAGCAAGGGTTGAGGATAGTTTCTTAGATCTCATTCAATACAAGACACAACACAATCCAAAACAGTGGGGTTCTCCTCTCTCTTTTTTAAGGGCCCCTGAATCCTGGATACAACACATCCTGGATACAACACATAAATCTATACTTAGATATTACAAAGTAGATAAGTAACCAAAGGAAACATGTGCATCCTAATTACAAACAAAAGAGGAGAGCAGTTCTATTGTGGTACAACAGTTATCAACACCTATGCCAAAAGTATGCGATTTAGTTCATGAATCCTTGCTTTTTTCCTATCATTGCCATTATCATCATGCAATGCCTATAGGAATGATGTCAGGTATTTCTTTAAGGCCCCAACCAGTCCTGTGCTAACCTGACACCTTTCCTTGATGCTTTTGGTATGTAAGAACTTTATTATAATTATTTCCTATTTATTTTATGTTCTTCAATAATTGCGGACACAACTCTAGGCGTGAAGATATGCACATGTTTAAAATTATTTGTTGTTTACTGTAGGTGGCCATGTCCTGAAGAAGAATGGAAAATGTATTTTATTTTGAAACTGATTTTAACCCAATGACAGTAAAACTGATGCTGTTCTTCCAAATACCATTGCATTCTCTAACCACTGGGTCACAGCTATATGCACCATTTGTAAACAGTACCCAATCTTCAACAGGTACACGTGGGTCTTTTTCTGTGTGAGACCTGAAAATTCAAATATCAACATAATTATTATATCCGATGGATACTTTGCTATATCAACACTATAGGTAAATGGAATTATTGGAATGTACTATCTGCTGCACCTTTTATATCCCACAGCAATGGCTTAGGCAATAATGCTACGCCAGTAATCCGGCAGCATTTTTCTGACCTGTGTGACGGGGATCAATTGAAGAATAGTCACTCCGCCAAGGAAAACCCGATCTTCTTCACTTGAGCCGGAACCTTCTGAAGTATAGTCACCCGAGCTAGATCTACATTGGGAATTGGAGAGCAATAATTATGATCACATGCTCTAGAATGCATTCTGAGAGAAAGCCCTAGCCCCAGCCCCAGCCTTACCTTAGCCCGAGCCGGGATCTTATGAAGAATAGTCACCCCGGCTGGGAACTTCTGAAGAATAGTCACCTGGGCCGCGCTCGGGTGACGATTCTTCAAATAAGGGTTCGCGTATGTGCCGTGCTATAAAATTATAGTAATATAACAGCAGCGAGGGATCTGGGATGCCAAAAAAAAACAAGTTTACCGCGCCAATCCCCAGTGAGGGTTCTTCGTTCGCCAATGAAAGTGGAGGAAAGTGGGGTTGTGTGTATCTTGGCTATAACTCTACTAAAGATCACATCTTCAACTCAAGGTTCGTACTAACTCGTTATAATATTCAGTAAAGCTATCCAGAAGTGTTGGCTATCATTATCCCTTTTATTCAGTCTCATTAATTCAAGCCCACTACATTATATCCCTAATAGTTCCCCACCCTTTCCCACAATAGCTTCTCATGCTAGGCCAGTGGCCTCAGTAGTTAAGAACAGTTTCTCGGTAGTTAAGAACAGTTTCTCGCAGGATTGGCACATACTGTTTGCTTATTAATGTGGTTGCAGGCATATGTGTTGTTCAGGAATAAACCTTAAAGCTAAGCCATTGTTGAGTCTAATGTCATGACTTAGCTGACAAGACAAGCTGTATGAATAGATCAATCCCAACACTTGTTTACTTATGATCCAACACATGCATGCACAGAGAAGATAGCTAGCCTGAAGATGTGCTGGAAATATCTCACTAAGGCATTTTAAGGTCGTAGAAGTGAACACAGCTCTGAATCATGTAATACAACAATAAATAAGTTAGAAAAAAGTCCTGGCCCTGAAGCTTTGGCTTTGTGTAGTCCTCCAGTGTAATATATATACAGAAACAGTAAAACAAACCAACTTCTTGTTAAGAAAAAAATAGTTAACTAGCTATACCAAATAAAAAAGAAACAAGACGAAACAAAACTGCCAATGCAGATCACAACAAACTTTCACTGTTTCGAATCATGTAGAGTAGTTCTAAGCTGTTTCTGGAAGGCTATATAGCTAATTGGATAATAAAGGAGTAATCTTATTATTCCTAAGCTAGGATGATGCCATCCCTCTCCCTCCTCCCCCCCCAAAAAAAAACTAAAGCTTTCCTACATGGTTACAACAAGATAGGGTAGTGGTTGGACAATGTGGGTACATGAGTCAAGTCCAATAGGATCAAGTGGATAGTTTAATACAACAATAAACAAGTTAGAAAAAAGTCCTGGCCCTGAAGCTTTGGCTTTGTGTAGTCCTCCAGAGTAATATATATACAGAAACAGTAAAACAAACCAACTTCTTGTTAAGAAAAAAATAGTTAACTAGCTATACCAAATAAAAAAGAAACAAGACGAAACAAGACTGCCAATGCAGACCACAACCAACTTTCACTGTTTCGAATCATGTAGAGTAGTTCTAAGCTGTTTCTGGAAGGCTATATAGCTAATTGGATAACTGAATGGATAAAGGAGTAATCTTATTATTCCTAAGCTAGGCCATGAATTTAACTCAGGCAGTATTGGAGGAGCCCCCATGCAGATCTAGTTGCTGATCTCTTGACTTACCTTCAAGCAAGCCTAGGTCTCTCACTCTGGCTGATGATTTGGATAAAGATGAGAATGCAGCAATGAAGAAGGCATTGAGAGTGAGTTTAGCTATAGTTATCTGTGCAGTGAGTAAAAAGAGCATGAACTGCAAAGACAGTTTTAGCTTCGTTGTTTGTGCATAGTCTATGGAAAAAATGTTAATATTTTGAGAATTTTTTTAAATCAGTACCACTGTGTGTCACAAAGCAGGACTGTTTTTTCCCCAAACCTCACACCATGGTAGACTTCACCCCACCAGTAGTTTCCTTGTGTTTTGCTTCAATCTATTGTTGTTTGTTGCATTTATTGGTTTCTGCATGGTATTTTCTCTCTGTGTTGTATGTGCTGTATATGCATTCATATTCATGTGATTCATTGTGATGGTCATGTATTTTGTGTTTATATGTATTCACACTTCTGATTCAGATCAAAATATCAAATTGTGGTACACTGTACACGTAATGTAATATGTTTCATTTTTATGATGACACATTCAAAATACTCATTCCTGTGATAGGGCACTTTGCTTTAGACTGCTGAAGACTATTTCAACATTGTTGCCTAAGGGTATTCACGGTACATCTTGTATTTATCTTTTCCTTGTAACCCTATAATGATAAAAATACCTATAGAAGGTAGCTTATTGGATAGACACACATCAAAACAAGAATTATCAAGTTCAAGATATTCACCTTGGTGTGGTTTTGTGGTATGCTTCTCTCAAATATGAGACCAAGGCTAGTCAAGGACATAGTCACTTTGGAATGGGCCTAACACAGGGCAGTGAAATATACTGTCATTGACTACAGATTATCTTCACTCCAAATTCTACCCCTGACATTCGGATGGATCTCCAGGACATACTATTTCTGGTGAAATGTCTGAAAGATGATAATGATCCAATTCAAGTTTCTTTCATTCATTGAGCACCAACTAGCTCAAACATAACTAGTCAATACAAGTGCTATCACATGTAGCATGGTTGCTAGAGTGTTTTATGAAGTATTGCTGAGATAGCAAGGCATGTCTTCACATAGGTTGTTTTTTGAAATAAAGGCACCAGTGAAAGGGTTAAATGTGATGTGATCATCCACATTTGCATACTGGGATAGATTGTCAGTATACAAGAGCTGTTTGGATGGCTAGCTAAAAGGAAAAAATAACAACTGGGCATAGCATTTAACCCATTCACTGCTGTAAGCGCCATATGTGAGCAATTTTCAAAAATGCGTTAAAGATCCTATGTTTGGCATATAGCCACAATTTTTATATTACAAGAATGCTCAATCATTGCTCTACATACGTACCAAATATCAAGTCCAGAAATGCAAGAAAACTCAGTGAAAAACTACTGACAATCCACGGTCTTGACGATTATCGTGATGGGCGATAGGCTAAGTTTGGAAGATGTTATTTCTCAAGTTGCTATGGATGATATGGCCCTCTCAGAAGATGATTCTGATGAGGAAGAAGGTGAAGGCATCTACAGCTATATAGGTATGTCGAATGCTGATCTTGGGGATGCTAGATCAATGGCCACTTCACTTTTTTCTTGTTCTGATACAGAGAGTGTTAACCTGCTCACTGGTGGTGAAGCAGTTAATCAACAGAAGGACCAGGAGAGCTCAGCAGGTTTGTGAAAGGATCTAGTCGTAGTATTAGCCTGTTAGTCCCCAAATAGCTGTTTTTATCTAGCTATATTATCTTGCTGGTGTATTTGAATTCAAATTCAAATACATCCATCAGTGTCATAAATCTTTATCCCAGGCATACTTTTATGAAATTTATTTTATTGATATTTGTTGAAATGATGTTGTTTGACAGATTTGGAGGATGAGTCTCTAGCTCCATCTACTCCACTATGCAGTGCACCTGCCACTCCCACTCCAGTCCTGGTCCCTCCTATCAGAGTCATGGCCACTCCCACTCCAACTCCCCTACCCTAGTCATGCCAGTCCTGAGCACTCCAATCCCGGTTGCTGTCACTCCCATTCCAGTCTGGGCCACTCCAGGTGAGGCCACTCCCTCAATAGTTCTCCTCGCTCTTTTTTCCACTCTTCCTGTACATGGTCGTGGTACCGGATCGTGAGGTCTAGTGACTGGAGGCATTGTTCCACGCACTCTGCATCGCAATTGCAGAACTACTACTGCCTCTCCCATTTTGCCTTTTCCTACCCCCACTAGATGCAGACGACAGGTGGTAGTTGTGCTGGAAGGGGTAATATTCCAGCTGTCAATTCATCCAATGTTCTGGCCACTCCATCTGGAAACTGGAATGAGGAAGAACCGTACCAGCAGCATTATTCTTATCAAATTACCCCCAGCCCTATACCTCTCCTGAGGCCACGCAGAGCTCATCTTTCATCGCAACTTTCTTTACAGATGAGGTGTGGGATTTATTGGTAACCCAAATAAACAGCTATGTGGCACAGCACCCGATTACCCCACGGGCTCGTCCATGGTCCAATGTTACCATTGATGAGATGAAGGAATGCTCATAATATTATATATGGGAATTATGAGGTTTTCTTGCATTGAGCAGTATTGGTCGACAATATAGTCAACTGCAGAGCCTTGGAATTGCCAGCATAATGCCACGCAATCGGTTTCTGCAGATATTTCGATTCTTGTACCTGACCAACCCTCAGAAAACAGTAATTGATACTCAACCAGGGTTTGATCATCTCTACAAGGCACGTCCCTTACTTGATCTGATAATCCCAAAGTACAAGTCAGAGTACAACCTCCACCAGCAGGTTACCATTTGATGAGGCCATGATCCCCTTCGAAGGTTGGCTAGGTTTCAATACATGAAGGATAAGCCGACTAAGTGGGCGATCAAGTAATTTGTTTTGGCAGATGTAACTAATGGTTACGTTGGAAATTTTCAGATCTACACTGGTAAAGGGGTGGATGCCACTGTAGGTACTCCGACTACAACTGATATGGGACTTTGTTCTCGGGTGGTATTAGAATTGATGAAATGGCTGGAGTTTAGATGTCACCAGGTATACACCGATAATTTTTACACAACCCAACATTACACCTCACACTTTATAATCGGGGGTTGGTTGCATGTGGCACTACAAGGCTCAATATGCGCTTCTTCCCCAAAGAACTTCTGAATTTGTCATCTGTGAGGAATCGTGGTCACTATGACTTGTTCAAATGGCCCTCTCCTTGCATCAGTCTAGGTGGACAAGAGGACTATCTACTTCCTCTCCACTTTCCACCCAACTGAACCACCTGCAATAGTAAAGAGGAAGGAATTGGATAGTACAAGCAAGGATGTTGCTTGTCCTCCATGCCTGGTTATTACCAGACATTTATGCATGGAGTTGACCGAGGAGACCAGCTAGAAAGTTATTACGACATAGATAGGCAGACAACCAAGTGGTGGAAGAAGGTTTTTGCATACAGAATTGAATGTAGTTTACTGAACAGCTATGTTCTCGACTGTGACACATACACCCAGTGGAGCATGCTATACTTGAGAGGCAAAAGCGTGACTTCTTCAAGTTCCGGATGGAGATGGCTTGTGAGCTCGTTGGCAGCTTCTCATCAAGGAAGCATATGGGATGTCAAAGAACTGCTGAACATCAGCAATTAGACCGCCTCAATTGGGAATTGGACCACTTTCCTGTCCATGTTGCACATAAAAACAATTGTATAGTGTGTACACATATATTGAAACAAAGAAACCTTCCATATCGGGGAAACCAGCACGAGTCCAGAGTGAAGTGCAAACATTGTTAAGTTCACCTCTGTATCTTGGAGGAAAGTAACTGTTTTTAGCGTACCACACCAAGGTACAAAAGAATTTTAATAGTCTTACTGAAATTGTTGTACCTGTAAAATAAAGAAATAACTATAAAACAAATGTAATAAACAAGTGTGCAGTGTGAACAAGTGTGAACAGTGTGGTAAATATATGAATCGAATTGTGGTTGAGTTGGGTTTTTGTTTTTGTATTTTAATTTTCACTATACTGTTTGTAAACGAGTGGTGTCACTGAACATAATTTCTAGGATGAGTGCATTCCTGTTTATATTGTTATAAATTGTATAATCCTATTCATATAATTATGTGGCCAGTTTGTGGTCAATTTGTATTTTTGTAATGTTTGCAAACAATGGTGCCATCAGGAAACCGAATTGTAGAGAGTAATAATGTATTTCCAATTATATATTATGTTTTATCTGTAGCCGTTGATTTTATAAATACTATAATAATATACATATTTTGTGGTTGACATGTGGTCAATTTGTATTACCACAAGTTTAACAACAATGGTGCTATCATAAAACCGAATTGTAGAGAGCAATAATGTATTTCAAATTTTATATTATTTTTTATCTGATTTTTAAATACTTGCTGTGGGAACCTGGTGGTGAAAGGGTTAAACCCAACATTTGTCAATGCATGACTATTGGCCAAAGAAATGTTGAAACAATGTACAGAGCATTTTTGCCCGAGTGCTGAAAATGTATATTTTTTCAAAAAAGAATATTTTTTGCCCAAAGTGTTTTTAATGTGTCTGCAGGTTGAGTTTCAAGTTTCAGAGCAAGTGAATACTTCTATCAAAAAATATAGCACAGTGCATATTGTTCATTTCATTTCATTTCACTTCACGTTCAAAAGAGGTTCTTCCCCAGTCTCCGTCTACAGTCGGGCATTCGGCGATGATGGCCAACCTCAAATACACTTTTTATAGACCAAAATGTAGCCAATTTCATGCCAGTCATTTGTGCAATGATTTGACCAGGGGGGGTTTACTGCGCAACCGGAAAGGCGAACACGCTTTTTTAGATAAAAAATTTTGAAACGTTATTTACCAAGAATTGTGGAAAGGATCACACTGGGGAAGAGAAAGGAGAAATATTTTAAACAAGGAATGCCACGTAGTGAAGAAGAGTTAGAAGGAAAAGCCCTCCTAGCGGCTGTTGTTGAGCCTGGTACAGCAACTGCATCAGGCTAGTTCAATGTTTATCTCCATACTAAAAAGTTACTTGCTGTTTCCTTTGTTAGCGAGTCTCTTGGATCGTTAAGGTGGGGTAGTGCCTTCTGTGAACCTTCACTTACCTTGCAATCAATTGAAAATGTCTGAAGAGAGGCCAGTTCCAGTGGTGACCTTGACCAGGAAGAAGTTGGCTCTCTTGGATATTTTAACTTCTTCTGGGGTGTTGCTATTGGATCTACTGACTCTACCTCTTCGGACTAGACGGATGCTGTGGGAAAACTGGATAAGTATAATCATTTAATAGACTTAGATCAGCTTAGACAGGTCATAGAAAGGAGTAATAAGTGTATTCTATGTGTAAGCAATCTCCCTTACAACAAGGAATTTTTCCCCCATAGGGCAGGCATGGTGTTCATATTTTAACTTAATGTTCAAATTGTTGTAAAACTAAAGACATCTCAAACCCTGTATCTGGAGAAGCCCATTCTTTGAACATCCAGTTGGTACTGGGTGCTCGCATTGCTGGAATTACTCTGAATGACATCACAACAGTCATGAATAAGTTGCCCCCTCTTAGTTCCACCAGTTGTTTTAATTTTTTAATATACAGTACTAAGTCAATAGGGATTAACACAAATGCAGTAACACAGAGTATTATGTTGGATGCCGCTCATAGGTTACATGATTTTTATGGGGTTGGGCTTGAAGATATCATTGATGTTAGTGTTTACTGTTGTGATGGCACGTGGCATAGGCAATGCCAGAAATCAAATTATGATGTTGCTGTGATGTCTTGGGACACTGGAGAAGTTTTAGATTATTATCTTATGTGTAAGTTCTGTCAAGCTTGTGCGTGAATTCCTGAAGATGAGACAGAGACAAGTTAGAAAGAATGGTTTGAAGGTCACAAAGTAAGTTGTGAAGCCAATTTTAAAGGCTGTTCTGGTTCCATGGAAGTTGTATAATAGGAACACCCCCAAAGAATTGGGCATTCAGTGGATAGACGGAAGCTTTTAGGTACATGCACATAATTAGTGATGGGGATTTAAATGGTTGATGGATGTCAAGCCTTATGGTCCTAATGTTGAAATAGGAAGGTAGAATGCATAAATCATGTTAGTAAGGCTACTGCAATTTAATTACTTGTTTCTCAGATCCGGCGGGTCCAAATTTTAGCAGACTGGGGGGGGGGAAATATCACGTGATCCAAATCTGAAGATGGTTAGAACGCAATGGCCTCTCCCTTCACTTTTGCTTGGTTGAGTACTGTAGTCAAGCTGTCTCAGACAGTTGTTAGAAGAAGGACGATTGTGAAGTGTGATTGGGAAGACACCTTTGGGACTCTTCTTTCTAGGTAAAATATAGCTGCTTTATGCTATAGCTTTTAGCTGCACTTTTTGCCTGGATTACTTTAAGGTTTAATTTGAATAATGTAGGTGGACCCACAGTTTGAAGGAGAAGTTATTTCTCATGTGCACATCTCCAAAGATGAGAGATTTATCGATCCTCATGTTGTTCCTGTGTCTGCTCCTGTCAGCCTCTGTGAATGATTTGAGGCTATGCATGTATGCATATACCACAACGCTGAAGAAAAAGACTGAGTAGTTGGTCCTTCAAGAACAGTTACAAGTGTACTTATGAGTGCAAGCCATGAAAGAGTTCTTCCTGATTTACTATCTCCTCCTGAAGGAAAAGCACTCCGTTCTGATTAGAGACTTCACAATGATTTAATTGGTGTGTAACAGTAGAAGTTATAAATGGCTGTCATATTCAGATTTTGTTTGTTTATAATATTCATAGGTAAACTTCAAAGTATCAACATTGGGTGGAGACGAGATAGCATTGGAACTGTTGGGGTGAGGTTTGTGCAAAAAATGACACGAATTTTGTGGCATCTAGACCCCCATCATCAAAAGTTTTTATCCCGTGGAATACATATTCCTCCTCTATTCGAAGCATTTCATGGCTATAATGATTACAAATATAAGAAGGAGAAAGAGCCTCGTATATCTGCCGATACTTTGAGCCATCATATTCAAGATCTCAGTGATTGTATATACTATGCAGCCTTGGTTAAATAACCTCTTAGGCAACCAATAGAAGCCTCGCTAGCAGCTATGAATAGTTATTGGAGTACTTAAAACAAAGAAGTTCCGATATGCATGAGCATCATCAGTCTCATGAACCATCCCAGTATAATTATAATGCTTCACTTGTAACAGTTCCAATTAGATGTGGCCCTCCTTTATCTCACTATATACAGCTTGAAGAAGAACTAAGTCCCGTATGTTTTAATTCTTACGCTCCAGATGATAAATATGCAAGGCGGAATTGGCTATCAAGCTATCCTTTGCTTTTTCTGTACATCTGTACTATTTTGCTTATGGCAATTCACTAGGTACTATTACGTATGCTTGGAAGATTTCTGATGGATCTGTTGATCAAGAAGCAGTTGCAAGAGTTTTTTCAGTACTGACTAATCTACAGCCTAAATATTCTACCCGTGCTATACGGAGGGACTTCCTGGAAAAGTATACTCCACATGTTAATATACCAAAGTAATTTCTACGTAATATTTATTGGACATTGTTAAATTATGGCAGTGCAGCTGTTACCAGTGATCAAGAAGATGTTGATGAGCATGTGGCTCAAGCTTTATAGGAACTAAGTGACCCTGACATCATCCTCTATTTAATGGGATAGTGAATTTGACCCATTTTTGTGTGAGCTTCAGTCTTTCATGGACGAAGTGGTATTGGCAGTGGATGAGAGGAGACATGGAGATGTGCTCCTTTGCAACATCTCTAAGCCATTTGAGAGATCTAATACGTGATCGTCTGAAAATAAAGTTTCTGATCAGTGCCCACCTTGTTCATGTTTAGAGTGGATACGCTTACAATTCTGGCTGTCTAACAGATATACATTGCATGCTCTAAAGTCTAAAGTACACTGGAAACTTCCGAGTCAAGCGTAGTATACAAGTTCGTCAGCTTCATAAGTATCATATTGATTCTCATTATGTGAGTTGTTTGTTAAAATATATTAGATCCTTTGCTGTGGCTTTTAGTGATAGTTGTTAACTAGTTTAGGTTGATGACAAAGCTGTAATACTCATTGGTGAACCCGACTGCCCAGTGTCCACAGATGTTAGAGGACATAATCGATCGTTGGTTGGATTGATGGCCCACAGTTGTTGGTATATACTGGATCACGACTTCCACATTAATGGAATAGTGCCCTCAGTGGCATTTGTCGTTGATATTCCAGAAATGCCTACTGATAGTTGTGACAATTAAGGATAAAGTTACCCAACCACCATCAGCTTTGCATCATGCATTGGAACTGACCAGCATAATTCGTATTCACTATGGTATGAATTCTACCTCAGCCAGCAAGCCCATAATGCTAATAGTGGTCCCGACCATCGGGTAACTTTCAGTTCTGTTAAAGTTGCTAACATCTGCTTGTTTCGAGCATTAGACTTGGACATGCTCATTAATTTTGTGTCTGTACCTGTCCTTATTAGTCTTGGCAAAACCTTGCAGAATGAGTCATGGCCACATTCAATTTTGCTTTGCAAAATGTTTCCCTTGCACGTTCTTCGATGCCTCCAGAATTTGAGTCACAACTTCGGCACAAGAATAGACTGAGTGAAGTACGAATTAAAAATACTGAATTGGGTGAGGCTCTTCGTGATGCTATGTCTTCTCCAATGCTCACTGTTGGACTGAGGTTTCAATCCAGGAATCTGTGATTAAACTTGGAGTGCCTGCAAGTGAGAGTGACCTTGAAGATCTCTTTACAGAGTCAGCTTTTATTGCACCTCATCTTGACCGTAAAAAGCCAACTAAGTTTGATCGGGATAAATCTACAGTTCTTTAGAACTTTTTGAAGAATCACAGCCACTCATCCCACTATGTATTTCAACTAAAGAAGTGTAAGGATTCGGCTGCTTGTTATTACTGTTGTGAGCACCCAATTCGTTTACATGGTGATGTTTTCAACAAACTGTCTTTTCTCCCCCTTCTTCTCTTGAATCCTGACAAGCAACACTACAAAAGTTTTGAAGCTGTCTTTGGTACATTACCAAATGACAAAGACCATCCTTTGTAAAATCCAGTTATTTCAGTAGAGTCAAAATCCCAAGATAAAGGCCGGAAAAGACTGCTTGTAAATGCTAAAGGCATGGATATGTGCATGGCATGGACCACAATGTGAGCAGAAGAAAATAAGCAGGCAAAGCACAAACTAGAGTTACTTGTTCTTTTGTGAGCATCCTGCTAGAGTTATTTGTCTTCAAGTTATTTCAAGACAAGTTGCTTAGTGTTGAGGGAAACATCTGCAAGTTTGCTCCTCTTACTTACTATTTCTGTTATACTTGCTATCATAGAACTTTGGTGTAACTGGAATCTGCTAGATCCCTACTACCTCTTCGAGGGAGTACTTTTTAAGTTTTAGTTGTGTATGTGTTTAGGGCCTATAACTATCTCCATATTCCCAGTGATAGCAGATATATGTAGCCACACATTATACACAATTTGACAACCATTACCTAAAACCAAAGCTAGAACTCGCATGGTGGAATCTATCTCACACTGTTCGCTAGTGAGATGACACCCGATTCTAATTTACTAGTGAAATGGCAAAGTTAAAAATCAGGCACTGTTGTTATCGACCACTTCAGTATAGAAATAAAGCATAGATAAATTGCATGCACAAAATGTTTATGATTTAGAAGATAATGTGGGAAGACTAACTTAATTGCTGCTATATTGGAACTTTAGTCAATCACTGGCTATGGTCTGTCCACTCTTTAGCCTGGATGCAAACATGCTAGAGGAATGAATTGAAACATTCCAAGTACTTTGTTTACTTTTATTGTCTCTAAGTAAGCTAGTGTATGAACAGCGTTCACCTTGTTTAGCACTCTAGCCATGATGAAGACATCCATAGCTCTTGCTGGTACTTCACCAAATGACTTTGAAATAATTCAAGTGAATATTGTGTCAAATTATTTAACTAGAATGGGTTAACTTATATTGCAGGTGTGTGCTGCAGACATGTAACTTTTTCTGTTCATCTTTTCAATGTTGAGCTCCTATTATTCAGGATGGGGTGGACTGTACCAAGAAAAGTTACTCTGTGTAGTGAAATATTTAATTTAAGTTGTTGCATATATTATACACTCATTGTCATGTAAATTCAAGAAACACTGCATGGATCTTCACCATGTTGGTGGCCTTTGGTGTATTGGAGGTAGCCTTAAGTACATAAGTCTGGCTGAAACAGGTTTGGTGGGTGAGGCACACACACGATTACAAGTCAGTGGCCGAATGCTCGATCACTAAAGCAGAGCTTTGTTTGCTGGTTTCCAGTGGTGGCAATTGAATGATAGGTTTGAGCAGTGAGGAGGTGGCTCCATTCTATTAATTAGCATGACAAAAGCCATGTCATTGGTAAAGATGTGTCAAGAGTTTTCCAAAAACCTGAATATAGCTTGTTTCTCGATGATTCTTACACAGCCACCCTCTCCATTGAAATAAGACCAAGCTTAGACTGGGTGGCCCATGCTCGGACCAACTGCAGTAGTGGATGTATCTGCATGTTCATGTGCATGTTCCATTTCCTGACAAAATCGGATATATCTGCACAAAATATTCAAACGTTGGTAGAGCTTGCATGGTGAAATTAAAGTCAAGCCGTTCGCTAGCAAGGCAGTATCTAACCCTATTCTACTAGAATAATACTGCACTTACTGAATTACAGATGTTTATAGCAGCAATCATTGTAGTTTGGGGTGTGTGGCTTAATCAGACTACAAATGTCTTGTAAAAATGCTGTGAGTTACAGGGTAAGCAGCATCTTCATCTTTGACAAAAAAGTAAAAGGCCCCCCAAAATGTGTAGTAGTTTTATATGGTATATGGTTAGCTCTAGCTGAAGGCAACAAATGAATTCATATATAAAGTGGACATGAGAATTATTGCCTGACACAGTAAAGATTGGAGACAGAGGACCTTACTAGTTTGTAGTTAAAATGACTGCTATAGTCATTGCCCCAAACACTAGTGAGGTAGAGAAACCAAAAATATATTCTAAGAGTTTCATTTACTTTTATTGTTGCTATGCTAGCTAGCATATCAACATTGCTTACTTGATGAAGCCCTCACGCCATGAGAAAAGCACCCCTGACTCTTGCTGTTTCCACGTGATATATTTGAAATTAAATCAGGCATATGCGTGCGTCATGTTATTTTATTTTTTGGCCCTAATTAGCCATTGCAGGGTTTGCTACACAGCATGCATCTTCAATCACTCTTTGGTTATACTTTTACACCCAATATGATTTTTGAACTGTCTGTTCCATTGTGGATAATAGTGCTCACACTGAAATGTTAGGAAGGGCAGAATCACTAGATCTTCTTCACTCACCTGTAATACAAACAAATACTAACAAACAAACTCATGAGAAAGTAAATGATGATCACTACTATAATATACACTATCATAATATAATATTTTTGTATGTGTATTTCCATGCAGTTGTTTTCACTGAAAAGCCTGGTCCAAGTTCTGTGGTTGTTCCTGTAGGGGGACACATCATCTTTAACTGCTCTGTCAGTCCTGGACATGAGATAATTGGATGGCGTGTAAACGTACCAGATGTTAGCTTGTGGTATTTTACTGACAGCACAAGTAATATAGCTTCACTTGCTTTACTTGGCATCACAGTTAGAAAGGATGGTTTACTTTCATCTCAACTCATCATCAATGCTACACGGGAAAACCTCCTGACCTATGCACTGTGTGAGGCTAGGACTGGAATGGATGATACTACACTAACTTACAGTGGAGTGGAAATCATAGTTTATGGTACATGAATATGATGATAATTATAGCCCTTCATTAATATAATTATATCATGCTTGATTGAGCAACCTATGTAGCCAATAGAATTGCTTAAAAAATTCTAAATATCTATTGATATTAGCAAAATACCTATCTCAGCTAAAACTTACATCAGAAGGTCCTAGCTGCTTAATGGTGACTGATATATTTTTAGTTAGTTTATTGCCTTAAGCATTCCAAGCTAACAAGAGTAGAACAAATCTTGCTCACATCTCTTATCAAACTGGCAGTAGGAACTGCCCCGAAAAGTTAATCCTAGTGAGAATCTACAATGCAGAATAGTCTTTAGCAACAATAGATAGCTGTTACTGTTTAGGAGTAGAAGATGAGAGTGCAAAAAAGTGTTGAGATGCAAAAAAAAACTTTAAAGAATTCAGTCTTCAAAAATCATATCGGGTGTAAAACAATTTAAAGAGCACCGTAGTGAATGGTGTTCTCAGACAGCAATTACAATCTCCTTTTTTCGCTCATGGTGTTTGTGAAACCATTTCTTCCAGAATAATCATTGTAAACAGTTACTTCACCCATGAAATATTTTAAGATAATCATCTTCACTATTATGCTCTGTAACAATATTACATCTAGTCCATGCACCTCCTGCAACCTGTAAACATAATAATGAATACAAGATCAAAAACCACAGACCATCATAGTTTATTAGTGCGCTACTCCACCGATGACATGCCAATATTCCTACAAAAATCCTGGGGAGAACACTGAAGTAGGATGCTGTAGCAAGGACATTGCAGTTTCATGCTATGAGTATTTCTGTGTAATGACACTGCGGTTGTGGCAGTATTGTCCACAGCAACTGTTGTGAATACACTCTCCCACATAAAAGAACTTGTTCCATGTGAAACTATTGGTGTACACTATTTCCCATCTCTTTGTGTGAGACACAGAACATGGTCAGAGCGGACGCTAAGGTATAAGTAAAAGAATTTGTCTACCAGATCTCTCTCTTAGGTATATGCATGCAACATTAACCTGAGGTAGGCTAGAACATTGATTTTGGGGGGAAGTGCTGTATCTGACATATGTGCTGATGTCTGCCTGTGTGCATGTGCTGCTTGCACAATTACATTTCAGAATCTGGATGATAGAAAGTGCACCACTATGTGTTGAAAACTCATGAATTTGATCCCTGATATTTATGCCTTCCAACATAGTGCAAGCAATAGTTTGGCACTGATTCCTGCTGGTCCTTCTCTCTAAATGACCCTTTGAAAAGGTGTACAGTCTTTGTAGCACGTGCAGTATCACTTCTGTCACATTCACAGGTTTTGCTTAGCACAGAATCAACATTTTCATCTAATACCAGCCAATTTTTCTCCCCCGACTGATAGCTGTCATATCTGGAAACTGTGCCAACATTCTCTTCTTTACATAAGTACTGTTCTCTCGTGTGTTGTTCTCTGCTCCTAGCCATTCCAATCCTAGCAGATGCAGAAAATCAGCCAATTTTAAGACTGGTGCAGTGCTTGCTTCTAAACAAGTTTCCTCAATGTACATTGCCAGTTCCGCAAAGATAATTCCAAATAATTGATGTTCACCTAGGTTTGCATCTGAGCCAAAAAGCTGTTCATATGTTATTTGATTTCCAAAGCTACTGTCACCCATACTGAGCATACCCATGAGCTAGGAATTCTCAACTAGTAGAGTACTTGCCCATATATGACAGTCTATCTGAAATGTTGATGCCTAGAGCATGATGTCTCACTAGGTTGAATTATTAATAACAAAGTGAAATGCATGTGTGTGATTTGGAGTTAGTACATGGAATATTATTGCATCATCATTAACACTTCTTTTGCCAATGATTCTTTCTCCAATTATGTTTATTATTTAATCCTATGCCCACGTCCTCCTGAAGCTCCCACTAATCTCTCCCTCAGTGTGAAGGATGATTTTCTCACAGTGATTTGGTTCTCCTCCACCATTCCAAATGTGTCTCTGACCTTTGACTTGGTCTTTGCCAACTTTATAACTTCCAGAAGGAAAGAAGTGACAATTTATGACACTCAGCGACATCAATTCTCTGTAGCAGATGTGCAAGCATGTGATGTGTTGGAAGTACTAGTGGCAGCCAGGAATGATGCTGGAGTTAGTAGCCAGACAAATATCAATTGTACCTTGCCAGTACTTCCAGACATAAACACATTGCAGCACTTCATGTCCAAAAACAACAGAGGCCGAGTAACATTAACAGTCACCTTCACGGTTTGTTATCCTAACTTATATTGATTTAACATGATGATCTCTCATGACAGATATAAAATGATTTTTAATGCCTACTATATATAACTGATGGTATTTGTAACATTTTCAGATTCCTACACCATGTCCAGTAAACCCAGTGACGAGTTACACTTTAGCAGTAATTTTCGAGGATTCAGAACAGAATGTGACAGAGCAGTCAACAAGATCACCCTTTGGTCCTGCTGTTAGTCTTAAAGTGGAAGGCTTGAAGGAAAAAGCAACCTACACTTATAGTATTAAATCCCATAATGCTATAGGTAGAACTACAACAGTTTCTACTAGTTTCTGTAAGTTTTAGAGAGAGAGAAGAAACACAAGTGTACCTTCTCATGAAACATTCACTCTTTTACATATTGCAGTGACTACAGATTTGCAGGAAGTGGATGTGTGTCTGGTTGAGGGCAGCACATACTCCATCCAGTGCAGCTACATAGCTGGGAGTAATGATGCCAGTGGGTGTAGCTATGTTTTGGTGGGTAAGGTGGATGGTATTAGCGATATAAAGGGCACCATTGATGAGACCAGCACTGTGAAACAAGTTATTCCTAATACTAAAGAATATGGCAGTATTCTTGTGTATGATGAAGGAAATTTACTTGTCATGAACGAAACTTTGGGAAATATTAGATCTTGTACAACAGTTGCAAAAGGTGAGTGGATTCATTTTTTTGGATAGTATAAGACAAAAATCACATAATCACATGTTTTTTATGTCTCACCTTGGTTACAATTTCGCATTGTGTGGTATAATGCACAGTAATGAGCAGGATATAAAACAATATCATTACACACAGAATGAAATGTCTTGGTATGCTAATATAATAGTTTGATGATATTTAATGATGGTAGATTTTCTTCTGTGGCATTGTTTTAATAGAAGTGTTAGGTTAACGCTTGGGTTAGATAAGGAAATACCTATAAAGTCATAACTGCTTGACCATGGATAATAGATAAGGTGGTAGTGAAAACTTACATACAATAACCTACAATGTCATGATAATAGGGTTTGGGGATAGCCACTTTGGACTTTACTTAGTACTTAGCTGCTGGTGAGCTAGGATTGTTAAACCATGCCTGGACTACTCTGCTGCCCCCAGGTAAGCCATTATCATTTCACAAGCACAGTTGATTTTGCATAACAAATTATTCTAGGATTTTCTAACAGTAAACTAATCAGAATGCAACTAGCAATTTTCTTGGAGCTTTATAAACTTCACTTATCACCTAGAGGGCTGGATATTATAGTCCAAATCTCCAGGTGTAGCTGATTGCATTTCACACGTTTTGATTGCTTTATTCTGTGAGGCACAGGTGGCTTCCATTTTGGTGGCTTTTTTAAATCTTGCTATAAGTTTAACAATATTATATTGTATGCCTTAACTTACGAAGCTCCAATGTTGTATATTTTTATAAACATAATTTTTACCCTCCACAGGATCTAATAATTCAATATATATCATAACAACATTGGGTGTGGTTGCTGCAGTGATGATAATCTCGGCAGCCATTTTGATTATGTACAAGATTATGCATGGTAAGTCCTTCCTACAGTTGTCTATTGACTATATATCACAAAGTAAAGGACATTGGTGAAGAGGTTACAATACTAATGAGAAGAATGGCATGTGTAGATACATATATACATTCAAGCCAGTGACAGTTTTAGGATTTTTAATGGGGGTTAAGTTGGATCTACCACATGAGTAGTGGTTAGCATAAACTTCTGGCTCTTATTAAATTAGTACAATGCAAACATCACTCAATTTATGTCAGTATATATACAAAGTGTTCTTGGACATTTGCTTGAGACATCGGCATGCTTCAAAAAAGGTAGTTGCATGGCACCTTATGTGGTGATATGAATATTCGTGTGTTTCTTCTCGGATAATAGGAACCATCTAAAAAAAGTTCATAATTGACAAATTATGGTATGTGTCTTATACATGGCTAAACTACCTGCCCAAAGGTTTCTTTAGAGATGACCTCCACCCAAAGGATAGTTATAGGCCTGTTTGTATTGGCTTACAAGTTCGTTAAAGCTACCATCATCAAAAATGGTGATTGCAATTTTTTAAACACAGATTTTTCATGTTCCTGATGATTATATCTTCTCTCAGAATCTGGAGGGTCAGCACTCATGCTCCGTGCAAATTTTATACACAGCTGCAGACTGTACAGCCATAGCTACCTATGCAACCAATGCCAACTATCACAACCTCTACAGTTGCTATAAAACTGAAAACAGTATATCTACTGCCTTTTGTGCTAGGTGATATACCTTCTCTCAGAATTACCAGCTGTGGAGGGTCAGCCCTCATGCTCAGTGCAAAATTAATACACAGCTACTAGTGCAGCCACCAGTATAAACATCTGCACTGATGCTTCTCTGACAGGCTATGGCCCATGTCCAAAGGACTAAATGTGGGATGAGTAGTAGAGGGGGACTTTTCCTTCTCAGCTCCCAGAGGGATGCTCAGTCAGTATAATTATGTAGCTTTCTGAGCCCTATTACACATGATTTTGGAGCAAGTTAGGGGTTGATGATTGACAAAGCTAACATGATCCATTTGGCTGACTGAGAGCTAGCTGGTTATAGCAACTATATTAATAATATCATAATTATTTTGATTACATGCAGGTCGTCGTGGAACGAGTGTTGATGCAGCTGAACCTCCTGTCATTGTTGTAATATAGCATCATATTCCTACAATCTGAAGTTAATTCGTTAATTTATATGCAAATAAAACTTTGGTTGTTGCTGCTTTTGTTGTTACTATATAGTAGTGGATGGTCAACTAAATGTTGAGAGACACTTTGTAACTTGCTTCTTTACACATCTTGCTGATATATAAATTCTATTGGTTGTGTTGCTGTTAATCAGATCAGTTTCTAATGCACTATAATTGTGCTTGTAAATGTATTTACCACTTGGAACTAATAAGACTCCAACGAGGTACACTCTCAATGCACTCTCAGCTGACACTAAAGAATAAATATCAAGAAACAAATAAGAAAGTAATTTATTCAAGATATACATCTTATAAGTGACTCAATATATGAGCACTTTTTAATTCCTTGAAGATATTATGTTTTGTTGTGCCATAGACCAAATGCATAGATAAGGTTGACTTGTTATATGGCATTTAGAAAATGCTAACTAAGAAAAGTACATATAAGTATGAGCCTAGCACCAAAGTGTGAGCGGTTCAATTGAGAGTGTTGAATGGACTTGCCATGCTGCTGGGGGGCCAGTCTCAAGAGCCTCAACTTGAGTCGAATTATTCTGTATTCAATTATTTGTTGATGTTCTAATATCAAGCATGTCTTATTTTACTTTGTTCTCGTTATTTTTATTATTTAAAAAAAAATTTTTTAATAAAATAAACTATTTTAAATTTTTATTATTAATGTTTATTTATTATTATTTATTATTATTGATGTTGTTGTTGTTTGTTGTTGTTATTATTATTATTATATTATATTTAAAAAAATTGTATTGTTTTGATGCTTATTTTGTTTCTAGCATCTTAATTACTATTATATAATTATGTGTAAATTACGTAGCTATATTAATAATAAAATTTACAAATAATAGGTTAATGCCTGGCTCACCTCCTTCAGCAGGGGAATATCTTGTCAGTTATGGGGTGGGGTCGGTCGGGAGTTGAACTTGTGGTTAGCTTTTTATTTATTGATTGTAGTAGTAGTAGTAGTAGTACTAGTAGTAGTAGTAAATATTTAAATAAATGTGATACGATCTTAGAAAAGGGCCCACTTCACCCCAAAACTGATTTTGCACTATGACCTGAAATAGCTACCATGAATCATGATATTTTCATAAATTACCTCAGAGACATCATGGGTCATTGCTCTATCTTTCTACAAAGTTTCAAGGCCAATTCATCCAAGCGAGCATTACAAAAGCCACACGAAGCTACCGCAACAGAATATCATGGAATTCCCTTCGGTTTCTTAAAAAATTCATTAAACACATGATAGATGAAAAGATTTCAGTTAACAAGGTCAGATAATCCCATCTACATCGGGAGCTCAGGCAGGGAGCTGGTTCATCCAAAGAGCCTCAGTTCCCTCGCCACAGGGTTATAACTAGCCCCAACAAATGCCGCGTTGTTTCGGCTGGTTGCATCAGGAATCTGCAATTGCCGAAGATGCATGGAAGAATGGGCATTTGATTTTGTTGGAGGAAGCCACCTTCATAGACCAGGCCAGAAGACAGAATGAACTGCTTGTGAAGGAGGTATTGCACATCAGCCTATATAGCACCAAAGTGTGAGTGGTTCAATCGAGATTGTGGATTGGACTTGCCTGGCTGCTAGGAGGCCACTTAAGGGCCTTAACTTGAAACCACCATGACCACCATAATGTTTTGTATTTAATTATTTATCATTCTTTGTTAAATTTTTAATATCAAGTATGTCCTTTTATTTTATTTTTTTATTTTTATAAATTGTTTTTATTTTTTTAAATTTTTTTAATTATTTTATTATTATCGTTGTTGTTGTTGTTATTATATTATCACTGTTGTTGTTGTTTTATTATTAAGTCATGTCCAGTTTATGTGAAGCCTATGCCAGGTTGTGGTTTATATCACATGTGGCTATATAGCTACCAGTCTCATGCGAAGGCTAGAGCATCAAGTCGAAATGTCGAGAGAGTAACTTTCAAGTTGATTATTGAGAAGGTCATTGTAATAACAATATATCGTACCACCAGGTTAAAATCAGGTTTTTCTCAAATCCTGTCACACAAAAGTTTTCTTTGCATCTGTGTCCTGTGGTTCAGTTCTACTTTGATAAGGCCCATCTCGAAAATGATTTGACTGACCTTGTATTTCCTCACATGTGGCAAGGGTTATAATCCTGTCCTCACCATTCAATGTCCAATCAAAAGAAGCTTAAACTTTCCACATTTCCCACCCTAATAGGGCCAGTCTATGACACCAGTGAAGTCTTATGGCTGATATGTACCATGTTAGGTAATAAACCACCCCAATCCATTGAGTTGCATGTGTAAAACCTGTTCTCTCTAACCTGTGTAATTGTAGCTCAGCCTACTCATGTGTACTATTTATTCTAGTGCTAACCTTACAATAACATGTCAACTGACCTTACTTGTGAGCAGAAACTGAAACTGTTATAAAGCATAGGTGTAGAAAAGTTATTGAAAGTGAAGGACCCTTGACGCACGAGTGTACATCCCAACAATGGTTGGCATGAGTGTACATCTCCCAACAATGGTTGGCATGCTTGTACTACATACTTGTAACTCAGGAAAACTCTCCAACACCAAGGAAAAGGAAAAAATTTAATTACTGTTTAAGTGATTTGAAACATGAGTTTATACCTGATGAATATTTTCACTGTAAACAATGAATGTAAAAACCAATTGAAACCGAAGTTTGAACTTCTATTTTATCTTCACATAACCTCCAAATAAATCTCTGAGCAATATATAGAAATATTTAAGTTATATTAAAAATCACAGCTCAGTTTAAGGGGCAGTGGTAATTAGACGAATTTCAAGTTGCTCAACTCAAATTAATGAAGCTAGTAATAAATGCCAAATTGCAGAGCAGTTGAACAGTTTAAAGAAAGTCATGTATTTTTACATGTTTGATTTTAATAATAAGAGTGGAAAAAGGTAAATGCAGAGAGGAGGTGGGTGCGCCCCAGGAGTGCACCCTAGTAGATTCCCAAAGTAGCAAACTGTGTTCTAGTCATAATAATTATTTAGTGAAGGACAATAAAAACAATGGCCTTCTCAATAATCAACTTGAAATTTACTTTCTCGACGTTTCGACTAGCATAAGCTTACTAGCTAGTTATTCACCACGTGATACAAACCACACCCCGGAACATGCATCCAGCAGATGAATAGGATGTGGGAAAATTATAATAAAGACAATAATAGCTAACAGTAATGAAATGAACACCAAAACAATATGGAATAAAAAGTAATAAAATAAAATAAAATAATAATAATAATAAATAAAAAATAAAAAAGTTAATAAAAATAACAAATTGCTAATATAATATTAAAATCAAAACTAATAACAACAAGAACAATAAAATATAACAGCTTGATATTAAAACATCAACAGAGAATGATAAATAAATAGATGGAAAAATTGTGGTGGTGTGGCATTTCAAGTTCAGGGTCTTGAGAGAGGCCACCTATATAGCAGCCAGGCAAGTCCATTCCACAATCTCGATTGAACTTCTCACACTTTGGTGCTAGGCTTATGACCTGATTTAAGACAGTGGCTTTCCTCCAAAAAAATCGGATGTCCTTTGTCCCATAAATGTTTAGCATTTGTAGATTTCTCTTTAGCACACTTTACAGGCATATTGATGTTCTTTCAATTCTGGCCCCAGTCTTCTGTTATCTCTCCTATGTACTACTTCCCACAGTTACAAGAGATGCAGTACACAAGCCATGAGTGCATACCAGCTCATAATTCATTCTTTATTCTGCTCAGTTGTGCCCTCAGAGTTCTTCCCAATCTGAAAATGACTCTGATGTGAACATCCGGCAGACCCTCTTGATGTATTCACTCAACCCTACTACTTAAGGAATTACTAACATAGGATTTTTAGACCCTGTAATTGCCTGTATCGATGTATATACTTGTCTTCCTTTCTGTGTTTAGATATACCTGCAGAGGAAAGATTGATGAAAGGGTTGTAGGTAACCATTATCTATAAAGGGGCAAATGATTATTATTGTTGTTGTTGTTGTTGTTATAATTTATTTTGAAATTGATTTATTATTAAATATATAATATATATTATTGTTAATTTTTATTTAATATTATTTATTTACATTTTTTTGGTGTTTATTCATATTTTCACATCTGCTGATGCATGTGCACAGGTGTGGTTTTTATTACGTGATGAAGATCTAGCTACCACTATATAACAAGCTCACATGAGTCTGAGCATCTCATAATTTCTATATAGAATTTTGTCGAAACATCGAGAGATTAAAATTCCAGTAGATTATCGAGAAGGTCATTGTAATTTCTGTTAACTGAGAGTTCATAGAGATATTCTTCTTCTTGTAAATTCGATGATAGCCTTCTCTCTCCAGAACACTTCCTTCCCATTGAAAAAAGTACACAAGAAAGTCCTCCCTAAGCCCACTAAATTGGTGGGATTGTCATTCATTAGATTACACTTTTCTCACACCTTCTAATGAGAAAGTCACTTTGAATGGGTCTCTTGAGTGTTTCCCAACCACGCAAAGTTGATGTTGTTGAGCATTTTGATAATGGCAACTTCAATGTGTCCCTTCAGTGCTTCCTCACTGCAAAGTTGCGAGTACTTTGATATGGCAACTTCAATTTTGGTCCCCTTGAGATTCCCAACTGTGATATTGAAATGGGTCCGTTGAGTACCTCCCAACTGTTGATGTTGATGCAGTCAAAGAACTTGTTAAACATTCCAACAAATGTTGCAGTCTCCTCAGCTTCTTTAAGTTCCAAAAGTTCCAAAACCTTGACCACTGAATCTCTCAAAATTTACACATAACATAGGAAGAAAATGTAGTTCATGTATATATCTGAGCAGCTAGATCCACACTCATATTTCAAGTGGTTCATTCTGCATTGATAGGATGATGATAGCACTGTGTAGTATGAAAACTCCCTGCAACAGCAGGGTATTGTCAGAACAATGCTAACTGATGATCTGTATGAAGTTTTGTATATTTTTCCCTTTGATTTTTATTGCTTATCATGTTTTCGTCTCCATGCTTACGGACAGTGCTTGATAGCTAAAATAGCAAACTACAATTTACTTCCTATTTGGGGTGTGGCTAATTGATGACAAAAGGTAAGGAACCCACAGGATTGATATCCTTGTTCTGGTCTGCACATAGCTCATGCAAAGAGGCATTCTACTACCTACTGAGGTTGGAAATTTTGTCGGGGATAGGGAATTTAATCTTGGTTCTGAGAATGATACAGAGAGTGAATGTGATTCTGAGGATGGAATGGCTGAAGACTCCACAGAAGATGATGTATCCCTCATACCAATTCCATATTGGAACGAGCCTAGCAGCAGTGATGGTGAATCAGATTCTTCTCAGTCTGGACATTCAAGTCTTGATTCTGACAATTGACTTGCAAATTTGTCATGGTAAGAATAGCCTACATAGTAGCAGCTAGAGTAGTATCTTTTAATACAGAAAACTTTGCAGAGAAGAATCCAGGGTTCTAGAAAAGATGAATGAACAAGTGTGACTTGCATCATAGACCATACAGACTTCAATTCTGTGTGCCTCAATGTGTGAGTCCTACAAACAGTGTATTGCCAATATTGTCAACAGTATGGGGCTGGATCACAGCCATCAATGCACAAGTAGGGCAGATGTGATATGATTGTATTACATCGTTTTACAGTTGTTTTCTCTTTGTGCAGGAAGTACATGTACTCCACTTATCACCAGTTGACAAGTTGGTGCTGGAGCTGGTTGGGACAAGATATCCAAGTTGTACTCCCAGCTTGTGCTTTAAAGAAAAACAGAGACACATTTCCCTCCCAAACATACACTGGATTAAAATTTCCCACTTTATCATGAATTGTACATAGTAGTGGACATTATGTCAGAGTTTGCAAATCTGCCCTGATGCTCTGCAACTGCCTTTTTCTTATTCACTTGTTCAAAAATGCTACTCAGCAGAGGATGTGAGGGAATGCAGGATGTTGACATAAAACTTTGGTCTTCCATTGTCCTCCTTATATCAGAAAAGAGGTCATCCACATAGCCTAAGATAAATATATACAGCTCTTACACACAAGTCATATCTGAGAAACAGAGAAAATCTTGCCAACTGCGGAAGTTATGGGCTGGCATCCTTTAAATAGGCTAACCAGTATATGGTCTTTGCAGTCTCATTGGCTAACGAACAAAATGACACATTATATTATATATCCAATTAAGGTGATTTCACAGTTTGTCATTGTGAATGCATTATGTGATGTTCCTAATTGTCTTAGTAAGGGATCCTAACAGTCAAATAATAAATCTGAATATGCACTATATACCTAATGCATATCATCTTCTACTCTACTTCCCATGCTAACATCTACCATGTCACCATCCACAATGTGTCCAGGGCTAGTTCCATTCTTTAATGCAGAATCCACAACTATGTACCAGCATACATATTGGTCTATAACAACAGTACACGCAAATGCATGAATAATGCACATAAGTTTGAATGCCTACCCTAGATCACTCACGCTTATCATATGCCACTGTTTTCTGTTTATTTGCATGTGGTTCAACTGCTGGGGTCTTCCTGAGAAGTACGCTTGTGGAACAAGGTTGGTATGGCATCAGTCTTGAACCAACTCTGCATTTTCTCCAAGCGCATAGCTTGGGACAGTTTTTTTGGCAGGCTTAAAACACCCGTCTTCAAATGTTTGCTGCAGAGTGTGGAGTACTTTTGTGGCTTCCATTCCGTCCTGCTCCTATTCACTTGTTCAGCCCATTTTTCCCTCAAAACAACATATTTTGTGAAGCATGAGCCATCCTTTAAAGTACTGCTACAGCCAGCTGCCAGACACCTACCAACCATACTAGCATTAATATGTAGTAGATGACTTGTTATAAGAGAGCCAACAAGCTATATACAGACCACAGCTAGCCTATCAAGCATGTAGGGTTCCTTACTTGCAGGAAGTAAATCATTAGCTTGCGATTCTAGCTACCAATTACTCTAAAAATACTTGGCTTCAAAGAGAAATATTTTATTCTCCAGCTTTTGTGTACCTAAACCCCTTAAAATGTAAAAAAAAATTTTTTAAATAGCAATTCAGTTACCCTTAAATTTATTGTTTTATCGACTTGGTATATACAGAATAATCTTAACGGGCTAACAATAGTACCATTAAATGTGACAGGAAAATTAGAGTTCAGGTTCTCTGAAAACTTGAAAATCATCCTCGGTCTCCAACTAAATGGGTGTGCAGAAAAATATATATAATTATATACTGTACACGTACAAAACATTCAATAGTATAAAGTGTAACAGTCAGCATTTACAGGGTAATAAGGGGTGAAAATTGTTGTTAACTCCAGTACTGGAAGTTTAGATGACCAATTCATAAAGTGCATCTGCTACCATCACTTCATATGATTGATTTGGATCAACCCTAGCAACTTCATAAGACGGATTTGGATCAACCCTAGCAACTTCGTAAGATGGATTTCGTTCAATCCTGGCAACTTCATATGATGGATTTGGATCAACCCTGGCAACTTCATATGATGGATTTGGATCTACCCTGGCAACTTCATATGATGGATTTGGATCGACCCTGACAACTTCATATGATGGATTTGGATCAACCCTGGCAACTTCATATGATGGATTTGGATCAACCCAGGCAACTTCATATGGTGGATTTGGATCAACCCTGACAACTTCATATGATGGATTTGGATCAACCCTGGCAACTTCATATGATGGAATTGGATCTACCCTGGCAACTTCATATGATGGATTTGGATCGACCCTGACAACTTCATATGATGGATTTGGATCAACCCTGGCAACTTCATATGATGGATTTGGATCAACCCTAACAACTTCATATGATGGATTTGGATCAACCCTGGCAACTTCATATGATGGATTTGGATCAACCCTGGCAAATTCATATGATGGATTTGGATCAATCCTGGCAACTTCATATGATGGATTTCTTTTTGGCTCAATCCTGGCAACTTCATATAATGGATCTGGATCAACCCTGGCAACTTCATAAGATGAATTTTCAACTACCTCCTGGGTAATATAAATTTGAATCACCCAAAAGTATACAGCAATTAATCAGTGCATGCATTCAATAAATTACCAACTCTTCCACAATGACGATAACCAACTCACTTGCTGTTGTTCCTTCAGATTCCCACAGTCATTCACACCAAGTAACTCTTTGCTATAAATATGAAATGACATTTTGTTGAGAAGATAAATTACAGCACTCTACAAAACTCACTTGAATGCACCTATTTGCAACTTTTCCTTTGTAGGCGAGCAACCTGTATAGTGTGTTTGCCACATGTATGATTATACACAATGATGAATGATCACAGCAGAATCACTTACCAAACACAGTTGCACACACAATGATCACAATTAATGCTACCAAAGCCACACCCAGAACAAAGACAATAACATATTTGAGGTATGTCCACGACATCTTGGGAGGAGGTGTGGTAGCAGTATTGGTATCTAGGAGGAAATGATAAATGCAGTCTTCAAAACACCTTTGCTAAAGCTAGTTATAATACCAGTTACTGTTGTTGAACAAGATGTAATGTTTTCTTTGTCCAGAGTTTTGTTTATGGCAAGTACATTGTCCTCATCATAGACTAGAATCCTTCCGTAATCTTGAATATTAGGAATTTCTTCATCCACAAAGCTGTTCTCATCAATAGTGCCACTGACATTTCCTACACCTTCCACCACACCCACCAAGACATAGCTACACATACTGGCGTTATTATCTCGAGCTATGAAGATGCAGTGGATGGAGTATGTGCTTCCCTCCACCAGACACACACTCACTCCCTGCACATCAGTAGTCTCTGCAGAATTTAGAACAGTAAATATTAAACTTCTTGAGGAGGTATACTCATATGTGCTTCTTCTCTCCCTAACACTTACTGAAGCTAGCAGAAGGTGCTGTAGCTCTACCTATTGAATTAATGGCTGTAATACTATAACTGTATGTTGCTTTTTCCATCAAGTCTTCCACTTCAAGACTAACAGCAGGACCAAAGGGTGATCTTGTTTTCTGCTCTGTCACGCTCTGTTCTGAACTCTCCAAAATGACCGCTAAAGTGTAACTTGTCACTGGGTTTACTAGACATGGTGTAGACATCTGGAAATGTTACAAATACCATCAGTTATAGTAGTCATTAAAAATCCATTTTTATGTTGGCCTTAAGATATAAACACAATGTTAGAAACCAACCATGATGTATTTCTAGTTAGTGTAACAAACCATGAAGGTGACTGTTAATGAGACTCCATTGTTGTCCTTGGACAGTACAAGTTTCAACGTGTTTACATCAGGAAGTACTGGCAAGATACAATTGATAGTTGCCTGGCTACTAACTCCAGCATTATTCCTGGCTGCCACTAGTACTTCCAACACATCACAGTCTTGCACATCTTCCACAGTAAATTGATGTTGATGAGTGTCATAAATTGTCACTTCTATTCTACTGAAAGTTCTAAGGTTGGTTAGGGCCAAGTCAAAGGTCAGAGACACATTTGGAATAGTATAGGAGAACCAGCTTACTGCGAGAAAACCATCCTTAACACTGAGGTAGAGATCAGTGGGAATGTCAGGAGGACCTATTGGAATTCAGAGTTAATCAATCAAACATGATCATGTGGTAAAGTAGATAATGAGGGAAGACATTTAAGCATTTAAGTTTAACTTGTCTTATATTACTGTGCAGCAGAGAGTGCAGGAAATGAGATAGAGTAGCTTAGTCTCATGGTAGCAGGATAAGCAACTAACTCATAACTTGTTATTGATATTACCATAAATAACCAATATTCAAAAATGATGGAGCATATTCCAGAGGGATGTGAAAGGAACTGGTGATTATCCACTCACAGATGAGCAGACATTACTTGGTGTTTAGTCCTTCTAACGATGCACTTGTTCACACACCAAAAGCTTTCTGTGTATAATAGTACTCAATTTATGACATCTTATGGCTGTATGAGTTATGAAGGACTAGATAATACCACGAAATTTAATATATAAATAGGACTTGCTAATTACACAATCAACTGACACGGCCATATGTTTAGTCAAATCTATGTAACGACATCCATGCATCTTCCTATTCATACAATGGTCTCTACAGTACACATGCACTGGCTAAAATAGTATGTTGTTGTCCATAAATCACCTTCACATGCACAAACTTGTGTGACATACACAAGGAAAAGGCATTTATAAAATACAAGCAACCTGCACTGTCTGAGATTACCATCTGAGGACCTTGTGGGCTTGACAGAGATGTACATGACATTGACTACAGTTTTTTGGTTTGTGCATGATCAGTATGAACATAGAGCACAGTAGTTTGCAGCTGTATTGAGAGTGCCAAAGGGGCAGTGGAGGGTCATGAAGACTCATTTATCGCTTGTCTTTGAGAAGTTAGCCTAATAGGGATGAAGTTGAGCTAATTGAAGAATGAAACCTTTGCAAGAATTATTCATATGAAAAGTGAACATTAGGCCAATTACAATGACATGTTGGAATATAAGTTGAGGATATCCTGTAAGCTGATTAGTCCTACAGACATAGCTTGAAGTTATAATGCTATAAAAACTAGGCATGGGGTAAACTATGACTGTCACAATAATTATTGTTTCCTTAATACACAAGCTGCAAGAATTTTGTCAAACACATAAACATTGCAGATACAGACATGTCCTATGATCATTCTATGCTTCCATTATTCTAAGAAGTACAACACAGACCATTTGTGTTGCAGTGATGGTTTAAAATTCACTGCTATAAATTGCATTGCTTCAGAACCAAAAATATCTAAATGACTAAATGGAGGAGGATAACATTATACTATATTAATCAGACAAACCATAAACTGTCACGTTCACTCCAGTTTGAGTTAGTGTAGAATCATTCATTCCTATCCTAGCCACACACAGTGCATAGGTCAGGAGGTTCTCATGTGTAGCATTGATGATAAGTTGGGATGAATATGGACCACTCATTCTAGCTGTGATGCCAAGTGAAGCAAGTTTTTCTGCATTTTTTGGACTGTCAGTAAAATACTCTCTGAGAACACCTGGTACAGATATAAACCATCCAACTATCATCTGTCCAGAACTGACAGAGCAGTTTAAGGTGATGTGTCCCCCTACAGGAAGAAGCACAGGGCCAGGACCAGGTTCTTCAGTGAAAACAACTGCAGTGAGGGATGGGAGGAAGGGGAAGGGAAAAGTTAAGTCAGGAAAGTGTTTCCTTCAATTATGATCAAGTGCTTTTTTGTTTGCTATTATACTAGAGAAACTGTGGTTCACTTCCAGTTTTATGGACTGTTTCTCTATTTAACACATGTAGCTGAATTGTTAGCTTGCTAACAAGTCTAAATATTGAGTACACATGCATGATTTTAATTCCTTTCACCTTCAATTTTAGTCATAAAAAAATATTCAGTGCCTCATTGCCATTTACTAAACTAAGAATATTTTTATTCCAATGAGAGTTGGGTCACACTTTAGCTCTCCGACTAGTGAGCCATGTTATCATAAGTATTAGTTAGCAGTATGAATCATATAGGTAGCTATGCATGATTAAGGCTCAGATAATTCAGCATTATAAATACTATTGTCACGTTTCCCCACAAATTTTGGTCAAACTGGCAGAAAAAGCAGAACTTATGCTGGCTTACAATTTTCCCAGGGACTGCAGGGCTACTATATAGTTACTATGTGAGAGTGTGACTACAGTTGTGGGTGACTATAATTTCTGCTTGAGATGGATTGAGCTAACATCTATAGTGCATCTCTACTGAACGGCTCATATTGTAATTTTTTTAGTGAAGCTTTTCGCTATTATTATATCATATACACACATCCTAACTAGCAGTAGTAGCTAGTACTTGGCTATAATCCATACCTTCAGCTGTTACAACAAATGAAGACAAGGTTACTATCCATATAAGCAGCGTAAAAGCATCTTCTCTTCCCTTCATTTTTACCTGAACTGAAAACTAGCTGGCCGCAAGTGGGTTTTTTCATGACATCTCAAACTTGCTCAACAACGAAAGTGAATGAAGTTGAAAATTTTATCACACTTTCAAGATGACAGGGTGGCTGATGGACAATATTTCGAGTACTACAAAAGAGACTGGAAATCATTTGGAAAGTTATCTAGCGTCTAATTAGTGCTGGAGGATAATCTGTTCCCCCCCACAGAGTGGGTAAGGATGGAAAAGTGGCATTGCTTTTGGGGGAAAGTATGGAGGGTGTATGTGATGCAGTGATGGAGGAGGTGGGCAAGGTGTTATGTATTGGGTAGGGAAGTGGCGGCAGAGGAGAAAGGAACTGTTGTATGGTGAGCTGAGGAATGTTCTTTGGTCCCCCCACCTTGAGCAGCGGGACCCTTATAACTTGGTATAGTGGATATTATTATTAATTAAGTACAGTTGATTTTTTTAAATATAGTAGTGTTACATAGTGTCACACTGTGCTGTAATATATGTGGTGGCCTTAACAGGCTCAGCAAACTGAAGATTAAATCATAGACGCTGGGTGCGACAGAGTCTGTGGAAGTGTCCTCATGCTGAAAGTCTTGCAGTATGGCTGAAACTGGTTCTTCAGTGTATTGTAGCGAAATGATGGACTACCTGTTATTTCAAAGATACCTTACAGAATTATTGAGAAGAAAGGCGAATGATTTTGAAGTGAAGAAGGTTCCCTCCTCAATCGGGAAGACCGAGTAGAAGAAGGTAGTTAGGACAGCTAAGAAAGCAAAAGGGTGATGGAGAGTTGCCACACCAGTACTGAAAGTAGGCATACATAATGTGCATTTGGTGCATTTAGTGGGAGAAGTTAATATGCAGACGTGGAATTAGTCTGGTCTAGGGGACTATTTTGTGGTAAATAAGCATTTTAATACCTCGAACTAATTCATCCATAACCTTTTGGTACATCTACCTATGTAACTAATTTTGGCACCAAATTGTAGCTCTCAAATTTATCTGTTTAATGGTATCAATTATAAATGATATTGTAAGTACTATAGGCTGAAGTTTTAAGGTCACCTGATATACTATCTTTAAAATATTTCTAGTAGTTTGGCTGGTCTACACTGGCCATAATTCATGCTATGGACTGATGAATATCACAAGATAAGCCCTCTAAAGAGTTTTTGTAATAACACTGCATTTAATTCACAATATAACATTCTTAATTCATGTCACATAACATTCCAACACATGTTCACAAATTTACACAAATTTCAATAATACTTCCAAAAATGAGCAAAAGGAGCTTAGTACAATATTCTATATAAAATAATCTTTCAAATGGTACAAAAATTATAGGGAAACAAGCTTCTTTTATTTATTTAATACGAAAAAAATAGCATGTATTGAGCTGTTAAAGTAATGGTCACCACAACACCACATTCAAAGTCAACTCTGTTCATAGTTCTTCAAAACTGACCAGAGCCACAGGTAGGCCCTTCACTTATTATTTGCCACTCTTGTAGCTGCCTTCCTCTTTCTCCTATTTTTAGCCACCTCCTCTGCCTTATTCTGACTTCTAGTGAGCCTCCTTGCATCAGCTGCCTTAAAAAACATTCTGATCCGAGAGTCAGGTTCTATACCAATTATTGGCCACATCAGATATCCCATTCCCACTTCCATGCCCTCATTAAAAATCATGACAGCTAAATTTACAGCTAAGGTAACTGTAGGCATTGACAAAAATTCTGTTTTACTTGCTTTGGACCAGACAACTGAATTAAATGATTCGTTTTGATTCTGAGTTGCCCCTAAGGAACATCTACTTAGAAGATCCTTATTAGCCAATTTCACAAAAACAGGCCTAATGTATTTTGCCAAATCTTTAGGGATCTTGGGTGAATGAGGAGGAGTAATGCAATTAGCCAAGGCTCTATTATACTTGCACCAACTGTCTATACCCTCAGGGCAAAATCTATGCTCTGGATGGGCATCAGTGGACATACAGTGAAAGAAAATGGCATCAATCGCACGTGTCATAGCCTCTATATCTCCTGTGTTGTTACGAAGAGCCCCTCCATAATAAACATTCATTTCCTTTATTGATTCATCTGTAAACTGGCCAATAAATTTAACTTTATTACCATGCTCATCTCGAAGCCCTGACTAAACTTTGTAAGAGCAGCCCACATTCTCTTATGTACATGACCAATACACTCATGTTTTACTAGCTTCACATCTGGGCCATAAGGTTCAATTTCCAATAACCGATTAAAAGCTTTAGAATCTCCATCACTTATAATGATGGTATACCGAAGCTTATTTTTAGCAACAGAGTGCCTCCACATTCGCACAACACCTTCGACTTCCATGCTATTTGAGGATCCCTCATAATTAACTTTACAAGCTGATTTATGCTCATCAAATCATCCAACCATTCACTGAACTCCCGTAACTTCATGCCCATAGATTCCCTCACTGAACAAGCTGAACAGTGCTTGCAAAGGACTTCACAGTCAAGGATTTGGCCCGTTTTCCATGACGCTACTAAATTAAAGAGGAATGTCCATGTTTCTGCCATGTACCATCAACAGTCACAATAGTATCCACTACTTCAAGTAATGGCTTGCCTACAATATGATCGATGTTGACAGCTGCCCACTGAAAGCTACTTTCAGCAATTTCCTTACTAGTTTCACAAATATCCTTATTATATGATGAAAAGGAAGCTGGAGTGAGGAGTGGGGGGATACCTAAACAAGTTGTTATAGAATCTAGTGTAGTCCTTCCAGAACCAGTCATCCTTGCACCTAGAATAGCAGCCTTGTTGAAAGATGTGGCTTCAGCCGTCAATGGATTGGACACTAATGCCAGTTTCAACTATGGTTAGAACATATAAAACCAATCCTTGTAACTAACCCTTTCCTATCACCGAATGTCGGTAAGCATCCTGACAACTGCCTCTGACACCTCTAGGAAAGGAGGAACAACCTGTGGGAATCACTCACCTGATTACTCACCTACATCTGAATATGTAAAACCACAGAGATCAGAGAAGACAAGACTACCCACAAACCACTACGTGAACTGTAATAGAATCTATAAAAGAGAAGAACAGCAAAGAGAAGAAAAAAGAGAGAGAGAGAAGAGAAAAGACAAGAGAACTAAAGGAACTGTATAAGACAGTTGGTGTATGAGACAATTGGTGTATGAGACAATTGTGATTCTATGCTATTATTATTCTTTACCTTTATGACTTATCAGAAGGGTGGAGATTGAATTGGTCAAGCTAGGTTTATTGATAAGAGTTGTGGAGCAACTAAGTCAGTAAACAAGAGGTTGGCGTCGCAGGAGCTGCAACAGAGTGAGCTTCTCCTGACACCGAAGCTTTCACTGATCTCAAGGGGAGACTGGCAGTACTAACACTGGACTATTTCCTGCAGGGCAGCATTTAGTAATTCCAATTTTATGGCATGATAGCCAGCCTTCTCCCTCACAGCCAAAGAATCCAATTCAATTCTATCACCTGATAGGCCACAAGATTGAAGAACTGGGGGAGGATGCAGCTGTAACTAAGAAGGAAGTTGAGGTGGATGCAGAGAAGGAGGTTGAGGTGGATGTAGCAGAGGCAGTCAATGTAGCAGAGTCAGCAGCTAAAGTCAGCATCTTCTTGGATGCTGCATGGCTGGTGTGGGACAGTCTCCTGAATTTGGAAGTCCATCTGTGGATTGTCCAGGTGCAGTAGCAATACCATCCTATATAGGGTAAAGAAAAGTTCACAAAAGTTCAAAGTCAAAATTATCTATCTGCATGGACAAAAATAACTTTAGCAATGATACTAGCCATAGGGGTCACGCTATCTAGAACTTACCCAAACAGGAGTGGAGAAACTGGCCATAGCTTTGGCTTCTCTAGCTCTCCTAGCAATACTTGATTTGCTCATCCTGTAATACTTCTTTGGAGGCATAGTGACTGTGAGGAAGCAAACAGTCAAATATTTAGCTCGAGTACACGCGGACAAGTGGCATTATGAGCATGTGAACCCTTTTACCTGTTGGTTGATGTTCTGATGTCACTTCATCTTCCTCTTCTTCCGCAAGGAATACCGCAGCTTCCGGTGCATTCCACTTCTTCAGTCCATTGATGTGGAAGAGTCTGTGTCTTTTCCGACCCTCTCCCATATCAACCTCGTAATTAGTTTCTGCTAACTTCTTTGTTATTATGACGAGTCTTCTCCATTCATTCGCTAATTTGTTCTGTTTCCTAGGTTGAAACACAAGAACATGGTCACACACACACAATATGCCATTGTGAGTTCTATAAATGACTATGAACAATATAGTAAAATTATGGCAAATAGTTGAGCATCAGCAAGTGGCTCTATATGCTGAGGGGAAAAATAGCTGAACTGTGAGTTATTTTTTATTTATAGTTGAGGACATTTGGGACCAGATAAAATGATGGAGATTATTTGTAGTCTATTTTATTGGGTTTCAATGATTTCAGATATTCGTGAATATGTCAGTCGTTGTGATATTTTCAGAGATGCAATGATGAAAAATTCGTTAAAACCAATATTGTCCTATATCCGATTCCTGTACAACCTAAAAGTATGGCTAGAGGTACGTAACACTCTTCTCAATTTAAAACTACTCAGAACTCTTCTTCTACCTCGAAGTATGATGGTGATGAGTCTATCATTCATGACTCTTCAACATATGAAAGCTTGACATCACCACTTCCTCCAGTTTTGTCACCCTCAAAGCAACTGCAGCCAATGGTACATCAATTCTATCTCTGTATGCATATATTAATAAACCAGCCTGCAATGTACACAAACTCAACTCAGTATATTATTATATATGTGTATGTATAACTATAGCTGTACTATTGAACAGAAATGACAAGGTATGTGAACGCTTGTTACCTTTAAAAGCTATCCAGTTCAAAGGTGCAACTCAGACTGGACTTCTTATCTCCTAATGAGCAGAATGTGCATCATCAAGTTTCCTTCACACCTAGAACTACCTCCGTCGCTCAGGTAGCAAGCACGCTGACTAGTGTTTCCCTAGTTCCCTATAAGAATGATGGTGTTGTGTGGAATGGTACGCATGTTGACACATTTGCTCCTTGCTGGGTCAAGATCAGACAATGTCAACCATTCTTTTTGTTCTTGCTTATTGTTACTGATAATTTATTAATTTCCATTATCATTGGCAATTGGAAGGCAGTCTCATGGCCTGGCACTCAGTGATTTGATTACCTTGCAAGGCATAAAACACTGATCACTTACAGATCAACATTTGAATCAATATCATACCATATATATATATATATCCCCATCACGGCATTAGATAGTTGACAAAGGTTTCATTACAGTACCGCTCCGCAGGTAATTAGTTACTCGTATGTGTTCAGACTTTACTGTGTCCCCATTGTACAGTTGAGATAAAGTGTTGGCATTCCACTCTATGCAAGGTTATTTCCCCCCTAGACGACGAGCATAACGCAGCCAAATGCCACAAACAGCTTGAGAGGAAGAGTCTCCTCGCTGGTAAAGGATGAAATGAGACTAGAGGTTAAGCTGAACCTTGTGTTACAGTAAGCGTTGAGCATTATAGCTAGCTGCCAGTCTTCTTGCACAAATATTTCCGTAATCAGAAAATGTTCTTCCGTACATTAACCAGTACAAGATGACTACTCCAGGAAACCTCCCGAGACAACAATGCTTGTTACCCATCTTTACTGCACGTGGGGCTTTACTCCGGGAGTTCAGAGCATACGACTGCTCTGTGGTAGTAGCTGAGACAGGAAGTGGAAAGACGACACGGATACCTCAGGTGAGCTAACCTTGCATACCCAATATTTTGATTCTCTATCTTGGAGGGGGTTCTGGTACTCTATCAAGAACTTCTTGCACTATAATATAGGTATTACAACCTGTTGTAACTATCAGACTAAGAACAGAAATGTCTTTGTTAAAGAAGCCATCTCTATACTTTGTCAAATCTTGAAAAATATTTGCAAAAATTTTAACTCAACTTTGTTTGACCTTGCCAATTGTATTCACTATGTTAGCAATCACAGGGTTTGGCTCCTATATAGACTTGAGTTACTAAGAGATGCTTCTTGAGCTTCCTCTCTGCACAAATAGAAAGCTGCACTCCACTCCAACTAGCATGCTGAACGTTGGCCCATCTCAAAAGCAACAGGAAAACTACAAACTTAATAAACTAAGAGAGTGTGTGATTAATACTTTATGACTCTCATCACACACACACACGCCTTCCATAGTATGTGTGTGTGATTAATACTTTATGACTCATCATACACACCTTCCATAGCATGTGTGTGTGATTAATACTTTATGACTCATCACACACACCTTCCATAGTATGTGTGTATGATTAATAGTTTATGACTCATCACACACACATACTATGGAAGGTGGAAACACCTTCCATTGTAGTGTGTGTGATAAGGTGAGATTGGCTTAACTCCCAAGAGCTTGTAGAGGTCTCGCATCAATTTGGAAATAAAATTTTCCCCCAGGTTGGAGAGGATTTCTGCTGGAATTCCCAATCGAGAGAATATACCCACCAAGTAGCCACTGTTTGTGAGTCTGTGTTCTTCAGTGGTATTGCTTCTGGGTAGCCGCTGCCGTAATCCATCCACATCAGGATGCATTTGTTGCCTGCTTTAGTTCTTATCAATGGCCCAACTATATCAATAGCTACCCTGGCGAAGGGCTCTGCCATGATGGGAAGGGGGATCAGTGGTGCCTTGCTGCTGGGTCTTCTTGCAGCCTTCTGACATTGTGGGCACGATTTGCACGCCTCCCTGACATCTCTAGCGAGTGTGGGCCAGTAGTGAGGGTAAGGTTGGTCTCTTGCCATTCGCATATGATGGCTGTTGGTAAGATGTCCACCTCTTCTGCTTCCTGAGGATGCTAAAGTCATGGTTGCAGTGTCGCAGGTAGTGATCTGTTCGTCTGCCAACTTGTTTTATAGAGTCTGAGATTTCTATGTCCGCACCCATAGCTCTACATTCTGGGTAGCATCCGGAAGGCGTGTTCTCTGGTGAATTTCTCACCAGCTTCCATGGGTGTGGTAGAGTCTGTCATGCAGTAACTTGCTAAATACCATAATCATACCGTCCACTGGGTAGCTTTCTCGATGGTAGCCTCCCACCAGTGCTATTGCTGGGTCTCTGCTGTTACTACCATTCTTTCAAGTAGGGCCGCCTGATAGTATCATAGTCTTTGGCTTCCACAGCTGTGAGAGCTAAGAAAACTGCCAGTGCATCGTCTTCGAGTAGTGCCTGGAGGTGTGCTGGCCAGTCATCCTTCCAGACATTATAAGTGGTCATGTGCTGTTCTAATCTGGTGAGACAGAGGAGTGGATTTTGTCTCCTCCTCAGATGGCTTTGAGTTTAGGAGGTTTGAGTTGCGGCTGGTGATGCTGTTCAGTGATGCTGGTTAAAAAAAACTCAGTCATACGACTCATCTCTTCTTGGTGCTGCACAGTAGCCTGCTCCAACTGTTCCCTATGTCTCTGCTCTCTGGGAAGGTAAAGGGTTGACTACTAGCCTGAGCCTAAAGCATGCTCGTTAATAGTTTGTGCAGCTAGCCTGCTGAAAGTCACTAAGTGTTAGCTTTGTTTTCGAAGTAATCATCGAGATGACATGTCATTCTCCAAGGACTTACCCATTCCCTCTATTGGTGAGAAGCCTCATCAACCATCTTTCAGTTTTCCAAAGCGTGAGTTTGGAAAAAAGAATCTTGTTAAAGATCTTTCCAGCCACAATGGTTTACACGCTGGACATGGCTTCATTATGATGAGGGCCACGATTAAGTCTTCTGTTATATTTGTGTGAAGGCTTGCAAAGAAAAACTGCTTTTTTCTGTCGCAACTATTGAGACTGCATATATCTCAACTGGATATACGAACTGGAAGGATGCTGCTTCTCTAAGATTTTCTGCCCATGAAGCTAGCAATTGTCATAAGGATGCTATTTTGAGAGTCAGTACTCTCCCCCAGACATGTCTGAAAATTGTTGAGAGTGTTTCCTCCCTTCATGCTCGGGAAATGAAGGAGTGCTTACTAAAAATTCTATCTAATGTTGTGTTCTTGGCTAGACAATCTTTGCCACTGCGTGGTCGTGGCGATGAATCTGACTCCAACTTTTTATTCAATTGTTTAGTCTCCGTGGATATGATGACAAAAGAGTATTCGAATGGCTAAAGCGCAGAGCAAATAAATACACCTCTGCTGAAATCCAAAACGAGATGCTAAAAGTCATGGCTCTGAAGGTTCTGCGTTAAATAGCAGCCTCCCTGCATGCAGCTCCATTCTACACTATCATGGCAGATGAGACTGCAGATGTGAGCAACCAAGAGCAAGTGGTCATTTGTATTCGATAGGTGAGTGGGAAGTTTGAAGTGCATGAAGAGTTTATTGGTGTATATGTGGTCGGAAAAATAGATGCATAAACCTTGGTTACCATTATCAAAGTTGTACTCCAAAGATTAAATCTCTCTCTCTGCAAACTAAGAGGTCAATTTTATGATGGAGCTGCTTCTATGACTGGTTCCAAGTCAGGTGTTGCAAAGAAACTCTTAAATGAGAAGCCAAAAGCGTTATATACCCATTGCTATGGCCATTCACTGAATCTAGCTTGCAGTGATACAATAAAACACTGCAAAGTGATGAAGGATGCTCTAGAGATTACTCATGAACTAACTAAGCCCATTAAAAAGTACCCAAGACGAGATGCATGTTTTAATATTCTGAAGAAAGAGATGGCTCCTGACACACCTGGGGTGCAGGTCTCTTGTGTCCAACATGCTGGACCGTTAAAGCTGAATCACTGAAAAGTATCATGTGAGTTGTGAGCTGTGTCTCTTGAAGTGGTCAAGGATACTGAGATGAAGGCCCGTATTCTTGGTGTGTCATCGCAGATGAATTCTTCTTTGGGGTGTGTTTAGGGAAGTTAATTCTTGGCCATAGTGATAACTTGAGTCATACATTACAAAAATCTGATATATCAGCAGCAGAAGCCAAATTGTTGCAGAATTGACAGTGAAAACCCTAAGTAAACTAAGATCAGATGAGCATTGAAGAAAAACTCCCAAATGATTTGAAATCGGGAGCACAGAAAGCCATTCATTTCCAGAAGCTCCTGCAGATTATTACAAACAAATCTACATTGAAGCTATTGACCTGATTACCACATGTATAACCGATAGGTTTGATCAGCCTGGGTTTAAGATTTACAGAAATATTCAAGATCTATTAATAAATGCAAGTGACTACAAAACTCAGTTTGATTTAGTTCTCAGCTTTTATGGCTCAGACTTCAATGGTCAGTTATTGAAAACCCAACTTCAACAATTTTCTGCTCAGATGAGGTTGTACTATTAAATGACGTCATTGACCATTTAAAGACCGCTTCACCTGCTGAACGTGAATTGCTATCTGAAGTTTGTAAATTGCTAATGTTACTTTTAGTTATGCCTGCATCAAACGCTGTTAGTGAGAGATCCTTCAGTAGAATAAAATCGTATTTGAGGTCCACCATGACTGAAGTCTGATTAAATCATCTCATGATTCTGCACATTCATAAAGATGCGACTGATAGGTTGGACTTAATTTCAGTTGCCAATGATTTTGTTTCTGAAAGTGAACATCGCTTATCAATTTTTGGCACATTCAAACCCAGTGACCTATAGAACTCAATCACTATGTATTAATAATTCTATCAATCTTTTACTGTTCATAATTTTACACAATTATTTGGCACTAATTTAATTTTTTAAGAAAAGAATACCACACACAACTATAAATTATATAATACATTATTATTATACACAGTTGGTAAGAGAGAAAATCAATTCAGTTGTGATGTGTCCAGGTTGATGGACAATTTCTCTTTTAAATTGGTGGGGGTGAGGAGTTCTTACACATAGATATGACACCTGCAATTTTTAATAAAAAATGGTAATACTTTTTTTTGTTATGATTATTATATATAATTACAATTAAGTACTTACAATATATACCTCCCTTTACTCACCCCCAAACTGGAACTACAACCATCAGCATTTGGACCATTGCTTTGAATGGCCTTACCACTTTAAAATTGCTTGCCCTGAAGAGACATGCAAACTTAAAATTGCTGCCTCTACATTCATTTTCTGAACACAATCATGTTTAATTCTATATGAAGCAACTACTTCACATATCCAGAAATTTCATGTATCCAAACAGGGTTGGGTCCCGTTTGGATAAGAGGGTCTACTGTATGTTATAGATTCCACACAAAAAGAATCAGAAGGTGTAGCTATAACATTTATTGGGCAATGGATGCTTATAATGATTAATAAAATTGGCATGACTAGGACCAGCCACATACTAACAGTGGTATAATTATGTAAGTCAATGGTGGACAACCCATAGATATTCCCTATGCTACTGCTAATTCTTCTGATAGTCAGCACCAACCAGTATATTCATATCCTCTGAAGTACATTCCTCTTGGCACACATTTATGCAATTCTAATATTGTAAGCACACATAGGGTTTTAAGACACAAGAAGTATTAATTGTGCTTTCTGATAGTTGAAGACATTATATGAAGTTCCACCAGTTCAATCCTGGGTGGAATTATTCCTTACCCCCTATCCCACTCGCTCCCCCCCCCCCCCCCCCCCCCCCCACCTCCACCACCTTTTTAAATTGTCTTGCCAGCATTACATACTTTTTTCACACCTCTGTTATGGTCTCTATCTGTTTTGTTCCACTCCCTTCCTTACATGCTGTTCACCTCAGCCCTGGCCTTCCCTCACTCCTCACACCCTTCCTCCATCTACCACCCTCCTCTCTCCTACCCTCCCTTCCCTCCTCCCTTCACCATCCTCCCTCCCCCTCCCCCTTCTCTCCTCCTCTTCCCTTCTCCCTATTCCCCCATCCTCTACCTCCCTTATCTTTCCACTCTCGTTTCTCTCTCTTGCCTTCTCTTGTATTTATCTTTTCTCATCATCTTCCCACCTACTACGTTATTTGAAAGACCTCTTTCTGGACCCCTAATGACTCTCCCACCATTGACACCTCCCTCATGTACAATGTGGTGGTTCTAGATGAAACTCATGAGCGAACTCTCCACACTGATCTACTCCTTGACATCGTGAAATCTGCTCATACTGCCAGAGTGAAGAAGAAGCTGCACAAACTCAGGATCATCATGTCAGCCACATTGGGGCAGTGGAGGACTTCTCCTCGTACTTCAATGGAGCCAAAATCTTGTACATCCAGGGGAGGCAGTTTCCTGTCACTCTCCACTACACTCTGATCCCCCAGGAGGACTACATCAGCAGTGCCATCACCACCACCCTTCAACTTCATGAAGAACATGTAAAGGGTGGTTGAATGATAAGACGAGCTCCT
Organism: Cladorhizidae sp. MBARI D1340-BT2; assembly: GCA_028752905.1. Lineage (NCBI taxonomy): Eukaryota > Metazoa > Porifera > Demospongiae > Poecilosclerida > Cladorhizidae > Cladorhizidae sp. MBARI D1340-BT2. The sequence goes on along the minus strand of JAQNBH010000016.1, from coordinate 8,956,147 downwards.
AGCCTTAGCCCTGGCCCCTAGCACAACCCTTACCCCTAATCCTGTCCGAGTCCTAGCCATGACCCTCATAGCCCTGGCCTTAGTCCTAGCCCTGGCCCTAGTCCTAGCACTGGCCTAGTCCTAACCATGGCCCAAGTCCAAGCCCTGACTCTGGTCCTAGCCCTAGCAACCTATATAGGGCCAGGGATATGAGTTTGTTTATATTCTGTCAGGATACTAGTTGTTTGTGTGTTACGCCATCTAGGGCATAGCAAGCATTCCTAGTACAGGGGGGAATTAATCGATACTACAGCTCAGCCAATGGTAATTATATAACTAAGTTGATTAAGGGACTGGCGGCACTATGGGTAGCATCTTGATCTTCCTCACTGGAGGAGACGAGATTGAGTCAGTTCAGGATCGCCTGGTGTGATGCTCCGAGCTCTTTCCGCCACACTGGCTAGACGTGCTCATATGTTCTCCCTTTGCAGACATCCCTTCAGCAGAACTGTATTATCCAGCTGAACCAACAAGGGTCCCGGAAGGTCAACTTGTCTACAAACATACAGCAGAGACGTCTATTACTATCCTCGGCATGATGTGGTGGATAGTGGCAAGGTGAAGGCTTGGGGCTATAGTGCCCAGAATAAGCTCGACCTATTGACAGTGCTTCCCATCTATAAAGCCCAGGTAGGCATTAATAGGAATTCATGCTCAACAAGTTGCCTTGGCGATAGAATGTCATGCTTAATGTTCCTGCATTGTTAATTTCAGGCCAGGCTGCGGGCAGGACAGGCAGGAAGAGTAGCGGCCGGGCATTGCTATAGACTCTACACTCAGCAACACTTTGAAGGTATGTAAGTTGATAATCAGTGGGTGTGGTTGCCACATGTGGACATCCAAATAATTGCAGGTTGTGAATATAGGGCCTGCAATAAGTGTGCTCAGCATTCATGCAAGTTCTTGGTATGCATGTTTAACAAGCTAAGACGCTGAAGGTTTTTTGCTTAGTGCATGTGTTAGTTATTTTATGATTTGTTTATTTGTTTGTTTGTTTATCATTCCCTCTGCCTCTGCCAAGGAGGTCATGTTTCCACACTGGTTGGTCTGTCTCTCTGCTAGCAGGACTACACAACAATTTACAGATGGATTTTTCACGAAACTTTATAGACTAGGCTTGGAACTACGCTAGGGCTAGGGATGGGTCTAGGGCTAGGCATGTGTCTGGGGCTAGGCATGGGTCTAGGGCTAGGTATGGGTCTGGGGCTAGGCATGGGTCTAGGGCTAGGCATGGGTCTAGGGCTAGGCATGGTTCTGGGGCTAGGCATGGGTCTAGGGCTAGGCATGGATCTAGGGCTAGGCATGATTCTGGGGCTAGGCATGGGTCTAGGGCTAGGGCTAGGCATGTGTCTAGCTAGGCATGCATCTGGAGCTAGGCATGGGTCTGGGCTTCGGCTAATTATGGGTCTAGGGCTATATGTGAGTCTACGGCTGGACGTGGGTCTAGGGCTAGGCATGGGTCTAGAGCTAGGTTTTGGTCTAGTGTAGGCATGGGTCCACGGCTAGGCAGCTCTATGGCTAGGGCTAGGCATAGGTCTATGGTTAGGCATGGGTCTAGGGCTAGGCATGGGTCTAGTGCTAGGCATGGGTCAAAGGCTACGCATGTGTCTAGGGCTAGGCATGGATCTATGGGTCTAGGTCTAGGTGAGGCTAGGCATGAGTCTAGGGCTAGGCATGGGTGTAGCTCTAGGAATGGGTCTAGGGATAGGCATGGGTCTAGAGCTAGGGATGGGTCTAGGGCTAGGCATGTGTCTGGGGCTAGGCATGGGTCTGGGGCTAGGCATGGATCTAGGGCTAGGCATGGGTGGCTAGGCATGGTTCTAGGGCTAGGCATGGGTCTAGGGCTAGGCGTGGGTCTAGGGCTAGGCATGTGTCTAGTTAGGCATGTGTCTGGAGCTAGGCATGGGTCTGGGCTTCGGCTAATTATGGGTCTAGGGCTATATGTGAGTCTACGGCTGGACGTGGGTCTAGGGCTAGGCATGGGTCTAGAGCTAGGTTTTGGTCTAGTGTAGGCATGGGTCCACGGCTAGGCAGCTCTATGGCTAGGGCTAGGCATAGGTCTATGGTTAGGCATGGGTCTAGGGCTAGGCATGGGTCTAGTGCTAGGCATGGGTCAAAGGCTACGCATGTGTCTAGGGCTAGGCATAGATCTATGGGTCTAGGTCTAGGTGAGGCTAGGCATGGGTCTAGTGCTAGGTATGGGTGTAGCTCTAGGAATGGGTCTAGGGATAGGCATGGGTCTAGGGCTAGGGATGGGTCTAGGGCTAGGCATGTGTCTGGGGCTAGGCATGGGTCTGGGGCTAGGCATGGATCTAGGGCTAGGCATGGGTCTAGGGCTAGGCATGTGTCTAGTTAGGCATGCGTCTGGAGCTAGGCATGGGTCTGGGCTTGGGCTAATTATGGGTCTAGGGCTAGATGTGGTTCTAGGGCTAAGCATGGTCTAGAGCTAGGTTTGGGTCTAGGGTAGGCATGTGTCTATGGCTAGGAGGCTCTATGGCTAGGGCTACGCATAGCTCTATGGCTAGGCATGGGTCTAGGGCTAGGCATGGGTCTAGTGCTAGGCATGGGTCAAGGGCTAGGCATGTATCTAGGGCTAGGCATGGATCTACGGCTGATGTGGGTCTAGGGCTAGGTGTTGGTCTAGGCTAGGCATGGGTCTAGGGCTAGGCATGGATCTAGGTCTAGGCATGCATCTAGGGCTAGGCATGGGTCTAGGGCTAGGCATGCATCTAGGGCTAGGCATGGGTCTAGGGCTAGGCATGGGTGTAGCGCTAGGAATGGGTCTAGGGATAGGCATGGGGATAGGCATGGGGATAGGCATGGGGATAGGCATGGGGATAGGCATGGGTCTAGGGTAGGCGTGAGTCTATGGCTAGGCATGGGTGTAGGGCTAGGCATGGGTCTAGGGCTAGGCCTGGGTCTAGGGCTAGGCATGGGTCTAGGACTAGGCATGGGTCTAGTACTAGGCATGGGTCTAGGACTAGGCATGGGTCTAGGACTAGGCATGTGTCTAGGACTAGGCGTGAGTCTATGGCTAGGCATGGGTCTATGGCTAGGCATGGGTCTAGGGCTAGGCATGGGTCTACGGCTAGGCATGTGTCTAGGGCTAGGCATAGGTCTATGGCTAGACCCATAGGGCTAGGCATGGGGCTAGGGCCTGGGTTCCTAACATCTGGGCCATCTGCGGTCGAGAAGCACTTTTCATGGGGTCATGGACTTGTCTGAAAACTTTTTTTTTAATGCTACATATGTTTTGTGAAGGGAGATGGCCGGCGGCTCACGCCAACTACCTTACCATGACAAATTCATTGAGTTACAGTAGGTTTCTATTATGTGACAGATTGTGAAGTCCAGAAACCTCAGTGCATAATTTGTTACCAAGTATTTGCGAGCGAATCCATGAACACAAGAAGTTACAACAACATCTATCATCAAAACATGCAGCATACCAAGATAGAGATCGCTCATTTTTCGAAACTAAGTTAACCGCGCTTAGAAATACCTGCCTGGATAAACAAAGTAAATGTCATTAGACCAATGAACGTACTGGAAGCTTCCTATCGTGTTTCATTGTGTCGCAAAAGCCTAAAAGCCACTTACCATCGGTGAGGAACTGATAATGCCATGTGCCAAGGAAATGGTTACCTTATCATCGGAGAAGACATGGTTAGTAAACTCTTGATCATACCGCTCTCGAATAACACTGTTCATCGTGGAATTTGTGACATGAGTGATGATATCACCACACAGAATGTTACAGCTATCGAGCAGTCAGCTTGGCATGCCATTCAGCTGGATGAATTAACGGACATTGCATCATGCATGCAATTGATGGTTTGGGTCAGGTTTATCAAAAATGGTAATTTTGTCAACGAGCCTTTGATGTGCAAGTCACTGGAAATGACTACTAAAGGAAAGGACATTTTCACAAAAATTGAAGCCTTCTACACTCGGGTACAATGTTTATAATGAGGAAATGTTCTTCTGCATGTTCAGGAGTTACATGAAGAGTTAAAAGAGTTGTTATGTTCACAAAAGAAGCATGAATGGGTGGCAATTCTGGAGTCCAGTAACTGGCTTGCTAAATTGTGCTATTTGAGCGACATTTTTTTTAACGTATTAATGTGCTAAATCGTACGCTTCAAGGTAAAGATGATGCACTTCCATGACAAAATGAAAGGGTTTCTTGCCACACTGGCTTTCTTGAGGATAAAGTGAGTCGGCACTGTTTTTTATTATTCCCCGCCTCTCTGCCCACCTGGAAGAATCCTAAGAGATCGAAGTCGAGCATTTGTCTGACAAAATCACTGAACATCTTCAGTCACTGATAGATCAGTACTTCCCTAAGCTTGATGACCAGTCATTGATCGTGGCCCAAGACCTATTCAGTGCACCATTAGACGCCATCACCGACGATGATATCGGTGAAGAGGAGCTCTTGAGACTGCAGCAGGATTCTGGAGGGATATCATTTTTCAAGTCCGTGTCTTTGACCAGTTACTAGTGCAATATGCTTCAATCCTGTCCATTTCTATCCCAGAAGGCAATACGGCTCCTAATGACATACCTTTCGTCATGCTTGTGCGAACAGTTGTTTTCCACAATGGTTGTGATGAAAACAAAGCACGGGAATCGGCTCGAAATAAAAAAGGACATGATTGTCACATTGAGTAGCACAGAGCCATGCATTGGAAAACTGCTGGCTGAAAAACAGGCTCAACCATCACATTGATCATTGATCGCATTATTTTAAATGAGCATAAATGTGAATAATTTTTATGACACATGCGAGCTTGTTCTTCCACAGTTCATGCTCTGATGCTGGGTTCTGGAATAAGGTCGCTACCAGAAAAAGGTTGGGAACCAGGAATCTAGAGCTAGGCATGGGTCTAGGGCTAGGCATGGGTCGAGGACCAATCTAATAGATTTTGGTGGATCCATGTTGCCACAAGCCACATCGCCAGAAATGCTCCGGTTGGATTTGCTGGCCATTTTGTTTAAGAATATGCTTGCACATACGTCTTCCTTGGTGGCAACTGTAGCTCACAAATTAACAAACTAAACTAGCTGCATATACATTACAATGCCAGCAGCTTGGCAGTGAGGCTGACCTCCAGGAGCTGCACTGTACATTACAATGCTAGTAGCTTTGCAGTGAGGCTGGCCTCCGGGAGCCACTTTCTCTGTTGGCAAGTCAATCCAATATAGAACTAGAAAAATTGTTTAGGTTTTCAGTCTCTGATGCTTGTTGGAGGTTTGCAGTATCTGATTCTTGGCAGAGGTTTGCAGTCTCTGATGTTCTGGTGGAGGTTTGCAGTTTCTGATTATCTGGCAGAGGTCTACAGTCTCTGTGCTCTGTCAGAGGTTTGCGGTATCTGATGCTCTGGCAGAGGTTTGCAATCTCTGATGCTCTGGCGGACAGTCTCTGATGTTCTGGCGGAGGTTTTCAGAGTCTGTGCTCTGGCGGAGGTTTGCAGTCTCTGATGCTCTGACGGAGGTTTGAGGACTCTGATGCTCTAGAGGTTTGCAGTCTCTGATGCTCTGGTGGAGGTTTGCGGTGTCTGATGCTCCGGCGGAGGTTTGCGGTCTCTGATGCTCTGGCAGAGGTTTGCAGTCTCTTATGCTCTGGCGCAGGTTTGCAGTCTCTGATGCTCTGGAGGTTTGCAGTCTCTGATGCTCTGGTGGAGGTTTGCAGCCTCTGATGTTTTGGTGGAGGTTTGCGGTCTCTGATGCTCTGCCGGAGGTTTGCAGTCTCTGATGCTCTGGCAGAGGTTTGCAGTCTCTGATGCTCTGGCGGAGGTTTGCAGTCTCTGATGCTCTGGTGGAGGTTTGCAGTCATGCTCTGGTGGAGGTTTATGGTCTCTGATGCTCTGTTGGAGGTTTGCAGTCTCTGATGCTTGGCGGAGGTTTGCAGTCATGCTCTGGTGGAGGTTTATTGTCTCTGATGCTCTGGCGGAGGTATGCCATCTCTGATGCTTGGCGGAGGTTTGCAGTCTCCGATGCTTGATGGAGATCTGCCATCTCTGATGCTTGGTGGAGGTTTGCAGTCTCTGATGCTTGGTAGAAGTTTGCAGTCTCTGATGCTCTGGCGGAGATTTGCCGTCTCTGATGCTCTGGCAGAGGTTTGCAGTCTCTTATGCTCTGGCGCAGGTTTGCAGTCTCTGATGCTCTGGAGGTTTGCAGTCTCTGATGCTCTGGTGGAGGTTTGCAGCCTCTGATGTTTTGGTGGAGGTTTGCGGTCTCTGATGCTCTGCCGGAGGTTTGCAGTCTCTGATGCTCTGGCAGAGGTTTGCAGTCTCTGATGCTCTGGCGGAGGTTTGCAGTCTCTGATGCTCTGGTGGAGGTTTGCAGTCATGCTCTGGTGGAGGTTTATGGTCTCTGATGCTCTGTTGGAGGTTTGCAGTCTCTGATGCTTGGCGGAGGTTTGCAGTCATGCTCTGGTGGAGGTTTATTGTCTCTGATGCTCTGGCGGAGGTATGCCATCTCTGATGCTTGGCGGAGGTTTGCAGTCTCCGATGCTTGATGGAGATCTGCCATCTCTGATGCTTGGTGGAGGTTTGCAGTCTCTGATGCTTGGTAGAAGTTTGCAGTCTCTGATGCTCTGGCAGAGATTTGCCGTCTCTGATGCTCTGGCAGAGGTTTGCAGTCTCTGATGCTTGGCGGAGGTTGCAGTCTCTGATGCTTGATGGAGATCTGCCATCTCTGATGCTTGGTGGAGGTTTGCAGTCTCTGATGCTTGGCGGAAGTTTGCAGTCTCTGATGCTCTGGCAGAGGTTTGCCGTCTCTGATGCTCTGGCAGAGGTTTGCAGTCTCTGATGCTTGGCAGAGGTTTGCAGTCTCTGATGCTTGGTGGAGATCTGCCATCTCTGATGCTTGGCAGAGGTTTGCAGTCTCTGATGCTTGGTGGAGAAATGCCATCTCTGATGCTTGGCGGAGGTTTGCAGTCTCTGATGCTTGGTGGAGATCTACCATCTATGATGCTTGGCAAAGGTTTGCAGTCTCTGATGCTTGGTGGAGATCTGCCATCTATGATGCTTGGCGGAGGTTTGCAGTCTCTGATGCTTGGTGGAGGTTTGCAGTCTCTGATGCTTGGTGGAGGTTTGCCATCTCTGATGCATCATTAATTTAGTTTTTGTTAGCTTTTTTTATGTTTTGTTTATTGCATTTGTTAGCTTTTTTTCTAAAATTTATTTGTTTAGCCTATTTCAAAAACGTTGGTTGTACTTGCTGATAAGTATAAAGTGGAGGGAGGAATAGTCGTCTCAGCAATAGTCTCTGGGGGTTCTTTCGTCTCCATAACTCTTCAGGCTGCTGCTTGGGTAGCTAGTTGTTAGGGCTACATGGAGTAACAAAATAATGACAATCCGATGTTCAGCTTTTCCTTGTGTGTGCTCATAGTGCTATCTGGCAGAGGAGATGGATTTCCTACACTCCTCCTGTGTGCTGGCAGAGGAGATGGACTTCCTACATTAGAAAATGTCTAGAGGGAAAATGGACTTCTCGATATTTCATTAATATGCAACCATTAGACAAGCTTCATGCTTGAAGTCATATCTGAGTAAGGTGGGTGGAGCTTACTAATGCTACTGTTCGTGATGTTGGTATAAATAGTGAGATGCTTGTGTATATCTATCCTGCCACACCCACACTCAGAGCTCATTGAGCACACAGTTTTCTAGATCCTACAATGCTCTCTACTGTATGTTATCCTTCAACTTCTCACCGTGGGTGTGCCCAACAACTTGAAGTTTGATTTCATGGTGTCTCCCCCTAAGGACTCGGTTGTCCGAGCAATAAAGGACCTGTTCTTCTTGGGAGTCATCAAGCAAAATGTAGAGGACGAGGGAAGAGATGGGCAAGGGAGGGTGAGACGCAAGGCAGAGGGGGAAATGATGTGAGTACAGTTAAGGAAGAAGTGGAGGAGGATTTTGGTCTTCAGCTCACATCATTGGGCTGGAAATTATCCTATTTCCCCCTGGAGCCCACACTGGCGAAAGCAATCTTGTCGTCCCAGGAGTTCGGCTGCACTCACGAGGTCATTTCCATGCTGTCCATGCTGAGTGTGGTGCTTGGACGGATCTTTACAGAAATTGGAAGGGCAGGTTAAATATGTACTAATTTTTTTAATGTTCAGGGGTTAAAGCTTAAAGGAAAGGCTTGCATCATATCACATAAGTCAACAACTGTTGTTGTTGTTGTTGATGTTTGGTTGTTGATAAATGTGGGGGTTTGTTTATGCCCTCTTGGTATTTGCTGCCAGCAGATGTAAGTCTCCGTCTCTGAAATCTTCCCAACCCTGCAATCCCTCCCGATATTGACAGTTAGGCCGCTAAAGTTGTAATAGGACTGATACAGAATGATGACAGAATAAAACTCGCATAAAAGAATGAAGTCCAGGGGGCCGGGCTTTTATAGACAATGCCCCGGATCACAAAGAAAAAGTGAATCGACCAATCAGAATAGGTCATGACTTACAATAAGGTTGGGTAACACTTCCAAGTGGTAATAAGGTGATGTTAACACGTAGAGTTGTTATGACACTTAATTCTAGTCCCTAGTTCTAGCTAAAAATACTATTAATACTTCTAAATATTGTTCACACATAATATTTGGTTCTCTAAGTTCCTTCCTTGGGGGTTACGCCCCCACATCCCCCCGCAACTGAGCTTGCAGCCGCCCTCGGTTGCATCTTCTTGATCTTGCTCAGCACTGGCTTGCCGAGACAATCCGTCCATATTCCCATTCTCTGATCCTTTCCTGTACATCATCTTGAAGGAGTAGTCTTGTAACTTCAGAGCCCAGCCATGGATCCTGCGATTTAGAGATTTCCCTAGCATCATTGGTAGAAGTGCCTTGTGGTCTGTCACCACTGTGAAGCTTCTGCCATACAAGAAATGTGCAAAAAACGAAATTGTCCTGAACACTGCCAAACCTTCCAGTTCCGTTGCTGAATATCTCTTTTCTGCTCCCTGTAGCTGCTTCGAGTAGAAGGCTACGGGTAACTCCTTCCCTTCACGGATCACATTCAAAACTGCTCCAACACCTCCTGCTGAGGTGTCTGTGTGTAAAGAAAGAACATCCTGCGGGCCAGGCACCGTCAAAATACATATATCACATAAAACAGTATTTCCTGGTTCATTCCTCAACACATCCTGATACTCACTCAATACTACATCAACATCTTCCTGGTTGTTTTCACTACATACCTGCCTCAAACTCAAAGACCCTGCACCTTCTTACTCTTCACTTTCAGCCACTACAGTCAATCTTAAAACATTCTCTTCTCTGTCCACACATGCCTTCAAAGTATTGATGTGGACTACTTTAGTGTTTCCTTTCTGATCTAACCTCTTCACTCGGTAATTTACAGCATTAAGTCTAGCAACCACTTCCCATGGTCCAGACCATGCATCTGCCAACTTATGGTTCATACCAGGGATACGACTCCACACAACGCTACCCACCTGGAATGACCTCACACAAGAACCTTTGTCATAATGAATCTTCCTGTCTAACACTGCCTTAGACATTCTTTGCCTAGTTGCTTCCCTGACTATTTCAAGTCTTTCCTGAAACTGCTCCACCCAACTGCCTGCATCTAGCTTCCTGCTATCTTTCCCTGACCACTCACCATATAAGATCTCCAGCGGAGTCCTGACGTTATGTCCATAGACCAACTCAAAAGGGGAAAATAACGAATCACGGTGAGGCATCTGCCTGAGTGCAAAGAGAGCGACTGGAACCTGCTCTGCCCAGTCAATCCCTTGATGATGAGTCTTAGTAAGAATGCCCTCAAGCATAGAGTGCATCCGTTCCACAGATCCGTTCGTCTGGGGATGGTAAGCCGTGGTCTTGAGTTGTTGTATACCTAACAACTGACACAAATGCTTGACCAAAGAACTCATGAACTGTGTTCCCTGGTCTGACAGTAGCTGTAAAGGAATGGCAGTGCAGCTAAAGATGTTCAACAACCCTTCTGCTACAGCTCTGGCAGTAATCGACTTTAAAGATGGCTTCTGGCCATCTAGTAGCCATGCACACGGAGGTCAGCACGAACCTATACCCGCCCTTGGCTTTCGGGAGAGGACCAACAAGGTCGAAAGCCATCTGCTCAAAGGGTTCAGTAAGTACTGGACGCTCAACCATTGGTGCCTTCCGAACTGACGCACGACAGCAACTCTGACATACCCTACAGGACTGACAATAATGTACCACCTCCTTTGACATCAACGGCCACACAAAACTTTTCTTAATCATCTGGAGCACTTTTCTGTGTCCCAGATGACCAGTGCCATCATGAGCAGTCTTCAAAACTCTCGCCCTAAAGCTAGTGGGTAGTACCAATGCTTCCACCGCTTGGCCTGCTGCATCATGCACTGTCAAAAGCATCACTTCATCCTTCCATTTAAATCCCTTAATACCTTCTTAAGCTAAACTTCTCCAAACCGCTAGCGACTTGTCAGCCTTTGATTCCAAACACAACTTCTCTCTCTCTGAACCTTTTATCAATGGGGGTAAGACCAGATCATCCTCCCCTTGGCTAACACTAGGGTTACTCTCGGTATTCCCTTCTACTTCTGGACACAGGGAAGCTGGCTTACTCTCATTCCCTTCCACTGTCTCTTCAACCTCTGCTACCTCAGCTGTCTGAACTGACTGTTGTTCAACACTCTCACCAACAAGATCCGCTACTGGTGTGCACTTTGGCTGTTCCACTGCTATGAGAGCAGCTTCTTCAGCCTCCGTGGTAGCCACACTTTCACTCTGTGCGCGGGTCGACACTGCCATAACAGGTTGACCAGGTCGCCCTGAAGAACATTCCGTGACCAATTTTAAATGCTCTGGTTTACTGTAGTCAATAGCAAACAGAACCTGACCTTTCAAAGTCTCCTCTGGGGCTACAACAACTTCACCCTTGCTAATAAACCCCTTTAACTTAAGCTCAACATTTGCTAACTGGCGCCTAACCGACCCACCATTAGCATCCTCAACCATAATACTCTCTTCTAACAATTCCTGATCTTTCACACAAGTCCTAGGAACCATAGAAATGCTAGCACCCGAATCCAACACAAAGTCTAACTCTTTATCCCTTACCATACCTTTCATTACGTTTACCAACATGGGTTTCCTTGCCCTCACCACTAGATGTTTCACTGGCTCACTCTTGACTTGCACGCTCTTCTGGTAGGGTGGTCCCATCGCTTTAGCTTTGGATGACCTCAGAGGGCATGCTGGAGCTTTGTGTCCTGGCTTGTGGCATACGTAGCAGGTCACCTGTGAGGATACTGCTGTGTTTGTGTTGTTGTTGCTTCCATGATACAGTGTAGATGGACTGGTGTTACTCAGCTTGGAACGACACTCTGCAATTCGATGTCCTACTTTACCACAGTAGAAACATGTTGGAGGTTTTGGAGATCTCTGTTGGTGGAAGGTAGTCTGTCTTCCCAGAGACTCCTCTGCCTGAGTACTCTTGTTGATGGACCACCACTGCTGTAACGTCTCGAGCAAGGTGTCCATGGAATTAGGTCCCTTTTGATCTAGGAACGCTACACCATCCTTTGGCAGGATCTTCCTCAGGATTGGCTTGCACAGGGCTAAGACACAATCCTGGATCGACTCAGCTTCCTTGAAAAGTCTGAGTATCAAACGCTTGAGCAGCTGGAACACGTCCAGTGCTGTCTTCCCTTGTAGTACAGATGTATTCAAGTCTAGGATCTGCTGCCCGGCTTCCATTGTAGACAGACCGGCAGCTTCCAATAATCTTCCCTTGACTTGTCTGTACTTCTTGTCTGTGCCTATTGTGAGGCCTTGCACCAACGCTGCATACTTTCCTTGGAGATTAGTAGTGAGGTAGAAGAGCCACTCCTCCTCACCTACATGACACTGAAGAAGAATGTTCTCAAGTCCCTCCAGGTAGACCTCGAGGTCATCCTGTGGGGTGATGGCTTTAATCGTCCGTAGTTTCCATTCATTCTTCTTGGTTTCATCTGATTTTGCTCTGTACACTGCATCCTCTTGCGCCTTCTTGGCTGCAAGTTCAGCTTCCCTTGTGAGACGGACTTCAAATCGGGCCTCGTCTCTCGCCTCTCTGGCAATTTCTGCCTGTTCACGTCGCTCTTCTCTGGCTGCATCAGTACTTATTTGCATCTCCATAATGGCCCTCAGCATCTGTTGCATCTCGTTTCATAGGCTGTTGAGAGGTTGCCATCTGTTCATGGGATTCGTGTGATTTAGTTGTTGTTCTCCGTCTCTTCTTGGTATTCTTCTCGTGAAGGTGGGTTTCCTTATCGGTGTCGTCGTCTGACATTCCTAGCTCTATTGGTCTCAGCGAGTAGGGTTCTGCTCGTGTATCCAAAGGGTGTCTCGCAACGTGACAGGAGGAATCTGACTCGTATCGGATTTTCTGTAGATGTGTACGCTCGCCCTTGCCAGCCATACACCAGCTTCCGGTATTGCAGACTCACAAACGCTGGAGCCCTGTAGTCAAATAAAAGAGACAACAGTAAAACACACACAAAGACACGTAATAATAACTCTGATACACAATACACAAGTGTTCTGGCCCAACAGAGATGTCTTTGTGATCTTTCTCTTGAGTCTTCGTAGTAGCCGTTTGACTTTTTTCTCTCGATGCTGTGGAGTTCGACTCTTTCCGCTGCCACCAGTTGTGGGGGTTTGTTTATGCCCTCTTGGTATTTGCTGCCACCAGATGTAAGTCTCCGTCTCTGAAATCTTCCCAACCCTGCAATCCCTCCCGATATTGACAGTTAGGCCACTAAAGTTGTAATAGGACTGATACAGAATGATGACAGAATAAAACTCGCATAAAAGAATGAAGTCCAGGGCCGGGCTTTTATAGACAAGGCCCCGGATCACAAAGGAAAAGTGAATCGACCAATCAGAATAGGTCATGACTTACAATAAGGTTGGGTAACACTTCCAAGTGGTAATAAGGTGATGTTAACACGTAGAGTTGTTATGACACTTAATTCTAGTCCCTAGTTCTAGCTAAAAATACTATTAATACTTCTAAATATAGTTCACACATAATATTTGGTTCTCTAAGTTCCTTTCTTGGGGGTTACGCCCCCACAATAAAGTATGCTGTTTTATATGCTGATGAAATATGTCTTCTCGGAATTGTTACAAGGAGAACTTCATCCATATACACAACATGAGGATAATCACCGACGTCCGCTGGCAGCTTCATGAGTTGTGGGCATTTATGTAATCTCAGGGTGTGTGGAGTGTGGCAAGAGTTTGAGGAAGTCTTTGTTGAGGGAGCTGTTTCGTAATGTGGCCAAGCATGTGGGGGAGGGCAAGTATCAAACCGTAAGTGGCGGGGAGGGGGGGGGGGGGGGGGGGGGGGGCATTATGTATGATTGTTGTTTCTTCCAGGAGGAGGAGGGTGGGTTGCAATTCCCCCTCCCCTTAACATAAAATCTTAAGAAACACTCGTCATGGACATAATATTGGCCCTGAAGGTTCATTGGACACTATTAGTGCTAGCCACACCTTTCTCTACATGTCTCCCTAGCCCTAGTCCCACCTTCCTCTGCATGTCTCCCTCTTTGTGTTTACCTAGCCCTAGCCACACCTTCCTCTCCCTAGCCCCACCTTCCTTCTGCATGTCTCCGTCTTCGTGTTTCTCTAGTCCTAGCCACACCTTCCTCTCCCTAGCCCAACCTTCCTCTGCATGTCACCCTACCACTAGCCACACCTTACTCTACGTACCTCCCTAGCCCTAGGCCCACCTTCCTCTATGTGTCTCCCTAGCACTAACCCTAGTCCAACCTTCCTCTATGTGCCTCCCTAGCCTTACCCCTAGCTCCACTCCTCTGTATGTCTCCCAGCCCTAGCCCCACCTTCCTCTACGTGTCTCGCTAGCACTAACCCTAGTCCCACCTTCCTCCCACCTTCCTCCAATACCTCCTCTCTCCTTCCTATTCTCAATGCTCACCATCCCTCTGCTTTGTGCCGTCCTCCTTGCCACTCCCTCTCCTCCCTCACACCCCTAGATGTCTACACAACAGGAAGTATTCATCCACCCGTCATCCTGTTTATTCCACATCAAGCCACACCCTCCCTATATCATGTACTCTGAGCCCATTTTCACCTCCAAATGCTACATGAGGTAATGAATGCTGACCAATCAAACAGTAGCTGGTGTCAGTGCTACCATGTAACAGTGGGCACTGGAGTGTCACTGCAACCATCTAACAGTGGGCGGTAAACATAGGTAGCACAGTCTTTTTAATTATCCAATATACGAGTTGTTTGTTTTTTAAATTTATAAAACATATTGTTTTTGTCTCTGTGTATTTATGTAAATATTATATTTATGTATATATTATACACATGTAGATAGACAGATAGATAGATAGTTCCTAAGCACAATATGTATGGCTTCTTTTGTGATCTTATGTAAGAGTGTGGAATGGGTTAATCAGGGTTTATAAAATTAATTATAGGGAGGGCAAGGCAATCATGGCAAAATATATTGATCACACTTTCAAGTCATTTCTGGGAGATATATATGGGAGGGAAGGCGAGGTAGTTCGAGGGGGGGGGGGGGGGAGGGGGGGGGCAGTCACGCTCAAGTCCAAATTCCCATAATTTTTTTCTGGTTGCTTTAAAAACACTGTGGTTTAGGTTCATATGGGGTAAGTGGGATGAACAATTGTTATCACTAGAGTATCCCAATAGACTCTGGAATCAACTTTTGTTATTGCAATAAGTGTGTGTGTGTGTGTGTGTGTGTGCATTTTGTTAGTTTTATCCTCCCTCTCTCTCTCTTCTAAAATTACGTGATCAATGTTGAGCAGTTATAGTGGATCTTGCTTTACTGGGCATGAACCTAAACAAATAAATATCCGTGACCTTCTATGTACAGTATCACTCAATACTTACTGGCAGTCTCACCCAATACTAACTGGCAGCCTCACCCAATATTTACTGTCATCAGTCTCACCCAATACTTACTGTCCCACCCAATACTTGCTGTCAGTCTACCCAATACTTACTGTCAGTCTCACCCAATACTTACTGTCAGTCTCACCCAATACTTACTGGCAGTCTCACCCGGCAGTCTCCCCCAATACTTACTGGCAGTCTCGCCCAATACTTACTGGCAGTCTCACCCAATACTTACTGGCAGTCTCACTCTCAGTCTCAATACTTTAAAGTTTAACTTGTACACTTTCAGTTATAGTTAAAATTGGTTTCTATTTCTCAATAGTTCAACAGGATATACTTATATAAGCCATCACTTTCAAATTACTGGACTGTGTGGTAGGGATTTTTTTCCTGTTGATGAGTTGCTTTCCATTCATGTTGTAGGAATGTCAGTGTATTGAATCTGAGTGGCTGCAGCAGGTGTCTCTATTCCTACACAACAAGATAGCAGCCGCTAAGTAGCAGATCTTTTTCAGTGTAGGATCAACCTTTCCTCCCCCCCCTGCTAGATTTCACTTGTAATCTGAAGGCATGCCTATTTCACATCCACATACATACATAACAGTCTGTTAGATATTGCTGTGATATTCTTTCTGCTGATATGTACTTTTTTCTTTTTCTTTCCCTTTTTGGGGGGGGGGGGGGGGGAGGAGGGTGACGTGTGTGGATTTACGACATCCTGCAAACAAAACATGGTACAGTAAGTAAGGTAAGCATATCCTCTCTCCACCTCAGAATTCAGTCTTGTTTAAAAAACTGCTCTCTCTCTCACACACACACATGCTATCAATGGCTGCCATTAGTTGAAAACTTATCACACTTCAAGTCACAAGATTTTGTGAGGAAATGAGAAAATCAAAACTTCACATAGCAGGAGAGACGGTCATAGGAAATGCAGTGGTGCAAGATGAAGGTGTGGAGTGAGAAAGCTCTGCGATGAGTATATTGAAAGTTAAGTAGTGGTATGAGGTGGCAATACAGGACCAGTGAAGATAACGAACATAGTGGAACCAGTTTTAAGGCATTGATTTAAGGAGAAAGAAGGGGCATAAAATGTTTGAAAGCTGTGGGTGGTGTACGTGTAGCTACAGGGAGATGATGTATTTCATGAAGGGTGTCTATATATCGGTCTAGTACCTAATAGTATTGGAGTAAGATTATACACTGCATGTAATAATGAATGTATTGAGTGGTGAGCGAATTTCAGATGTTGAGTGGAAAAATACAAGACTAAACAGGGCAGACATACAAAAAAATAACAACCATTCACAATCATATATTTTTAGTCTGATGCCGCATGAAACAAACTTAGAATTGTTAGATTGCATTGCT
Source organism: Cladorhizidae sp. MBARI D1340-BT2 (assembly GCA_028752905.1). NCBI lineage: Eukaryota > Metazoa > Porifera > Demospongiae > Poecilosclerida > Cladorhizidae > Cladorhizidae sp. MBARI D1340-BT2. The sequence continues at coordinate 8,939,818 of JAQNBH010000016.1, read as the reverse complement.
CTCTCTAGCCATTGCCCTAGCTCTGGCATATGTAGCTGAAGTCCTAATACAGTACTGATCTGTATGCTATTGACATCATCATGATGTGGTAATAGTGCTTGGATTGTGGTATGGAAAAGTAGACACGTGTTTATATATTCCTTAACAGACTCCAAACTGGTACAATGTTGATAGACCTGATGCTCTGCAAGATGGTGGGAAGACAAGATGAAACATGGCCATGTGAGTTGTTTTGAAGGGATTCTTGGAAGCAGCTTCCATTTCAAGATGAAAAATGCACTCGTAGTACTAAAAAATACCCTAAGGGAGCAACATGTCATAAAGTTCCATGTTTATTTTGTGGTGAAAGTAAGTGATATCCTATCTAGATACCGGGATGGCATAAACAAGAAAAAATATTTGCAGCCTACATATAGGATGGCTTGAAAACCTTAAGGCAGTATGATGGAAGAAGACTGATTGGTTGGGTTAGTGAGGGGGAAGAGGAGGGGGAGAGATTGGGTCAAATGGTCACACGTTGCAGGCATGCCACTCTGATGGAATCAAACAAATTAACTAGGGGTCCACTACCCCCCAATTTTTTTTTGTTTGTTTTTTTGGTTTCCCCCCCAAAATATGATGACAGTACATGCAAGATGCTGCCTTCCAAATTGGAGAAGATTTGGATGCTCCATTCTGGACTTATACTAACTTGAGTACTCCCGATTTGCGAAGAAGACGCTTCACGTAATAGTGAGTTTCAATGGCCGCGGAGACCGACAAGGGAAGCAAACCAGTGATTCTGGTCATCCCCCTAGAAAGCAGCCTATATAGGACAGACCAAACTTCCCCTCCCTATTCTTGATTTTTCTAGTATGTATATGTATACCACTTTTGGTGTTTTTTATGGTATGGCTAGTCCTTAAAATGCCTCTCCCAAAAAAGTGTTTTTGGGGGGCCAAGGACGGTTCTCCCTGCTTCATATTTGGAGTAATCAGACAAAATTATATAGATTCTGTTTCCTCTCAATGAGAGCTATATAAAAGATGACATTCTCTGTTTTTAATTTTAAGCAAGTATGATGTCAACGGGTACAAAAAAACAATGAAAATGCTACCAAAAAATTGCAATCGTTTTTAAAATCCATGATCACACTATTTAAAAAAAACTCAATGTTATATTGTGTTTCATACTTTGTAATTTCCCCTGTGGTAAGTTGTGAAATCCCAAAGTAAACTAGTCTCCAAATATGACGGTCCTCGTGAAATCTTAAATGTTCACTAAGTCCGGATCAGTTGTAGCTAGGTAGTTGGCACAGCACCAGAAGGTAGGGTCTGTGTATAGGTACACATCATACAAGATTTCAAATAAAAATTCTGAAGCAGAGAGAAGTTGTGTGTTTTTTTTGTTTTTTTTGGGGGGTAGTGAACCCCCTTAAATGCCACCAACCCAAATCTAAATTCCATTGTGTTGTTTATTTTGGTAACCCTTTTTGTATCATGGGTGCCAGGGAAGGGGTGGCTTGGGATGGGGAGGGAGGTTAAACAAGCCCCAAACTTTTCTTATCTATGATATCACAAGTCATTTCTGATATATACAGATGACAAGGGACCCATTTTGTAAAAGGGCCTGCTTATGTATAGTGTTGTAGGCTTGCCAACATTATTGTCCATGATGTTTTAGGGGGTGAGAGGTATTCTGCAATATGTTTAATGAAAAGCCCAAAATTTAGAACCTTTTCAAGGAAATCTATGGTGACCACTTTGAAAGAAAAGGGGCTGTTAGTTGTGCATTGGTAATAGGGTTGTTCAGGTTATCTTCGACACCTGAAAGATATCTAGATGGGTGGTTTTGTGTATCAACATGGAAAGCTCTTTTAATGTGCCACAATTCAAGTTCAAGGCGTCTAGAGGAACATATATAAAAATACCCAAAGCAGAACCCTTCCTTACCGCTGGCATTATAAAGTATAAAATAATCAATGACTGACAAAAAAGGTTTTATTAAAAATTAAAAAAAGCTATTTTGAATTGACTAGTCAAAAAAAAAAAATAATAAAGAATTTTACCAATGTAGACAGCAAACGCTTTTTAAAAATAAATCTCCATTATATTTAGTGTTTGTTATCCCCATGTGTATATATAACTTGTGCAGAATGCCCATTCATCATAATTTTGCTACTAGAACAATCCAATACTGACTAATCCAGTTCTCAATAAAGTAAAACATCTGGAAAATGGTAAAGTGTCATTAACCTGTTTCTGTTAGTGCAATATCAATCGTAGCCACATGTTTTCTTACTAAGAAATGATCAGTTAGTTCTACTTTTGTGATAGTATTTGTTAACGGCACTGAGTCTCACCAAGTAGCTGCATGTTTATGTATACACCAAGAAGTGGTAAGTTTGATCTTATATTTATTGCACATTCACAACAAAACAGTATAATTATATATAATTATATATAATATATACAGTATGATTCATGTGCCTATGCATATATACGAATACATAGGTACATGTGTATACTTCAGTACCACACACAGTAAATAATATCTACTATATATGTCAACTGAGAGTTCAAAATGTCATTTAAAAGGAGATCCTTTACCAACTAATATAATGAAGGCCTCTTTTGATTCCCTCCTGAACTTGGCTGTGGATCCTACTACCCAGGCACATATATATTCAGGCTGCATCTAGGAAGGAGGATGGCACTTGGATCCATGCACTCCCCATGTCATATTTAGGCCTCTGAATGGATGGTGATGTGATCAGGGTAGCTGCTGGTTTGCGATTGGGTGTTCCTCTCTGTCATCCCCACAGTTGTCTGCAGTGTCGATCCCAGGTGAATCAGTTTGCCACTCATGGTCTCTATTATTGGAAGAGTCAAGTTTTTCTCTCTCGAGGCATGCAGCCATTAATGACATTGTTCACAGATCCCTTGCTTCAATATATATTCCTTCTCACATGGGACCTTCAGGTATTTCTTGCTTAGATGGTAAGCAATCTGATGGGGCTTCCATTGTCCCCTGGAAAAATGGCAATATTCTTGTGTGGGATGCTACCTGTATGGACACCTTTACCTCTTCCTATGCCCACCTACTGTCTGAAGGTCCTGGTGTAGTGGCAAACTGAGTGTCCTTGAAGAAGGAAAAGTATGCCAATATTGCTGCCACCCCATTATTTGTTGCAATTGGGATAGAAACCACTGGAGTGTGTTGGGAGTGGAGGCATCTCTGTTCCTTCAGGAGTCGGGAGGCCAGTAAAATTCGATGAACCACACTCCCATCATTTTAACCTTCATAGAATTTCCATTGCCATCCAGCATGAGAACATTGCAGCTGCTCTCAGTTCCAGTCAGTCTTCTGGTGATGCCTACATGATATTTTAATTTTAATTTTTTTGTTGTGTTTTGTTTCCCTTTATCCAATATATTTTTATAACCCTCATGTGTTAATAAGGTGTTAATGAACTCACAATTTAAAGGGTTGTGTAAATGTTTGTGGTCTACATTGACTGTAGTTCTTTTTTGATTGGTCAATACGTATTTGCCCAAATTTACCAGACCCTTTACCTATTAATACAGTATTGTAGGTAAAGGGTCATCTAGATCTCTACGTTTGTTTATCAACTAATATATAAATAAAGAAAGTTCTCTCTTGCTTCTATTTGGTCAAGCAGCTACCATTAAGAAGTTACTCAGCCAGAACTATGTTATTATAAACCTTGTTTATTACTAAAGTGGATTCGTGTGCCATGTATACACATTATAGACATATGCATTATAAGTATTTACCTGGTATTGTTGAACGTCTGTGCTGATAACTTTTATCACAAGAGTAAATTTCTGAATAATTACTTCTTGGGACAAATTTTTTCCCCCAGAAGAATAAGCTTCTGGAAACCACCTGATTCACGTGTTTAATAAAATACTTGGTTTTGTTGAAAGTTCATATTTTAATATTGTCACAAGAGTAAAGTCCTGAGCAAATCAACTCATTACTTTCTGGTAAATAGTGAAAACATGCAGCTGCTTGCTGACTTAGCTTAGCAAGACTCGACCATGCATGTCCACCAGCGTGTTTGTAACCATTTACCATTGTTCTGGTGTATGGCTGAGTTAAAGTAAAGAATTAGTAGAAATGGGTTAGTTTGTGTGATAGTTTGGAGTCTTCTAATTATGGCAAATCGATATATTCTATGAAGTTAGGTTTGGGGGGGGGGGGGGGGGAAGTAGAAATATGCATAAATGGTTATAATCACTTTCTCAATAAATTGTATTCACTTGACATTTCGACTATATAGATGCTCTAGCCTTATCAGTCATAAATGATTCTGGATATTGCTAACATAAGTTTCCCTAAACTAAACTCTCAATGAACTCTCAGTTGACATAATAACATTATAATCACCTTCTCAATAATCAATTTCAAACTGAATTCACTTGACATTTCAACTAGATACTCTAGCCTTCATCAGGAATAAATGGAGAAGCATAGAACATCTAGTCGAAATGTAACTTTGTAACTTGTAACTTTGCCATTTGCAACCTTTTTAGAATTGAAAGAGAGCATACAGAGAGCTCAACATTTTGGGCTGTACATCAAGTTAATAGAATGAAGTGTGCAGAATCTCTAGAGCTACAAAATTGTAACTACAAGTGCTTGTATTTTATGGCGTCATTCCTCCTGCAATGATTACAGTTTATTTGTTTGCAATCTGACCACTCCTTCAACCAATATATTTTAACTGCTAGTATATATTCTTTTATGTACCTTTTAAATTTAGCTATAACTAAAGATGACCAGTTTTCATGCCTTCTTCCCAGAGTGCACAACTTTGTGGCCCAAGCATAATTATTATACACACACACCACTAATACGTTGCTCTCGGCAAAACCAAACATAATAAACACACACCAAAAAATCCATTAATTTTAATTGAGAAACAACTGACTGACTAAACTCGACATCGTAGGGCAAAACATCAAAGGGGGTAAAAGGTTCTAAAAATCAATTACCTATTTAGAACTTTATGCAACTTCATGACATGACTAGATAGCTCAGATACTTAAGACCCTGTCTTATCACTCGTCCACTTGAGTGAGTCCTCTTAATAGGGTAATTATGATGCCAAGTTTGACACTGCTGCATGCAAACAGATGTTGGGTTGGAAGACTTGAGAAAACCTGCTTTAATGTGTGGATGCTCGAGTAGCAAATCAATCAATTTATTACAAAGCGACTAGCTCCCCTTTTCATGAAGAAGTGGGGGATAACTGTTATACCTCAGAACCCACATAGCCAAGATGTTACATTTTTCTCTCACCGTTATGTTCAGCCATAGATTAGAACATGCCTCTACTTTGATTAAACTTCTTTGATGTTCTCTTTATTCATGTATGTATATATAATCTGGTGATCAATTTGAACTTCACCTGCAGAGAGTAGTGATTGGTAAAGGGTTAAGGCTCCCTTCCATACAGAAATGGCTCGCATGCCAAAGAAAATGTCCGAATCCTTGCAACGTTTTGGTTGAAACTCTGGTGAAGTCCCATACACTGCTGCATTGCAGTATTCCAAGATAGGCAAAACCAAGGCCTTGTGCATGTATGATAGACAACTGGAATCACAGAGCATGACATTCCTGATAGGGAATCCCAAAACCTCTTTGCCCTATGTTTGTGAAATGTGAAAGGCCATGACAAGTTGTTTGAAATAATGATGCCCAGATAGTTTAATAGCTCTATTGAGGTGTTGGCAATTGTGTAGGATGGAAGAGTAACAGCACACAAACCCAAGATAATATCGTACTTAGGGACATAAAAAATTGTGTGTATTTTGCTAGTGTGAATGTGATTGGGCTAGATCAAATCCTAATTCTAGTGTGCTATATCTGGAATGCTATAAAAATGCTCTACTTGGGGACAAGGCTTCTCTACAACACAACTTACACCCACCCTCTTCTTCAGACAAAGTGATTCAGAACATTCCCATACAGGTATAGATATCTGTGCCACTGCCTCGACAGAAAAGCAGTAGTGGCATTAGCCGGAAAGAAACCTTCAAAGATGGCTATTGCAATTGCTAGTTGAAATCGTATGCCATTTTTTTCAAAACAATTATCGTACACCCCTCAACTGGAACTTACATAATAGTAGTAACTGCTGTTTCATTTTTTATTACCTATCAGAGGTAGTTTGGACTGAGTAAGTTTGGTTCCAATATGAAGAAGATGTTGTTGTTGTTTACCTTCCTTCTTTGTTTGCTAATGTTCAGGAGACACATTCCACAAATTTTCAATGAAACAGTATGTGTATTTTAGTGTGGTAATGCTTCCAGTCAAGCTCACAAGTCGACAGGTGCATGGGAACAATAACTACATTCATGCTGAATAGCCGCCACATTATCACCATTAGTTTTTGTTTGTGGATTTTCACTTAATATAGGCAGATAAAACACAGGGTATCGAGGGGAAATCCTGAAATATATGCTCCAGCTGACATCAAAGTTATGTCCTTAAATTACTGTTTATGAAGTCAGTTATTCTTTAAGTCGACCTCTGAGAATTCTTTTTAGGGCTGATAGCAGATGCTCCACATCTTTCTGTTATGTTCATGATGATAGCAGATAATTATCCTCACACAAGATCTCAACTGCAATTGCAAACATCCCCCAAATACTATGCCATTAGCTTCTATGATGTTTGCTAGTGAGGATGCTAGAAAAATAATGCAGGTGCTGTAATGACAGCAGGCGTTCGGGTTTTGCAATCCTTTCTCTAAGTGAGCATACAGCTAATTGGCTGGTAGTCACTATGCTATTCTCTGATTAGAGAAACAAGGTAGCAAATACACAACTGACAAAAGTATGAAGATGACCAGGTGGAACAAACAGAATCTTGTTGACTAATTCTAGTTCCAAACCTTAGCTGAGGTTCACCAGCCGTTGTTTATCGATCTGACCACAAATGTGTCTGTCCAATCAGTGAGGTGAGAGGTACCCACACATTAACATGTGAGTGAGTGTAAATTGTTGGTTGTGCAGGCTATAGTGCTGCTATATTAGACTCACCAATACACACTTTCCCATAGCTACATTGAATGTTCTACACAACTGATGAGTTCATAGCAGTTTGTACACTATAGCATTCAGATGGATGATGAATCATTGGCATATTGTATGAAATGCATTGCTAGCGAGTAGAATCATGTGTAGGTTTTTTCATTTGCTCTGATAAAAACTGCATCAGTTGAAATGTACACAAAAACACTAAATGCTGATCGAAAAGAAATCTCTCTTTTTTTCCTTTTTTTATTTATTTTTAAAATAAAGCATTTTCTCTTGTTTCTATTTGCTTTTGTTGTTATTTTTTTCTCTGTTAACTCATTACCTACCATTATAAATATAGAAAATTTGACTCTTTCGTTAAAAATGACTATATTTTTGAAACTAAAGGGAATTAGTATAGGTAATATATATATATCATATGATACTGCATGATCCAAACTTACATTATAGTTACCATAGCAACGATAAATATTGCATAACTTTGACCACATTTTGAAAGGAGCATGGAGTCTTGAGTAGCAGTTTCAGCATCTTCTTGAACAAAGCTAGAGTCCAGAACTGAGAAACAACTTCTGCTAATCCTACTAGAGAGTTGATATATTCTGGCACTTCTTGATTGCCGTCCACACTTTCTTACTGTTCAAATTCACTCCACTCCTCGTCACTATCCATGAAGGCTATCACTTCTTTAGCCGTGAAAGTATTCCTAGCCATTTCACTCAAGAATCTTATATACTAACCATAGACAAACTCAATATCAAAATGAACTTTAGACTGTAAGCTATCTAATCATATGTTAAACATTTCCCTATGATAAAAACTGCTACAGTAGCATCGTTTTCAAAAACACTTGTTGCAGTAGGGTACTTTTGACCCCCCCCAGGTATGTAATGAGTTAATATTATAATTAAAAAGCCTCTTTCAAGAACTTTTTAAAAGCTAATCAGTCATAGCAGATGCTATTATTTATCGTATTATTAAAGTACAAACATACATACATACATACACACACACATACATGCATACTATACAGATCTGAATCAAAGGTAGCTTACCTGTTTTGTTGAAACACTCTTTGCTATTAATTTTTGAGTATACAATATTTTAAATCAGGTTTTAATTCACATCTATTAACCTAAATTATTTTTACTAAGCAAATGGTCATTTAGGCTCTATATGGTCTTGTAGTTAGCAGACATAATTATTATATACACATGACAAAATTATTGTTTTTACAATTATTTCCCAATTTTTACATTTTGCTGAACCGAGAAATAAAATGTGTGAAGCAGATTTGGAGTCTTCTTGAACTGAAATAACTGAATGGTACACAGGAGGGGGGGAAGGTGGGGGAGAGAGATTGCCTTGATGTCAAATTTCATGTTTTTAATGTGTTTTTGGTTTACTACTACCTCAGCAGGGCATATTGGAAGTGCTTGGGTTATAAACAGCTGAAACTGTTAAGAAACTACCAATGTGAGTTTTAGCTGAAATATTACTTTTTGGTCTTGGGTGATATTGCCATACTCCATTTTGAAAAATGGTTCAAACCAATATAGGGTATGCTACAGACCTCCCTGGCTGTCTCTTTAATACTTCAATCCTGCTCCATTTGTTTCTCACTCCATCCACTGTGCTTGCTGTCTACCATTCCATTGCAAGGAATGTGTCCATCAGGTCTCAGTTAAGCTCTCCTTAGCTACGACTAGGGCCATGGAGGTTGGGGGTGTTAATACACAGCCATCAGATCATACCCACTTTACCACATATAGTCCAATTAGGAAATGATTTTCGAAATTATCTGAATATATTTTACCTGACATGATATTGACTATTGGACTATAGTGGTTAAAAGATTTTAGTGTTATTTATAAGCAGTTATGCAGGCGTGGTCTTTTGCATGCAGGGTTGCAATAAATGGTAGCAATTTTATTAATTATTATTTGTTATTATTACTATTAGTATTTACGTCTTCTTTTTTTCCCAGTCCATTTAACATACAAAAAATAACAACTGGAAAACTTAACTGTTAAACTAATGCCTTCTCGTGCTCATGAACCAGATATCTCAGAGAAAAGAGCTATCTTCAAACAGGGGCGTAGGAAGATGTTTTACATTGGGGTGGCATCAAATTTTCCTGTATATATTACTCTATGAATACACACCAAAAATCTTATTAATGTTTTCCAAAATAGTTACATCTACGTTGGTTAACGCATACAAATTCTTTAGCTATAAAGGATAGGTTCAATTCATCAGTTTTGTCCTGCTGAACATACAACATGAATAGATTGTTCAACCTAGATTGACTCATGGTGCTTCGTAGATAAGTTTTGAGCCTACGCATTGAGGAAAAGGATCGCTCAGCTGTTGCAGTTGTTACTGGAAACGTGAAGTATATTTTCAGAACAATGTCAACTTCGCTAAGCATTATCTTATGTTACTCTGATTCATGCCTGCAGCAATTGACCTTACACATGTTACCGACAACATTGGAGCATGTTGAAATGCATTCTTTACCATGTCAGCTACCATTGGCAACTGGAAAACGAATCGATCTCTGCAAACATCTTTTTCGAGATCCTGCAATAGAACTCGTCTGGCTGTAAAGTCTTTCCATTAGCCAGCAATAGAGACTCTAGCTTCTGAATCATTTGAAAATCATCTTGATCAAATCTTCTCTCCACTTCCTCTTTTACAAGCTATAATGCATAAAAATATATATGTCTGTACTTCTCCTTGGGTTCATGATAGCGATATGGCTCTTTATCATCATCCAGCCATTTTGGCCTTTTTCGATACCTTGGCAGAGAGGGCTCATCTGTGAGTCCAGAAGATTTCTCAAGAACATCATCATAAAATAGGTTAAATCTGGACTCAGTACGCAGTGACCAATAATGAGCAACAAGAATATCTGCTCCTTGTGTGGCTTCTTGTAGAGCTGTATCTTTTGCTTGGAGTTTGGTACTGAATTGTTCAAATGCACTGAATATCAAATGTGCCAACTTTAATCCGAAGAAGATATGAAATGTTTCCATACGATGAAGCAATCTATTGCCCTTTGCAGCATATTCATCACTTCTCTTTGCAACTTCTTCCTGTGTGGCAGTGAGGTTGCTATAATTCTGTAGAATGCTATCAATTGAACGGTTTCTGAGAGTCCATCTGGTTGGACACATCTCTCAGTGAAGGAGGAGATACTTCACTCCCTAGGGCTACTTGCTTTCTGATGCTGACAAAAAGAGTGAGTCGCTTGGGTGAAAACTTAATGAGTTGCAGTAATGCATAGGTGAAACCCATGACATCTCGAATTAGCTCACATCGTTTTCTGGGAACTTCTTGTGCTTGATGACGGAGGGAGGATCAGAAGGATCTATATTCAAGAGTATTCTTTGGTTAGCTAGTTAACTGCTAGGAGGTAGACTATTTACCACCAGTAGAGCCAGAGCTATGATCCTTACTTTTTGAAGCAAAGAAAGTTGAAATGTTAGTTTGGGTCATAGCTTTCAAGATGGGTTCCAAATGGCATGCCTGATAGGGTAAAGTCGTACATAGCTAATTATCACACTAGATGGGTTGTGGTAGGGGTTGATCTCATTAATGATTGTGGTTCATATGAACTCACCTCATGCACTCACCTGATATCATTACTTGTTGATGGCTAGAATAGTTCTAATGAGAGTGAGACTGAGTATAATTATAGCACTAGCTATTAAGATATTTTATGATTGAATGACTAAATTGACCAGATAACATAGCTAACCACATTTTGCATTAATGAGAACCAATTTAGAGTACCTGAAATTATGGGGGGGGGGGCTCCAGGGGCTGGAGCCCCCCCCCCTTCCTACGCCACTGTCAAAGATGTGCTGGATCTCTTCTAAGATATTTTAAGCTTAGAGAAGTGATCACAGTTTTGGCACTTTCCTAGATGCCAAAATGCTATCTTGCTCAACTGTATAGCGATTTTTTAGATTAACAGGCTTTCTTTCAGAATACAGCAATTCCCAAACTGCTGCTTCTTATACATGATAGGCTTTAACACACTATGAATTAGCAAATCCCATACATAGATTTTCAACACATTTCTCAATCACGTATTATCTCATATCAGTCAGATCATTAATTTTTTAATAGACCCTGCATTCTCTGAAAATATTACGGCATGAAATATTTTCATTCAGATTACTTAGATCACGTCATCATCATCATCATCATCATTAGATTAAGATCCAAAAACTTGAGGCTGAACTTGTACAAATGCACACATTCTCAAGAATACTGGCAGTAAAATAATTGATCCTTCTCTGACAAAATGAGGGTAATACAGTGATCTGTTTTTTACATGTCATGATTTATATTTTGAAGTGGTAAAGGGTCATCATAAAAAGGCTTACATGGGGAGACAGTCTTATTTTTTAGAGTGAAATCCACTTTTTAAAAAATGCTGTTTTTGTATACTTCATGATGCTCTACCTCAAAACTCAACAAACACCCATCAAATTGTTTCTTGCGCTCTATAAGTTGGCAGGAGTATCCTGTATCCTACTCCTATACAGTATGCGACATGTTCATCTCGACCTGTATAAGCTCAGTGACTAGAGATAATCCGTATCCCACCTAAGTTCATCACATTGTCCTTCCCTGTGTGACATGGTATCACTTGTTGTATATATGTGAACAAAAAAATTACCTCAAAAACCGATTGATATCATTACCAAACTTGGCAGGCAGCAATTGTGATTAAATCTTGAAAGATCATGATCAAAGGTCAAAACTACAAAATGGCATTATTTGAAGAAAGTAAGACAAATCTTGACCAAACTTTGTAAGCAGATTTTAAATCAAAGGAAGAATTTGAAATACAAGATCAAAGATCAGTGGGTACAATCTGTATATATATATATATATATATAATGGTCTAGATTTATGAGGTCTCACTCTATACTATAAGCAGTGGTGGATCTATAGAGAGGGGAAGAGGAAAGTGGGATGAAGGAGGGAGGGTATGAATAAAAGGCTATTTCCACCTTTTTCAAGTACCGTGAGATTTCCACATACTGTACCCACAATTATATTCATCTCCACTTAGTTCTTTATTATGGAGAGCAAAACTAAAGTCATATGCTTATCACTTATGATAAGCTTATTTATTGTTTATATATTGAAGGTGGCTAGGTGTAACCGCTACTACCCATCCTATATCAGTACATTAGTCTCTAGAATAAGTCGACGATCAATTTTGCAACTGTAGTTATACGTGTGTGTTTTTATGACTGGGGGAGGGGGGGGGGGGAGGGGAGGGGGGAGTAGAGGAAGAGGTGAATGAACTGAAAATCTCAATAATTTTTAGTCCTGATAATCAGTGAAGAGTGTCAAAATGTAAGATGGATATATATCAACTATTTTAAGGATTCACTTAATCAGCTTTTAAAAACAAAAAGCAGATTTGATGGGATTCTTTAAAGTACCAATATAAATTGTAGGGTAGAGCATTATTCAAATCCATTATATAACTTTTAACTGACAAAGGTACCTTAATTCCCACATAGTATAACTAGAGAGAATGACATGCGATCCTACAAAGTATGTGAGATATTCTAGTTTCACTCTAATGGGTTTTCCAGCATTGCTTAGACAAAAAAGATAAGTTATGTAAGTATCGTCATAGTAGATTATCATAATGCAAAATCCAGTCATAAAGGTAGATAACTGGTAAATCTTACATGTGGCAAAAATGCCATCAAAATGGCATCAATTCCAAATAGCAAAACCATTTGTATAGATACATACTTGTTACCTATATATAATGTATTTATTTAAGGGAAGTACAATTTACAGGGTGCCTCCAATGCAAAAAAAGCAAAACGGCCTTCTTGGTGTGGTCCATAAACACTACACAATGTTTGTATAGTTACCAGGACAAAACAAGGAAATAATGCAAGCAGGTATTGTTGTTGAAGTTGATCCTATCTGGATGGCACACCAGCTTGAAAACATAATAGCAGGGTTACCCAGCAATCCATTCCCATGGGAGAGAAGAGAGGTTGTAGTAATATTGCAAGATTCAAAATCAAACTTAAAGGTATTATGATATATTTACAAAAATGTATAGGGTCTAAAATGAGCTATTTTTTCTGGAACCTACATCAGTGGACACTCCCAATAGCACAGACACCTACCTTATAATGGAGAGAGGCAGATGCACCGATAGATGTTTCCATAGGAATAGTGCTTTAGAAAGCCACCCAATAGCAGATAACCTCCCAATTCCAAACAACAGACAGCACCCAGAGCACCGAATAAACTTTCAAATATGAAACCACCCCTCTCCAATGGACATCAGGCATGGCAGTAGGTGTGGCCAGATTGAATTATTATTGCCATGGTCAAATAACAAGATACTCTAGCCACTATAATAGTAGCTATGTAGCAGATAGGCCTAGCCACAGAAATCCACTTGCAAAAAACTCTGTTATTTTCTGTCAATCTATCATTATAAGGCTTAGGTCCATAAAAACAGTATGTACAAGGGATCTTCAAACCATATCCAACTCACCAGTGACCTCCGCCTTTATTAAATATAGCTCCTTCTCAGAAACTGAGAGATGCAAAGGCAATATTGCAGGGAATGTTGCCAATAACAGCACCCTTTCTCATCACTGTAACAGCAGGTTGGTCACACTGAGTCGCAATAATTCTCCGATGGAAGGAGTCAATTCTATTATTACATGATAGCATCTGATGTACAAGTGTACTTCTGCTACAGTCAAGTCACTGCCTACTGGCTGAGAGGCCTTCCAGCTAGTCATCTCATGTGACAGTTCTTAGAGTAAGGCTTCTAGAGTGGAGCTAATCTATAGTTCTATAGGGAAGCTGTGGGAGTCTGGATGGTGTCTTCTAAAAAAGGATTCATCTCTCCTTAGAGAAGAAGGTAGATGTGATCAATGAAGAAAACAAGCATCTTGGAATTACTGTGCGGACCCTTGGAGAAAAGTTTAGTTAGGTATAAAACACAAATTTGAAGAGCAGTGAGAGTATCTTGGCAATGTATGTCTAATGGTCAACTAGTAAAAAACCTAGAGTTTCAGAATATTCTGATGTGAATGAAGTATAGTACCAATTGTATGTGATGGCCTGTTACAAAAACATTTATCCATGTGGACAACTTGCTGAGAAGGCCAGAGAAATTGCCATCGTTTTAGGCAAGGCTGAATTCAAGGGGACCAATGGTTGGCTAACAAATTGGAAGTAGCAGTACAATATAAGGGAGAGTACTTGTAAGTGGTGAATCTGCTGATATACAAGGGGTGACTATCACTTCTTGGAAGGAGAGGCTGCCTGAGATTATACAATGGAAGACATTTATAATCTAGATGAGACTGGATGCTTTTGGAAAGCACTCCCTGATAGCAGGTTTGGACAGAAAGGAAATCAATACTGGGGTGGGAAAAATAGTAAGCAGAGATTCATGGTTACCTTCCTAGTGAGTGCAGCTGGTGAAAAGGAAACTCCCATTGTCATGTAGAAATATGAAAAACCTAGGTGCTTCCGAGGTTTTGATACATATGGTCTCCCTGTGAAATATTACCAGCATAAAAAGAGGTATGACGAGAGAAATCTTTGTAATTTTGAGAGCTTTCAATCATAAAATGTGACTTAAAAAATTTGTTTTTCTTCTAGTGAACAATGCAGGTTGCCATCCTGAAGAGTTCAAAGGGAAGTATCAATGTCAAAATCATAATTAATACAACTACAAAATTGCAGCCATTAGATTCGGGGATTTTCCAGAATTTCAAATATCATGCTATTTCTTCGTTATGTTTTAGCAAAGATTGATGCATGCAGCTGTGCAACAGAAGTCAAATCTATCAATATCCTAACAGCAATTCGATGGGTAGCTCTGGCATGGAGGGAAGTAAAGATGGAAACTATAATGAAGTGTTTTCGAAGTGGAGGTATTCTTAACACTGATTTATCCCTGAGCAGCTTAAGTGAAAAGGACGACCCATTTCAAGATCTCGATACAGCTCATGAAATACCAACATTGATTTCTAAGACAATGGGTAGTGACAACATTTGTTCAGCTGAGGAGCATATGAATGGAGACAACAGCCTCCATGTTAGTGCTGACATTGACAATGACACTTCGGAAGAAAACTTCTTAGTTGAAACAGAAGATGCTGATGAAAATCAATCCGATGAAGAAGATAAAAATTTACAGCCACCTCCCCACCCACAAATAAAGAGCTATAAAGAAGCACTTGGACACTGGAAGATATTAAATATTTTATATAGAGCCATGATTTGGTGAAGCTACTTGTGCAAGTTCATTTAATTGACAAAGCTGCTTCTAGGCACACTGTCGGTGACACACAGACTACCATACATGAATACAAAACAAACTGAGAATGTATACTGTTTTATACTGGTGTCTGCATTACCTACAACAGAGGGAATAAGGTTAATAAAGAGGCCTCCAAATAAAGGACAACCTCTGAATAATAGACAACCTCCGAATAATGGACAAACATGTGTGTCCCAACTTGTCCATTATTCGGAGGTTCCACAGTACAGAGTAACTCATCAAAACCATGAAGCAGGACCTAACCACCCAATAGCTATGTTTCCCATGAAGCAGGAACTAGGCACCCAGTAACTGTGCTACAAAGGTGCATAGTAAAAATAACTTATCTGGTTGTGTGCAGCTTCTCCTGAGCGCCGCTTTAATTTGCTATCTTTACTATTCCATGGGAAGTCATCGAGGATAATGGTGCACTGCACAATTTTGTTTTACTTTTTGTTGCATTTGTGATTCTAGAAAAATTTGTAAAATCACTCTTAATTTTGACAGCTCTCTGTATAATTATGGAAATATGGGGGGAGGGGGGGTTGGTTGCATAGGTGATTTGATAAGGTAGCTGTTGATAATGCTGCTGTGTTGCATTTTGTGCATCATTGGGAACATGGAAATTTCCTCAAGAAAATGGCCATCAATGATCATAAATAGCATGAAAATAGCTATATACTTTCTTCATAAACTATGCTTAAAACCATCACTGGGTGGTTCATAAAGTCTACATAAAGTTTGGTAGGGATAGCTTTGTGGGTTCCCGAGAAATTAACGATCATACCAAAAAAACACATAAAAAACGCTGCTTTTTCACACCTGTACATTGGAACTTTTATTCCCAATAGCAGCCTCCCAAGTTATATTGGACAAGAGCACATGCACCAATTGGCTTTAGCTTTGATCAGTCATCTCCCCTATAAATTAACACCTCACACTTCCAGCTAACAGACAGCTCTCATGCGCACAGATCAATCACTGTAGACATAAACCTCCTAACAGACTATGGGTGGGATCAGTTGTATAATGAGAAAATCATATAATTTGATCATGTTTGCCAATTATTAAATAATGTGTGATATGGCAGAGTAGGTATGTAGCCTAAAGTAGTCCACTTGCTTGGAGAGATACAGTTATTTCCTGTTAGTGTAAGGTTGTATCCCATAAAAATGATAGACATGGAACATCAACTCCACATCCTGCTCCTCTATTGACTCAGTCTCCAGCAACCACAGCAGATGCTTTATTGCAGTTTCTCCTCAGGAACTGTGAGACTGTGCAATGTTGTATGGGATATGACCTAAAACTTTGTCCATCTTTGATTCTGTTCACAATGGACTAATTTTTTAATATTTTCTGGCTCCTGTTTGAGGAGTAGGACTTCTCCCATTTATGGCATCCACACTTACTTGTGGTATACATGATATCCTCTGATATAGGACTGAATTACTGCCACTCGAAGACATAGCACCATGGGTATTCATAACTCACTGGCTAGAGTTAGCTAGTGCGTCTTGCACAGTAAGAACTAATCTCAATCTCACAGGCCAGATGACTCAGATCCACAAAATGGGAAGTACATAGTGTGACCCTCAATTGTTCACCTTGTTCTTGCCAGTTTACAGTGTAGAAAAATGATGTCAATTCATATCTGCAGTCCTGTATCTTGTTGTTTTTTACCTATTATCCAACATGAAGGCCATGGAGCATTGATCAGTTATAAGGACGAAGTGCCGACCGGCAAGAAAATGGTGCCTTTTACGCACTGCTTCTGTGATCACTGTAGCCTCCTTTTCTACAGATGGATAGCTAGTGTATTTCACTATTCTTCAAGCTGTCAGAAAGTTTTGTCTAGTGGAAAATATACTGCACTCTAAGAGTTTGTATCATGTCAGAGAAGTTTGTTATTCATTTTGCATAATAAGCAAACATCCACACACCCCTGTGAAGAGTTGGAGGGAGGAGGAAATTCCTGAAAAAGATGGAGTCTTATGATCTGGTATGAGAGTGAAATTACCTAAACAATAGGATATCACTGATTCCACTGACTTGGATTGAGGATCAGATTTCTGTGCTGGGCAGCTTCAAGAAATCTTCAGACATTTTCATCGTGCTCGCTTGGGTAATTGCCTGCAACAGTTATGTTGTCCAGGTATGGAAAAGTCTCTTTTAGTGCTTCATCACCATTTTATCCGTGGCCCTTTGAAAAATGGCAACACCATCGAATAGGATGCAATGAAAATGGTAGAGTCTCCCATTCATCTCGAAACCTGTATAGTTTGTGTCAGATTATTTTATTGGGTCTTGATAATAAGCACCAAATGTTGAAAACACTTGGTAGCTATCAAGTTTGTCGGCCATCTCATCAATCCAGCGAAGTAGATACCCATCGAGTTCAGTAAACTGATTTACAGTTTGATAAGTTAATACAAAGCATTTTCTTGTATTGGAGTAAGGGATCTTTGACAATGACAACTTGTGCCTGCCAAGGTGAAGAAGTAGGCTCAATAATGCCTTTAGTATAAGCTGAGTGATTTCTTGGTGTATAAATTCCTGATGATATGTGCTGAAAGATCAGGACTTATTTTCTATTGGTTTGAAGAAGGTTAGCAAAGAGTGGCCGTTCGTCAAGTGAAGCTTCTGCAGGAGCACAGATTGACATTGAATTCAGTATTACTAACTCAGGCTTAGCACCACCAAACTTGAAAATGACACTCTTGTGTTATTTCTGGAAGTGTCATCCAAGGGTTATGTCACTGTAGAGATTTTTTTAGAACACCAAGGTGAGCTATAGAAATACGACCATTAATGTTAATGTCTGCAAAACAGTGGCCAAGAAGAGTTCATTTATGAACCACAATTAGAGCTGAAAGAGTTAGTCTGCACACACAAACAATCATGGACCCCAGGCACGATTTGGAAAATGACCATTAGTACCACATTTGTGACACTGTTCATTTCGAGCTGGGCATATACTCTCCAATTATGCGAAAACACCTCCACAGAAGAAGCACTTCTTCTTGTGCATATAGATGGAAGGATCAGTAGGATTGGTCAGAGATGATCAGTAGGAGTGGTCACAGATGGAAGGATAAGTAGGAGTGGTCACAGATGGAAGGATGACTAGGAGTGGTCATTTTACCATCTTCTTTAGTTTGAGGCATAGTCATTGCCACAGCTGTATGAGTACCATGTAATGCATACGCTTTAGAAGTCTTCTCTGCCAGATGCAATGCATATAATTATATGCTTGGTCAAAAGCCATTTTAAGCAGTTGTTCTCCAGAAGGTATAGTAAGATTCTATTGATGAAGGAGTCTCATTTAAGTACTGCATGGTATTGTTCTGACTCACAGGTTTGATATTACAATATCTGCCAAGCTTCCTATGTTCTTGCTGGAATTTATTGATGGGTTTCACTTGATTTGGAATTTTTACAATTGTGAGAGTGCTTTAATTGCCAGTTGATGATCACGTCAGTCTTCAATATAATCAAAGTCATTGTGAGATACATAGTTGATCAGAATTATAAACTTGTTTGGGGCATACTCACCACATTCCTCGATGGAAGTGTCTGGTGCCAGTGTTTCCACTGCTTGGCAACTGTAGCGGGATTCTTGTTGGAGTGTTTCAATGGTTCAAGTTCTCTTTAAAATTGTGATCAATAGAAACAATTTATAAAATTAGGCAAAAAGACACAGATAGATGTTGCTAAGTTGAAAAGTGCTTAGTTGTTGCAATGCTAATTTGGAGCCTTCTGGTAGTATTAAAATTATGACGAACGAACATACTATATGCAAGTTATGTGTGGGAAGAAACGAGTTAAATGCACAAATATGACAACAAATATTGGGTTGAGTAGACAAAAAAGAAAAAGGTTACCAATTTAAACAACAAACATTTATAAGATCAAATATAATGAAGTCCAAATAATAATTTTTTTAATCAATATATTAATAGGTAAAGGGTATGTAAATGTGGTGTCTACATTGGTAAAATCTTCCTTAATTTCTTTTTGACTAGTCAATCCTAAATTATTTTCTATTTGTTTTTCTAATCAAGCAGCCACCTACGAGATGTCAATCAGTATATACTGGAACCAACTTATATTAAGTAGATGCTTTTATCATATAATACACATAGACACATGCATTACAAGTAGTTGCCTGTTTTTGTTGAGGTCACTTCTAACTGATTGCTTCTTGGTAAGAATAGATGCAATTGGTGGTGACTCAAAATCAATTATCACAAGAATACGCTTCTGAAGAAAGCAATTAGACATGCATAATAAGTATAATTATAGCTACCTGGTTTTGTTGAACATTCCCCCCTAAAGTTATGAGGAAACTAATGGTTACTTCATGGCTAAAACATGCAGCTGCTTGCTGACTCAGCTGGCTATTGCATGTGCACTGGGGTGTTTATAGATGTGAAGATCCTTTATCAACCATAAGGTTTTTTTCTCTGTAGAGAGAGAAATTGCACAATTTTGAGTCTCTTGGATAGTAGAGTATGACCAATGGATATATTTTATGAAGTTAGGTAGAGTGATAACTTGAGAGTTGAAATACTTCTCCATTTCACATGTATTTTTTCACATGTATTTATATTCACAAGAAACATCATGATAAGTTCATATTTCTAGCTTGTATAAACAGGATGGACAACAGAGATTCAGTCAAGATTGGTATGTTACTTGTGTTGAGCGTCGGAGTTTTACTGTAGGTGTCTCTGACTCAGTTGTATTCGTGGATGAAACAGTTGGTCTTGCTTAAACAGGTAAAGGAGTTACTGGCAATTTGTTATGTTCTGTTGGATTGCAAGTTGTGTTTGTTGATGAATAATTTATATCTTATTTCTTGACAGATAGGATTCTACTTGACGTAAAGAAGTAGAACCCACAAAACTGGTGGCAGCGATAAGGAGTTTTTCCCCAATTACAGCAGACTCGGTCTCTAGGAACTAACCAGAGATGTCAGCAAAGAGAAGTAAGACAACCATAGGCTCCAAAGCTGAGGCTGATGCATCTGACTGTGAAACACAGGTGAGGACCATTGACTCATCCAGTTAGGAATCCACTCACATAGTAACCTCTCTAATGCCAGTATGTGACATGGGGCAAATCCTGATGGTGATGGATACCATTGTGGAGAAAAAAGGCCGAGAAATGAGAGAAAGCAGTGGCAGAGATCGAGCAGAGGAGAGAGAAAGACAAGACAAGTGTAGAAACTAGAGCAATAGCAACTTAGAGAGAAAAGCATGAGGAGGAGTGGAGATGCATAGATGAAGAGTGCTGGGATAACTATAGTCAAGGCCAGCCAAGCCTCAGCAGCCCAGAACCTGGCTCAAATGGAGTATGTTAGACAGCAGGAGAAGGAGAGCTGGACCACCATTCTCCAAGCCTAACAAGAAGAGAGATGACGGGAAAGAGAAAGAACTCCACCTGGATGGCAGTCATGGACAGGAGGAGAGCAGGAAGGGATATACCCACTCTGACATCTTAGATGCAACTGTTTGAGTTACATCCAGATTACTGGCTGGCCAACCCGCTTCCCTTCCTCGACCCAGCTTCTCTCTGCTTCCAGAATACACAACAAAGAGTAAACATTACATGACTTATTACAAAAATTAGACAGATATATCGAAATGGATTAGTCGTAGCAATAGTCTTCTGGTAATAAAACCATGAATAACAGACATACTATAATTATGCAAGTTATGTAAAGGAAGAAAACAAATAGGTAGCTACATAGAAATGAGAATTTACCAATCAGACAACAAACATGTTGGCGTCCTTGATCTATGAACTCCAAATATATATTTTTATAGCAGCAGTATAATATTGGTCCTTACTATACAGTATACAGGATCCTGTACATGTTTATCTACATTGGTAAATTCTTGTTTTATTCTCTAATACTTTGTTTTTTTGCATTTTTTTGGTCTTGTTTCTCGTTTTATATAGTGAAGCAGCCACCTATTACTCAGGAACTTGCCAATCATGTTATTATTTACCATACTGAGTATCCCTATAACTATAATACACAAGGACACATGGTTTTGTTTTAAAGATATGTGATGTTAACTATTGTCACAGGAGTTAACTTCTGAGGAAGCCAACTGATCGCTTCTTGGTACCAAAACATGCAGCTATTGTTGATTCAGCTCAGTTCTGTGCTGTTAAATTTGTTATAGTGAATAAGCTTCTGAGGAAACAACCTGTCATGCATTGTAAGCACAAGCATATTTATGGAAGTGAAGATATTTTACAGATTTTTGGGGGTTTGGTTGTGAGTGTCAATTAGTGATGAATCATGAAACAGTTAATTCACTGGATAGTTTGGAGTATTCTGATGGTAAAATAATGACAAATTGACACATTTTGCGAAGTTTAGGTATGGGGAAAAGTGGTACACACAGATATATAGATGTTGCTAAGTTAAGAAAAAAGGTTAGTCATGGAGCATGGGATAATTTGGAGTGTCTTAGAATTATCACGAACAGACATACTGTACACAAGTTATGTGGGAAGAAAAGAAGATATATACATAGACACATAGATACACAAGATAAAAAAATGTTTAACCGAATGAGGGACAAAAAAATCATTGATAGGATCACGCTGTTAAGGGGAACGAAACCATATTGTTTCAAAAGCTGTGGTTATGACTTTGGAGCTCCATAAATTCTGCAGATTTTAGTCTATGTATTTCACAGGTCTCTCTGTGTGCTTTCAAACACTATTGCATAGGTACAACTATATCCAAGGTACAGGCAGTCAAATTTTGGGGCCTCACACCCTGCATGCCCAAGTTTTCATCATCGATTAATGCCTGTGGATGTTTATTCTATTGTTAGCTGACATTGAGACCCTTATCAGTTCCAAGTGGTAAATATTAAGACACATTTACAAGCATAATTATAATGTGTTAATCATTCGTCTTCCCTAGGCTGACCCCTGGTAGTCCCAGGTTGTCTCTAGTTCATGGCATGTGTGCTGGGTCCATGACATCCAGGGACGCTGGTTCCTCCCCCCTCTACCAATTACCTCTAACTAGTGCCTGAGGTGTCTATTGAGTTAAGCCATCCCACCTGGCCCATTGGGGGACATATCACTTTCCCTGCACTCACACCCAAGCACCTCTCCATCACTCTATAAAATTAGTTATTGATAATAGTAATAACATTCCCACTTAGCATTTGTTCACACAACAGCCCCCTAGTAGTATCTACTCAGCACACACACACACCCGCCACCATTCCTGTGACCCGACCCAGTTACTTCTTTTGTGTTAATGACTTGGACACTGAGCAGAGCCTCGATTTTGGGGTCTTATTATGGAGTGTATATGCTGCATTCTCCCACCCACCCAGCATCTTTATCAAGGAGTCCGGCACACCACAAACTGCTGCCGCCATAGCTGCTCCTATTCGGAAGCTGTGCCAGGCATAGTCATCAGCTTTCACGCCCGCCTTCGCCAATGCTAACCGGAGCTGCTTCGTTAGCCTGTCGTTTTAGTGGGTAGCCATTGCTGAATGTGAAGAATGGCCCTGGTTTGCCACCTGACCTGGGTTTGGTTTTTGACATGTAACTCAGGATTGCTGCTACTGGGTATAGTTCTGTCCCCGTAGCCTAAGTATACTTTCACCCTTTCTGGAAGAAATTTGTTTTGGAGGCTTTTATGGTGACCTCGACTCGAAGTAAAGGAATCGACTCTTCTATTCACATTCACATACCCATTGCTGAGATGAATTGCTAGGTCATAATCCTTAGGTGCTGCCACCACCACTTCCACAGACAACAGAAACCCGAAAAAGCACATTACACAACGCTGCCCAGAGCATGTGCCCATTGCTGGCATCCTCCTGTTTTTCCCACACTGCTCTCAGTTGTCCGAGAATACGAGTCATGTACGGCAGCCATGACATACTCCTGGGGATGGCTGTTTTCTTCTTGAAGCCATGTATCACATATCGCAGCTGGGGCCAGTCTGCCATGTGGGGGTCTCCCAGACCAATCGCTCTCTGTGTGTACTTGATGGCCTCTAAATACACTTTAACGGACATCCCTGCCTGCCCCTTCTTAAATAGAGCTGCCACAAAGTAACATAAGACCCACTCAAGATGCTGGGTATGCCATCTGCCTATATGCCTGACATCCTGATCGGTAGAATTTTAATGTGGCTGAAGCCTAGCCAGCTGAAAATAGCTCCTGAACAGCTGCATCCAGTTCGGCTCCCACAAGGCGCTACACCCGACTCCCCCAGATGCATCTGTGAATATGTGCATTTCTGGTCCTGCTCCTGGTGGCATCATTGCTACTCCATTCCACAGAGCCAAGATTGTGTGCCACCACATCAAATCAGACCAAATCTACGTGTTTAGCCAGATGTGGTGTTCATGTCTGCTGGCTTCATCAGCTAAAAAACTCTGCATAGGAATGTCCTACCCAGTCTTACCACTTTACATGCTGAAGGTACCGTCGTCTCCGACTGGTCCAGGATCTTATAATCCCTGTAGTTCTGTCAGCTTCTGTGCTGGCAGACAGGTAACCACAGCTGTTGTGTTGACCTCAATGCCTAGCAAGGTAAGTACTGTCACCAGTCCTTCTAGATTCTAATTGGCCACTGGGATGCCAAGGAAATCTAATATCGAGAGTGTTGAGTTGGGTTATCGGTTACCTTGTTGGTTAGTGCTTGCCTGAGAGATGGCTTCTGGGTCATCCCCCTTTAATTGATCAGAACTCGGGGAGAAGTTCCGTAAACTCCCATGTCTGAATGCGGCATGCCAGGCTAGATGGCACTGTTGGTAATGCCTCCCCACATACATGCCCAACATCTCTTTCCTGGATTCCAGTTCTACAGTTGGAAGCAAATTTTCCCAGAACTGGGTTGCCTCTGTGCTCCCGGTGCTCACCTTCTCCATGAGACTGGCCAACTGGTCGCTCTGTGGCATAAGACCAATTCCTGGATAGTACTGGATCTTGTTTCCCCCTTCAACCCCGGGCACTGCTTGCCCACAATATTGGTCTCATTTGTAGATGGTTGCCATGGCTCTCATTTGCCCTCCAACCCCTTGACCTTTCTTGCCCAAGAACACAGGTTCCATTTTCCCACCATTACCAGCATTGCTTGCTTCCCAGACCAAGGTCATGCCCGATGGCATCATTTGGCCACCTTTGACCCAACTACTACAGGCATTGCCTGCCCTAGGATATATAGGAGGCCTGTGTCTTGCTTATACCTTATTACAGGACATACTCGCCCTAGACTATGGTCTGAGCCTTGTTTGCTCCGCAACTATGGGCATTGCCTGCCCTTGGGTAAGTTCCAGGTATTGTCCGTTCCGCAAAGCTTGCCCTATTATCCGGGTCTGGATTTATCTTGCCACTGCTTGTCAAGTTTGAGTTTATAAGCACAAGTGTTAAAAACTTATCTGATTAACAAATATTATTGAAACACAACCAACATTAGCAAGATATGTATAGATGAAACAAGTTAGAAAATGTCTCTAAACATTTAGTTGACCTCCACTCTACCACTACACTATATAGTAACAACAAAACAACGAATAAACAACAACAACTAACAACTGGAAGCAAAAACCAAATTTTTATTGGCACAGAAATTACCCAATTAACTTCGGTTTGTTGGAACGTGATGCTGTATTACAGGAATAACAGGTTTAAACTACTTTGGCACTCTCTCCATGACCCCCTGCTTCCACACTCTTTCCACAACTGCCTTCTTTGTCATTCTCTCCACGACCACGATGATCTACATGTATTCAAAACAATTACATTATTAATATTGTTGCTATAGTCATCTAGCTCTCAGTCAGCCATTTCAGCTTTGCCAATCACCAGTCTGATAGATGGTATCTAGCTTCATGGACAGATTCATGATACCCAACTAGTATTTGCCATGCATTATCAAGAGGCACTGTTTAGAATAGGGCCACCCACAGACAGAGCCATTCTCATGTAATAAAGGCATCATTTGGTCTTGTAACATTACTCTGTGTTGTTTTCTCATGTTATAAAAATGTCATGTGCTCCTATTTTGTTTGCACTACATCCTTTTCTCATGCAAGACATTACGAGGACAAGAAATTAAAACCAGCTACAGTAAATCATCAACATCACAGTAGGATTGCACTAAGGTTCCTAGCTTGATGGATGACAGGATTGTTGACAAGCAGTGTGCTAACAATAAACTACTAGCTGTGTATAAAATTTGCACTGAGCTTGAATGCTGACTCTCCACAGTTGTTAATTCTATAACCGATCATCAGAAACATGAAAAATGCTCTTAAAATAAATTGCAACTATGATGATGGTGGCTTTTATCATCTTTTAGCCAGCATGACACGGCCTATAACTATCCTTTCTACAGAAATCTTCAGGCAGGTAGAGCCACATTGTTCAGATGGTTCCTATTAACAGAGAAAAAACACTTGAATATATTTTTTTAACTTAGCCATAGGGAGTATCTTTTTATGAAGCACGCTTAACAAAATGTCCAAGAACACTTTATATACTAACATCTCAATTGAAGTGATGTTTGGCAATGGTTTTCTTACTTCATATATATATATATGTATATATTGGTAACTAACATTCCACCCATAATTTGAGGCACCAATAAAATCATTTCTCCAAACTCTATTATAGCTTTTCTTACTAGCCTATATAATAATTTTGTGATGTTTTTTTCTATACTAAATTTGGAGAATTTGGCATGTTATGCAAAGATAAATCACAAATTCAATAAGAGTCAGAAGTTTATGCTAGTAGGAAGCACTTACACTGGATAATCTTGTACATAATTAAAATGGCTGACAAAATTATCACGATTGCAACCGCAAATGTTGTTAGTCCACTAATGAGGTATTTTGTATTATTAGATCCTGTAGAGGGGAAAATATATATATACAGCATTGGACAAAATTTAAGCTTCATAATCTAAGGTATACAATATAATACTGTTAAACTTACAGCATGACTTTAAAAAAGCCACCAAAATGGAAGCACCTGTGCCTGTTAATTAACTAACACACAGTGAAGTCCAAAGTGATTATAGCTATCCCCAAACCCATTATCATTAAATTTTAAGTTTTCATCTATTGTTTTATCTACCACCACTAGTCGATTAGCAGCTACTGTAGGTCATGGTCCAAGCTGCTGAGACTTTACTTATATAGCCAAGCCTGAACCTAACATAATGCCATTAAAACAGTGCCGCAGAAGATAATCTCCCATCATTAGATGAGTATATTTATATTATACCAGCATAACAATATATTACATTATGTGTGTAATGTTATTGCTTTATAGTCCTGCTTATTACTGTGCATTATACCACACAATGTAAAATTGTAACCAAGGTGAGACTTAAAAAACATGTGATTATGTGGTTTTTATTTAAACTATACAAAAAAATGAATCCACTCACCTTTTGCAACTGTTGTACAAGATCTAATATTTCGCAAAGTTTCGTTCATGACAAGTAAATTTCCTTCATCATACACAAGAATACTGCCATATTCTTTAGTGTTAGGAATAACTTGTTTCACAGTGCTGGTCTCATCAATGGTGCCCTTTATAACACTAATACCATCCACCTTACCCACCAAAACATAGCTACATCCACTGGCATTATCACTCCTGGCTATGTAGCTGCACTTGATGGAGTATGTGCTGCCCTCCACCAGACACACATCCACTCCCTGCAAATCTGTAGTCACTGCAATATGTAAAAGAGTGAATGTTTCATGAGAAGGTACACTTGTGTTTCTTCTTTTCTCTCTAAAACTTACAGAAACTAGTAGAAGCTGTTGTAGTTCTACCTATAGCATTATGGGATATAATACTATAAGTGTAGATTGCTCTTTCCTTCAAGCCTTCCACTTTAATAACTGCTGGACCAGATGATGTTGTTGACTTCTCTGTCACGTTCTGTTCTGAATCCTCCAAAATGACTACTAAAGTGTAACTCGTCACTGGGTTTACTGGACATGGAAATATTACAAATACCATCAATTACAATCATTTTATATCGGTCATGAGAGATCATCATGTTAAATCAACATAACAAACCATGAAGGTGACTGTTAATGTGACTCCGCCTCTATTGCTCATGGACAGGAAGTGCTGCAATGTGTTTATGTATGGAAGTACTGGCAAGCTCCCATTAATAGCTGCATGATTACTAACTCGAGCATTATTCCTGGCTGCCACTAGTACTTCCAACACATCACATGCTTGCACATCTGCCACAGTAAATTGATGTTGCTGAGTGCCATTAATTGTCACTTTTTTCCTTCTGGAAGTTCTAAGGTTGGAGAGGTATAAATCGAAGGTCAGAGACACATTTGGAATAGTGGAAGAGAACCAAACCACTGTGAGATAATCATCCTTCACACTGAGGGAGAGATTAGTGGGAGCTTCAGGATGACCTGGGCATAGAGATAAATGATAAGTATGATTATTTAATTGGAGAAAGAAACATTCCAGAAACAAACATAACAATAATAGTGCTAATGATGATGCAATAATATTCCAAATACAAACTCCAAATTACATATATGTATTACATTTGTAAATACATTTTCAAACCTGTTTATTTTCTATAGCTACATTAAAATATGTCATATCATGTGCTTTTGTTGACTGTACCCATGTACACAAATTGCCTACTACACCTATCAGCATGTACCACATCTTGTTTCTCCATTGTTGACTACACCCATGTAGGGTTGGGCACAGCCTCCTTCAAGGACTTGATATAACAGTTACACAGGAGAACTCCACCAACCAAACAGAAGATGATTTGGTAGATGATTGGCTACTTCTTGTTTAGATTTGGTAACAGTTTCCAAGGAGTGACAACTCCACAAAGAAAATAACAGAACTCATCGTGAATCATTCATTCTGCTTATTTGCAGCACATGCAGTCATCACTCAGTTAACAGCATTTGAGCTATATAGTTGGATTAACCTGCAGCAACTGTTACCCATGCCCTTTTATGGTAATACAGGAACAGAGTAGTTGTGGACATGCATTGGAATGTTTCGATTCTTCTTGCACACAACTTGAATATTTATGAAAGGATAGTATGTCACTGGAAAAACATAGATATAAACAAACAAACATACATACATAGACCATTAAAGATGAAATCTTAAAGTGTTTTCACACCTGTTGTTTTGGCACTCATAGTTTACTACCTTAAACAAAGGGTCAAGGCATGCTGGGGGTAATTTTTTAGCTAAAACTACAGTGAAAGTCTAAATAATTTTGTTGTCACTTTGCAATCCAACGTATGTCCAATGTCATGGCTGTTTGCATTTTCCAGCTGCTCCAAACAAGAACAATTTATGTTGAAATGTTTACTTAAAAATAAATAAATAAATAAGTTAATTATTGTGAGATAAGATCATGAAATGAGTGCATGTGGTCATCATTTAGAGATTGAGACTTGAAGCAAGAAGATAGTTTACTCAGCTTGCAACTAATGAAGGAGTTTATGTCTACATTTCAAAGGATATATGGCACTAACTTATTGAGAAAGAGGATATAGCAACAACAGGGCAGTGGATCGACTACTTCCAACTCCAAAATCGTTAACCCACACTATAGTTAGGCATCCCAGTAGCAGGAGACATTCCAAACTAACAGCTACAATCCGAGAGATTATGGAGGAACAAATGCAAGCTGATGATGAAGCAAATGCCTACCATGCACAAGCTCCTCAACAGCAACAGCTACCCATCGCTGAGGACTATTCTGCATTGCAGATTCTCAGTAGGATTGACTTATCAGGGCAGCAAGTGTGTGAGCAAGATTTACTAGCTTGGGAGGCTAATGGCTATATACTGACTTGATTTGGTTGGGAAGCAGAAAGAGGCTTAGTGCTAATTAAGGCAACTCCATGAGGCACCTACTCCTTGCTTGCTGTTTGGATAAGGGGGTGATAAGCTTCCTTGTCATTAGTTTAAGTTGTTTCACAATGTCATAAGTTTAAGCTGAATCCATCCATGCTGATGTGTTGATGCATCGGGTGTTTGTGACTGACCACAGATTCTCTTTGCAGTGAAAATAACTACAAATACCTTTCTTTTCTTATTTGCTTCATATGAATAAAAACATAATCCACAGGAGGTGGGAATGGGAATGGGATTTCATGGGAGAGACTCTAATGGATTTGTAAATATCCTCTGGAATGGGATAGAGTAGTTAGGAACAAGGTTTTGGGATTACTGTGAATGTGGTAAAGTGTAGATGTACATCAGATATTCGGCGGGGAAAGTCATCTTCACATTAGCGAACTAGGGGCTGTTAATTGTTGCATTTGTGATTTATTTGTCCTACATATCCCTTATATATATCCTTGTCATCACCAATGATTATACCAACTCCTGAGATCTCAAACTGAAAAAGACTGATGAGCTGTTGCTCATATATATGAAATCTTACAAAGGATGGAGATCAAGTTATGAACAATAGAAATAACAATGGAAATGTCATATAATTATGATGACTGGACGAACAATGTGGAAATCTCATTTATGAATGAACAATGGAAATAAAAATGGAAATTCATGTGCCATTTGTTGGGTCGGTACTTGATTGGATTTCCCTAGTTGGCATAAGCTCCTATTAACCAACAAAACAATAAAAATATTATGAACAACGATAAAAATGTGTAGTCCAATTTTCTTTAGTGCAACTGAATAGCCTCTATGCATCTTTGCCAAATTTCCATATTATCGAGATTACATGCAGTCTATTCATTTGGACAACATTGAATCAGTGCGAACTATACGATGGCGCCAACTGATTGAGGGTATAGCCAATTTCACTGAGCATGGTTATCAGCTTAGCGAAGGGCTTTAGCTTTTAGGGTGCGCTCTCAGTCACATTTAATGAGACTATTGAGCAGTGTAGCTTATTAGCTGTTCTTGGAGCCAAACAATGTGAAAAACAAACTATTATTAGTAAGTTTATTAACAGTTAGTCATCCTCTATAACAGCTTCATCCTGTGGTAGATGCTCCTCAAACTCTCCCTTGCTAATGCTGGCAAAGGTATGATCTCCACTGTCATCAGTACTGTTGAGGCAAATGGCCTCTGCCTCTACATTATAGGATTTATTCCTTGCAGGTGCTGGCTGTGATGAAAAGTTCCTCTGACATGATTGAACTGGAATTGCACGAGACCCAAGACCTCACATGCAAAATATTTTCTATTGCTGCTTGTATACTAAATGTAAAATAAGTGTGGGGTATATGTGTGCGAACTATTTCTATGGTGCAAGCTAATTAAATGAAGATGGTAGCTAGGGATCGAACTATTTGAGGGCATGAACTGATCGAGGGCAATGAAGTGATGGAGGAAATACAGTAGCTGGAATTCAATCGGTTCCTCCAGAACTGTGAGTGCACCATGAAAATGGAGTTTCTAAGCTGCTCAAGTTGCTTTGTATGAGGCCTGGAAGCTCCCTAGTTTCTATAGGGGGGACTTCTTTCATTATCTCAGGGTCTAGCAGACTTGGGTGACACACAAGTTTTATTATAGCAAGCATTAAAAAAATAGTGAGTTTGTGTAGGAGGGTGGAAATATATTGTTTTCAGAGATGCTTTCCCTCAACGCTTTTCTTAAACTCATATTGAGAACTGCAGTATAGTCCGATGTACAAACTCTACTAGTATGCTATAAAAACTATAGTACCTGGAGTAGTTCGTTTCCCCGCTATTTTTGTTTCTGTTCATGTCACTGTCCAATGTGTGTGGTAAGATTTATAGAACGTAGCTTTATTTGCAATAAATGTAAGTGCAAAACTGCTGTACATTTTTTTAACGTTGGTTTGGCCAATGGTAATGCATTTCACGAATGTTGGCAATGCAACACCAAAATGTCCCATTATGCAGCCAAGAAGCTGCCGATGTAAGTTTTAACTGCGATTGGTAATTTGCTAATATTATTGGATAACTATACAAATTGCATTGGCAATCGAGAACGATATTATTATATAAAGAATATCTAATTCTCTCTTGACATACCATAAACTGTGATGTTTACTCCACTTTGAGTTGGTATGGTATCATCAGTTCCAGTCCTAGCCTCACACGCTGCATAGGTCAGGAGGTTTTCCCGTGTAGCATTGATGATGAGTTGGGATGAACGTGAACCATCATTTCTAACTGTGATGCCAAGTAAAGCATGTGATTCTAGATTTTTTGTGCTGTTAGTAAAATACACCCAGCTAACATAACGTTTACATGCCAACCAGTTATCTGATGCCCAAGACTGACAGAGCAGTTGAAGATAATGTTTCCCCCTACAGGAACAACCACAGGACCTGGACCAGGTATTTCAGTGAAAACAACTGCAGGGAGATACGCATACAAAAAAACATTATACTATGTTAATGTTTTTTAAATATATTATCAGAAATGATAAGATGATTCACTACCTTCTCATGAGTTTGTTTGTTTATATTACAGGCGAGTGAAGTAGACCTAGTAATTTTGCCCTTCCTAACATTTCAATGTCAAGCACTACTATCCAGGATAGTTTAAAAAAATTGTCTTGGGAGTAGAAATATAACCAAAGTGTGATCTAGGGAGAAACATACAGATACTGTGTTTTGTTGTAGCAACCCCTGTGGCTAATTAGGGCCAAAATTAAAATAACACAATGCACACATATGCCTGATTTTATTTCAAATATATGACATAGTTAACAGCAAGAGTTAAGAGTACTTTATTCGAGGGATCAATTAGGTAAGCACTGTTGATGTGCTAGCTAGCCTAGTGACAATAAAAGTATAAAACACTCTTGGAATGATCATTTGTTTCTCTTCCTCGCAATCATTTAGGCCAATGACTGTAACAATCATTTTAGAGTAAAGTCCTTGGTCTCCAATCTTTAGTGTGGCAAGCAATGATTCTCAGAGAACATCCACTTCACATGCTGGAGCTAGCCATATACTGTAACTACTACTCCCTTTTTTAGCCTTTTGCTTTTTTGTCAAAGACGAAGATGCTGCTTACCATGTGTAAATCACATCATTTCAACAACGACGTTTATAGTCTGGCACAGTCACACACACCAGACTACCACCATAAACCTCTCTATTTCAGCAAGTGCAGTGTGATTCTAGTAGAGTAGGGTTAGATACAGCCTTACTATCCAAAAGCTCACCTTTTGTTTCACTGTGCAAGTTCTCCCAAAGCTTCATTGTAGTATCTCCACATTGGAATATTTTTCTGCGGATATATACACTATCATCAGGAAATGGAAATGCATGTGCGCAGATACATCCACTATTAGAATTGATGTGCATGATGCATGCCACCCTATCTAAGCATGGTCTCATTGGTTGTTTTGATTCGAAGGAGATAGCGGCTTTGAAAGCATCATTGAGAAACAAGGTTTTTGGGAAAATCAAAACATCTTTACCAATGACATGGCTTGTGCATGCTAATCAATAGAATGCTGCCACATCGCCATTGCTCAAACTTGTCATTCAAATGACACCACTGGCAACTATAAAACAAGCACTGCTTTGGTGATCAAGTCACCGGCCGCAGACTCGCAGTCGAGTGTGTGATCACACACGAAACCTCTTATAGCTAGACTTATGCACTTAAGGCTATCTCCAATACACCAAAGGTCGCCAACATGGTGAAGATCGATGCAGTGTTTCTTGAATTTACATGACGAGTGAATCACCTCAAATAAAATATTTCACTATACAGAGTAACTTTTCTTGGTACATGGCACCCAATCCTGAATAACAGGAGCTCAACATTGAAAAAATTAACAGAAAAAGTCCCATGTCTGGAGCACACACCTGCAATATAAGTTGACCCAATTTAGAGTACAACCCCCCCCCCAAAATAAATTTATGTACAATTTGCATTGGATGTTTGAGTGATAGCCAATTGCCAAACACTTGCTAAATATTTGCCAACAACACGAACGAAATGTTAGGCTAAGGGGGGAAGAGAGCTGAACTTTTTTTTTCCAAAAAAAAAAATTCTTCAAAAAAGTGTTTATAATGTGTCTATAGGTTGAGTTTCAAGTTTCAAAGCAAGTGAATACTTCTATCAGAAGATATAATACAGTGCATTATTGTTCATTTCACTTCACGTTCGAAAGACTTTCTTCCCCAGTCTAACCCGTCTACAATCGGGTGGTGGACGATGATCGCCAACCCAAAATGCTCTTTTATATAATGTAGCTAATTTCACGGACTACCTTACCAGTCATTTGCAAAATGATAATCATCGGGGAGGTACAACACAACCGGAAAGGCAAGCATGTTTGCTATCAAGAATTTCTGGAAAGGATCACACTGGGGATGAGAAAGGAGAAATATTTTAAACCAGGAATGCCACTGTCATGCCTCATCCCCGACTGGCTGCAGAGCAGCCCTGCAAATATCAAACTATAAATAGAATTTATAAATAGAGCTAGATAGAATTTATAAATCGAGCTAGAACTCATAACCGCAGACTATCAATACATAGGACAATCATGATATTACCTCAAACTCTTAGATAAGTCCTGTAGGGACATACATTAATTCTACTACTCCCACACTGTTATCAACACCATAAGCTGTGAAAGCCTGGCTGCAAGGGTATTTAAACCCCTCTGCAGTCCAGGCTTAGGCAGTCTCATCCTATCTTCATATTCTTTTTTACTGTTGTTTTAATATAAGCTACTTAAGATCTAAACTTCTTTTGTCAAGCTTGGGGTTTAACTAGAAGAAGTTAGGCAGACTCTGGTGGCAGCGAATTACCAAGGTTGGTATCTGTTAGGCCTCTTGTGGTTGGAGACTCTAACATCTGGTGGCAAGCGGTGGTTCTTACCTTGTCATCGAAGTGGACTGGTTAGTAAAACAGCTATTGTGTTGCTTTACCTTCTTTTCCCCCCAGAAACTTATAGATGGTGTTTGGCTAAGCAGAGAATTGGAGCTGTGGCCAGTGCTTGGTTCAGCTTTGTTGACTCAGAGGAGTGAGAGCGCGTATTCAGCATGTATTCACTATTTTTCTGTGTATATTGTTAGATATTCTGCATAGTGTTTTACATATTGTGTATTTTTATATTTTGCCCCTGTATTGTGCAAGAAATGATGTCAAGGATGAAGGTGAATGACAAGTCTGAGAGAGCAGACAAAACAGAGCGATTGAAGCAAACAGAGATACTCCAAAGAGAGCAAGTCAAGATGACTGACATGGAGGACACAAATACAGACACCAAGAAGGGCTTGGCAAGCCAGCGACAAGGACTATAACTGAATACCCCAACTCACTGGAGGCCATCCAGGCATTAATCCTGACTATGGAGGAGAGTGAACATAGAGAAGAGGAAGAACACCGAACAAGAGAACTCGAAGCAAAGGAGGAACAGCACAAAAGAGAACTCCATGAGATACTGCTGATGCAACTCAAGTCTCAGCAAGACTACCAAGAGAAAGTCTGGCATCGCCAGAAACACTTGGATGACAGCCGATGAGACAGAGATGGAAAAAGGAAGCTGGCAGATAAAATTGCTCCATGGACTGACAAGGACCAGCCTGCATCCTACCTGCCAAAATTTGAAGACACTCTCTCCACAGCAGGGATCAGCAAGGATGAATGGGCAAGCCGCCTGGTACCTCTACTGATGGGAACTGCATCCATAGTTTACATGACATCTGCCTCAGAGGAGGCCAAGATAGACTACGATTTGCTGAAAATGTCCTTGCTGAAGGCGCTCGATGTTCCAAAGAAGCCTGCAAGCGAGAGTTCTGGTCCTTCTGAAGGAAAGATGGTGATATAGCTAAAAACATTCTAAGAGAACTAAGTTTGGCAGAGACGTTCATGGAAAACTGCAATACAATAATAGAGGCAGCCCAGACAGTGGCAGCAGGCTCTCCCTCTACTAACTGTAGGATGCAAACAATGTCAGAGCAAGGAAACCCGAGACGTTCCTGGATGTCGTCAACTTCATGACAGAGTAACAAGCCATGAAAGATCAATTCCGTGACAGATGACTGCCTTACACGAAACTGTGGAGTCGCCTGGGAGATTGGTTGAGGAATCCATGGGATGAAGACAGTCATCCCGGGAACTGGTGCTCACGTTGCAATGTCAACCAAGACAGCAGGGAAGGACACCATAACCCAGAGTGCAGTGAGTCTATGAGTGATGTAAATAACCTGTTTTACAGTAGCTCTCATGAAAGCTTCAAGATAGGTCTGGGGATAGAGTAACTTTGTGCCTACATGTTTTGGGTGTGGCGAGAAAGGCCATAAATGCCCTGACTGCCCACAGAAGCAGAACGTCGGATTTGTGAACAATTCTGGGGTTAGAGTTAACTTTGTGACTACATGTTTTGGGTGTGGCAAGAAAGGCCATAAACGCTCTGAGTGCCTACAGAAGCAGAAGGTCAGATGTGTGAACAATTCTGGGAATAGATTTAACACATATTTTGGGTGTGGCAAGAAAGGCCATAAACGCCATGACTGCCCACAGAAGCAGAAGGTTGGATGTATTTGGATAAGAGTGAAGTTAGGATAGAAAAACCCAGTGTAATGTCTGGGGCAATAATAGCAGCCATCTGACAACCAGGTCTATATGTAGAGGGCCAGAGACAATGCAGAATGCGCATAGATACGGGAGCAGACAAGACTGTAGTTGATGCAAACCTGATAGAGGGAAAAAACAACCTAGGTAGGAATGTTACCTTTGAGGGCTTCAATGGGTTCAATGCATCTCTGCCTTTAGCTAAGGTTTGGATAGAGGTAGGGAAGCACAGGTTACAACACATAGTAGCAGTGGTGGAGAATGCCCCAGAAAAAATATTATTGGGTATGCCATTATGAGGTATCTGTTAGAGCTAGAAGTTCAACAAATGCAGGCCAAAGAGGAGCTTAAAGTGGCCAACAATAAGATGCATGAGCTAACTTTAATCACAAGGAATCAGGCTGCATGCCAGGCAGCAGAAGAATGGGCTGACACAGAGCTCAGTGAAGAGTCAGGTGCCATGCCCTTTCAATTTAATGACAAAATGTTTGGGGATTAGAAAGTTGGGAAGGTTGAAATACAGGCAACACAGGACGGTGAGCCCATAGATACCCATATCCCCGAGCTTCAGGAAGAAGCTTGAGACAAGCTTAAGCTGTGTAGTCAGCAAGAAGAGGACCCAACCATAGCCATACCTGAAAGAAGAAAGAGAAGAATAGCGCATATCAACATGTTAAAGGCCTGGAACCCTCTTGATGCTTCGCTACTAGGTATGATAATAGTAGCAGAAGAGGGCCAAGAGCAGGAAAAAGTACTTACAGAGTTGTCAGCTCTGACAGACAGGCAGAATAGTGAGGTGGGAGCCTTGCTAGACGAATATAATGACATAGTAGGTTGGTAGAGCCAGAGATATATGTCATGAGATTGATACTGGTAACGAGAAGCTGAGCAGGACATCCCCATATAGGATAGCTCCTGCATTGGGGGCCAGCTGAGGGAAGAGGTCCGGGTGTTACAAGAGTCTGGCACATTGGTGCCATCCCCACCAGCCCTTGGTCTTCATCCAGGTCCTATCGTAAGCCTGATGGCACCATTTGACTGTTGCATTGGGTTAACCACATGACAAAACTAGACCCCTATTTAATGCCCTGCATAGACGAGATGATCGACCAGCTTGGGGAAGCCCATTATTTGTCAAAGTTAGATCCCAACAAAGGTTTTTACCAAATTCCCCTCGCCCAAGTAGATCAGGAAAAGACAGCTTTTTGTATGCCATGGGGAAAATTCCATTTTACTATGATGCATGGATTGAGGAATGCCCCGACGATATTATCACATTTAGTCCGACCTGGGAAGACCATGTGGCACACATCAAATATGTGCTAAACAGACTAGGAAGGCTGCACTAACTGCCAAGCCGGCGAAATGCCAATGTGGACCAGTATCCCTTACCTTTCTGGGACACACTGTGGGAAGAGACAAGGTGTCCACACAAGACCACAGAATGGAAGCGATCAGAAACTATGTGAGACCTATAAACAAAAAGGATGTACCATCCTTCCTGGGTACCACAGGACGCTATAGGAAATATATCCCTAATTAAACACACAAGTTCATAGAACCACCAATGCGACATGGAAGAGTGCAGCTAATGTTGTATGTTGGTCTACTGCTATGAATGATGATCTATGCCATATTCTTTCCCGAGTGTCCTCCCTTACCATCCCCACTCCCACAGAAACATTTATCCTACAGACAGACGCATCCACTAAGGGGATTGCTGCTGTTCTGAGGGTGGTGATGGAAGATGAAGAATTACCAGCGTGATTGTACTCCCGAAAGCTGCATCCAGCAGAGACGAGGTACTCTGCCATGGAGATGGAATGTTTGGCTATCATACGAAGCATCCAGCACTTTGGTGTGTTTACCTGGTGGGGAAACCCTTCACTGTTGCAACCAACCACAAGGCTTTAGCACATCTCCACTCTTCAACTCACCTCAATGGCAGATTAATGCGGTGAGCATTACTACTGCAACCCTATAACTTCACCACCTGCTATCGTCCTGGCCTGAAGCGACGGACTCTCTCATCAGGCTTGGGGTGGAGAGCAGGAAGAAGAAAAAGAAT
The DNA here is from genome assembly GCA_028752905.1 of Cladorhizidae sp. MBARI D1340-BT2. NCBI lineage: Eukaryota > Metazoa > Porifera > Demospongiae > Poecilosclerida > Cladorhizidae > Cladorhizidae sp. MBARI D1340-BT2. The sequence goes on along the minus strand of JAQNBH010000016.1, from coordinate 8,901,772 downwards.
GGCAACAATGTTTTCAAGGAGGGGGTGATATGTCAGGCCTCAGCCCTTACTGGCTGCAGAGCAGCCCTGCAAAGATCAAACTATAAATAGAATTTATAAATAGAGCTAGATAGAATTTATAAATAGAGTTAGAACTCATGACCTCAGACTATCAACACATAGGACAATCAGAACTCAAGACCTCAGACTATCAACACATAGGACAATCAGAACTCATGACCTCCGACTATCAACACATAGGACAATCATGATAATATCATCTCACACTTAGGTAAGTCCTGTAGGGACATACCTGTGTACAGTAATTTTACAACTCCCACACTGTTATCAGCACCATAAGCTGTGAAATCCTGGCTGCAAGGGTATTTAAACCCCCCTGCAATCCAGGCTTGGGCAGTCTCATCCTATTTTCATATTCTGCTACTCGACTGTTGTTTTGATATAAGCTACTTAAGATCTAAAACTCTTTCGTCAAGCTTGGGTATAGCTAGAAGAAGTTAGGGAGAGACTCTGGTGGCAGCAAATTACCAAGGTTGGTATCTGTTAGGTCTCTTGTGATTGGATACTTTAACAGCCTGAGAAGGACTAGAAGAAAAAGCCCCACTAGCGGCTGTTGTTAAGCCTGGTACAGCAGCTGCACCAGGCAAGTTTAATGTTTATCTCCATACTAAAAAGTTACTTGTTGTTTCCTTCCTTTGTTAGTGGGTCTTTTGGATCCTGAAGGTAGAGTTAGCACCTAACCTTCACTTACCTTGCAATTAATTGAAAATGTCTGAAGAGGGGCCAGTTCCAGTAGTGAACCTGACCAGGAAAAACTTGGCTCTCTTGGATTGTTCAGCTTCTTCTGGGGTGTAGCTACTGGACCTACTGGCTCTACCTCTACTAGAGTGGTGTTGTGGGAAAACTGGGTAAAGGTATTCGTTTATAAACTTAGATAAGCTTAGACAGGTCATAGAAAGGAGTAATAAGTGTATTTAATGTGGTAGCCAAGCTCCCTTACAAATGAAAGATATTTTTTCCCCATAGGACAGGCACGGTATGTCATATTTTTTCTTTTTTTTCAAATTGTGGTAACACTTAACACAATTCATGCCCTGTATCTGTAGAAGCCCATTCTTTGAATCACATTGCTGGAATTAGTCATTCTGGTCTGGATGACACCACCACAGTTATGGATATGTTGCTCCCTCTTAGTTCCACCAGTTTTTTTTTGGTTTTGTTTTAGGGGGGGGGGGGGGGTGGAGTTGGAATATACTAAGTCAATAGGGAGTGATGCAAATGAGGTAACACAGAGTATTATATTGGATGCCAATCATAGGGTACATGATTTTTATGGGGTTGGGCATGAAGATATCATGTTAGTGTTGACTGCACGTGACATAGATGGGGCCACAAATCATATGGTGTTGCTGTGATGTCTTGGGACTTCTTAGAAGGTTTAATTATGTCTAAGTTTTGTCAAACTTGCACACGAATACCTGAAGATGAGACAGAAGCAAGTTACAAAGAATGGTTTGAGGGTCACAAGGTAAGTTGTGGATCCAATTTTGTAGGCTGTTATGGTTCCATGGAAGTTGTAGGGATCACAAAAACTTTTTTGGCTTTCAGTGGATAGCTTTATGTACACACACATATAGTGATGGGGATATAAATGGTTGTTGGATGTCAAGCCTTGTGATCGTATGGTTGAAATAGAGAAGGTAGAATGTATAAATCACGTTCGCAAGCACTTTTTTAAGGATTTTTGTGACATGCATTAAAAGGCGCTATTGAAGAATGGCAAGTATGTAACTTTAGGTGGCACTAGGGGGTTTAGTCACGTGTCTATAATTAGAATGCAAACCCACTATGGGGGAGCAATTACAAATATCGAGGATCGAGGGATGATTTGCAATGTGAAAGCAAAAATATTATCAATTGCAGAACATCCCCAAAATGAGTATTGTCTTACAGGGCTTTTGAGTTGAGCCTGCACTAAAGCTGAGGATATTTTGCACAAGTGTTTAGGCAGCTACACACAGAATCAAAATGAGAGTTTTTATTCTGTAGTGTGGAGTAGAGCGGATTAGATAGAGCATATGAGTGCGACAATATCAGGATTGCAAGGTGTGGTGAGCTTTAATGTTGGGACGAAGGTTGGCTTTGGTAAGATTATGTGTACACTAGGTATATCTAGTAGTCAAGCTAACATATCCTTTGAGTGTTGATTTAGTTGAGCTAACATGTCCTTTGAGTGTTCTATTTTGTTTATGTGTGTTTTGCTTTGTATTGTCAAGCTTTCAGGGATTACTGGAGGATGAGTGAAGACGTGTGTGGAGGATAACGATGGATACACCTGGGCATGAGAAACCCTGCAAATTATGATGTATTTATGTTGGCTAATTCAATATTAGCAAAGCAACATAACAAAACAAGTCCGACACATCTTAAAAAAAATTAATATATAATATGCATAATATATATATATAATATATAATGAGAATGCAGTATAGTCCAAGGTACAAACTCTACTAGTATGCAATAAAAACTGCAGTCCAACCCGAGCAACTGGAGTAGTTCGTTTACCGGCTATTTTTACTTCTGTTCACATGGTCAACATATATGTGTGGTAAGATTTATAGAACATAGCTTGCATTTGTGATAAATGTAAGTGCTAAACCGCTCGGTACATTTTTTTAACATTTGTTCGGCCAATGGTCATGCATTTCACGAATGTTGGATGCAGCTAAGAAGCTGCCAATGTAAATTTTAGCTGAGATAGGTATTTTTCAGAAATTTTATACAAATTACATTGGCAATCGAAAACGATATTATTATATTAAGAATATCTAATTCTCTCTTGACATACCATAAACTCTGATGTCCACTCTACTTTGAGTTTGTGTGGTATCATCAGTTCCAGTCCTAGCCTCACACACTGCATAGGTCAGGAGGTTTTCCCGTGTAGCATTGATGATGAGTTGGGATGAACGTGAACCATTCTTTCTAACTGTGATGCCGAGTAAAGCAAGTGAAGCTAAATTACTTGTGCTGTCAGTAAAATACTCCAAGCTAACATCTGGTACGTATACACGCCATCCAATTATCTGGTTTCCATGACTGACAGAGCAGTTGAAGATTATATGTCCCCCCACAGGAACATACACAGGACCTGGACCAGGTATTTCAGTGAAAATAACTGCAGGGAAAGACATACAAAAATGATTATAATTATTATGATAATGTTTTTTAATAAATTATCAGAAATGATAATAAGATGATTCACTACCTTCTCATGAGTTTATTTGATCGTATTACAGGTGAGTGAAGCAGACTTATTGATTTTGCCGTACCTAACATTTCAATGTCATGCACTACTATCTTGAATAGTTCGAAAAATTGTTTTGGGAGTAGAAATATAACCAAAGAGTGATCAAGGTAGATGCATAGAGGTCTTTGTTGTAGCAACGCCTGCAATGGCTAATTAGGGCCAAAAATTCAAATAACACAATGCACACATATGCCTGATTTTATTTTAAATATATGACATAGTTAACAGCAAGAGTTAAGAGTACTTTATTCGAGGGCTATATTAGGTAAGCATTGTTGATGTGCTAGCTAGCCTAGTGACAAATTAAAAAAAACTTGGAATGCTCTTTTCTTTCTCTACCTCGCAATTGTTTAGGCCAAACGTACCAATTAATTTAACTATTAACTAGTAAGGTCCTCGGTCGCCAATCTTTAGTGTGGCAGGCAATGATTCTCAGAGAACATCCACTTTACATATGAAATCATTTGTTGCCTTCAGCTGGAGCTAGCCATATACTGTAACTACTACTCACTTTTCTAGTCTTTTGCTTTTTTTGCTAAAGACCAAGATGCTGCTTACCCTGTAAATCACACCAGATCAACAATGACGTTAGTAGTCTGGTGCAATCACACACCCCATACTACAATGCTTGCGGCTATATTTCAGCAAGTGATTCTAGTAGGGTAGAGTTAAATACAGCCTTGCTAGCCAAAAGCTTGACTTTCATTTCACTGTGCAAGCACTCACAAAGCTCTATTGGAGTATCTCCACATTGGAATATTTTGTGCAGATATATCCAATACCATCAGGAAATGGAAATGCACGTGCGTGCTACTGCAGTTGATGTGCATGATGCATGGGGCCACCCTATCTAAGCATGGTCTCGTTGGTTTCAAAGGAGAAGATGGCTGTGCAAGCATCATTTAGAAACAAGCTACGTTCAGGTTTTTGGGAAACTCAAAACATCTTTAACAATGACATGGCTTGTGCCTGCTAATCAGTAGAATGCAGCCACGTCACCATTGTCAAACTTGTCATTCAAATGGCACCACTGGCAACCAGCAAACCAATGCTGCTTTGGTGATCAAGTTACCAGCAGCAGACTCACAATCGAGTGTGAACTTTTCCACCCACCAAACCTGTTTAATCCAGACCTATGCACTTAAGGCTATCTCCAATACACAAAAGGCCGCCAAAATGGTGAAGAGCTATGCAGTGTTTCTTGGATTTACATGACAAGTGCATCACAAGTGCATCACCTTAAATGAAATATTTCACTATAATTATATAGAGTAACTGTATTTGATATAGTCCACTCCATCCTGAATAATAGGAGCTAAACATTGAAAAAATTATATAAAAAAGTCTCATGTCTGCAGCACACACATGCAATATAAGATGACCCAATTTACAGTACAAGCCCCCCAAAAACTTTACGCATCATTTGTGTTGGATGTTTGAGTCACAGCATTGCTGGACCATTTACCAAACGTTCGAATGTTCACCAACAACACGAACATAATTTAGGCAGGGATCGTTAAGGGGGCAGTAGAGTTGAATTTTTTTTCAAAAAAGTTTTTTTGGCCCAAAAGTGTTAACAATGTGTCTGCTGGTTGAGTTTCAAGTTTCAGAGCAAGTCTATCAGAAGATATAATACAGTGCATTCTTGTTTATTTCACTTCACATTCGAAAGTTTTTTTCCTCCAGTCTAACCCATCTACAATCGGGCGGGCGGCGATGATCATCAACCCCAAATACACTTATATATATATAATGTAGCCAATTTTATCTTACCAGTCATTTGCACAATGAGGATCAAGGGGGCAGTACCATGCAACCGGAAAGGCGAGCACGTTTGTTACAAAGAATTGCTGGAAAGGATCACACTGGGGATGAAAAAGAAGAAATATTTTAAGCAAGGAATGCCACATAGTGAAGAAGAGTGAGAAGGAGAAGAAAAAGCTCCTCTAGCGGCTGTTGTTGAGCCTGGTACACCAGCTGCAACAGGCAAGTTTAATGTTTATCTCCATACTAAAAAGTTACTTGCTATTTCCTTCCTTTGTTAGTGAGTCACTCGGATCCTGAAGGTGGGGTTAGCACCTTATGTGAACCTTCACTAACCTTGCAATCAATTGAAAATATCTGAAGCGAGGACAGTTCCAGTAGTGATCCTGACCAGGAAGAAGTTGGCTCTCATGGATCATTCAGCTTCTTCTGGGATGTTGCTACTGGACCTACTGACTCTACCTCTTCTGACTAGAGGGGTGTTATGGGAGAACTGGGTAAGGGTATCGTTTAATAGACTTAGATAAGCTTAGACAGGTCATAGAAAGGAGTAATAATGTATTTTATGTGGTAGCTAAGCTCCCTTACAACTGAAGCAAAATATTTCCCATAGGGCAGGCGCATGGTGTGTCATATTTATACTTTTTGTTTAAATTGTGGTAACACTCAAGACATCTCAAACCCTTAATCTGTAGAAGCCCATTCTTTGAACATCCAGTCAGTACTGGGTGCTCGCATTGCTGGAATTAGTCATTCTGGTCTGGATGACATACTGTAGTCATAGATATGTTGCCCCTTCTTAGTTGCACCAGGTTGTTGTTGTTTTTTGGGGGGGGGAGAGTTGGAATAATTATACTAAGTCAATAGGGAGTGATGCAAATGCAGTAACATAGAGTATTATGTTGGATGCCGCACATAGGTTACATGATTTTTATGGGGTTGGGCATAAAGACATCATTGATGTTAGTGTTACTGTTGATGGCATCTGGCATAGATGGGGCCACAAATCAAATTATAGTGTTTCTGGTGACGTCTTGGAACCAGGGGTGGCTCAGCTACTCTAAGGGTTGGGTGGGCCAGGGGTGGCTCAGCCACTTTAAGTCTGTGGGTCAAAACAAGGATGATGCCACTTGCGGTCACAAAAATTCTTTTTTTTAATTTTTGCAAATAGCCATTAGAAGTTCATGATTTTTGTCTATTCAACTACTGTTCTACCATGGTTTGAGTCACAATTGAGTTATGAAATTACACATTATAAATCAAATCTACCAAATATTGCATACCTGTGTTCATTGGCATCAATGAATTGATTACCAATATCTAAAAGGTTGATTTTGTCCAGTCTATCCTGATGCACATATAAAAGTAATATGTTATTAAGATGAAGTTGAGTCATTGTAGATCTGAGATAGGTTTTTGAGATGCCTAAAGGCTCTAAATGACCTCTCACTTGTTGCATTCGTTGCTGTCAATATAAGCAACAGCTTCACTAAGACAATGACTTCCAAAAATAGATGGTTAACGGGTTCAGATAGTCCCGGTATGAAACTAGACTTGATAGTGAAATGTCTTCACCCAACTGATTGGACAGTGACTTAAGCTGCATCAAGGTCATCATAATGAATATCGTCATGATAATGGCTCCTCACAGCTTCCACTTCTTGTTCATGAGGATGTCCTTGGCATCCTTTGAGGAGTAACTGCTCTAATTTTGAGTGGATTTGGTAACCTGGCTGGTCAAAACGGTCTTCAATGCACTGTATGCTCAAGTCCAAAGCTTCATAAAATATCCTCCTGTAATCTTCAGGCTGTGATGGAAAATCACCTCCACTGTTACCATCTTCATAGCACCTTGGAAGCTTTCTCTTTCATGTGTGATCACCAACATCTACCTGCATTGCCTTCGTTTTGACAACCTTCCAAAACCCATTGAAGTAATTATCTGTACGCATTCCCTGTAAGGTTTGCTTGACCATTTGTAGCAACTTGCTGGCCTTCTGTTGCAGACAGGTTCTTGTGCTGCAGTGTATGGCTTAAATTGTCTAAATATCTCAACAATAACTGTGCTAAAGAAATGCCCCCAAAAATCATCTTATGGGAAGAAATTCCAGTTATTCAGGCCCTAATTTCGGTATCCTTTGACTGATCATAAGAAACAGCCCATCTCCTGAAGAACAGTGTAATTGTCAAGTACACACTTGAGTGAGTCTCCATGCACCGTCCAATGGGTAGGACAAAGTTGCTTCAATCCAGGAGTGTCTGGTTCCAATTCTTCTTTTAATTTCCTAAAGATTCCATCACGCTTCAGTGAAAATTTGATTAACTTACATAATTCATAAGTTGTATCCATTGAATCCCTTAGCAATTTACATCTTTTCATAGTGTCTCCTGCAGCCAAATTTAAGGCGTGCCCATAACAGTGGGTATATATAGCACGGGGTTTTCTTTGCTACTCCACCCTTTGCTCCTGACATGGTGCTGGTCCCATCATAGCACTGGCCTCTTACCTTGTGTATATCTAAGTTTAAGTCCAATAATACATCCTTGATTACTGTGTAAATGGTTGTAGCATCTGTACTGTCAAGCTGATACAAACCTAAAAGTTCTTCATGTACATCAAGGTTATTGTTTACCTAATGGCAAACCAAAATGAACTGTTCTTTGTTCGATGCATCAGTTGCTTCATCAGCATAATAACGAAAAATCTGCTTGCTGCAAATTAGCTGCTATATCACGAAGAACACTATGTGCCAGTAGTTTTATAATTTCATTCTGTATGTCTTTAGAAGCGTACGTATCATTTTGACGAGTAAGCCATTTTGAGATGTTAGGATTATCAATCGAACGAAGAAGAAACAGCCGCATACCCATTTCCTCAGAGGAATACCTAGGAACTGTATATTTTCTATAAAAAAATTCCGATTTCCAGGTTTTTTACTTGCATGACCAATGTCAAGCAGCTCATCGATGCTCTTAGCTTGGGTTGGTAAGATAAAAAGGGCTTCACATGCCTCCCTATGATGCTCAGACTCTTATATTAGATATTCCATCTTTCCATTTGGAAAAGCCAGCTGATATCTATATAAAATAATATATGGTAGATGTAAATATATATTTATAGCTAACTTGCCAACTATAGAATATTGCACTATCTGGTCTTTTTGAAGCCAAAATCTTCTTTTGAGCCACTGCCTTTGTACAAGTATGGCAAAAAATGCCGTCCATCTCTACATCATGGTGAAGAAATAGGTAATCCTGAAACCACTGTACTTGACAAGATCTCAACCTTGACCCATACTTCTTCTTGGGGAAATTAAACTTTTTCCCTGGATGAAAAGGTTCAATGCACTCACTAACAGCCATTAATGATCAATCCAGCTGGCTCTACTTCAGTTGAAAGGTCAATAACCTGTTGACCTTTGAACTATAGTGTAGCTAGTACAGCTAATTGAAAATTACATTTGTGGTGTCTACTGATTAACAGACAATCTATTGTTTGGTCACTACTTAGCGACCAAACAATAGACTGTCTGTTACATATAGCAGGCAACTAGTATATATATTTTTTGAGAAAAGTTGGGTGGGCCATGGCCCACCTGGCCCACCCTGCTAAGCCACCCCTGGGAACAGTGGAGAGGTTTTAGTTATGTCTAAGTTATGTCAAGCTTGGACGCGAATACCTGAAGATGAAACAGAGGCAAGTTACAAAGAATGGTTTGAGGGTCACATGAAGACAATTTTGAAGGCTGTTCTGGTTCCATGGAAGTTGTAGGATCACAAAACTTTTTTGGCATTCAGTGGATAGCTTTAGGTACAAACTCATAATTAGTGATGGGGATATAAATGGGAATATAAATGGTTGTTACATGTCAAACCTTATGATCCTAGTGTTGAAATAGAGAAGTAGAATGTATAAATCATGTTCGCAAGCACTTTTTAAAGCATTTGAGACATGCATTAAAAGGCACTATTGATGACAATGGCAAGCATGTAACTTTCGGTGGTGCCAGGGGGATTAGTCACCTGTCTATAATTAAAATGCAAATATACTATGGGTGAGCAATTACAAATAATGAGGATAACCAAGATGGGATGATTTGCGATGTGAAAACAATTTTTTTTATCAACTGAAGAACATCCCCAAAATGAGTATTGGGTTCAACTGAAGAATAGTCACCCGGGCCAGGAAAACCCGATCTTCTGAAGAATAGTCACCCGAGCCGGAACCTTCTGAAGAATAGTCACCTGCCTTCTGAAAAATAGTCATCCGAATGCGGCTAGCACCTATTGATGTTTGTGTTACTCGTTTTTCAATGTAGAACATCAAAAGATGGAAGAAAGCGGTTCAATGAGTGACTTCGTGTATTTATTTGAACATATATATATTACATGCATAGGTTCCTGTATCCTCTCCACTCATCGCTGTGAATGATTGTGCCTTGTTGTACCACTGACTGCACAATGGGAAGAAGATTATCCGCATTCCTCTTCTCCACAATTTCCATGTATCCTTTGGCTGGTGTCGTGGTGGTAGCCCTATCCCTAGCCCTACCATAGCCCTAGCCCTAGTCTCCTGGGATCTTGGGATCTTCTGAATAATAGTCACCTGAGCCGGGATCCTCTGAAGAATAGTCACCCAGGCCTGGATCTTCTGAAGAATAGTCAACCGGGCCGCGATCGGGTGACAATTCTTCAATTGAACCAGGTATTGTCTTACAGGGGTTTTGAGTTGAGCCTCCAATAAAGCTGAGGATCTTTTGCACAAGTATTTAGGCAGCTACACACAGAATCAAAATGAGAGTTTTAATTCTGTAGTGTGGAGTAGAGTGGATAAGATGGAGCATATGGGTGCGACAAGTATCAGGCTTGCTATCAATTTAGGTGTGGTGAGCTTCAAAGTTGGGAGGAAGGTTGGCTTTGGTAAGATTATGTGTATACTATGTATATCTAGTAGTCAAGCTAAAATGTCCTTTGAGTGCTACTTTCGTCGAACTAACATGTCCTTTGAGTGTTCTATTTTGTTTATGTGTGTTTTGCTTTGTATTGTCAAGCTTGCAGGGATTACTGGAAGATGAGTGAATGTGTGTGTGGAGGATGACGATGGATGCACCTGGGCTTGCAATCTCCGCAAATTATGATGTGTTTATGTTTGCTAATTCAATATTAGCAAACCAACATAACAAAACAAGTCCGACGCATGTTAAAAAAATATATATAATTTGTTAGGTTGGACACTGGCTGTTGCTGAAAAATAGAGGAAAGTGAAACCCAATTGTTTTGTCAGGTTGCTTTAACATTTTGTTTGTATGCACACATAATTCTAGTAATGAAGGGATGTATTCTAGTGATGCATGGGGTGTTTCTGGAAGCTAGAACGTGGTTAGAAACTGCTTGGACTTGAAGGATCGATATCTTGGAAGTGATTTTTCAAGAAGGGTTCAAAGATAACTTCAATATTTTTTATCCTTTCATATTTTTATATCATTCGAAAACAAATTTAATATTCCACAACTTGACATTGAGTTCTTCTTTGAGAGGATAAAAAAGACGTATAGATAAATATGTAACATGATGTCATAAAGCTATCGTGATGGAAAAAAATTTCTTCAAAATTCAGTTTGTAGTACTCGTTGATAGACTAATACCCGAATAAAAGCCTCGCAATGGTCGTTGCTGGAAAAATGTGATTTACTTAAGGCTTATGGTCTGCACTTGCAGGGCCTATAATCACAAAGGAAAAAAGTAGGGCGAAACAATATTACAAAAGAGAAATACCACACAGCACAAGCTATATTTTGATATTATAAGGACACTAGTGCGAATGCGAGCAAATTACAATATTAGACCATGCGTATATGGAGACTTGTTCCCCCCTTAAGCATTGTACATTGAATTTCATTTGCACATATCCAGTGATCGACGAAGGCAGGAGAAAGTCTAATGTTCGTTGCTCTAGCACTTACTCTTTTTCAGCTTATCGGAATCAAGATGCCTTCTTCTAGTATAAGAAACAGAAATCTATTCTAGAGGATTCAAGGCTGCAGTTATCATCTGTATTTTGAAGGATGGCATGACAGCAACAAGGCGTAGCATCCACAGTTTTGATCAAGCACAATGAGACTGGTATCGCCTGACAGCCATGGAGGGGGAGATCTTTGTTGGTTACAGATGCTGTCCAGAAAGTCGTGGAGGAAAAGATGCAGGAAAATGACGAGAAGACAGCGTACCAACTGCACCATCTCCTTCACACAAAGGAAACTCAGTCGTGCTTTAGACATTGCTTGTGTGGATTTTTTGAGGCAGTGCGTACTGCTAGCTGATAACACAAGCCAAGAAGGTTAGTGTTGAACATAGTTTTGGGATTAAGCTACGTGAAGGTTAATATCCAGTGTAGAAGCTTCCTGTGTCATACTGATGCTAAGTTGGTTACTAGTGGCTAATGATAATTTAGGCCTGGGTCTTGAAGGCATTTTAACTAGAACCAATGGGATAAGTTATTGGATTAAAAAAATATATATATAGTTCGGCCACTTTTTAGATATCATGCCTTAAGACGATTTTGCACTGGTGAATTGGTATAGTCGCTCATGTAATAACCCTATGATCAATTATGGTACCTATCCTGGGTCAAGAGTTTGGAGTGAGACAGGCATAACCTTGAAGAGACAGCCAATGTTGTTGTTGTTTTTTAATCTCATATGGATGGACGAGTGCACAGTTCAATTTGGAAGCACATAGCACTTTTGTTGCCGAAAGATAAGATGGGCTTGAAAGAACAAGACAAGATATGTTACATTTTGTATTATGATTGTGAAATAAGGTGTAGATTTATGATAGACTCAGGTGTTTTAAATTTCTGATTATAGCATGAAGCATTTGGTGAAGGTGCATGTGTGGGCAGGAATAAGCAAAATGCATCTTTGATGGTATTATGAGAGCCCCAATTTTTGTTCAAATTCTTCACCAGACCCTTTTACCCTTCGTGAAGAATGTTTACCCCCATCACCGCTTCATGCAGGACACTGACCCCAAACATGAATTGAACAATATAAATTGATAGAGGATGCCTCCTGGGTTTCCAGATGCCAACCCCATTGAAAACCTGTGGCATGAGTTGAAGGAGTAGATCAGGAGAGAAGTGATGCCCAAGACTAAAGCTGAATTGGTGGACAACATAACATAATTTTGATTAACTGTAGACTTTGTCAAAAGTAGATTAGACACATGATGGGCTGGGCTACAGACTATTGAATGTTTAATATTGGAACTTGCCAAGCCATGGTTCTCGACATTGTTCAAGTTGGCGCAATAGATAGTGTAAACATATTAGGCAATAGTGGAACTCTAGAACACTTAGTCATTAATTTTATGTGAAGCAGCCAGCCAGCCAGCCAGCCCTAAAGAGGGAACTGACTGGCTAATAGTAGGGAGGTTTTTGGTGGGCCTATCTCTACAAGTATTGTATTAGCTACCCTTCAAGTGCTACACACCTGCTCTACTGAGGACAGACTTGCGGTATACGGTTTCCATTTCTCACACTCACAGAGACGTATACTATACAAACTCAGTGGGAGTGGTATCCCTGGAAAACTATGGCAATGGTTTCTAAAACTATCTTTCAGATGGATTCCAATATACTTCAAATGACCATTACAAGTCGTCATTCCTCTGGGTGTCTTCAGGAGATCCACAAGAAATATTTAGGGCCAATTATTTTTATCCTGTATCTGAAGACTTTTACCATCCTCAAGCTTCACAGAGGATACAAAATGCTACAAACTCATTAGAGAAGCCGAAGACTCTGAAAATCTGCAAGCAGACCTAAACCACACGCTCTGGAAAATAAAATTCAAAATCAATAAATTTGCCTTTGTACAATTTCATACATGTCAGCACCCAATAGAAACCTCCGACTTAATTAATCACTTTGACATCTAGCAGTAGCTGCCACAAGGATCTAGGAAGAACCCTCACAAGTGACCTGTCCTGGTCCAACCACTACTAGCTCATACTATCCATGGACTATGAGAAATTGAGTATGGTCAGATGCACCTTCATGACTATTCATGTGTGTATGAGTGTAATGCATTAATGGATATTTTATAGTTTATAGCACCTGCACTGGTCTATGTTCCCAAAGAAGAATGTCCACAGACAAAGACTATCATAATTAGCTACCAATGTTAATATAATTATATATATATATTTTTTTAATATGCCAATGGCATCTAGGGAATGCTAATTTTGAGCATATTATATATAAGTCCTTGGCTTTTAACTACTGTTGGTTATTTCTGAAACCCACCCACCTTTAAAAAGAATCTGTCAATGAAACCGAATTAAGGAAAGGCTGAGAAACAGAAGTTAGCTTTTTTTAACAGAATTTACTTGTGACACTATCCAAGTTGCTTGAAATTCATGTCCAATCTTTCCCCATGTTTCCTTTTACAACCTACGGATAGCTACAAATACACAAAAAGTATAAACTATCTACTAAAACAACAAAGTGGTTTGACTACTGTACCCATGTAGGCCACAACCACTGTCGATGACCCTTTACCATCTAAAATGATATAAAATCATATACAGCGAGCAGTACAATATTGTTGTACATTGATTATCTGGACCCCAGTTATCCAGAAACTCAATGCCTTATGAAACACTGCCGGATGGGATGAATTGTCCTCAAGGCTAATTGTGTGTTTGCCCAGGCTAAAGGACTGTTGTAGCTGTAGTGTGGTTGGTAGGCTTACTGCTACTACATGCCATTCAGCTGCTTTTTTCAGGTATCTTACAGACACAGAAACAAGACTGCAGATATAAAACTTATAGATTAGCAACTAGCTCTGTATGGGCCCTCCTCCAATGCTGCCAGAGTTAAATCCATAACCTAGCTTATGAACCTCAGTTATCAGTTATCAACAAGGTAATTAGTTCCTAGCCTTCCAGACATTGAGGTTCTATGTACTCGATGCAATTCAAAATGGTAAACTGGTTGTGGTCTGTATTGGTAGTGTCTTGTTTCTTTTTTAAACAATAATTATGACTATTGTTCAAGAAGTTTTATATTGTTTGTTTTGTTGTTTCTGTATATTACACTGGAGGTCTACACCAAGCTCTTTTTTCTAACTTGTTTATTGATGTAGTACACTATACACTTGGTCCTATTACTGACTGTACTCATGTACAAACACCACATTGTCCACTGCATGACAATCACCTCATACCCTATCCTGTTGATTATGTAGGAAAGCAGCAGTTTGGAAATTGCTGGAGTGTGAAAAAGAAGATAGCCTATACAGTTGTAGTGAGGAAATAGCGGAACTGAGTGTGGGTCATTCCTCATGTTATAATAATAAAGCTCGTGCTTAGCATGACTATGTCATTGAAACTATTTCCTATTCTATACTGAGAAAAAATTAGTCATGAAAGTGCATTGGAACATTTGGAGTCCATTGCTACTAAAGTTCTATGAGGGGACTTACTCTACACAAGTCATGCGAGGGGGGAAATTATATAGAAAAATACACATTTGATGATGTGTAAAGATAAATTTCAAGATTTTCTATAGTTTTTTTTTGTGTGTGTGTGTTTTGTCTGACAGTCTGACAGTTGACTAACTAGTAAAGTGTTCAAGGCACATTTTGAGTCTTTTTTATTTTTTATTGTTCATAATTTTTTTAGGCAAAATAGGTTGAATCCACATACGCTGAGAATAGGTTTTGTTTTGGGTTTTGTTTTTTGTTTTTTTGCTATCAGCAATTTTTTATTTGGGTTAAACCATAGAATTTCATGCTAAAAATGCCAAAATGACAGTACACTCTTTAGTCACCTCCAGGACCAGAACTAGAATGATAGAAGTGCTTTATTCTTCTAGTTGTTCAAAACCCAACCTCGGTGTGGCATTTGACTTTAAAATAATCCAGATCAAATATTAATGTTATATATATTACATATATATACAGTATATATACAGGGTTTCATACAGGATTTTTCTGTAGGGGAGAAAAGCACAACTAGACTGGGACACACTGTTTTCATGACCACACCCAATTTCATGCCATGTGCTGTCTTTGAAGTGAATTACCATTGTAATGATTTCTGTAGCTAAAGATAATGTAGTATTGCATATTCTTAAAATATTTCATGTTGGATTCTCTAGAAGTTATACTATGACCTTAAAAAATTACATTTAGATCATTTAGATCATTTCCCTCTACAGAATAGGTAGTATCTATTGATGTCATTCCTGTTTACATAAGATGGATTTATGAACTTATTTTTTACCTTGTTAAGTAATCTTAAGCTCTGTTAGATCATTATGTTTTTGTGGTTATAAATACATGTGATGTGTCTGTACAAATCAGACTTAAAATTTGCTTATCTTCTAACTGTACTACACAACATGGATATCACAAAACTTTTATCTAGGAATAGACCAAGTGATGATTTAGATGAATCTAATGATGAGCTTACTAGTACCTTAGCTACTCCTCAGTTTGATGACGAACCTATGACTCCAGTCTAGTGAATCTACCAAAGCTAAGGAAAAAAAGGTCTACAAATCCAGGCTCACTTACAGATCTCAATGGGAGTTTAAATACCCTAGGATATTATTGTGATGAGGTAGCCGAATTTGTCAAAACTATGGAAAACCACCAGCAAATTCCCGTGGAGCTTGGAAACCACTGAGTTATTCAAGCTACACAATTATTCCAAATGGCACAAGGATGCAGCTATGACTGCAAGGTTGGCAGAACAGCCAAGTTTTGATAATCTCCAATGTGCTGCAGCTGTAAGGAGTGCCAATGATAAGCAAGCAAATAACAGGACAATACTTCCAAAATTGCTGCGCTCGGTCAACTTCTTACTCAAACAGAACATTCCACACACTACCACCTTATCTCCTAGCTCTTCAAGTTTCTAATGGTGACGAACTTCTTCAGTTAATGGGGCTCCTGCAAATGCATGGTATACCTCCAAATTTTCTGAGACATTCCTGCTATTGCCACCTGGATCGATAGAAAGCTTTTGGTTAGCTTAAAGGAGAGCCCATACTTTTCGATAATCGCAGGTGAGTGTGAGGATATTAGCACACAAGAAAAACTTTCTGTGTGTTGCCGATGGATTGTAAATGGCCAGCCAGAGGAACATTTTCTAACAATCCTACACATTCTCGCTTGTAATGCTGCAACCATCACAGAGTCACTGGAATCCTTTATTGACTCAAGACATCTTGATTACAGCAAATTGGTTGGCCAAGGATATGATGGTGCAGCGGTGTTTGCAGGAAGTAAAACTGGATTGCATAATATTATAAGGATGGATACTCACTCTGCACATGCCATGTACATCCATTGCTCTTGCCACAAGCTACAGCTAGCAAGTGTACAAGCAGCTGAGAGTTTCCTGAGATAAAGAAATTTTTTTGCTTGATGGGAAATTTATGGAAACTCTTCTTCTACTCTCCCCCCAAAACTCAAACCTTAAAACAAGTACAGGCTGATCTCAGATTGCCTGAATTAAAGATCGTGAAGTCTAGTGATATGCGTTGGCTTTCGAATGAGAGGTGTATGAGAGCATTCCAAAAGGACCTTCCTGCTCTTATAACCATCCTGCAACAACTTTACGAGACCACAGGTAATGCAGAAGCATTCGGCTCGAGTACACTTCTTGCTACCTTCACTGCAATAGCCAGTATTGGCTTTCTTTCAGAGATTCTTGACATCTTGGCAAGAATGAATGCTTCCATGCAAAGGAAAGTGGCTGATTTCAGTCAGTTACAGTTTTTATTGATGTGTACACTTGATGAATTGAAGTCACTGAAGAATGAAAAAGCAGAATGGTGTTCTTCCACTAAATGAACTTGTAGAAATTAGAGACTGAGCATGGCATAGATATCGGAAGACATATTTCTGGATCAGCCCGTTCAAGATTAATTACCATCACCAATACAAAGGAGTATCTTGATCACATTACCATTCCATACATTAATGTTTTGATTGAAAACATCAAGGGGTGATTTTCCGATAAAGCAGTTCAACTACTATTTGCCACATCCATCCAATCCTGCCTTGCTACCCACAGAAGAATCCTTATCTTCCTATGGCCATAAAGCGATTCAGAATTTGGCTGGGTTCTATAGTAATGAAGCCTCAGTGAAGTACTATAGCTTACACATCACCTCCGCTACTAGTTCCAGAAGAACTTGTGTCTGAATGGAAAAATTTCAGAAGAACACTTTGCAAAGAAAAGGAGGTGATAATTGTCGAGGGCTGATTATAATCTCCTGTTTTCTGTATGTTCAGGCTGTCAGAGTATTTAAGCCAGACAGCCAGACCTAAGTAGAGTTCTGTCAAATTATTGCACTGTGTGTCTCACGTTTTTATCATAACCTAAACTTCTCTGGTTTAAGATAACGGGCACTCACTGTTTGAATAAGAACTCTGGTGGCAGCAATATAAGCATTAGTTACCATTCGGGAGTAGAGCCAGAGTGATACCCTCGACAATAATGCATTCGAAGAAGCTAGCAAAACCTCCTAGCATGCAAGATGTAATTCAGTCAATGGAAGCATATGAAGGCATATTTCCACAAACCATTGCCCTCCTACATAACATTTTGGTCTTGCCAATAGGGACTGTAACAGTGGGAACGATCTTTAAATGATATGAAAATGATCAAGACCAGGCTTAGAAATCACCTATCTGATTGTAACCCGTCTAAGTTAATGAAGATTGCCATAGACGGACCAGAATTGATGGATGTGAAATTTAAAATTTGAAGAAATTCGTGACGTTCTCAATGAAACTAATAGAAGAATTGATCTTTACTTAGCTGCAATGAGTATATACACTGTTATAATAATTATACATCCATGCACAAGCAATATTTTGTTTTCCTCTCCATAGCATTTAATATAAATTTGATCTAAGCTGGGGAGGGGGGAGGGGGGGGGGAACTTGGGTTAGGGTGGATTTCCCCCCTTTACCACCCACCCACCCACCTGTATGAAACCAAGCCTGCTGAATGGCCTCTAGGCATCTTTTCCAAATTTCTATATTTTGAGACTGCATGCACTCTATTCATTTGGACATCCTAGAATCTGTGCAAACTATACTATGGCGCAAACTGATTTAGGGTGCAAACTATTTCACTGAGCATGGGCACCAGCTTAGCGAAAAGGGCACAAGCATTCTCGATAACAAATTAGATCTGACTGGGGCAGGTGCCAAGTGTGGGCTTTGGCTTTTAGGGTGCACCCTCAGTCACAGTTATTGCTACTTAGCTGTTCTTGGAGCCAAACTATGTGAAAAACCAAGATAACTGAGCTATTGTTAGTAATTTTATTAAGAGTTAGTCGTCCTCTATAATAGCTTCATCCTGTGGTAGGTCCTCCTTAAACTCCCCCTCGCTGATGCTGGTAAAGGGATCATCTCCACTGTCATCATTATTGTTGAGGCAAATGCACTCTGCGGTGATGGCCTCTACATCATAGGATTTATTCCTTGCAAGTATTGGCTGTGATGAAAAGTTCCTCTGCCATGGTTGAACTGGAACTGCATGAGACACAAGACCCCACATGCCTATTGTTGCTTGTATATTAACGGTCAAATAAGTTTGGGATATATGTGTGCGAACTATTTCTATGGCGCAAGCTAATTAAATGAAGATGGTAGCTAGATATCGAACTATTTGAGGGCACGAACTGATCGAGGGCAATGAAGTGATCAAGGAAATACAGTAGCTGGAATTCCACTGGGTTCCTCCAGAACTGTGAGTGCACCATGAAAATGGAGTTTCTAAGCTGCTCGAGTTGCTCTGTATGAGGCCTGGAAGCTCCCTAGTTCCCATAGGGGGTACTTCTTTCATTATCTCCAGGTCCAGCAGACTTGGGGGACACACAAGTTATATTATAGCAAGTGTAAGAAAAATAGTGAGTTCATGTAAGAGGGGAAAATATATTGTTTCAGAGATGCTTTTCCTCAACGCTTTCCTTAATCTCATTGCGAACTGCAGTATAGTCCAAGGAACAAACTGTACTAGTATGCTATAAAAACTACAGTTCAACCCGAATAACTGGAGTAATTTGTTTCCTTGCTATTTTTGCTATTTTTGCTTCTGTTCACGTGGTCTAGATGTATAGAACGTAGCTTGCATTTGCAATAAATATAAGTACTAAACTGCTCGTTAAATTTTTTTAATGTTAATTGGTAATGCATTTCACGAATGTTGGCAAGCAATGCAACACCAAAATATACCATTATGCAGTTAAGAAGCTGCCCATGTAAGTTTTAGCTGAGATAGGTATTTTGCTAATATCAATAGATAACTACAGAAATTTTATACAAATTGCATTGGCAATCGAGAACGATATTATTATACTAATTCTCTCTTGACATACCATAAACTTTGATGTTCACTCTACTTTGAGTTAGTGTGTTATCATCAGTTCCAGTCCTAGCCTCACACAGTGCATAGGTCAGGAGGTTTTCTCGTGTAGCATTGATGATGAGTTGGGATGAACGTGAACCATTCTTTCTAACTGTGATGCCAAGCAAAGCAAGTGAAGCTAAATTACTTGTGCTGTCAGTAAAATACTCCAAGTTAACATCTGGTACATATACACGCCATCCAGTTATCTGGTGCCCAAGACTGACAGAGCAGTTGAAGATGATGTTTCCCCCTACAGGAACAGCCACAGGACCTGGACCAGGTATTTCAGTGAAAACAACTGCAGGGAGATACACATACCAAAAAAAAATATATTATGATAATAATAAATTATCAGAAATGATAAGATGATTCACTACCTTCTCATGAGTTTGTTTGTTCATATTACAAGTGAGTGGAGCAGACCTAAGTGTTTTTGCCCTTCCTAACATTCAATGTGAAGCACTACTATCTAGGAGAGTTCAAAAAATCATTTAACCAAAGAGTGATCCAGGGAGATGCATACAGATACTGTGTTGTGTTGTAGCAACCCCTTCAATGGCTAAGTAGGGCCGAAAATTAAAATTAACACAATGCACACATATGCCTGATTTTATTTCAAATATATGACGTAGTTAACGGCAAGAGTTAAGGGTACTTTATTCGAGGGCTCTATTAGGTAAGCACTGTTGAAATGCTAGCTAGCCTAGTGATGATAAAAGTATAAAAAAATCTTGGAATGCTCTTTTGTTTCTCTACCTCTCAATCATTTAGGCCAATGACTATACCAATCATTTTAGCTATTAACTAGTAAGGTCCTCAGTATCCAATCTTTAGTGTGGCAAGCAGTGATTCACAGAGAACATCCACTTCATTTGGTTGCCTTCATCTAGAGCTAGCCATATACTGTAACTAATTCTCCCGTTTTTAGCCTTTTGCTTTTTTTGTCAAGGTAGGTGTAGATTTATGATAGACTCAGGTGTTTTAAATTTCTGATTATAGCATGAAGCATTTGGTGAAGGTGCATGTGCAGGCAGGAATAAGCAAAATGCATTTTTGATGGTATTATGAAAGCCCCACTTTTTGTTCAAGTTCTTCACCAGACCCTTTTACCCTTCATAACCCCCATCACTGCTTCATGCAGGACACTGACCCCAAACATGAATTGAGCAATATAAATTGATGGAGTATGCCTCCTGAGTTTCCAGATGCCAACCCCATTGAAAACCTGTGGCACGAGTTGAAGGAGTACACCAGGAGAAAATTGAAGCCCAAGACCAAAGTTGAATTGGTGGACAGCATAACACAATTTTGATTAACTAGACTTTGTCAGAAGTACCTGGAGCTATTGAATGTTTAATAATGGAAATCACTTGCCAAACCATGGTTCTCGATGTTGTTCAAGTTGAATAGATAGTGTGAACATATTAGGCAATAGTGGAACTCTAGAACTCTTAGTCATTAATGATGATGATTTATGTGCTGCAGCCAGCCAGCCAGCCAGCCCTATAGATGGAACTGACTGGCTAATAGTAGGGAAGTTTTTGGTGGGCCTATCTCTACAAGTATTGTACAAGCTACCCTTCATCAAGTGCTACATACCTGCTCTAGTGAAGACAGACTTGCGGTATAAGGTTTCCATTTCTCACACTCACAGATACTTATTGTACAAACTCAGTGAGAGTGGTATCTCTGGAAACTATGGCAATGGATTCTAAGACCATCTTTCAGATAGATTCCAATATACTTCAATTGACCACAGGTCATCCTTCCTATGGGTGTCTTCAGGAGATCCACAAGGAAGTATTCAAGGGCCAATTATTTTTATCCTGTATCTGAATGACTTTTACCATCCTCTGTCCAACATTAAGCTTTGCGTATGATACAAAATGCTACAAACTCATTAGAGAAGCCGAAGACTGAAAATCTACAAGCAGACCTGAACCACATCAAAAACTGGTCCACGCTCTGGAAAATAAAATTCAACATCAACAAATTTGCCTTTGTACAATTTCATTACAGCTACTGTCTCGAGCAAGCAAACCCTTTCTAAATGACTATGTAAGTAGGCCGGGATAGGTAACAATGTGGAGAGGAAGAGAGTTAGATGCATGCAGAGAGCAGCAGTAGCATGGAACAGTTGAAAGTTGGACTGACTGGGAAAGAGAGGAGAAACCAAGAGTGGAGTAGTATTCAGCTTCAGTGACTACTCATGTGTGGATAAGTGTAATAGATTAATGGATATTCTATACTTTATAGCAGCTACACTGGTATATGTTCCCAAAGAAGGATGTCCACAGACAAAGACTATCATAATTAGCCACCAGGGTATGCTAAATTTGAGCGTATATATAAGCCTATGGCAGTAAGAGTGTTAAATTACTTAATTACTGTTGGTTATTTCTGAAACCCACAACCCTTTAAAAATCTGTCAATGAAACAGAATTGATGAAAGGCTGAGAAACAGAAGTTAGCTGAAAAACATTGAATTTACTTTTGTCAAGTTGCTTGAAATTCAATGTCCAATCTTTTCCCATCTTTCCTTTTACCACCTATGGATAGCTACAATAAACTATCTATAAAACAAAAAATGTGCATTTGACTACTGTACCCATGTAGACCACAACCACTGTAGACAACACTTTACCATTTAAAATCATATACAGCGAGCAATACAATATTGTTGTACATTAATTATCTGGACCCCAGTTATCCAGAAACTCAATGCCTTATGAAACACTGCCTGATGGGATGAATTGTCCTCAAGGCTAATTGTGTGCTTGCACAGGCTGAAGGACTGTCGTAGCTGTAGCGTGGTTGGTAGGCTTACTGCTCTATAAACCATTCAGCTACTGCTTTTTTTATCAGGTATCTTACAGACACAGAAACAAGCCTACAGATGTAAAACTTACAGATTAGCAACTAGCTCTGTATGGGCCCTCCTCCTATGCTGTCAGAGTTAAATCCATGACCTAGCTTATGAATAATAATGAACCTCAGTTATTAGTTTTCCACAAGGTAATTAGTTCCCAGCCTTCCAGAAACTGAGATTCTAAGTATTCTACGTGTTTCAAAATGGTGATAGCTGGTTGTGGTCTGTATTGGCATAGTTTCTTTTTTAAATGATATGACTAAACAAATTCTTGTTCAAGATGTTTTATTATTGTTTGTTTTGTTGTTTCTGTATATTACACTGGAGGAATACACAAAGCACTTTTTTTTCTAACTTGTTTCTTGTTGTAGTGCACTATACACTTGGTCCTATTGACTCTACTCACATACAAATACCACATTGTCCACTGCATAAGTTTCACCACATACCCTATCCTGTTGATTAGCTATATCCATGTAGGAAAGCAGCAGTTTGGAAATTGCTGGAGTGTGAAAAAGAAGATAGCCTATCCAGTTGTAGTGAGGAAATAGGGAAATTGAGCACGGTTATTCCTCATGCTTATAATAAAGCATATGCTTAGCATGACTATGTCATTGAAACTATATTCTATACTGACTTTATTCTGTAATCGGGGGAAAAATTAGTCATGAAAGTGCATTGGAACATTTGGAGTCCATTGCTACTAAAGTTCTATGAGGGGACTTACTCGACACAAGTCATGCGAGGGGGGGAAATTATATAGAAAAATACACATTTGATGATCTGTGAAGATGAATTTCAAGATTTTTCACTTTTCTATATTTTTTTGGTTTTTTTTGGTCTGACAGTTGACTGACTTCTTTAGTAAAGTGTTCAAGGCACATTTTTATTAATTTTTTTTTTATTAATTTTTTTTAGGTTGGATCCACATTAGCTGAGAATAAGTTTTGGGTTGTTGTTTTTTGACATCAGCAATTTTGAATTTGGTTTAAAACATAGAACTTCATATAGTGCAGCGGCATACCAAACCTATTGTGCATTTTTTTATAAAAGCACCAAAATTGGTACACACATAGATTAATACCTAATGAAATTTTTTGGATATGGAGGCACTCACAATTGTACCCTCGCTGGCCATAGCAATATTTACAAAATGGCCACCATGCCGCTATTGTGTATTTTTTAAAAATAAAAGCACCAAAATTTAGATTAATACCCTATGAATATTTTTCGATATGGAGGCGATCGTAATAGTACCCACACTGGCTATGACAGCTGTTTTCCAAATTGTCTGCCATGCAAGCTCTAACAATGAGGTCTCAAATCACATGTGGTCTCAAATCACTATTACACATTTCAGTGCTTCCAATGTTGCCATATTTGAAGTTCATGGCAGCAATTTTGTACAAAACGGCTACCATTTGCACAAAAGAATGGCTGCCATTTTATAAAATGGCCGCATTTCTCCTAATAAAGCTCTTTATCAAAACGAATACTGCAAACAATTATTTTAAGGCAATATTCAAAAACCAACATATATAACTACTGTAAATTTGATTATTTTGATATCAGAATATATAGTGCAAAGTTGCGATAAATCAATTGTGTGGTACAATATTGATCTTTGTTCAGTTTGTTGGACATTCTCCTTCCACTTACAGAGAGCAGTGCATTGGAGTTCAGCCTTTTTGCACTTGCAGCGGGTATGACACCCCTTCTTGCAGCCGCCAATAGATCAACTCATAGCAGATCTTGGATGCTTCTTGAAGTATGGTCCAATGTGGTTCGTATAATCTACCATCTGTCTTGATCCAACCCCAACTACTTGGAGAAAGAAGCACATGGTCTGGAGAAAGTGCTTGCCCCCAGATATGACCACCTTGGAAGGCAGCTCGCTTGACATGCTGCTCCAGAGCAGCGTGTGTTGGATGAATTCTCAGTACAGAGGAGGTCTTTGCAAAGAGCTTCTTCCTGGCCTTATTCACATCAGTGCAGGTGCTTGTTCGGTCATAGATAAGTATGATATACCTCTCAATGACATGCATACTTTGTTATGGGATCTCAGTAGGTGCATGTGCCAGTTCCAGCAGTGCATTAGTAAGCTCTGGGAATGAATTCCATGTAGCCCATGTAGTTTTCCAACAAATGCTGATACAATATCAAAACCAGTTAGTGCATGAAACATAGGAAGGGCAAGTGACTTCTCTAATCCAAGACAAGCTGCTATTTGGTGGGCTGCCAAGTATCGGAATTTTTTTCCTCTAGCCAAACTTCATCTTCGGCTGGTAGTGTTTCAGCTACCATCACAGCCAACACCACAACGTCAGTGTCAACAGTACATATTAGTATTTGGTGATGGCCATGTTGTGCAGCATGTACTACATGCAGCATCATACGACTGTCGGCCTCTTCATGATGACTATATGGAGCAAGTAAGTGAACATCCTGTTGTGCTAGCACACAAAGAACCTGATCCCCATCTGTGACAACCAGTTCCTTTTTATCCAGTTTGATTGACTCAACAATTGCCTTTGAGAGGAAACTGAAGAGTTCTTTCTTGTTGAGGTCCACATGCAAAAAGTTTTGCCAGTTTCCCGGTGTGGGTGCAGAATCAACAACATGTCGGCGTACCCCTTTTCCACGTTTTGCCCTAGCTGTTGCTATGAGAGTGTCGACTACATAGCTGTCCCACACTAGATCTAGACGTGATACATGTTGAAGCTGTCCTGAGATGTAAGGGAGGAAGACCCGATGAGTATATCCCTCAAATGTCTCTGCAGCACCTGGCTTCAGCATCTGAATGATAGTAGATCAATCAATGACTACATTGGTGACTTTGGGTGCTTCAGACTGTTCCTCAGCAAGACCCTCCAGACACATTAGCATATCACTCTTGGTACCTAGGTGAAGTCTCCCTGCGGCAGAGAGTGATGGGGGACACGCTTGATTCTCATGTCTGAAAAATTCCTCGAGATTTCCATCACATTTCTGACAGCCGATATATAATCGTGAGAAGAGTTCAACATCACACTTCAGGGAGTTCAGCTGTTGCTTTCCTTTGGATGCTTTGGATGCCTGGGTGCCAACAATGGTAGCTTGTTACGATGGATTGTATCATCTATTGACTTGGTCCTGTCTATTAGACATTCCTTTGTAAAACTGATGCTGACCAATACACTTGGCATGATGGACTGTCTTCACTACAGCAGGGTCTGCAAGTTCTTTGGTATCAAGAACAAGCAAGTCCTGGCTCTCCTCTTCGAATGGGTTTCCCAACTCTTCAATGACGGTCACCAGAGAGTGAACAACTCTTGCAAAAGATATCTGTAGACTTGCTGTATGGTTATGGTGATGTGTGTCCACTCTTAATTCCCGCAAGTCAGAATTTTCAAATTCCCCAATTACTCTGGCAATCTCTTACCCAGCAATTATCCACCACCGCAGGGCACTTGGATTGTCGGTGAGGCCTACTGCATCTCCATCACCCTTGACACAGGCATTATTTTGTTCATGTGCTTGGTCAATGGGGATGGCCGAGAAAACTCGCTTGGTCTTTTGCACTGTGAAGTGGCCAGTGTTGAACTCTGTAAATATCTGAGTATCCAGTGGGCATACTTTGTATGATCTAGTGCACAGAACCAGGGAACAAGTTCTGTTAAGGCATCTAATACATGAAGCAGGGAACAAGTTCTGTTAAACCTCTCACTGGTATAAGCTACTTAAGTTGTGAAAACTGATTAGCCGCGACGAAAATATTCGTAAAAAATTAACCGTTCACGGTATAAACTTAAAAAATTGCCCTAATGCATGCCTCTAATTATTATACCCCTGAATATCCGTAATGAGGAACGGGAAGTAAATGTGCCAGCAAACATCACTTCCGGTTCATTCCCGGTCTCGAAGCAACCCGCTTTAGTAGAGACGAAGCGTTAAACTTCCTATTTGAGGATGACTTCGGCCTGTCCGAGATTGATGTTAGTGAAGAAGAGGAAGAAGGTGCCTGTGCTTACCTGGGAAGTGGCGTAGTTGACGGTGATGCTATGGCAGCTATAACAGAAGCTGTTGGCACCGACCACGAAGCAAGTTTTCAAAGTATAGGTCGCCCTACTCTGCCAAGCGAAGCTTCGGACGATAGCGATGATCATGAAGACTTCCCCCAAGGTAAGAATAGATAAGAGTTGTATAGTAAAGCCCAGTAACTAGCATAATAATAAGAACTATTTCTCCTGGGTTCTTTCACTCATGGACCTGGAGGAGGATGAGGAAGCAGCAGAGGAGAAGACAGGGTTGGAGCAGAGGTTATTATTTATATATATATATATTTTTTATAATGTAGCATTATGTGTTTGTCTGAGTTATGCTGAACATGCAGACCTTCACAGTGCCAAGCATTGCCCTTTTATTTTTTATCTATAATTATGTTATGCACACTTTGCACATACTTTTATTTATTTTTCAGTACTATGGACCCTAGCCCTTACTTCCTCTTTGTAATGATATTCACATCTTTGTGGTTTGTTATAATTGACCAATTTTTTTGGTTGACAAATAGTTGTTGTTGACCAAACGTTGACTAGCTAACATTGCTGATTTCATGTGTATGAAACCGAGCTGAAATAGCCTTTTTCAACTTATAATGATATTGACATCGTTGTGGTTTGTTATAATCAACCAAAAAAATTGTTGTTGACAAACAGTTGTTGTTGTTGACCAAAAGTTGAATGGCTAACATTGCTGGTTTCATGTGTAATATGAAATTGAGATGATATAAACCCGATATAAACCCTTTTATTTTACTTCCTGTCTCTTATAACAATATTCTCACATCTGTGGTTTGTTGCTAAGCAACTAAAATTTACCATAACATCCCTTCATGCATCAGCTATCACCTGATATACAGTTGTTGGGTACTTGTCTTCATATGGTCCTCTATAAAAAGAATAATGTGAAATTGTGTCAATTTTTGTAAAAAGTCCTCCGTAAATCTGCCAGTGAAAGGATTAAGGCATCTAATACATGAAGCAGGGAACAAGTTCTGTTAAGGCATCTGATACATGGCCAAATTAGCTTCTCTCAAGGACCACACATAAGTGAGAAAGCAAACCTCTAGTTCCATTGTTGTTGCCCAGTATTGAAACTGAAGGCAATTCTGTTTTCTCTGATGACACCAGGCCTCAAACTCCACAGGGTTTTGATCGTCTTTTGAACAGGTAAGACTATAAAGGTCAGAGTCACGATGTTGCAGAATATATAAGGCAGCAGCCATAATTTGGTGGGCCTTTCTTGTGCACATAACATGTGATGCTTTGTGTAGAGAAGCAGCCATTCCCACTGTTGCAATTTCAGTTTATTGTTTGATTTGCTTGTTTATTTGTTTCATTTTATACTATTCAGGCTAAACAAGTGTTTGCATGGCGGCCATTTTGTAAACTGTTGCTATGGCCAGTGTGGGTACAATTGTGAGCACCACCATATCCAAAAATGTTCATTAGGTATTAATCTACATGTGTACCAATTTTGGTGCTATTATCAAAAAATGCACAATAGGTTTGGTAAGTTGGACTATACCGCTGCACTAATACTAAAAATGCAACATCAGCCAAAATGACAGTCACCTGGGACAAATGCAACGGTATCTCCATGTACTCGATATTGACTCAACCAACTCTAAAAATACACTGCCCAACAAGATGGACTGTCCAAGCCACATCACTAAGTGCTATCCTAAAAAATTATAGAATTTTGATGAAGCAATGAGATTGGTCACAAGACAACATCAGTAGCTCTTGACGAAGGCAAAAATATTTGGAGTGCATACTAAAATGGAAACATTTCATTTCTTCTATGGACTTCAGCTTACCAAGTTGTAGTACTTTCACATTCAAATAATCTCAACACTAGCCTTCAGAAAGTAGAGCTATGTGCAGTGGATGCTCAAGAGAATTGGTCATTCTTTGAGGTCAGTCAGAGATGCAAGCCTCCTTTGGACCAAGCTGCTGTGAAATTTTACAAGCACCTTCACTTCCACATCGTGGTAAGATGCCATCGAGATATTTTTAATGTAATGCCAACCTGAGCACCATTCCAACGTAGAGGACTTTTACAGTCAGATACATTTGCAAAGCTCCCACTCTCGACATCTTCTACACTTACTCTCTATGCAGATGACATCCTCCTCTCCCATCCATTCTCTTCAACCTCTTCCTTAGATTCAGTGCAATCAGACATTGACATTATATCATCATGGCTATCTTCCCGTCTCCTAATAATTAACCCTAATAAGAGCTGATCTCTCACAAACCCCTCGCATCCTCATACTCCACTGTATTAGTCCTCAATAGTACTCCCTTGATCTCGTCACTTCATTTACATACTTAGGAATAACTTTCACCTGTAACCTCCCCTGGAATATACTTAGGAATAACTTTCACCTGTAACCTCTCCTGGAACCTGCACATTAGCAAAGTACACACTAAATCAAAGAAAACAATACGATTAATTTATCGCAACTTTTACCATCACTTATCCTCTCATATGCTAATTAAACTTTACACAACATTAGTTCTCCCTCATCTAAGTTACTGTTCCTCTGTGTGGTCACCTCCTTCCTCTTCTTGTGATTAAAAATCCTTAGAACACATTCAGCACTTTGCACTCAGACTCTGTACTCGCCAATGGACTTCTGACTATGCATCCAAATTCTCCACCTTTAAACTTCAACTTCCTACACTCTCAAATAGACGTGCTCGGGCCTATATAGCTCCTTCTAATTTATGAAATAATAAACAATTACATCCATTTTCCTCCAGACTCAATCCAATTAGCTCCTATTCCGCTCATGTCTTCTCGCCAATACCACCCATCGAACATCATAATCCCAGCATCCATGCAGTCTTCCTTCGTTCCAACCGCCACAGCTCTTTGGAACTCATTCCCAACCCCATTAGATCCTTGTCCTCACTCTCTTCCTTCAAACGATTTATTTAACAATTCTTCGCCTAACTTCAATCATTTTCCTACCTATCATATGTAAGGCTCTAAATAGCTTTTGGTACTGAGCTTATTTTTCAAAAAAAAATCTTTACTTTGAAACTGTAGACACAGCATTTCAATTACACCCTGCATGCAACCTGTTAGCAGGTTCTCATGAAAGGAGCATTTGGGAAACATGTTTCACAAAATGTTGACCAACTCTATGAGTTCTACACAGAGTTTATCCCTAATACCCTGTGAACTCAGCTACCTATAATGGCAGAGTCCTATCACAGTTTCAGTCAAGATATAATGTGTCGACGAAAAGAACAAAAAGATCCATTGCCTCATATATACCAGAGGTCATGTGGATTGTTCTGGTCATGCAATAAATGCCAGCCTGAATGTGCCTTCAGTGCACTGAGAAGGGTGAATTTTTACCTCTGTAACCATGTTGAACAGCTGCCTCAATCATACGATATGCACAGATAAGGAGCTGGTAAAGGAACTAAGCCTCAAGTAAGTCATCAATGATTTTGTTGATAGAGAGGCACTCATCCATTTTCGTCCACTTCACATAACAGTAATAGATGTGGATAAGTGCCTCTACTCTAGGCCTCTCTGACAGTTGACATATTAACATTACAATAACCTTCTCAATAATCAACTTGAAATTGTATTCTCTCGAAGTTTCGACTAGATGCTCTAGCCTTCATCAGAGACGCTAAGACTTGAGAAGGTTATTGCAATATACTGTAGTTATATATACTAGTATATATTGTACCTATGTACCTTGAGTTGAAGATAGCTTTAATAAAGTTAAAGCCCAGATACACACAACGATCAAATATTCCTTCATTTTCATCGAGGAGAAGATTATTGGCGAGGAAGCTGAATCAGAAATAGGACGGGAGAAAAACAGCTACAGAGGGGCGCAAAGGGAGAGGGAATCCCGATACCCATTTCGGGAGATGAGCTGAGGTCCACAGTAGCCGCCCTGGTGAAGGAGGTCCTGGCCAAAGAAAGGAGTAGTTCGAACAAGCCGAAAGACGGGAGAATATCGCACCCCAACGACAGGTGGAATAGGGCAGCAAAGTTGGAATGTGAAGTGGTGCTATTACCGGTGTCATGCCAAATTCTTCCCATTGCCAAATTTGTCCTCTTTGACCTACAGCGCAAGTGTGCTTCTGGCCTTGGTGTGCACCATGTGTGTATTCCTTGGGCTCAGTATCACTACTATAGGTGCCATGCTTGATGTAATGCTCCACCTTCCTTAAATGTATATACTCCACAGCCTTTCTCTGTTCGCTCCATCTGGAAATGCAGCCAAAAGTTGATACACAGGTAGCTAGATATTTAGGAGCAATCAACACTGTTGAATAATATAAGAACAATAATATAAGAACAACAAAAAGTTGATACACAGATAGCTAGATATATAGCTAGGACAATCAACACTGTTGAGTAAACTAACGGCAAGAGAAAATCTGTCTCTGCGCATGCGCAGTAAGTAAAAGAGGACAAATTTGGCTATGGAAGGATTTGGCACGACAGCGGAATCAGTGCGCTGCCAGTATTTGTGAACCCCCATCCCCCACCTCCCCCCGTAAATGATTCCCTGTCACTGTATATATCCTAGTTCTCAGTGACCCGGTCACCAAGTACTAGGATACAGTGACCGAGGGAGTAACTGTATACTGAGTGACCCCCCCTTCTCGACGATGATTGGCTGAGGAGGCAGTTCATTTTTAAGGGGAATAAAGCATCTGTTATTGGAATAGAAGATATTACTATCTGAGGATGGAGTGCAGTTGTGTAAGGAAACAGTAACCACTGTACTTGAGTGCCTCGCTAATCCATTATCTTCCCCAGGATGTAGTTCATTTTAGATACTATGATTTCAGTGAGGCAGACAGCTGAGGATTGCATTTTAGAATAGCCAGATTTTAGAATAGCCAGGGGGAAATATTTGTCTTGTTTAGTTGAGACCTATCTGAGTGCATTTCATTTTGTATAAGAGAACAGTGACAGAGAACAGTGAGAGTAACCCCTACTACCTCTGAATGGAGTACCCCACCCCGAGTTTTTTGTGACCTATCTTAGCAGGTATTATAGAGACCGGAAATTCACTCTTTGAAAGACTCAAAAATGAATATCAGGAGTGGAGGTTATGGAGATTACCGATCATATCTACATAATACAAGCTATCTATGTTGTGTTCACCTGTACGTCTCATGGGATACTAGTTCCTCATCTGAAGGTTGAGTGGATTCCATTTCTGGTGGCTAGGCCAGGGGGAAGTCTTATTGAATTGTGATCTACCTGAGGATGAGTGTATTTGAGTGAGGAAATACCTGATGATTTCAATTTATAGTATGTGGCTTGGTTGCCCTACCGAGTTGGGATGGACTGCATTTGAGTGAGGAAACTGTGACCACATTCATTTGAGTTGTGGTTGTGTGCACAATTGAGTTGCCTGTATTTCAGTCTCTGTATGTATGGAAAATATAGTTTTGTGGCCCTTCTCTAAAATGCAACACCCCATTATCTTGTGACACTTTTGACCAACCCCTCCCCTCTTTCACTGCATCCTACAATAAGCCACAGTGACAAATAACCCCCAGTATTAGTAGATATTTCAATAAAAGCAAACATAGTTGGACATATAGTAACTAAGCATTTATTACAATCTCTGCAAAACCAATGCTCAGTGTTGTTGGTTAGTGAGGTCTCGAGTCCCACACACTGTAAGTGGTACCACTCCTCACAATGGTCACACTGAATCATGTTCCCAAATGTCTCTGGCATCTTACATGAGCAATAGATATCAATAGAGGTATATGGGTAGCGATTTGTTTCGTTGAAAAGCTTTTCTTTTAGTAGAGGGAATGGAAGTAACTTCCCACAGCTAAAACAATCGAATAAATGACTTGGCATTATTTCTTGGTTAAATTCCATATCCTCAACGGGGTCACCCCTGGCCATGTGGTATGCATATGCGATAGCAAAGACACTACAGTCACTTGACGCTTTTGCTGTTACATCTCTGGAACATGGACAACTAACTGTGTCTCCACTGTACTTTCCAGGTCTTCGATGAACAAATGGCTAGCTGATGAGTTAATGATGGGTTCATGCCACTCTCTACCCACTTGCTGTCCAAGACTGTTATTTGTGTATCCTTACTGCCGGATGTAACCCAGTGGTTGCCATTGATGTTATGGATTTGGATAGTTTCCCCTGAATGACTCTGTGCACGTAAGAAACGATCATTTGGAACCAAAAGTGGAGACTGCAACACAGAAATATTTGGATATTCATTTTGAATAAGTTCCTGTGCCAAAATGATGTGCTCATCAGTTACCCATTTTCCAGCTTCCAGTTCCTTTATTGTTTCTGTAAACTTCCTCTGGAATAAGAAATATTAATTACAATAATTCTAAGTGAGTGCATGGTATTGTGGATTTACTCACGACATGTACACTTTTATAAGCAACATTCATCACATCACCAATAAACATCATGATTTATCACTCTTCCTTTATTTTTGGTGCAGACTCGTGGCTTTTTTTCTGGTGATAGAATTTTTGCAGATGATTCTCTGTACACTTTCAGTCTGTCGGCATTGACCAGACTGACAAGGATAATGTTAGACTTGAGGCTACGCAACCGGATAAGCTTTTGATTCTTTTTTTCGACATTTCGTATGGGCCACTCCATTTAGGAAACACTTGTCTCCTTTCCTGCTGTCCTGCTTAGAATTCCTCATGAGAACATGAGAACCAACTTCAAATTCCTATACATTCACACCAAAATTTATACGTGCATGTATATATGTTAATAACATTGCAACCTAGCTAATCTGAACTGGACTAATCCAAACCTCCCAATCTGAATAGAAAAAATAGCAATTATATACATAGGCTTGCCAGTTTGAAGTGGTTCCACAAAATAGTACTCTACACAACCCAAGCAGGTATTTGTGGTGTGTACAAGTAAATTATATATTTCTATGCACTTAATTTACAATACACTGTTCACTGTTTAAAACCATTCAACATTTAGTATACTACTTTAAGCTGGCCACCATTACTCAGAAGAAGCTAACTGAATATTTCCATATTGTAATACACTGTGGTTACATGTGCACATATAATGCTGTATAAGTTATTACAACTACAGTACAAATTATATAATCCACCAATCCCAAAACACCTAGGTATAGGCCCATTGGGATTACTAAGGTTGCACTGTATTACCTCCTTTAACTTCCCCTTTGCACCTTTTGTATCTTGCTTGTGACAAAACAATATTCTTCTTGGCATTCATAAAAACACTTTCTTTCAACTTCATCATTGCTTGAACTTTAAATCCAAATCCTTCGAAACTACACTCTTCCATTTCACCTTCCATTTCATCTTCCTTTTTTGTGCCATTATCTCCACGGGTAGGTTGTCTCTCTATAATGAAATACTCTGTAAATTATATTGTCCATAAAAGCAGAATAAATCATAACAAACCTTTGGTACAACATCTCAAATGGTATGTAACTGGTAGACTTCTGCTTTGAAGTTCTGATAGCGAATAGAATAGGATCCAGGAATTTATCCCCATAATTTTGGAGGTCATTGTCAGAAGGCAACTTTGGATAGTGTGGTTAAATTTTTCCACTAGTCCATTTGTTTGTGGATGATAAGAAGACGTCACTCTCTATTCGGTTCCAGAAGTGTTTGGAATTGTGAATTAATCCCATTAACAAATTCTCGACCTTGATCTGAAATTAGTCTTGTAGCACAGCCAAACCTATACAATTAATATTAATGAGGTCTTGTCATTGACTACTAACTAATTGCAAAATATTATTTATCAACATAAGGTTGAATATTTGTTAATATGTTTATAAATATTCAGTAAACATTTATTGTGGTTATGAGTGTATGCTGCTTTGGTTATTTCACACACTATTTATATGATTGTATCCAGCCAATCTACATACATTTACTACAGATAATTGTGTCTACAACATAACAAGCAACTGCATTGGTGGGTTGCTAATAGTGGACAGTGAATTTACAGAGCAGCTGGAGAGAGATCTGCTACTGTAGATGAGAATGTACCTTCCAAAATAAACCTTGTATTTTTATCATGAGAAGATAGAGTAAAACTTACTACAGCACTCCACCCTTGAATTTTAATGGCAGGTTCCAAGGCATTATTTTCTTCAATTCCTGGCCCCTATGAGATTAATCTTAACCCAAGCATGTAGCATGTAACTATAAAAACCTTGTAATAAGTAAAATAGTGTGTGTGTGAAACTATGTGTGTGTATGTAAGCACCTTAAGATGTGACAGTAACTTTCATACCTGCAAGTTATTTTATATATAAATAACAATATACTTGTTTACAGCCTCTGTTTGTGGCAGAGGTCCAATGAGATCAAATGCCAAAAATAAAACACTTTGTTAGTGTGTGTGTGTGTATATATATATATATATATCAGG
Organism: Cladorhizidae sp. MBARI D1340-BT2; assembly: GCA_028752905.1. Taxonomy (NCBI): domain Eukaryota; kingdom Metazoa; phylum Porifera; class Demospongiae; order Poecilosclerida; family Cladorhizidae; species Cladorhizidae sp. MBARI D1340-BT2. The sequence continues at coordinate 8,866,919 of JAQNBH010000016.1, read as the reverse complement.
AATTCTTGCTATATATAGATACCTGTTTCCAAACTTCAGGTTCCACAGGTATTGGATGAAGCTGTGCAGAGGATTTCGTAAACTTGTCATTGACTCTCTGACATTTGTCACAAGTCTCTACATATTGTTTAACATCACTGTTCATGTAAGGTTTCCAATAAAACCTTGAAAAAATCTTGTTCAATTGTTTGTCTCAACACAAATGACCATCTAGAATAAGATGTTAGTTAATATTTATCAGTAGTAACTAACAATATTATACCTGTATGTGAGGTGTGACATGCATGCATCACTTGCTATTTTTATTCAACAGATTTAACAAAAATTCTCCATGGTGAACCTTTGCTTGATTTTCTCGTAGAGGTCTTGAAATACAAGTTGCATTTGTAGTTACATAATGCCTATAAGTAAACACAATTAAGGGCTCGGGATGAGCACTACAGTTGTGTATATGCATTTTAATATTCTCTAGTGTAGAAGGAAGCATTAATTACCTTTTTTCATCTTAATAAAATTACTGTTAACAAATCTCTATGTCTGTGCTGGCCGTGAAAGGCTCTGGACTCACTGTTCTGCATAATTTTTCTAGGGGGCAGATCAATTATTGGTTGTCTCAGGGGTCTATAGTGTAGTGAGCTTAGCTTGCATTCTAGGGAGGAGGAGTGAAACATTAGCTACCTATATACCAAATTCGGCTCCATGGAAGAGTACCAGAGTCTTCCCCAGCATAATTAGCTAGACCTTTACTCTCACAAGCCAAAAAAATTTACTGTGCAAGTTTCTTTTTGATCTTTATTTAACCCACTTGGGTAGATGCCATGAGTCAAATACTTATATAGGAGATCAAAATCAGCTTCCATAGTGTTCAACCAGCAACAGAGCCAGGACTTGTGGAATAACTATCATGTACCTTGTGACCTAATAAGCTAATAGACACCTCTGAGCTGGGACTCATATTGATTTCACTTGTAGCTAGCATTCTATATATAGGGTTCTATTGTTAGCTAAGGGACTGATAATACTGGGCGTATGTAATGACTGTTTTATTATTCCCTGTTGGGTTGAATGAGAGAAACACGAAATGTTACAGGACTCCTAGTGCTCCATGCCTCCTCTGTGCTTCTCCTGCTAATCAGCTGGGGGAGGTGGGGGGGGGGGGGGGGGGTCTATTTGCACTTTAGACCAGTTCTGTACCGAGCACTTAATTGGTGTAATGTCATGTATACAAATTTAAAATAATGGCAGCTACAGATAGTCCCAGTATAGTAGTTCTTACTTGAAATGCTTGTGTAGCTAATCAAAAGTCATCAACTACAGCTTTTTTTAAATGAAATAACAAACTATAAAGCCAGTTACTCTCACTCTTGAAGGAGCTTTCTGGCATTTTCATTCATTGATGATAAAAAATTTATACATATATTTTTAGAGAATGGCAGGGGAATTCATAAAGTTCCTTTTCAGACACTTGAAAAGGCAAAATTGATTACCTAAGTTCCAACTTTTTCTGTTGGCAGTAAAGTCATAACACAGTAAGATTGAGTTTGGATGGAGCCAGCTGCCTCCTTCAAACTAGTAAGTCCACAACGTTGTGACACACTGCAGTCTACCAAAAAATAGCCAACCTGCTAGTGATGAGTATTATTGTGGTTGTGATATGTAGAAATTTTCTGGTATGTGAAAACTGCAACTATGTATCACACTTCCTTCCAACTTAATAAACTTCAGGTTTTGTATATACTAGAGGAAAACTGCCATGAGGGCGGATTGCAACAGATGGTCTAAATAATTAGCTGCATTAGTAGCCAATGCTTGATGCCTGGACGTTCATAATTCGGAACTTAATTCGGGACTTTATAAAAGAAACTGGTAAAACATAGAAACCAGCACCAAGAAAACATGCGTTCCAAAAGCCACTCATATAAACGCATCATATAGCCTCCCTCAAGGAATTGGTAGGAGTAGCACAGGATAACTCCACGAACAGCTGAGAAAAGCCAGGACTCCAGCATCTATGCTCTGTTTTTTTCAACATAGCATTATCTTTGGTCAAAAATTAACGTTTAATACAAAAACAAAACTGAGCAGTGAAATCATAAATACTTAATTGATAAACTCCATGCAATTGTCATACATAGTGTATCATTTTCTATATGTCTAGGACATAAACTATAAATATCAATAGAGGCATAATTATAGTATTGCAGGGATTCGAAGTAAATTTTCACCACTAAATCAACAAATTAATTGGCTTCACCTTATTTCCATCTTAACCTCTGGCCATGTGGAATAAAAATGTTATAACAAAGGTACCACAGTCATTTTGCTAACAAAATAACCTTGTCAACAATAGAAAATTGCGAGCTATGAGTCAGTGATGACCTCATACTAATTCCTGTCCAAGACAAATCACAGCAGTTGCCATTGACAGGATGAATTTGGATAAGTTTTGAATATTTTTTTTACAGATGAAAGATCATCTTCTTGTGCCTTCCTGAGGTTAATTTCATACTGACTACCCTATTTAGGAAACATCTTATCTGTTTTCCTTGAAAATACCAGGCATTTGGTAGTCTAGGATGTAACATATTGGGCATATGAACCAGTACCTTGAAAGAATGCTCCTCCACAAGCAACACAAGTGTTCAGCTTGCATCAGAAACTAGAACAATAATATTGTATATCACAGACTACTAGAACTAATTGACTCAACACTCCCCAACAGGGCCTTGCCATATGGGGCTTAAAACGGAACTCGGACAAAAATCTTTATACTTATATATTTCTGGTTCTAATCAGCATTTTTAACTCATATTTTAAATGTAGCATCCTTAGATAGTGTAGTTTAATCTCTCTAGAAGACTCGTCATAAAATTGTTTGACAGCGCTCGACATGGCGAAATAAAACACCGAACATACTTTCTTATATATAGTTAATTGTTCTAGTTATATTGTCTGTGCGCTAGTGTAGCGCGCTACTTTTTATCACTCTGTAGCTTCTGCCTTTTCCTGGTCTCCCTGTGCCTTCTCTCCTCCTGGCTGGCATCCCTGCTTCTCTTTTTGGACTTCTTGTGGATTTCAGACATGGTATCCTTGGCAAGATTGCTGCCAAAGCAGTTGAACAGGGACCCTGCCATAAATGGCAACAACTCCTCCACCAACAAGTGTCCACTGTCACATGCCTCGTTCTGGCATCCTTGGTAGTTGCAAAAACAAACTTACTCACAACAGCTTGGAAGACCATCAAAGCACCATCACATGCAAGGAAATTTGCCCTCCTATCAGGGTCACCAACTATGTGCCTCCACACCTGGCTCACATCAACTGTGAGGCTGACAGCCAGCTCGGTGGGTGCATTCAGTCTTCCCCTGTTCAAAGTGTTGGTCATCCACAAGTACTCCTCGTCCACCTCGTCAGTGTCAAACACTGGGTCCTTGACACCAGCCTCCTTGTCTACCAACAAGTTGATGCAATCATCACAGTCCTTCTTCTTGGTGACCTGGTATCTCAGATAGCCTTCAATGTGTCCCAGGGCAGGCTTGGCATGGTCAGGTGGCTCATATGCATCTTCCTCACCTGTGGCAGTAGCCACAAGGCTCTTGACGAAGCTGTCGATCACCTGCTGGTCCTCCTGCCTCATTGCCTGCCTGGCTCCAGACATCTCCTGCTGCACCTCCTTGATGCCATAACCGCTGTACCAGAGGAGGGCATGCTTGTGGATGATGGCTTCACCCTGCAGGAAGTTGCAGACACTCGTCCAATAGTTGGAATCTGCCAGTTTCCTTAAGTGGCCAAAGTGTGGACTCCAGCATGTCACTCTGGAACTTGCCTAGCAGGAGGTATTTGATGCCCCAGGGCTCCTCCTTGTAGTTCTCCAGCACATTGTTCGCCATGAGCTTAGCCCTGGCTTGTGCCACTGTGGTGTCCCTGGTCATCTTCTGGTCAGCTGGTACTGACTTGTCATCTGAAACCTCCTTCAGGTATCTGTCAAATTTAATAAATTTAATAAATATTAATAATCAACCTCTTTTAAAACCACTAACATAGTAGTTGAATCTAAGCTTTTAAATTAAAAAAGTAGTATTATTAAATTAAAAAAATAGGTATTTAATAATAGGTATTTAATTCCCCTAAAGTTACAGATGTACTCCAGGTTCCTCTGGGAGGTTTGACAGTCCTCCTCAATGCGCTTTCTGTTGTCGTCATTGAACCTCCTGTCAGCATTTTCAGACTTTGCTGCATTAACAATGATGAAGCACTTCCTGATGGCGTCCAAGAAGTCAGCAGTGTCATCATCTCTGGGTTCATGGTCTTCTCCACCACAAATCTCAGGGCAGCTGTTATAGTGTGGCATCAGTTGCTGCCACTGCAAGGCTGACTGACTGTTGCTCAATGTTGGAGGGATTGATCACCTTGTCAGTTAATTTGTAGCCCATTTTGGCAGGGTGGCCAAACTGTTTAGTCACAATCTTCTTGTCATAGAGAGTATAAAGCCTTTGAGCAGGTTTAGCATGGTTCCCTATGTGCATTGGATGATTGGAGGCACCGTCAATGAGTGAGTTATGCCAGGCCTGGTTTGACATGTGGTTGTCCGTCGACACACTGACCACTGTGAACCCAATGCTGGTAGTCTCCTCATTCACCTTGTTGAAGACCTTGTTGATGAACTTAGCATTTGTTATAGGGACAGGATTCATAGACACAAGGTCCTGATAATTGCCAGCAATGCTGGAGATGTGAGTCGCAAATATTTTCTTGGTTGTCTGGGATGCTGTTTCACCAAAGAACGTACATGCTGTTAGCTCAAGAGTCTCAGAGGTGTGAACTTCATCCATAGACAGGTGGACTAGCTTTTCATGCTCACTTAGCTTCTTGATCCTCATCTCAAAATACTTTCTTGTCACTGGACTGAATCTCTCAGTCACGTTCAAAGCATTGAGCTAGCACAATGAGGCTGGTGTCATACAGGTGCTTGTACAGCTTAGGGCTCATGCGATCCCACATTGCACACTGTCCCATGAAGGAAGAGGAATAGCGATGTGCATTGGGATATTTAGCCACAGTGTTTAAATTATATTTACCTAAAACCATGGTCGATACAGAAGCTTGGCCTGCACATCTTTTCTTACTGGTCGGCAAAGTGATGGACGGAGTCCTTTGCCATCAGCTCGACCTCCTGCTGCTGAAACAACTCCGCCGTCCTTTGCTGACCTCCCTGATGGCTGCCTTGGTCTGGCCTGTAACACTGGGACCTGACTGTAGTAGCCAGGGGACTTGGGGAAGAGGGAGGGGACGGAAGTTGGTTTTAGACACCTATGTTTCCTGTCAGCCCCAGTCTTTTTCACCTGTGTAGCCTCAAAGTCCTCAGGCTTAAAGTGTTTGTCACTGACACCTCCATGCTTGGTGTCGACGGAATCCTCTCAGTGGAGTGTTTTCACAACTACCTCCTGATCTCTTCATTAGCAGGAAAGACTCTCATTGTATACTTCTTGGGCTCTGGCACCTCACCCTCTTCCTCGACTGCCTTGTCCTGTTTCGTTAAGTCATAGCCAGTGCGGCAATTAACTGCCTGGCACTTTTTTCCCATGCCTTAAGTTGAAATCTTCACTTGTAATATCGTTCAGTCACTCTGGTATAGTGGCCACTGCAGTGGCGGATCCAGGATTTCAAACAAAAAGTGGGACACAACATGGCGTCGGCACTAGAAAGACCGGAAGTGGTGAGGGAGTAGTTAGTGAAGGAAGTGGCAGAGGGAATGGTGGTGGGACTCCTTGACCTTACCCACTTCCCTGCAGTGCAGGTGAGTTGCTTCGGGTTGATCCCAAAGGACTCCTCTTGTAGGTGGAGGCTCATAGTGGATCTGTCATCTCCAGAGGGTCGAGCGTCAATGACGGAATCAAGGAGGAGTTATGAACACTATCGTACGTGTCAGTGGATGATGCAGTGGAAGCCATCCTCGGACAGTGTGTGGGAGCCTTGCTAGCAAAGGTTGACATTCGAATTACAAACCGAATAGTGCAGGTTCACTCGAAGGATCGATGGTTGCTAGGGATGCTCTGGGAAGGTGCACTCTGCATCGACACAGCCCTACCTTTTGGCTTAAGATTGGCCCCAAAGATTTTTAGTGGACTGGCAAATGCAGCAGAGTGGATAGTGAAGGCACAGGGTGTACCGACTTTGACAACCTGGATACATTTTTAATAGTAACACCACAAATTCAACAGAATGTGCAGAGCATCTCACCATCCTTCTCTCGATATTTGACTTCCTTGGCATTCCAGTGGTCAATAAAAATTTTAGAAGGAGGACCATTGACAGTAGTCACCTTTCTAGGCATTGAGGTCGAAACAACGGCTGTCTGCCAGCACAGAAGCTTATAACTGCAGGAACTAATGAGATCATAGACCAATCAGAGATCATGTTGTGATGGGATCTTCAAACCCTGGCAGGGAAACTGTAGCAATGTAAAGTGGTAAGACCAGGTAACATTCCTACACAGAGTTTTCGAGCTGATGAAGGGAACCAGCAGACATCAACACCACATCCGGTTAAATGTGGGGATTTGGTCTCATTTGATGTGGTGGCACACATTCTTGGCTAAGTAGAATGGAGTAGCAAATGATGCCACCAGGAGCAAGACCAGAAATGCACATATTCACAGATGCATCTGGGGGAGTCAGGTGTGGTGCCTGGTGGGAGCTGAACTGGATTCAGCTGAAATGGGCCCCGGGGTTAACGTTTGGTGAATTACCGATCGCCCAGAAAAAATACTTGCAGTGGTACTGGCAAGTGGGGTATGGGGCAGCTGGTGGGGAGAAACGTGGGTGAGAGCCCACTGTGACAATGAGGCTGCAGTGACAGTCCTTAACTGGGGATACTCATGGGAGCCACATATAATGAATTTGCTGCGGTGCCTATTCTTCATCAAAGCCCACTACCAGATCAATCTAAGAGTGGTCCACATAGTGGGTGTCAATAATGGGGCAGTTAACAGCATTTCACGAGATAATCCGTCGGTTTTGTTTTCACAGGGAATACTGCTGGATCCAACCGCAACTCCAATTCCTCAGATACTGAGAGAGCTACTAGTGGAGCAGTAGCCAGACTGGACGTCGGTGACAGGTTTTCAGGAGCTATTTTCAGCCGGCTTGGCTTCAGTAACCTTAAAATCCTACCGAACAGGATGTGAAGCATTCAATAGATTCTGTGGTGCATGGGGGGGGGGGTGGCATTTCCAGCATCTGAGCAGGTCATATGTTACTTTGTGTAAGCTCTGTTCAAGAAGGGGCTGGCAGGGACATCCATGAAAGTGTACTTAGCGGTCATCAGGTACACACAAATGGCCATTGGTCTGGAAGACTCCCACATGGCAGACTGCGATATGTAGTACGAGGCTTCATGAAGAAAACAGCCAGCCCCAGGAGGAAGTTGGGTTGTCCATCACACCTGGTATTCTGCGACAACTGAGAGAAGTATGGGGAAAACAGGAGGATGCTTGCATTAGGCACATGCTCTGGCCTCTTGTAATGTGCTTTTTCAGGTTTCTGCAGTCTGGGGAAGTGGTGGTGCCAGCACCTAAGCACTATGAACCAGCAATTCACCTCAGTGAAGGGGATGTGAAGTTGGATAGAAGGGTCGATCTCTCTTACTTGAAGGTCACCATAAAAGCCTCCAAAACATATGTCTTCCTGAAAAGGATAAAAATATACTGAGGGTCTACAGGGACAGAGCTGTGCCCAGTAGCGGCAATCCTTAGTTACATGGCGAAAACCAATCCCACGTCAGGTGGCAAACTAGGGCCATTCTTCACATTCAGCAATAGTAACCCACTAAAAATATGTGAAGAGTGAGGAAACCAAAGGACAACCTGACGAAGGAAAAGAGAATAGTCCTGGGAGAGCTGAGGAGGATGGAAGTGGTCATGATCCTACCAGCAGACAAGAGGAAGGCAACAGTCTTGATGACAAAAATAAGTTACTTTTTACATTGCCGAGCTAACAGGAATGCTGGAATCCAAGATATATGGAATACTGAAGAAGGATCCCAACATGTCACAGGAAAGCAAGGTGAGTTGTGTACTAAAGAATTTGGAGAGTACAGGAGAAATTTAAAAAAACTGCCTATACAATAGCTGTAAGAGGACCACCATTAATTTATGGGCTCCATAAGATACATAAACTAGAGGTTCCCATTGTATCTTGTATATGTGCACCTTCATTTAATCTTTCCCAGTTTATAGCACAGTTGATATTACCTCTAGCTGACTACACGAGTACATTCCTCAAGGATTCTGGGCATTTTATTGAGCTTATTCAAGGTGAATGTTTGGCACTTGATGAAAGTTTTTTATGTTTCCTCTCTTTTTACCAATGTTCCCCTGGAAGAGGGAGTGGAAGTCATTTTTAGAATGTAGAGAAAAAACGAGAGCTTGCATGAGAGGATTGCTAGGTGCTGACAAGATTTTTGAACCATTGGAGTTGTACCTAAAATTCACCTACTTCAGTTATCAAGGAAAATACTACGAGCAGAAAGAAGGTGCAGAAATTGGCTTCAAGTATCAGCAGTAATACCCTCCTTTACATGGAATTCTTTGAACAGTTGGCACTCAAAACTGCCTCTCTGAAGCCAAGTTTTTGGAAGAGATATTTGGCCGATACTTTCTACATAGTTAAGAATGGCAGTTGACCATCTGAACAACATCAGGCCAAAGTTTACCACGGAGTGTAAAGTGGATGAATTGATACCATTTCTGGATTACCACCTACACAGAAAGGAAGGGGGAAGACTAAGTGAAACATTTTACAGAAACCCACGCACACAAGCCACATATCTGGATTATTGATCACATCATCCTAACCATGACAGATGAGGAGGTAGAGCTTAAATGATAGAGCCAAGATGGCAGTGGCAGAGAAGGAGGACCTGCAGAGGGAATGTGAAGGGGAAAGTCGTCCTTCTGCTAAAACAGACACTTTAACTGTTCAGTCAGATCCACACTTTCGTCCGACGCCTGGGACCTATTCCTAGCCACCTGCTAGAAATCTAATCCCAAGCCAAACTCAGTATCTCTCTGGCTACCCACTTGAAACAAGTATGTTATATATTATATACAGATAGAGAACCACACATACACAGTGTCAATCAACACTATCAACAATCTCCATCAAAGTTCTTACAACAGTTCTTAAAGTTCAACATAATCAGGTATCAGTTCTTTTGGGCATAGGCCTGTGTTTCTATCTTATACATAGTCTCCTTTTATACTCTTTCTATCAGTTTAGTTTGACAACACTGGTCTCCTTGCCAACCTGTGGATTGGACCAATCATCTTCACTTGGGTCAACCCATGTCACAGGCTCCTCAGTCAGGTGAGTGTTCTTGCTTGTTGTCTGTGGTGTGGTTGTGGCTTGTTTGTTCACATGAGTGGCTTGTTCTTTCACCTGTATATGTCCCTTTGTTAATCCCACAGAGAGCTGTCAACACCACCTGCTGGTTCTGCCACTGTCAGGTGAGAGTATTTCCCTGACAGGGAAGAATCTAATTTGAATAGGGTCTTTATAGGTTATACGCAAGCTTTCATCAACCTTTCTTCCTTAGATACACCTAAATGCAGAAAGGAAGGTAAGTGCACTAACACAGGTACTGAAAATAAGGATCCTATGGTAGTAATTCCTTATGTAGAAGGGATGAGTGAAGACATCAGGAGTATCTGGAGGATGTTCAACATCAGAGTCATGTTTAGATCAGGAAAAACTCTGAGGACCCAACTGAGCAAAGTGAAGGATGAAATTAGTTTCCACTCGTGCGTTGTGAACCACATCACTTATAGTTGACTGGAGACAGAATAAAATAACATAAGATGCCTGTAAAACGTGAAATCTGCAAATTCTGAACATGCATTGGACAATGGACATCGTATTTTGTAGGAGGAAGCCACCATCCTAGACCAGGCCAGAAGACAGAAGGAACTGCTAATGAAGGTGTATTACACATCAGCCTAGCACCAAAGTGTGAGCGGTTCAATCGAAACTGTGGAATAGACCTACCTGGCTGCTGCGTAGCCACTCTCAAGAGGCAGGACTTAAAACAATGACACTATCACTTTTCTGTATTTTTTAAAGTAAATGATGTAGTAAAGTAAAGCATGTCCTTCTTATATTTACCAATTTTTTTTTTATTATTGCATTTTTGGTGTTATTTTTTGCCACATCTGGTTTATTTGCTGGATGGTGTGCCAGGATGTAGTTTGTATAACGTGGTGGATAGTTAGCTACTGTTATATATAACAAGGTCACCCAAGTCTTAGCATCTCGATGGAGGCTGGAGGATCTAGTTGAAACATTCATAGAGATATTTCAAGTATGTCAATTGAGAAGGTAATGGCTCCATTACATCCAAAAGAGATTTAGCTTCACCACTATTGGCACTAGAAACTCCCCAGAGGCTCGGCTGTGACTAGAATCCATTGAGTCAGATGCTGCACAGGCTTTACCAACTTTACTGAGCATGCTTGTTTGCCATGTTCTTGATCAACATTTTTTAACATAATGGTCAGCATAATAGTACTTACTGGCAACTTTGCTAGTATAGCTTAATGCAAGAAATGTAAGCATAATATATCCTGATGAAGACTAGAGCATCTAGTCGAAATGTTGAGAGATTAAAATTCAATTCTTATTGAGAAGGTCATTGTAATTTCATTATGTCAACTGAGAATTTGTTGAGAGTTAATATACGAGTTCCTAAATAAATTGATAAATAAAAGTGTAAGCCCCTCCAACTCCCTGCCGAGAACCCTGTGAAACCCAGAGCACATTAATGAGCCAAATCTCCCCTTGCCATATTACCTTTTACCAAACTGTGCATGTGCAGGCTCTCGTTTCCTTTCTCCCATTCAAGTCAAAATACCATTGCCATTTACTCACATAGCCTTTGCCAACCTCATTGAGAGCGACACACAGATATTTACCAGGTTAGAAGATAGTATATATCAGTAATTATATTTAGCTATAGTGCAGATCTAGGAAACTATCATACTATGCTGTTTAAACTCAGATATAAAATATTCATATATGGTTTTTTCAGGTCATGCATGATGAAAAAGAAAAAGACCCAGGTTTATACCTGCAGAAGTGGAATACTAATGGTGCACATAGTTGTCACACAGCATTTAGGTAGTGCAAAAGTATTGGGAAGAGCAGCAGCAGTTTCATTATCATTGCTATATAAATATTTATTTATTGCCAGCTCGTGCTGATTTTACAACAGCTTTACAAGTTTTGTCATGTTGACATCATTGTCAATAATTTCGTAAGCTTCCAATGGACAAATCAGTCTATATTCTCACATTAACAAATCAGGCTTACATAAACTATTGCTTTACATTATAACTAGATCATGGTTATGTTGCAGGCATAGATTAATCTGCCAATCACTTGCCAGATTTCTTTAAAGTGGGATAAAAATATTTTGTTGTTATAAAAGTCTATGCAATAATGTATTGAAATGTTTTAGAGTTCTAGCACAACTTACACAGATATTTATTTCCTATTTCATCTGTAGGTGAAACACTGAGAAGGTTCAATGCTTAGTCTTATTCTCAATTGACAAGCAACAGAAGGCCCATGACAACACACAGGACTATTACCACTATAGTATATAAAGGATCTTTGTAGTTGGGCAAGTGTACATACTACTATGACATACTGATGCATGTGTACACATAATATTGTAGTGCCATAAAAGCTGGTTGTTAGGCTGGGATCTATATTAAGTAACCATTTTTGTAAATACCTACTTGACTATTGGTTTCAAGGTATATTTATGAAACCCACCCTCCTACTGCTCCACACTCATTCTTTATCCTTTATAATGTAACCAGCAAATCTCCATGTAAATATGGTGATCTTGAACTACACTGTTCAGAGTATGCTCCCTCCAGAACATTATTTTGCTAACTCCAATGGTACACAATTGCAGAAATGGTAGACAAACATACAAATGTCAGGATTGTTACTCCTTATTACGCATATGCTTTGTATTCTCGCTGTTAAGTGGTTGCTCAGTGTCAAGCAGCCATTTTCTTGTTGACTGATCCTATAAGTGACCCAGCGTAATACCCAACTTTCAAGGCAGTTTTATACACAATATGTTAACCAATGGGTCTCCATTGCCTATCCCTGCACTACATCTGTCCATGGCCTATCCCTGCATTGCAGCTGTCTATGGCCTATCCCTGGACCGCAGCTGTCCATTGGCCTATCCCTGCACTGCAACTGGCCATGGCTGGAAAGCTTTTTTTTCTTATTGTTGTTCCAGGAATAGAAATCTGGAAGTCAAATATGCATGATGTTTATAAATCAGCAGGTTGTGGTAGCAGTGAAACATTACATATGTGCTGAGGGTTTATAACAATAACTTAGATACTGCCGGTTGAGGTGACAAACTTATAGTCATAGTAACCACATGCAGGTGTCTAGAACCTGTAATTGACTAAATCGGTGGACTCCAACATGCACCCTTGGATGTTACACTCCAGTTTTCCACCAAGAACTCAGGCAATATACAGATTATAAACTACAATGTACATCGTGGAGGGTGTCTCAATGGTCCTGATTGTATTATTGAATTCAAGTCTATGTACCATCACATTTGACCATCACCAGTTCCTAAATAACTGCAATGTGCTCTTCTTAGTACAGGAGGATAAAAAATTACTATCAAGTGTCTTGCAGCAGACCAACACATTAGACTGTGACATAATTATATGCAAAAGCCAATACTCTTCATTAAGCTCTGGACCAGATCCATGCAAGATAAACTGGGAAAATACAACAATGGGGTAACATCTGGTCCACTGCTTCACTTCAAATGAGCTCAGCAAATTCTCCATTTTCAGAGCCACACAGATCTGCTACGCACAAAAGCATTGTATTCCTCTATACATTAATTGTTATTTGGCCTATTTTTTAATTATATATCCACTTGTCATCAGTGCCACAAAAATGGAGATGATCAAGATCATCGCACCCTATGTTCTATCAAAGTAGAGCAGGGTTTGAATTACAACACACCCAATTGTCTATGGTTGCTAGATAATCCAGGTCATCTCTAGCTCTGAACATCACAGAGGAACATGCAATTACCACTTTCCCGCCGTCATCAAACAAACCACACATTTGATTCTTCGAGTGTTCGGGCAGGATTCTAAAACACATCCAGGGTCTTAGGGAGTGAGTGACCAAGGGCCCCAATTTTGAATGTGGTCGGAACACCTCTGAGACTAGATTACTCTTCAATAATCAAAAATTGTTCTTTCTCCAGCAATTTAGTATTTATTTTAAATAGCTAACTCTTGCTAGCTATAATTAAATTTATGTGATTTCCATCTGTGTGTGTGTGATTTCTGTGTTCGTGTGTGTGTGTTTGGGGGGGAGGGAGATGAGGGGTGCTAATATGGGCCTTTTTACTATTACATAGTTTATATTACCCAAATCTGGGGGAAAGGGAAAAGGGGGGAGGGAAATACATAGCTAACTGTAAGCAGCGCTCATAATTACAAAAAATGTTTTGGATAAAAGTCATAAAGATTTAACACAATATATTTTATTATTAGTGGTAGTATAAGTACTAGTATATATTATTATTATATTATTATTTTAAAAATTTAGGGGAGAAATATAAGTAACAACAATGTCCAGCTACTACTAATAAACTGTTTAACAAAGAAACAATACAAAAAATTAAGAAAAAACCTATATATAATATATACAGTTACAAACAAAACAATCTCATCCCTTCATGCTCCCACTGACCCTAACATGGATACCGCATTCTCCCTCTGAACAGCCACTGAGAGACACTGTAGGAGATATATATATTCATGGGCCTTCACCTCCCCCTCTTGTTAGCTGTACACTTCATCTCAACTCCTTCAGGAACGCCCAAGACTTCATTCCTTTTCCCCCCAGAGTCTCATTAGCAATATTTGGGAAGAGTAAGCAGGGCCAAAGAATAGTTGATTACCTTCCTCTCCTCAGCCAAAGTCACCACTACTCACGTAATACTAGTGGCAGGACAGCAGAAGACAAAGTGAGAGAGTCGGGACAAATTGCATCCCAGACAAGACACTTGCCTCTTTCCAAGGGATTATTGTTGTTCAGTCTGACAGTTTTTTATCTGACTGGTCCAGGCGCCTCAACAGTTCCAATGTGGAAGGGATATGTGCCAATGCCACAGTACTGTACAAAATATCTTGTTAACTGCATGACGTCCTTCGCTCTTACAGCTGAGTCCATGTATTTTGCAAAATTATCCACCTCAGCTCAACAGTGTTGACATGAGTTAGAAATATCTTGTTAACTGCATGACGATAATAGCATCCTTCGCTCTTACAGCTGAGTCCATGTATTTTGCAAAATTATCCACCTCAGCTCAACAGTGTTGACATGAGTTAGGATGACACAGAGTGGAGCACAAGCAAAGTCTTACAGCCACTCTGATCATTCATCATCCATTTGCAATCCCAGGAAAGGGGAATGGCATAAAGAGATGCACCTGATTCCTTGGCTGAAATATTTATGAGAAGAGCTCAGGTCAAATCATCTAGATTCTAGAGCATTACCCATGAAAGAAGCCACAATGGTGGCTAATATTGAGGCATCCCAGGCCTTATTGGTGCAAGCTGCATTGCTAGAAGGTGTTGGGCTATCGTAGCCAGTCACCCATCACCTCCAAGGTGCTGATCTTGTCCATGGGAGCAGAAGATATGCAATCTGTATTGCTTAGGGGAGAGCCCAGTAGACATGCATTCGATGGTTCATCAACCACCCGAGCTCCAGGTATTCTTGTAATAATGCTCCCTCTGGCAACTGGATCACCAGATATAATTTCAGACTTCTTGTTATTCAAAATTAGACCAATTTCTGCAATAGACACTATGACTTCCAGATCATGCAGAATCTCCTCTGTACAGATTTACCCAGGATGATATCATCCAGATACATCACACAAAACTCAGCTGACAAAAGTGAATAGTCTGTGGATGGTCATACAAAAGAGGAGTGGACCTAGAGGGTTCCATTGATGCAGACTTTCTGACGAGGTGATGATCTTTTCACCCAGAGAAAATATGATGAAAAATACATGGGGGAGGACAAAGTGGTAAATGTTAGAGGACAGACTTTCAACAGCTGCCAACATCTTTTCCCTGTAAACAGAATTCAAGGCATTCCTAAACACTAGTTTGATTACGGCATGGTTAGCCTGTAGCTTCCCAAGATTTTGTCTATATATAGCTTGGACCAGCACTTTGGCACCTCTACTGATTCTCTAGTCCAATTGCCTAGGAGCTAACAGAGTTGCCATATCTTCCATTACTGCGTACATGGCAAACTTGGCTACCAGCTTAAGGGGGGTCGGATGGAACTCCTCTCTTGTTTGGGATTTTTGTTTGAAATTTTGTATGATGTGTACCTATACACTGAACTACCTTCTGGTACTGTGACAGCACCCAGCTCCAACTGATCCAGATTTAAGTGACCTTTTGTGGTTTGGCCAGGATAGCAATATTTGGAGTAGTGTTTACTTTAGGATTTCACAACTTACTACAAGGAAATTAGCAAGTACAAAGAATGCAACTACATGGAGTTTTTGTGAAAAGGTGTGTTTGATGATTTTTAATAATTTTTTTAGTCATGAAAAATATTTTCTGTACTATTCTAAAGCCAATTCAAATATACTTGCTTAAAATGAAAAACTAAGAATGTCATTATGTAGATATCATTGAGAGGAACCAGAATATATATAATATTTCCTCTTTACTCCAAGTATAAAGCAGGGAGATCCGTCCTAAGGCCAAAAAATCCCTTTTCGGGAATAGGCATTATGAGAAAGGCAGTTCAATCATTGAACTAAACGTTTCAAAAGGGAGGAATATACCAACAAAAATCATCCAAAATGACACATACCAACAAACTATGGCACTATATACCAGAACACCACACATACAAGAGTAACTAAACTGTTTTTTTCCTCTTCCAATCCTGGCTTCACGATTCATGGGTCGCTTGCCAGTTCCCCTGCTAGGTCCTGGCTGGTTGCTAGTTCCTGGCTGATTGCTAGGGCATGGGGTAGCAGTGTCAAAGCACCAGCAGCATACATAACACTATCACTCCTCTGCTGCTGATCCTCAAACCCTTTCCTCACCAGCCTGGCCCTTCTCCGCAAAGTTTTAGCTCGCTCCGTTGCCCTGTATCTTGCCTTCTTCATCCTAGCAACATCTCAAGAAGTTCCCTACTTCCCAGGCGGGCATAGATCGGTTTCAAAAGCTTAACAATGGCTTCTGGAATGGGGTGGGGGGTACTTGTGATGATAGTCTTCATGCCGTGCCTGAGCCACTTGGTATTTGCACCAAGAGGCCTCTCCAGTTGAGCAAAGGTGGTGACGGGGTCTCTCGTCAGTGGAATTCAAGTGGAGTAGGGTCGCTTGAACAGACTTGATCATTCTATCCAGATCCCCAACACTCTTCCTGATCACATCTCCATGGTAGTTTTGGAGAGAATTAATCAGGTGTCTGTCAAGCGTACTCCACCAATGGTCTTTTCATCTGAGACTTGCTAGCCTCATTGCACTGACTCAGTAACAGCACTTTATTATTAATTCTGAGGGGAAGGTGGTTAGACCCCCACCCCTTAACTACACCCTTGTAACATGAACACCCTTGTAAAATGCCTTCTCTTTAGGTTTGTAGTGGCCTTACAATTTATATCTGGTAAGAGGTCGACAAAAATAATTTTTCTAATGGCAGGTCATTAGCAGCTGATACATCCTAATGAACCCACTCTAATTGAAGAGTACAGTTTTAACTAACTTCAGTTCATTTTATAGTTCAAGTCTAACCACTCCGGAAATACCCTTACCTAGCCATCTAACCCATAGTTTTTAGGGCCTGATTTTTTTAACTGTAGATAACTTTAGCATACATACACCTATGATAATATGTTTAACATCACATAAGAGCAGACAGAGAGATCTATCTTTTAAGTTATTTATCAAGTTCATACAATAAAGCATATAGAAAATATGGAGCTCCAAAGTTGGAGGTAATCACAACAAATTATGAGGTAAAAATTAAAATAACCCTAATTAAAATCAGGAAGGGATCCCCGATAACTCGCTGTATTGGTGTGTGTGTGTGTGTGCAAAATAGGAGCATTTCAGCACTGGAAAAAGTATTCCAATGCTATGACAATAATATAACTGGGGGGAAAATAATTTTTCATTCAAATACTTTTTTGGTCCATCCGATTCCCTTAAGTAAGCAGCATCTCACTTTGCAATGGGATTTACCCAACCTCCCTTCTTCTCTAGTGCAACAAGTATAGCTCCAAAGAAAAAAGGGCAGATGGTAGGTGGAGCTTTGCACTCTACAATCAGAAGTTAGGGAAGTGAGAAGGTTGGACTCCCCTATATTAGGTGCAAATATCATGTCCTTCAAATGTTGTGGTTGCAACCCATCTTGGCCTCCTACACTGCAGAGTGGATTTGAAATAGAGTTCATACCAATGGGGCATGCCTTGGCACTATTTTGTTGGCATTGATCTTTTAGACAAATGCAGGGTTATAATAAATTATGTTGCTGTTCTTTATGATTTACTTACCACCAGCAACACTATCATTAGAATTAATATTATCATTAATATTTACTATAAATCTGGAATTCTTCATTGTTGATAAAGTTTTGTATTTTATTAACATAAAAAATTAATGGGAATGGGTGAAGTGATAATCATAACAAATGAACTTTTTGTTTCCCTTTTTAATATCTAATTTTATAACTTGCATGTGTTAATTCGATGTTAACGAACTCAGTATTTGTTTTTAAAAAATTGGGGTTTTATCAATTTAAAAAAGTATGTTAGTTATGTAAAAAAATTAAAAAGGACAAAATTGTATTTTTTTAAACATAATTATACTATAATTATTCTTTTCCCCCTCTCTCTATTGGATCTATAAATTTTCGTGGACTTGGTCCTGGATGCAAAAATTGTGCCATCCAATTAATAATAAAGCCCCATAAGGGCTTCCAATAACCTAAAAAATTATTCCGTGAAAAGCCGCAGCCCTGCAACCCATGAAATTATAATGACATGAAATATTTTATACATCATCATTATAATTATCATCATAATTATTATTTACTACAGAATAGATTCAAAAGCACCAAATAAGTGAGGCAGAACTTGTGGCTCATACAAATGCAGTACACATTCTCACAAATAGTGGCAGAGAAATGATTCAATGAACAGAACACTTTCTCCGACAAAATCAGGGTAAGGTAAGAGGGGTGGAAATGAGGGTGGGCATGGTTGTGGCATAGGTACTGTTGGCAGCTGCAGTTGTTGACGCTAATCATTTATATACCCCTTTGCTGAGCATATAGAAATGAAGACAACTGATTATCCACATTATACTAACATTGTTACCTGTATTACCTTTATTGATGGAAACGCCATGGACATGTTTTACTGCTGCCATGATAGCTATGAAATCAATGATAACATGTAATTCTTTTTGTCTACTCCCTTCATAAATTTGGACTTTGTCATTCTCTGTTTCTCACATTAGGGTGTCTCGATGAACTCTCTCAACTCTGGACAACACTTAATGACACATCAACAGAAATACGACAAAAGTTACAAATGCTCAAAAGCGGGATAATTTTGTTTGTGAAGCAGAAGAGTTTGCAGCTTGGATATCTGACAGAAAAACAGTTGCAAGCTCTGGGAAACTAGGAAAAGATCTTGAGCATGTGCAAAAAAGCTTTCCAGATTTCATGAAAGATCTAGAGGCTAATGAATCAAGGATGGCCAACCTTGACAAATTGGCTAACAAATTGTGGAGGGACAGACATCCTGATTCAGACCTAATTGAGTCCAGACAAGAAGGTGTAGGCCATAGCTGGTTAGAACTGAATTCAAAATGAGGGAAGAAAAGTTAGCTGGTACTCATGAAGTACAAAAGTTCAATAGGTTAGACTTGAGTTTGTTCATCTCACATCGGAATCTTCAGCCATATTTACAATTTATTATAATACATTTTGTGGATGCTAATGAAACAAAAAGTTGGATGAAAGAGAAAGACCATGCACTCCTTTCAAATGACTATGGCAGAGATCTGGCAAGTGTACAGGCCATACAGAGGAAGTATGAAGGTTGGAGAGGGAGTTGGCAGCACTGGAAAACAAGGTTGGGAAGCTTGGTGAAGAAGCACAGAGGCTGCAATCTAAATATGCAGAAAGTGCTGACAGGATTGCTGCCAAGCAGGCAGAGATAGTGGGACATTGGGAGGGCATCGAGAGAAAGGTGCGGTTGAAATTTGAAAGTGTTGATTGTTGATAGTTTGACAAATAATGTCAATGTAATTACAATGGATGAAGGCTAGTCCAAATGTCAGGAGAGGAAATTTCAAGTTGAACATTGAGAAGGTTATTATAATTTTCAACTTTGAGTTCGTTGAAAGGAAATGAAATGTCAACGTAGCTAAAATGAATTAAAAAAATAACTAGTACCTCACACTCTGCTCAGCAAGAGGATGTTTCCATCATGATTGGCATGAATTAGGCATCATGAACCATCACTTGTAGATTTCTCCTACCTACCACTGAACCTGCAAAGAATTTTTTTAGAATCTCCAAATTTGTAGATCTCTAAATTCAGTAAACAGATCGTCTAAAATAGAACATAATTCCTTAAACGCGTTTATGTTTGTACCATTTATGTTTGTTTGTTAATTTTTTCATTAGGCATCACAATGAGGTTCTAGACTAGCAGATACTGAACAGTACCAGAAGTTTCTTAGGGATTACCGGCATGAATAACAGTTTTCATATGTACTATTTATGACAATGCAGGGAATTTTATATACAGTGAAGAGGTGTTTTCCTTTGAATTGTTTTGACCAACCATGTGGATATCAGCAGGGTTATTATTATAAATAATCTGTGTATCTTCAAGTGCTTGCTATTCCAAAATTCTTGGACTAGCTACATGACACATATTCACTTGCTAGTAAACTGCATTCTGAAGGAGATGAGGTAAAAAAATCTCACCATATTTACCAGAACAGTGAGGTCAATCTTCCAATTATAATCTCGTTTTGATCATTAAAATTTAATTCCAGGGAACTGTCATCATGGGTGAATAATACAAAGTGTCTGCAGATGAACTAGCCAAAGATGTATCTGGAGCAGAGGCCCTGATACAGAGACACAAGGAAAGGAAAGGAGAGATGGATGCCCAGGAAGACAGCTATAAAACTACCATCCAATTTTGTCAGAGTTTAATTATGTCTAGTCACTATGAGTCAGAAAAAGTCAAAGAGATTGTGAACTATTAATGTATGGTCATATAAGCATGTAGCTACATTGTTGGTTAAAGGAATTATTGTAGTGTGTCAAGTACACTAGGTGAAGTACTTTAATGATATTCATAAAGCATTAATAATCTCACAAAATCTAGACCATCGTAGTATATGCACATAGTTTGTAGTTAGCCTAACGCTTTTGAGATTGACCAGCTGGTCAGGGATTACTCTTTTGTATTGGTGTAGAGATGGCGGATGTTTTGGTGATCGAGTATCAGCAGCACATAAGCAAATCTAGGGAAGAGCAAGTAGGCTAAAATCATCAGCATAGAGTGGTACAAGGGCAAAGGCAGAGATCATTTGACCTTTACCAAATACTCTTCAAAATGGTGTGCAATAGATTTGATAACCCCTTCAAGAACCCTGTTTAGCAGGATATATTTTAGGGGTTTAATATTTCAGGATAAACCCTCAAATCGCTGCAATGGAGTGCAGTAGAGCATGGTGTGGCATCCACTATACACCACACAATCTACAGATATTTCCTACCCCTCCCTTAGTCATAATTTAGACCCTCAAAAATATTTAGCTCTATGTTAGTTTGTTTTGTTGTCGCCCATCAGAGCTAATAAACATCCATTTACATTGCTATGTTTGTATGAAGGTACAATCACTTGTGGAGACGGGCTCACTACTTGAGTTGTGGGAAGAGAGGAAGAGACAGTTGGAGCAATGCATGGAACTTCAGTTGTTCCTCAGAGATGCTAGCCGAGCTGATTTCTAAACAAGAGGTACTGTACACTACATACTACTACTGCTCTGGGAACAGTTACCCATTTGTGAACGGATCTGAGAAAAGGGTCCACTTTATGCAAAATTAGTGCAAGGTTGAAATTCAAGAAAAGCTCTCTGAAATGGTACTTGAGTCATGCTCCATCTAGAACCATTCCAATGTTATGCATGCATCTATTCTTAACAACACACTCAAGTGAGAAAATGGGAAAGAAATGCTCCCAAGTGTTTAAACCGCAGCATTTTATGTGAAACTCCGTGACACATTGATGATGTCACATATTGGCACCATTTATTTTAAGTTACCATGGAAACCAACATTTCCATTCTGCAAATGGCGGTAGCTACGCAGCTTCTCTTTTAGTAATCTTTTTTTTAAACTCTTTGATGTAGCTGTAAACCTAGGTGATTACCAAAGCTATTTCAAGTAAATATCAATAGTAAAATGCTTTTCAATTTTCCTGAAAGTAGCCCATTCTGTATTGATATGCACTAGTTATCAATCCAAAATCTACAAATGAGCCTTTAAAGAAAGTCAGAGAATCTGTCCCAGTAAGTATGTTAGTTATAACTTGCAATATGCTAATTACCAAGCTTATTTAAAGCCACTATGCCTAAAGCCTTATTGAACTAGCATGTCTTTATCTAGTAGACGCTTCAGTGAAATAAAAACTATTAATCTATTCTTGAAGGTTCCCAATAAGATATATCTAGCTCTGTTGCTGAATGCCAATGCTAGAACAAGAGCAAAGCTTATAATAAATACCAGAATTTTGGTTAGCTACACATTTACCAAACATAGTTCGCGTTCCATGTGAAGGCTATAGCTGCCTCAGCTATAGCTAAATACTAGTTCTCTACTCTTGAGAGATCCCTTTGAAATATAAGATAATTATATATAATTATAGCTCTGTTGCTGGATGCCTGTACTCGAACAAGAACAAACGAAGCTTATAACACACCCGAACTAAGGTTAGCCATGGTATTTATAAGTGTCTTTAGTGCTTTTTGGAAATAGCACTCAATTGAGTTAAGTGTGAAGGATACTAAGAGTAGCTCTAGTCTAGCAGCTGCTATTGGTCTATGCATACGCCCATTGAACATGACCCACATGAGAAAACAATTACTGATTAACAACCTGTTTAGTGCAGAGTATTCTCGAATGCGTATGAGATAAATTTAATTAAGCATTCGCATACGACATTGCTTGGATGGAAAGAAGCTCTTGAAATTTTGCAATAAAATAGAGTGAAGATCTAAAATGCATCTGAGGTACGTTTTTGGAAATCTTCATGATTCATAACTCTATATTGTCCAATCAGGTTTTGAGAAAAGTGGGCCCTTTTCTAAGATTCTATCACATATATCACGAATTGTTAATAGAATACATTGTATCATCAACAACTTTCTGGTTCTTTGCACGTATACAAAATTTTGATAAGAAAAGGTAGCCTATTTCAAGACCTTTCCATTAATGTAAACTTTCTTCAAATTTAGAAGTGTATAGTAACTGAGGAGGATGACAGGACACAAATGTGGAGTATTTTTACCTTATCCTGAGCTTTTTCCACACAATTAATGAGTAAATTAATGATCGCTACATAATATTAGTGGATCAGCATGAGTTATCTCATCTTATGGCATGGAACTTTTATTTCAGCATACACAATAATGAAATAATACAAGGCAAACTCCCCTTGGATCAGCCTATTAGTAGTCAATATCGTCGTGACCTTACCTAGGTCACAAAAAAGTCTTGATAAAAAGTGTGTACTTAGAATCACTTCCTATTTATGGATGTGCTAAAGTGACCCCTGAGATATGCAATGTTTACCAAAAATCTACACAGAAACTAAATGGCAAAGCAGCTAATGAGAATGCAACTAGTGCAGAGAAAGAGGTACAAAATATCAAACTTTCACTGAGGTATTGACTTTGTGAGACCCAAGTTGAGCGACTAGGGTAATCACCACTCTTTACACCTTTCAAGTTGGTGGAAGTTTAACGTTGTACCAAAATTTGTTATAGGGGCTAAGGATAACAAAGTAATGGAAATTACAACTGCATAAATAATTCATGATATGGATAACACTCTCATTAAAGAGATTTGAATCACAATTATGTACACATATATATTATAAATATATATTATGAATACTTTATGGAATACCTATCATAAGCACTTGTCATAAGCAACTCTATATTATTAAGAACCTTACTTAACTGTTGCTTCTAGCTTTTCTCCGTTAAACTTCTTAATGCCAAAGTAGTATTCAAAGTAAATCTCCTCTATTCCCAACACTGTTTAAAAAAAACAACTCTATTGATATTTCTAAAAGCCCCAAAATTGAAATGAGGAAGAATGCTTGGAAAGCGCTTCTACTAGTATACTACTAGTCATAGTTTTCAGTAAGACTAGTTGTGAAGCTTATGACTAGCTAGCTTATATATTTAGTGCCACTTATTCAACTATTTATTTGCACATAGTCTTCTAATAGATAATTAAGTTAAATGCCTACGTTTGATAGCCTTTGATATATATAAATGAGGTCTGCTGCTGGATACCATATAGCTATGGCAATAACAAACAAACCTAAAACACAAGAACTTTGTAGTCACCTTATATATAAAATTCTCATTCAAAACACTGGAGTACCTGTGTAAAGGCTATAGCTATAATCCATAGCTGCAACTTTAGCTGCTACAGTGGTCTAGGCTTGGTCTAATGAAGGAAGTCCACAGATAAGAAATTGCCATTTGATTATCTCCTAAGTTTCCTTGCGCCACAACTAGGCTAGAACTCTAGATATAATTATATATACTGTGTTATTTCCATAGATATGCATGATGAGAAAGCTATTGCTACAAACCACAGCTGGAGTTATAGCAGTTGCACTGGGTTTAGCACAAAGAAGGAAGTCCACAGATGAAAAGTTCCACGATAAGCTTGTTTTCTAAGGGGCCTCTAGAGCATATACACATATGCCTGTGGTAGTCCAGGGCATGCTAAATATGAGCACATGCCATTGCATGATTGTTAAGTGCCAGTCAAGATTTATGTCTCCTCCTGCTTGCAGTGTTTTCATTCATTATCACAAACGAGACAAATTTGTAAATATGGATACAACAGTTTAACAATCTGCCATTGCCTCTATATAGCCTGGTACATAGACTCAGTATGGCAATATGAACCTATAATTATATACATTAGGTTTGTGCAATGAACAATGCCTGTTAAGAGGTTATGATGGCCAATGTGATAAGAACCCTGCATAACAAAATTTATGGCATGCCATTTGTGAGGATTACTTGCAGCATAAACCCTTAATTCTATGTAGTTATAATCATTAGTCAGTATGTGCATGTGGGCGATGCTATGAGAGTCTAATAAACATATATTAACTACTCAGGTCTTTACACATTCCAACACTCTTTAGATTTCTAATTAGTGAGAAATATTTATGACATGCTCTTGATTGATTTTAAGTTTCTTGCAGTTGAAGATATCGGAGATTCTTTGGATGCAGTGGAAACACTCATAGCAAAACACAAGAACTTTGAGAAATCACTCATTACACAAGAAAAAAACTCAAGGTAAGGACATAGTTGCATCAAATTATATGACTGACCAACTGACCACTACTTGACACGGCAACTAGCAAGTGAAGTAAGCCCTCACTGGGAAGATAGCCCTCACTAGGAAGATAGACAGTAAAGACATCGCCATCTAAAGCAAACCATGTAGCTAACTATATACCACTTTTGCGAAGCTTGTTTTGAACTGAAGAGTACAGTTATAATATAACATTGATATCTCATAGACTTATGTAGTGTATTATGTAAGATCATGTCAAGATTAAATCAGATCACTCTAATATGTTTGTTTGGGTGCCCTCAACAAACTCTAAGCTGGCAGAGTACAGATGATTTTCTCAATAATCATATTAAATTAACATTTCAACTAGATGCTCTGGTCTACACCAGGAAAGATGAGATGCAAAGATTAAATATAGATATGTAGCAAGCTACGTACCACATGATGTGACCGCATCCTTGCAATGCATGTGACTTGATATGCATCTCACTCATGTGCATCACTTGTGTGACAGGGTGAGGTTTGTATCATGTGGTGGATAGCTAGTTAGTGATATATATCAATCTCACACGAGTATTAACAACGCATTATTTCCAATGAAGGCTAGAGCATCTTGAATGAGTAAATTTGTTTAGTTATTCATATCTTTATTAAAATTAAAACCTTGTCTGATTAAAGCAGAAGTATATTTTGAAACTGCTTTAAGAATTGTTGTCATTAACATTTCATTTATTAACCCTGAGTGAGAATGCAGTTAGGCTTATCAAAAGCTAACACTATGCAGCAGATGAGATTGAAAAAAATGAATCTATCAAATCACATCAAAAGGACCTTCTCTTCATAGCGAAGCAGTGTTACTCTTATCTCGAGGAGTCACTCAGTCTCCAGCAATTTTTGCAAGATGCTGAGGAAGTCCCAAACTGGATCAGTGAAAAGGGAAAAGTGGTAGGCGATGAGGCATAAGGATCCTAGCAATCTTGAGGTCAATCCAACAGCATCAGGACTTTGAGGCAGAATTGTTGGCCAGCAAGGGAAGAATTGATGCTGTGGTGGAGACACGAAACAAGCTAAGGGAAGGAGGGCACTTTGCTTCAAATGAAATCAGGTGAGCAAGTCATACTCTGAAGGTGTGCCACTAAGTTGAAGGATTGAATAGAAACTGCATTATCTTATAATGGGGTGTGGCTCTCGCAGCTCTCATTAGTAATATTTTTTTAGTTAATCCTACTGCTCATGAATATAGTTATATCTGTGTTCTTTCCACATTTAGAATCCGATCAGATGAGATGCTCGTGTTGTGGGAGGAATTGGAGCACTTGTCTGCTGATAAAGGGATCAAATTGCAAGAGGCTAGCGAAGAGGAACTGTTATTGCAACCAGTCAATGACTTTAACCTTTGGATTGATGAAGTTGGAAAAGCCTTAACATCAGAAGACCTTGGAAAAGTAACTTTTCTCCTGCTCTGTGAGTAACACTGTTGTAATATCTATTACAAAACATAATTATAAAACATGGCACATATATTTATGTTTGTTGTATGCAACACTGTGTATAGGACTTATCTGGTGTACAAAAATTGCAAAAGTACTTGAACTTGTTAGAAATAGATATTCTGGTCATTTCAGTCAAATTGAGTCACTAAGTACTCAAGCTGTGATGTTATGTGGAAAGGGTCACTTTAATGCAGCAGCTATCAAAGAGAGATATAAATCTTGAATGAGTAAATTTGTTTAGTTATTCATATCTTTATTAAAATTAAAACCTTGTCTGATTAAAGCAGAAGTATATTTTGAAACTGCTTTAAGAATTGTTGTCATTAACATTTCATTTATTAACCCTGAGTGAGAATGCAGTTAGGCTTATCAAAAGCTAACACTATGCAGCAGATGAGATTGAAAAAAATGAATCTATCAAATCACATCAAAAGGACCTTCTCTTCAGTGTTACTCTTATCTCGAGGAGTCACTCAGTCTCCAGCAATTTTTGCAAGATGCTGAGGAAGTCCCAAACTGGATCAGTGAAAAGGGAAAAGTGGTAGGCGATGAGGCATAAGGATCCTAGCAATCTTGAGGTCAATCCAACATGCTTATTGAGAGATACAAGGGACTTACAGAGCCACTGAAAATGCAGAAGGAGAGCTTAGAAGCTTCATATCAGCTCCAACTATTCTTCAGAGATATGGAGGATAAGTGGGCATTAATCAAGCAGCATGAATCCTTGGCATCGTCTACAAATACAGGTGATGTGATATAATTATATATGTGTAATATGTAATTCATAGATTGAGTGTAAGGCAAATTTGATATTGGTATACAGTGATGCAAGTTGTATGCTTAATATGAAGAAAAAAATGCAATAATTATTGGCAGGTAAATGTATGATATGTTGAAAGCTAATTCCACTGGTCCTATATTATGTATGAAAGACTGGAAATGTATTAGGCTATAGAGAAAGGAGTAATTTTACTCACTCTTGTGCTGTTATAAGTAAAGATCAGTAAGCAATTTTATTTGTAATTTCATAAAAAGAATCTACCACCATCAGATGTTTTGTCTCCATAGGCTGAGATTTCTAGCCATGAAGCTCGCATCATGGCTGCATGCTGAGAGGGAACCTCTACGATCTCCAAGGGGGCTACTGATATTTCTGACAAAATTGCACAAACAAAAGCAGATTGGAAGAGCTTGAGAGAAAAAAATGCAAATCCTTCCATAGTCTCTACTGCTCACTGTGGGTTCTTTCTCTTTGATCCAGGATGTATGCGGTTGAGGTCTTTGTCAATGTCCTCGGTAGTGCCACCAATAGTGATATTATCCAGACTCTGCTTTTTTTGCACTGCTGTAATATTGATGAACTTGCAATGCTTCATCTAGTAATTGCTGTCGAGGATGAAGATAGTGCACAGGTTAGCCCATGCAGAACAGGTGGAACCAAGATGGACAGAAGGACAGGATTAATTTAGCTTGAGTTCTGTATATATGTAGGATCTAATCAAGAAACATGAGCTGGTGATGGCAGATGTGGAAAATTTCAGCTCCGCCATAAATTTAATGGAAGAACAGAGCAAGAGCTGCAAGTGGAATTTACACATATTATAATTTCTTTTCAGTAGTGCAATGTGTAATGTATTTGAATATTTATGGTAGTCAACTCATCTTTGCTATGTTGTGCTTGAAAGGTTACTTTTCGTCACAGTACAATGTATATAAAAGTTGAACTCACCCTGCAATGTGTTTGAATAATCATGACAGTCAAATAATTAAGGAAGTTGCTCAGCTCATGGTCAAAAATAATATATATATTTTAGCTCTGTGACTTCATAATAATTCACGTGCACCTAATTAGAAGACATGTGAAAATTTAAGAGGAATGCTTTTAAATACTTCCTATGTGAAAAGAGGAATTGAGGTTGGCGCTCCAGGAATATATCGTTTTGGCATTCAGCCTGCAACTTCCATATCTACTAGTATTAGGATTTGTCAATAAAGCTATCATGTACAAAATGTTATAGCCTTTCCAATATCTAGCCCAACCTAATCAAAAGAATGAGTTTCAATGCCTAAATTTGTTTGCAGGTAACTTTAGCTAACATAATTATGCAAAAATTAATTAATTTCTCAATGAACTCTCAGTTGACATAATATTATAATCACCTTCTCAATAATCAACTTCAAATTTTATTCACTCGATGTTTCGACTAGTCTTCATCAGGAATAATTCATCATTATTCCTGATGTAGACTAGAGCATCTAGTCGAAACGTCGAGTGAATAAAATTTGAACTTGATTATTGAGAAGGTGATTAATTTTTAATAATTGAAACACAATCACACACGGACACAAGATTTTATTTAAACTACATATACCAAGTGCAGGTGATAAATAAAATTGAGCCCCAAATTCTGAAAGAAGAACATTAAATTTTTAAGAATTATTTACACTTTATCCCTTAGTTAAATTATTTTCTATTTTATGACGACACTGTTGGTATAGAGGTTTTAGCTACTGCAGAAGTGCAGACTCCACACAAAAGAATGGTGAAAGTTCTTTATGTGTATAAGGGCAAGAGTACAAGAGAACTGAGTCTCATGAAGGGAAGCATTCTTCCACTTCTCAACTCTTCGAATAAAGTAATTGCTTCATGAAATTCTAGAAGCAAGTGGAACTATATAACCTAACATGTGTAATAATGATATATATACTCTAAACCCAATAATAAAAATATTAGCTATACCTCTAGCTATGTCTGATAATAGGTAATTAGGAAGCAGCATTTCAACACTTAATGAATTTTTTAATGATAAGACATGCAAAATTTTGTAGTTTAGACTATATACATGCATATAATATAGTGAGTGTTTGCTATAGTACCATCTAGTTTCACCTCAGAATATATCAACAGATTACTTGATGCTACAGACCTTTACTTGCCATTAGAGTGACTACATATCACCACATAACATTACAGGCCATTATTTGGACTATATGCTATTACATTTCTACATGACACTCCTTCACTTTACAGATCATTATTTAAAAGAGCTATCACATGGGGTGTCTAAATGAGATTCAAAAAGTGATATTCCTAGACCTACTACGCAAGGTTTATATTTTTCCCATTGCTAAGGCCAACATGGTGTGTGATGGTGAGAGTGGGGTGCAGATTTTGTTAGTGTATAGATCGAAGCTTATGTTGATCTAGTGGAAGCTTCATGAGACTAATTTTACTGGATGTCAAGGAGGAGCCAAGAAAAATAACTGACATAATAGTATTACAGTTGTCTGGCAAAGTAAAACAGTGGTCACTTAACCACTTATCAAGCTTTAACTAACTGTATGGAGAGATGTGATACTCCTTTAACACTACAATACTTAGTACTACAGAGAGGTACTTGACAGATAACCCATTACTTAACACTGACACTGTATGACACTATAGCCCATTACATGGCACTAAAGACCACTAGTTGACACTGTAGCACATTATTTGACATTACAGACCACTACTTGACACTATAGCCCATCACTAGGTACTGTACTACAGATTAATCTGTTACAACAGACCAATTTGACACCACAGATCCATACTAGTTGGTACTTGACACAGTTCTAGCAGTGCCAGGCTATAAAAAGTCATATGCATTGATTCATGTAAGTGTGAACCAATAGGCTTCTATTATACACTCACTGCCATGTCAGTTACAAAGGCCGCAGAACAGATGGGAGCCCACTTTGCATGTGATTGTGGGACGTGATTAATAAACAAATTGTGTTGGTACAGTGTTGTTGTCTTTGATGATGGTAGAATGAATAATGACTCGAACATAGCAAGAGTCCATTTAAAAATGGTTTATTTTATTCTCTCAATTCTCAATGAACTCTCATAATGAATTAACTACATAACAAACGGTAAAGAACATGTCAAAGACACAAACATTTACCATGAAATAACACACAACTACACACCATCACTAGTAAAATCAATAAACAACTTTGTGGACCAAATGTACTTAATAGACTAAAACACATCTCACCCTAGATGAAAACAAAAGCACATAGAAATTATACTTCCTCAAAAAAATTCATAAAACCCAAATGTCCATTAGGCCAATTGTATCGGGATGCTCAGGTCCCACTGAAAACCTTAGGTCCCACTGAGAAACTTTCATGCATTGTAGACTATGTACCAAAAAAGGCCCTAAGCTTCATACCATAAGACACCAAGGATTTCATAAACATTATAGAACGAACCCAAATCCCACTAGAATCCACACTATTAACAGTAGATGTCTCGGCTCTTTTCCTAAATGTCCAGCAAGAGGAGGGCATCACAAAAACACTAGATTACTTCTACACAGACACACACTTCCCAAATAAACCCACACTTAGGAAAATGCTTAAGACTGCATGAAAAGAATCAAACATAACATATTTACTTTTGCCGGACAAACATGTAAACAAGTTTGCGGAACAGCCATGGGAACACCCACCTTTGCCAACATCTTCATGGCCTCCATAGAGGAGGAGTTCCTAACCTCACAAACTAAACAAACCCTCCTCTGGGAAAGATATCTAGATGATATTTTTTTAATTTGGACAGGTGATGCAACACAACTTGAAGAATTTAAAACCAAACTCAACCCACACCACCACCAACTCAAGTTCACATTCGACCACCAATGTGACTCGGTAAACTTTTTAGATGCAATTGTCTTAGGCAACAGGTTCAGAACAACAGGCACACTACATACTTCAAACCCACCAACCAATTCCAATACACACCCTACCACTCTTGCCACCCCAGACACATGTTTCCATCCCTGCTCAAAGGAGAAGCAATTAGAGTCCTCAGACTATCAACAGAACAACAATGTAGAAAAAAACTAAATTATCTCTCACAAAAATTCAAAATCCAAAAATACCTAATACGCAAAATCTTCAACCAAATACTTTACACACTCAGATCAAAGTATTTACAGGACAATGAAAGAAAGACCACACATCCCAAGCCACAGTAAAAAACTAGCAATAAAAAATGATACTGAGGAGCACATAGAGGAAACACCAATCATGGCTTACACAAAAGGAAGGAACATAGCAAACAAAATAGTATATGCAATGACCAAATCACCTGCAACAACAGCTAAGACAACTGACTCATTACTAGACTTCCCTTAATTGCAGACAATCCTATGCCCCAGTGGAGCCTTGGCCCTAACCCTAGACTTAAAAAGGCCTTAAAAACACCATGGTTGTTGTCTATATATTTTCCCACCTTTTTCCCCTTTTTTTCTTTATTATTTAAACTCCTCCCTCCCCTCTTTTTTTCTTTAGAACAAAATCATTATTATTATTAATATTATTATTATTATTATTATTATTATTATTGTTATTGTTGTATTGTTGTTATTATTATTATTATTATCATTATCATTATCATTATTATAATTATTATCATTATCATTATCATTATCATTATCATTATCATTATCATTATCATTATCATTATCATTATCATTATCATCATCATTATTATTATTATTATTATTATTATTATTATTATTATTATTATTATTATTATTATTATTATTATTATTATTATTATTATTATTATTATTATTATTATTATTATTATTATTATTATTATTATTATTATTATTATTATTATTATTATTATTATTATTATTATTATTATTATTATTATTATTATTATTATTTCTGTTGTTATTATTATTATTGTTATTATTATACTATTGTTGTGGATCCCCCAACTGAAGAAAAAATGCCCATAACAAGGATATAACTCCTACCCGAACAAAACAAGCCAAGCTCGGGGGACACCAACAACCTACAAAGCACCAACAAGCCAATCTCGAGGGACACCAAGAACCTCCACAAGGCACCAACACCACAAAGCACCAACAAGCACAAAACACCAACAACACAAAGTGCCAACAAGCCAAGCTCA
This sequence comes from Cladorhizidae sp. MBARI D1340-BT2, assembly GCA_028752905.1. NCBI lineage: Eukaryota > Metazoa > Porifera > Demospongiae > Poecilosclerida > Cladorhizidae > Cladorhizidae sp. MBARI D1340-BT2. Next base: position 8,834,704 of record JAQNBH010000016.1, on the reverse strand, counting down.
AGGGACACCAAGAACCTCCACAAACCACCACAAAGCACCAACAAGCCAAGTTCGAGGGGCACCAACAACTTCCACAAAGCACAGAACACATGTCATACCACAGACCCACAAAGCACAGAACACTTATCATGACAGATTCACTCCAAAATTAAGAGGGCTAGTTTTCTATTCTTTTTTAGTTTTTCACCCCAAAAAAGGCAGTTTCTCAGTTTTTTTCTTCTCTGCTAGCCCAACCAAAACCTGTACCACCCACTCACTAATCATCACACACCACCCACTCACTATATCATCACTCACACCACCCACTCACTGTATCATCACTCGCACCATCCACCACGAACCAATTACATAAGTGCGAACACATGCTCACCAACCTTTATAAACACTCACATGCACGGAGCCTCTCATTCTTAAGCCCTGAAGAAGATACCCCACAAGTATCGAAAGCTCTGTTTATCTGTCCTATCAAAACTCAACCTGAACTATTTGATGGCAACTACTGATAACTCCTTTATGATGTACAGCTACTACCCAGCACTAAACAGCTTCTCCCATATCTAGAGGATGGGGGGCTCCAAACCAGGACTGGTAATGACCAACTCTCAGCTCGAATCCATACACATTCCAATGCTGAAAATTGGTCCCCAGACCAAACCCAGACCATGGTCCTGCCGAGAGAAATATCCCTCTGGCTACAGACCCAAGCCCCCAATGATCTGGCATCCATTGACCCAAGTCCCCAGCCCAACCCCAATGAGCTGGCATCCATCAACCCCAATGATCCAAATTTTAACCCCAAAGATCCGACTTTGGACCCAAGTGCCCAGCCCAACCTGCTGGCATCCATCAACTGGTCCCCGGACCAAATCTAAGACCATGGTACTGCTGGAAGGAGTGCTACCCCTCTGGCTCCAGGCCCGAGCCCCCAGCCCAACCCTAAACCATGTAGGGATCCTTGATCATTGAACTACAAATATATATTTTTAAAGCAGCATTATAATATAGGTCCTCACTCTACAGGATCCTGACCTGTACATGTTTATCTACATTGGTAAATTCTCGTTTCATTCTCTAATATATACTTAATTTTTGTTTTTACAATTTTTTTGTCTCGTTTCTTTTGTTTTATATAGTCAAGCAGCCACCTATTACTCAGTATAACAACAGAACTTGCCAATCATGTTATTATTTACCATACTCAGTATCCTATAACTATGTATCATATAATACACAAGGACATATGGGTTTGTTGTGATGTTAACTATTGTCACAGGAGTTAACTTCTGAGGCTTCTGATCGCTTCTTGGTACCAAAACATGCAGCTATTTTTTATTCAGCTCAGTTCTGTGCTGTTAAATTTGTTATACTGAATAAGCTTCTGAAGAAACAACCTGTCATGCAATGTAAATACAAGCATGTTTATGGAAGTGAAGATACTTTACACATCTTCGGGGGGTTGGTTGTTGGTCAATTAGTGCTGAATCAAGAAACAATTAATCACTGGAGAGTTTGGAGTCTTCTAATGGACAAATTGACACATTTTACGAAGGTTAGTATGGGGAAAAGCAGACGAATAGATGTTGCTAACTTAAAGAAACGGTTTAGTAATGGTAATGGATGGGATAGTTTGGAGTGTCTTCGAATTATGATGAACGGACATACTGTACACAAGTTATGTGGGAAGAAAAGAAGAGTACATAGATACACAGGATAAAAAATGTTCAACTGAATGAGGGACAAAATTTAAAAAAATCATTGATAGGATGACATCCGTAAGGGGGCACGACATCATATTTTTACAAAAACTGTGGTTATGAATTTGGAGGTCCATAAATTCTGTAGATTTTAATCTAGGAACTTCATATTTAGCTCAAAAGATAGGTCTCTCTGTGTGCTCACACGTTGCATAGATACAAACAACTATATCCAAGGTACTAACAGTCAAATTTGGGGACCTCAAAACCTGCATCCCCAAGTTTTTATCGATTAAGGTCTGTGAATTTTTTTTTGGCATGCAAGGTCGCAGGTTTGATTGCAGGGGGGGCCTTTTCCCTAATTTTTCTCTCCTCCCCATTCCCTTTGTATTTGAGGGTTTAACTCGGGTGGAGTCATTTTCACTTCCCGCCCCCATTTTTTTTTTTCTTCCTTTTTTTCTTCCCCCCCCCTTCCCTTTGTATTCACTAGGAATTAAAATGTGCTTATATGTTAGTCGCTTGCAAGAAGTGTATCTTGAATAAATTACTTTCATGATAACTCTCGACATACTTGTTACTTTGAAACTTTTCTCTCTGTGTTTGTTCTATTGTCAGCTGAGAGGGCATTGAGACCCTTATCAGTTCCAAGTGGTAAATATTAAGACACATTTACAAGCATAATTATAATGTGTTAATGATTCGTCTTGGTTAGTCCCAGGTTGTCTCTAGTTCATGGCAGGTGTGCTGTGCCACTGATATCCAGGGATACTAGCTCCTCCTCCCTCTACTAATTACCTCTAACTAGTGCTTGAGGTGTCTATTGAGGTAAGCCATCCCACCTGGACCGGTGTTGGGGGATATATCACTCACCCTGTACCCACACCCGAGCACCTCTCCATCCCTCTTTAAAATTAGTAGTAATAACATACCCACTTTGCATTTGTTCACACAATAGCCCCCTAGCATCTACTCATCAACACACACACACATCTGCCCACCTTCCTGTGACCCGACCCAGTTACTTCACTTGTGCTAATAACTTGGACATTGAGCAGAGCCTCGATTTTGGGGGTTTAATATAGAGTGTATATGCTGCACTCTCCCTCTAACCCAGCATCTTTATCAAGGAGTCCAGCATGCCACAAACTGCTGCCATCGTAGCTCCTCCTATTCGGAAGCTGTGCCCGGCATAGTCATCAGTTTTCACGCCCACCTTTGCCAATGCTAACTGCAGCTCCTTCGCTAGCCTGTCTCTTGTTAGGGAGTAGCCATTGCTGAATGTGAAGAATGGCCCTGGTTTGCCACCTGACCTGGGTTTGGTTTTTGCCATGTAACTCAGGATTGCTGCTACTGGGAATAGCTCTGTCCCCATGGAGCCCCTAAGCATATTTTCATCTTTTCCGGAAGACATCTATTTTGGAGGCTTTTATGGTGACCTCCAAGTAAGAAGGATCGACTCTTCTATCCACCTTCACATCCCCCTCGCTGAGATAAATTGCTGGGTCATAAGTTTAGCTGCTGGCACCACGTACTTCCACAGACCACAGAAACCAGAAAAAGCACATACGCGAGGCTGCCCAGAGCATGTGCCCACTACAAGCGTCCTCCTGTTTTTCCCACACTGCTCTCAGTTGTCGCAGAATACCAAGCATGATGGGCAGCCGTGACTTCCTCCTGGGGCTGGCTGTTTTCTTCTTGAAGCTTCGTACCACATATCGCAGCTGTGGCCAATCTGCCATGTCGAGGACTCCCATATCAAAGACTATCTGTGTGTAACGGATGGCCACAAAGTACACTTTCACGGATGTCCCTCCCAGCCCCTTCTTAAACAGAGCTGCCACCAAGTAACATACGACCTGCTCAGATGCTGGAAATGCCATCCGCCCTCCTCCGCTCCACAGAATCTTTTGTATGCTTCACATCCTGATTGGTAGGATTTTAATGTGGCTGAAACCAAACTAGCTGAATAAAGCCCCTGAACAGCTGCATCCAGTTCACCGACATCCAGTCTGGCTGCTGCTCCACTACTCTCTCAGTGTCTGAGGAATTGGAATTGCGGTTGCCTCCAGTGGTATTCCCTGTGAAAACAAAACCGACAGGTTTTCTCGTGAAATGCTGTCTGCCACCCCATTATTGACACCCACTCTGTGGACCACTCTTAGATGGATCTGGTATTGGGCTTTGATGAAGAATAGGCACCATAGAAAATGCATTATGTGTGGCTCCCATGAGTACCCCAGTTAAGGACCATTGCAGCGTTATTGTCACAGGACGATCACCCAGGTTTCTCCTCACCGGCTGACCCATGCCCCAAATGCCAGTACCATTGCAAGTATTCCTTCTGGGTGATCGGTATTTCACTAAATGCTAACCCCAGGGCCCATTTCAGCTGAATCCAGTTCGGCTCACCAGGTGTCACAACTGACTCGCCCAGATGCATCTGAGAATAGGTGCATTTCTGGTCCTGTTCCTGGTGGAATCATTGCTACTCCATTCTACTTAGCCAAGAATGTGTGCCACCACATCAAATTGGACCAAATCCACATGTTTAGACGGATGTGGTGTTGATGTCTGGTGGTTCCCTTCATCAGCTCGAAAACTTTGCGTAGGAATGTCCTACCCAGTCTTACCACTTTACATGCATGCTGTAGTTTCCCTGCCAGGGATTGAAGATCCCATGATCTACGATTGATCCAGGATCTCATTAGTCCCTGCAGTTCTGTCAGCTTCTGTGCTAGCAGATGGGTAATCATAGCTGTTGTGTCGACCTCAATGCCTAGGAAGGTGAGTACTGCCACTGGCCATTCTAGCTTCTCATTGGCCACAGGGATGCCAAGAAAGTCAAATATCGAGAGAAGGATGGTGAGATCCTCTGCACATTCCGTTGATTTTGGAGGTGCTACTATTAAAAAGTCATCCAGGTAGTGAAAGATGGTGGGTACACCTTGTGCCTTCACTATCCACTCTGTTGCATCTGCCGCTGCATTAAAAATCTTGGGGGCCGACAGGGGCGGATCTAGACATTTTGACTAGGGGGGGTTGCCTTGTTGACAGCGATTTTTTGGTATTGTCACCTTTAGTTCTTTTGAGTGTTTTTTTCAAATTTATTATGGTTAAAGAAAGTTTTAGTATGTCATACATACATAATGATATACAATAAGTACAGCATCAATAATATTGTCAGTGGAAGTTATTACGCACACAAAATAGGCGAGCTAACATTCTACGGGCATGTTTGTTCACAAATATTTCAATTATTTTATCTCTGTTGAAGTTGGTACTATGCTGAGCCATAAGTATGAGAGATGACAGTCTGGACGTAAGCATAGTGTTTCGAAGGTAATTTTTGGTCCGCCGAAGAGTAGAGAAACTATGCTCTGCTTCACAACTGGTAATAGGTAGGACGCAAGCAATACACAAAAGGGTATAATATGTTGGGGAAATCTTCTCTGCGAATAGCACTAATTGCATTTAGCAAGCTGTTAGGAACTTCATCACCTGCATCCAATCTTCTTTGCCAGAATATTTTCCATTTGACATCTCATTTTGAGCTGTACTGGAGAAGGAAGATGGTACTCCCATGTAAGCATGTGAGCGACTTCGGACACTGGGTCAAATTTATCAGTGACAGAAATTGCTGGAGTGAGAAGCAAAAGCTCAGCACAAATTCTGCTTTCCTTGTTGAACCGTGACTCCAGTTGACAGATGATGGTGTCAAGGAAAGGAATAGCTATAATCCTTTTATAATATTCTTGAGCAGAATCACCAGGATGGTTATTTCTATGGGCTTGCCTCTCCACTCTCCTTGGAAGAATTACTTCTTCAACTCCAACAAATGTTAGTAAAGCACTTGCTTCTTTATACCACTGATCAAATACATTGTCAATATCAGCACGTCTAGACTTGATGACGTCAATAGTTTCATCCACTTGCATATAGTCTTGATAGATATCTTGATTTCTCTTCTGAAGCTTGACTGTTAGTGGCTTTATTGATTCAAGAGCAAACATCACAGTTGTTAAACAAATAGCATGGCATGGAGTTTGCATAGTTCTCAATAGTCCTTGAGCTTTAATACGTGTTTCCCTGTCCCAACTCCAGTCGTTGAAGGTAGATTCATCACCCTCAAGTTCAGTAACACATAAGCAGCTGGGTTTAAGATGGCTTCTTTCACACCTTATCAATCACTCAATACTTCACCAACACCTCTTTCAACAAACATGCCACATTCTCATGTCCTATGCATGTGTTGTCACAGAGTTTGAGTATAACTTAGTGGGTGTGGTTATATTCTTGAGGGGGGGTTCTGACCCCCCAAACCCCCCCCCTAGATCCGCCACTGGCCGATCTTAAGCCAGAAGGTATGGCTGTGTTGATGATAGAGTGCACCTTCCCAGAGCATCCCAAGCAACCATCGATCCTCCGGGCAAACCTGCACTATTCGGCACTTCCAATGTCGACCTTTGCTAGCAAAGCTCCCACATCCCATCCGAGGATGGCTTCCACTGCATCATCCACTGACACGTACGATAGTGTACTAAACTCCTCCTTTATTCCGTCATTGATGCTCGCTCCCTCTGGAGATGAGAGATCCACTATGAGCCTCCAGCTACAGGAGAAGCCCTTTGGGATCACCCCAAAGCCACTCACCTGCAATGCAGGGAAGTGGGTAAGGTCGAGGAGGCCTACCACCGTTCCCTCTGCCACTTCCTTTGCCATGTCATCGCTTACCACTTCCAGTCTCTCTAGTGCTGACGCCATGTTGCATCTTGATCTCTTACAGGTATGTGACATGCGATCAAAGCCAATGATGTGGACACCCTCTTTTAGATCCAGCACAATGTGGATCTGGGTGGAGTCACAATGAACCAGCCAATATTGTGTAGTTCAGTGACGAGCTGGCCACATTGCACACAAGGTCTGGCATGGGTGGAGTATGGCCCCATGGGGGTTTGATATGGGCCTTGCCGGTTCTTGCCTTGTTGCAGTGTTGTCTGCCTTACTGGACCTAGCTTTGCACTGTAAGGACAGTCCAGCACTTGGTGTGGGCCAGCATTTCCTGAGCACATATGGTGGAACTGGCATCTCTGTAAGCAAAACAGTGTCAACTTTGCCTGGCAATCTCACATGCAATCAGCGAGTACTCCTTGGCAGCTCCTGCGCCTTCCCTGTGAAGCAGAGGGAGAATAGTGATGGATTAATCCTATACTTTCTATTGTCATTTCCCGCCACTTGCCTCCGATATGTTCCCAGAACTGGGTTGCCTCTGTGCTTCCGGTACTCTCCTTCTCCATGACTGGCACAGCCCCCAACTGGTCAACTGGTCGCCTGAGACCTCTCCTTAAGGAGAGGTCTCAGGTGGAGCAACCAGTCCTCGGCCCGGATGTCAAAGGTGGCCATGTGGCTCTCAAATCGGGCGAACTCATCATCCTTGCATCTCCATTGCTCATGGGTTGTAGCTTGGGTGGTTGTAGTTGAGGTCTTGCCTGGGCGACGGTCAGTGCCACTACCGTGTCTGTCAACTGTTGAAATTCTCTCAGTCGCTGTAGCTCTTGACGGGCCTTCTCTTCATTCTCCAGTTCACACTTCTTGAGGTCCGCTGCCCTCTGCACCTCTCTCTGATGGTCTTCCCTTTCTTCTTTCCGCTGCTGTTGCTGTCGTGCTGCCTCTGCATCTCGTTGATGTTGTAGTTCTTTCTCCTCTCTACGTTGGTGATCCAGCTCAGCCTGAGCTAACCTAACCTGTCTGTCTTCCTCCCTCCTGGCCGATTCGATCTGTTGTTGCTGCACCAATATGCGCAGCAGCTCGGCAGTTGGGTTCAGCTCTGCTGTTGCAGTTTGCTTAGTTTCACTCTCCCTCTGGGGATTGTAGTCCGCAGTCCCACTGTTGGCAGAGGTGATTTCTACTTCATTTTCCTGCCCACTTCTGCTTCGTGTCGACATAGACATCTCAATCATCAGGTAGTGTGTCGAGTCACTTTATCACAAGTTCACTGGTCACAATCAACAATAAGAATCCAATTTGCCACACTTTTGCACCACACTTTACACTTTTACACGTCTGCACTAATATTGAGAAGGCCGTCTCTCTTCAATGTCTCCAAACAGTCGAATACAACGAAATCAATCACCCCAACACTCACTATAGCAAGCACTCTGCCACTACTCAAACTGGGTTCGAACCTATTATGCTGCCACGAAATGTTAGGGTATTCACCAACCATACAGTTTAGCTAAGGCTTTACACATTTAGCAACTAGTTATAATAACTTTATTCACTTCGACAAGATACAACTTAAGACCGAATAATCTGTCCAGAGGGAGGCTGCCCTTAACTAGGCTGGCCTCCCCCCCAGGGACATGACCATATAAGGTAAAATACGTGCATGTGGTTGATTAAGACTATCCAATGGAATACAAGTAGCAGCTGTGTGTTTGTTTAGGCATGCGGCTATTAACATAAGTGTGGTCAACTTTGAGGTCAACAGTTTGTTCGTGAGCAACCTGCAGGTTAACACCTGCAGGTTGCTCCTGTGTTGTTAGGGCTGTTAGGGTGGTCCCTAACAAGGTCCCTAACAGTCATAAGCGCATAGAAGTGCGAGATTGAGTGACAGTCGCGTAAATAATAATCAACCCATAACCTACATATTCAAAACTTACCGTAAGCGTGTGTGAACTGTTCTATTTCAGCAAAAAATATAAGATCCGTACATAGCACGAAGGTAACTATGATGTCTAACAATTTTGAATTCAAGCAAAATATGGCTGAAAGATTTGATCGCTCACGTATTAGAGCTCTTGTTTGATGATGATTTCGACCTGTATGACTGTGATAGCAGAGAAGATGATGAAGATCAAGTGTCTTCCTTCATTGGTGATGAGGCATTAGACCCTGAAGAGTTGGCAGCTTTGTCCAGAGCTTTAACTTCAACTCCTCAGGATGTTGGACCAAACACTTCAAGTGCTAGTGCTTCTGATGGAGCTTTTGTGACTCCTGATGAAGAGTATGAGTGACTTGGTAAGTATGAGTAGATATCTATAGAATGGAATATAAAATTTTAGCTAGCAAACAGTGAGACATAATAAGCCAGAATGTATATTATATATCACTAGGTTATAAAGTTCATAATAATAATCTTTATATAGGTTTAGCCACTGATCTTGAATCTGCTGAACCTCTGAGTGATCCTGCAAACTCTCCTCCGAGTGGTCCTGCAAACTCGCCCCCAAGTGCTCCTACAATCTCTCCTTCACCATCTTCTCCTTCATTTGATGTAGTTCCATCTTCTGACTCAGAAGTATCACTGTTACCATCTGATCGCCGAGACAGGGGGGGTATTGGATGCCAAGGCTGAGGAAAAGGCCAAGGAAGAGGAAAAAGACAAGGAAGAGGAAAAGGCCAAGGAAGAGGAAAAGGCCAAGGAAGATGAAAAGGCCAAGGAAGAAGTCGAGGCCAAGGAAGAAGTCGAGGCCAAGGCAGATCTCGTGGCCAAGGCAGTCTGCCAACCAGTGTTCCTGGTCCATCCCTGGTCCATTCACTACTGGAGGTTCTTCAGGTCTTGATCCTCTATGTGGTTCTTGGAGTAGAGTAGGCCAGTCCACATTGTCTATGACTATAGGTTCATCACTCCTGGACCTACTTCACCTGATGTTTGTTCAGGTGCTACTCTCTCTTGTGCTGACCTGTTCAACAGATTCTTTAGTAATAATGTTTGGGACTTACTCGTGGTGGAGACGAATCGATTTGCAGCACAATCTGTTATTAGTTCACCCCAACCTCGTCCATGTCATGATGTCACTATTCCCGAGATGAAGGCTTTGATCGGTGTCCTAATTAACATGGGAATTTATAAACTTCCGCGTCTTGAAATGTATTGGACGACAAAGCACCCACGCATCCGGACCCAGGCATTTCTGAAATCATCCCAAAGACCAGGTTTGAGCAGCTCTTCAGGTCTCTTCACCTCAATGACAGTTCTCTGCAAAAGCCTGTTGGGCATCCTCAGTATTGCCGCCTTTTCAAGGTTAGGAAACTTTTAGATTTCGTTGAAGCTAATTTTGAAAAAGAGTACAATATGCACCAACAGTGTACTATTGATGAGGCCATGATTCCCTTCAAAGGTCGGCTTGGCTTCAAGCAGTACTTGAAGGATAAGCCAACTAAGTGGGGGATCAAGGTCTGGGTACCAGCAGATTCCATTAATGGATACGTGAAGAAGTTGCAAGTATATACTGGCAAGAGTGATAGAGTGGAGGGGTAGGTAGTTTTGCACCTGATGAAAGGATTGGAGGATAGTGGTTTGCATTTGTATACTGATAATTATTATACAAGTCCGAAGCTATTCAATCACCTATACACTCGTGGCATCAATGCCTGTGGAACAGCACGTTACAATCGCTGGCACTTCCCCCAAGACCTGGTCACCAAGGTTACCTCAAGTAATCGAGGTTTTTCTGACTACCGTGCAAATGGTCCTTTACTTTCTGCTGTCTGGGTGGACAAACGACCAATCTATTTGGTTTCTACCCTGCACCCTTCCAAATGTCCAGTTGGAATGGAACCTTCAACTGTAAAGTGGCACAAGCTGGATGGAACACAAGAGGATGTTTCTTGTCCACCTGTCCTGCCTGATTATCAAAAATATATGAGAGGAGTAGACCGAGAAGATCAGTTGCAATCATACTACAACATAGGTCGGAGGTCACGCAAATGGTGGAAAAGAATATTCTTTTACATCACTGAGGTTTGTATTTTGAATGCTTATGTCCTGAACAGTTATGTTCGGCCATCCCAGCATGCTGTCTCAGGAAGAGGGAAGAGAGATTTTCGCTTGATCTAATTGTTGATCTGATTGATGGCTTTTGTTCTTGGCAAAGAATTGGACGGCCTTGTAGTTTGGCCCTCGCTCAGTTGGACCGCTTGAACTCCTCCTTTGACCATTGGCCAGACTTTATGGACTTCAGGGCGAGGTGTGTAGTGTATGCCGCCAGAGGTAAGAGACATGAGACCTTTTGTCACTGCTCTCACTGTGGTGTTAGCTTTTTTGCTGTGCATGGGAGGACATGCTTCAGGGAATTACACACACTCTCTGACTACTCACAATAGCTTCCTTTTCTCTTCGTTGTATTGCTTTTGAGTATGTACATGTGTTAGGCATGTACATGTATAGTATCATTTCTGCATGCAGACATGTGCACGTATGTTTTCTTGATGAGTCTTTGCTTTATTGTGCCTTTCTGAACTTTTCAACTTTCTATATAAAGCAATACAGCCAGACCCCCTCATGGTGCTTGATGGGCAACAGTCAATGTTATAGACTGGCAAAATAGAAAAATTAGGGCATTCAATATTCATAAATTATGCCATAAAATGTACATTTTTCCTGTTTGCAGTTCGATAAGCAACCATATTTTAGTATTTGATTTGAACAACCATAAAATATACTTGTAATAGTCGATAAACGCAGAGATAAAAAAGTATTCAAAAAAAAATGGTTTGTGGTTTGGTTGCTAGGCAACATATTTATCACCAAGTTGACCAGTAACTCTTTGGCAATCATGTGATATGGGGTTGCTGGGGACTTTTCTGAACCAATGATCAGATACAAAAATTTAAGTAAAAATAGGTCAAAATATCAAAATTAAGTCGGCGGTGAAAGGGTTTGCAGATCACAATCTATATACCAGCATACATATTGGTCAATAACAACGGTACACACAAATGCATGAATAATGCACATAAGTTTGAATGCCTACCCTAGATGCCTACCCTAGATCACTCACGTTCTGTTTCTTTGCCCGTGCTTCAGCTGCTGGGGTCTTCCGGAGAAGTAGGCTTGTGGAACAAGGTTGGAACGGCATCAGCCTTGAACCGACTCTGTATTTTCTCCAAGCATATAGCTTGGGACAGTTTTTTTGGCAGGCTTAATACACCCGTCTTCAAATTGTTTGCTGCAGAGTGTGGAGTACTTTTGTGGCTTCCATTCCGTCCTGCTCCTATTCACTTGTTCAGCCCATTTTTTCCTCAAAACAACATATTTTGGGAAGCATGAGCCATCCTTTAAGTACTGCTACAGCCAGTTGCCACACACCTACCAACCATCCTAGCATTAATATGTAGTAGATGACTTGTTATAAGAGAGCCAGCAAGCTATATACAGACCACAGCTAGCTTATCAAGCATGTAGGGTTCCTTAAGTAAATCATTAGCTTGCAATTCTAGCTACCAATTACTCCAAAAATACTTGGCTTCAAAGAGAAATATTTTATTCTCCAGCTTTTGTGTACCTAAACCCCTTAAAATGTAAAAAAAAATTTTTTTAATAGCAATTCAGTTACCCATTTGTTGTTTTATCGACTTGGTACAGAATAATCTTAATGGGCTAACAATAGTACCATTAAACGTGACAGGAAAATTAGAGTTCAGGTTCTCTGAAAACTTGAAAATCATCCTCTGTCTCCAACTAAATGGGCGCGCAGAAATATATATATATATACTGTACGCGTGCAAAACATTCAATAGTATAAGCATGTGAAAGTGTAACAGTCAGCATTTACAGGGTAATAAGGGGTGACAATTGTTGTTAACTCCAGTACTGGAAGTTTAGACGACCAATTCATAAAGTGCATCTGCTTCAAGACTAACCATCGATTGATTTGCATCAACCCTAACAACTTCATAAGACGGATTTGGATCAACCCTAGCAACTTCGTAAGATGGATTTCGTTCAATCCTGGAAACTTCATATGATGGATTTGGATCAACCCTGGCAACTTCATATGATGGATTTGGATCAATCCTGGCAACTTCATATGATGGATTTGGATCAACCCTGACAACTTCATATGATGGATTTGGATCAACCCTGGCAACTTCATATGATGGATTTGGATCAACCCTGACAACTTCATATGATGGATTTGGATCAACCCTGGCAACTTCATATGATGGATTTGGATCAATCCTGGCAACTTCATATGATGGATTTGGATCAATCTTGGCAAATTCATATGATGGATTTGGATCAATCCTGGCAACTTCATATGATGGATTTGGATCAATCCTGGCAAATTCATATAATGGATCTGGATCAACCCTGGCAACTTCATAAGATGAATTTTCAACTACCTCCTGGGTAATATAAATTTGAATCACCCAAAAGTATACAGCAATTAATCAGTGCATGCATTCAATAAATTACCAACTCTTCCACAATGACGATAACCAACTCACTTGCTGTTGTTCCTTCAGATTCCCACAGTCATTCACACCAAGTAACTCTTTGCTATAAATATGAAATGACATTTTGTTGAGAAGATAAATTACAGCACTCTACAAAACTCACTTGAATGCACCTATTTGCAACTTTTCCTTTGTAGGCGAGCAACCTGTATAGTGTGTTTGCCACATGTATGATTATACACAATGATGAATGATCACAGCAGAATCACTTACCAAACACAGTTGCACACACAATGATCACAATTAATGCTACCAAAGCCACACCCAGAACAAAGACAATAACATATTTGAGGTATGTCCACGACATCTTGGGAGGAGGTGTGGTAGCAGTATTGGTATCTAGGAGGAAATGATAAATGCAGTCTTCAAAACACCTTTGCTAAAGCTAGTTATAATACCAGTTACTGTTGTTGAACAAGATGTAATGTTTTCTTTGTCCAGAGTTTTGTTTATGGCAAGTACATTGTCCTCATCATAGACTAGAATCCTTCCGTAATCTTGAATATTAGGAATTTCTTCATCCACAAAGCTGTTCTCATCAATAGTGCCACTGACATTTCCTACACCTTCCACCACACCCACCAAGACATAGCTACACATACTGGCGTTATTATCTCGAGCTATGAAGATGCAGTGGATGGAGTATGTGCTTCCCTCCACCAGACACACACTCACTCCCTGCACATCAGTAGTCTCTGCAGAATTTAGAACAGTAAATATTAAACTTCTTGAGGAGGTATACTCATATGTGCTTCTTCTCTCCCTAACACTTACTGAAGCTAGCAGAAGGTGCTGTAGCTCTACCTATTGAATTAATGGCTGTAATACTATAACTGTATGTTGCTTTTTCCATCAAGTCTTCCACTTCAAGACTAACAGCAGGACCAAAGGGTGATCTTGTTTTCTGCTCTGTCACGCTCTGTTCTGAACTCTCCAAAATGACCGCTAAAGTGTAACTTGTCACTGGGTTTACTAGACATGGTGTAGGCATCTGGAAATGTTACAAATACCATCAGTTATAGTAGTCATTAAAAATCCATTTTTATGTTGGCCTTAAGATATAAACACAATGTTAGAAACCAACCATGATGTATTTCTAGTTAGTGTAACAAACCATGAAGGTGACTGTTAATGAGACTCCATTGTTGTCCTTGGACAGTACAAGTTTCAACGTGTTTACATCAGGAAGTACTGGCAAGATACAATTGATAGTTGCCTGGCTACTAACTCCAGCATTATTCCTGGCTGCCACTAGTACTTCCAACACATCACAGTCTTGCACATCTTCCACAGTAAATTGATGTTGATGAGTGTCATAAATTGTCACTTCTATTCTACTGAAAGTTCTAAGGTTGGTTAGGGCCAAGTCAAAGGTCAGAGACACATTTGGAATAGTATAGGAGAACCAGCTTACTGCGAGAAAACCATCCTTAACACTGAGGTAGAGATCAGTGGGAATGTCAGGAGGACCTATTGGAATTCAGAGTTAATCAATCAAACATGATCATGTGGTAAAGTAGATAATGAGGGAAGACATTTAAGCATTTAAGTTTAACTAGTCTTATATTACTGTGCAGCAGAGAGTGCAGGAAATGAGATAGAGTAGCTTAGTCTCATGGTAGCAGGATAAGCAACTAACTCATAACTTGTTATTGATATTACCATAAATAACCAATATTCAAAAATGATGGAGCATATTCCAGAGGGATGTGAAAGGAACTGGTGATTATCCACTCACAGATGAGCAGACATTACTTGGTGTTTAGTCCTTCTAACGATGCACTTGTTCACACACCAAAAGCTTTCTGTGTATAATAGTACTCAATTTATGACATCTTATGGCTGTATGAGTTATGAAGGACTAGATAATACCACGAAATTTAATATATAAATAGGACTTGCTAATTACACAATCAACTGACACGGCCATAATTATGTTTAGTCAAATCTATGTAACGACATCCATGCATCTTCCTATTCATACAATGGTCTCTACAGTACACATGCACTGGCTAAAATAGTATGTTGTTGTCCATAAATCACCTTCACATGCACAAACTTGTGTGACATACACAAGGAAAAGGCATTTATAAAATACAAGCAACCTGCACTGTCTGAGATTACCATCTGAGGACCTTGTGGGCTTGACAGAGATGTACATGACATTGACTACAGTTTTTTGGTTTGTGCATGATCAGTATGAACATAGAGCACAGTAGTTTGCAGCTGTATTGAGAGTGCCAAAGGGGCAGTGGAGGGTCATGAAGACTCATTTATCGCTTGTCTTTGAGAAGTTAGCCTAATAGGGATGAAGTTGAGCTAATTGAAGAATGAAACCTTTGCAAGAATTATTCATATGAAAAGTGAACATTAGGCCAATTACAATGACATGTTGGAATATAAGTTGAGGATATCCTGTAAGCTGATTAGTCCTACAGACATAGCTTGAAGTTATAATGCTATAAAAACTAGGCATGGGGTAAACTATGACTGTCACAATAATTATTGTTTCCTTAATACACAAGCTGCAAGAATTTTGTCAAACACATAAACATTGCAGATACAGACATGTCCTATGATCATTCTATGCTTCCATTATTCTAAGAAGTACAACACAGACCATTTGTGTTGCAGTGATGGTTTAAAATTCACTGCTATAAATTGCATTGCTTCAGAACCAAAAATATCTAAATGACTAAATGGAGGAGGATAACATTATACTATATTAATCAGACAAACCATAAACTGTCACGTTCACTCCACTTTGAGTTAGTGTAGAATCATTCATTCCTATCCTAGCCACACACAGTGCATAGGTCAGGAGGTTCTCATGTGTAGCATTGATGATAAGTTGGGATGAATATGGACCACTCATTCTAGCTGTGATGCCAAGTGAAGCAAGTTTTTCTGCATTTTTTGGACTGTCAGTAAAATACTCTCTGAGAACACCTGGTACAGATATAAACCATCCAACTATCATCTGTCCAGAACTGACAGAGCAGTTTAAGGTGATGTGTCTCCCTACAGGAAGAAGCACAGGGCCAGGACCAGGTTCTTCAGTGAAAACAACTGCAGTGAGGGATGGGAGGAAGGGGAAGGGAAAAGTTAAGTCAGGAAAGTGTTTCCTTCAATTATGATCAAGTGCTTTTTTGTTTGCTATTATACTAGAGAAACTGTGGTTCACTTCCAGTTATGAACTGTTTCTCTATTTAACACATGTAGCTGAATTGTTAGCTTGCTAACAAGTCTAAATATTGAGTACACATGCATGATTTTAATTCCTTTTAGTCATAAAAAAATATTCAGTGCCTCATTGCCATTTACTAAACTAAGAATATTTTTATTCCAATGAGAGTTGGGTCCAACTTTAGCTCTCCGACTAGTGAGCCATGTTATCATAAGTATTAGTTAGCAGTATGAATCATATAGGTAGCTATGCATGATTAAGGCTCAGATAATTCAGCATTATAAATACTATTTTCACGTTTCCCCACAAATTTTGGTCAAACTGGCAGAAAAAGCAGAACTCATGCTGGCTTACAATTTTCCCAGGGACTGCAGGGCTACTATATAGTTACTATGTGAGAGTGTGACTACAGTTGTGGGTGACTATAATTTCTGCTTGAGATGGATTGAGCTAACATCTATAGTGCATCTCTACTGAACGGCTCATATTGTAATTTTTTTAGTGAAGCTTTTCGCTATTATTATATCATATACACACATCCTAACTAGCAGTAGTAGCTAGTACTTGGCTATAATCCATACCTTCAGCTGTTACAACAAATGAAGACAAGGTTACTATCCATATAAGCAGCGTAAAAGCATCTTCTCTTCCCTTCATTTTTACCTGAACTGAAAACTAGCTGGCCGCAAGCGGGGTTTTTCATGACATCTCAAACTTGCTCAACAACGAAAGTGAATGAAGTTGAAAATTTTATCACACTTTCAAGATGACAGGATGGCTGATGGACAATATTTCGAGTACTACAAAAGAGACTGGAAGTCATTTGGAAAGATATCTAGCGTCTAATTAGTGCTGGAGGATAATCTGTTCCCTCCCACAGAGTGGGTAAGGATGGAAAAGTGGCATTGCTTTTGGGGGAAAGTATGGAGGGTGTATGTGATGCAGTGATGGAGGAGGTGGGCAAGGTGTTACGTATTGGGTAGGGAAGTGGCGGCAGAGGAGAAAGGAACTGTTGTATGGTGAGCTGAGGAATGTTCTTTGGTCCCCCCACCTTGAGCAGCGGGACCCTTATAACTTGGTATAGTGGATATTATTATTAATTAAGTACAGTTGATTTTTTAAAATATAGTAGTGTTACATAGTGTCACACTGTGCTGTAATATATGTGGTGGCCTTAACAGGCTCAGCAATCTGAAGATTAAATCATAGACGCTGGGTGCGACAGAGTCTGTGGAAGTGTCCTCATGCTGAAAGTCTTGCAGTGTATGGCTGAAACTGGTTCTTCAGTGTATTGTAGCGAAATGATGGACTACCTGTTATTTCAAAGATACCTTACAGAATTATTGAGAAGAAAGGCGAATGATTTTGAAGTGAAGAAGGTTCCCTCCTCAATCGGGAAGACCGAGTAGAAGAAGGTAGTTAGGACAGCTAAGAAAGCAAAAGGGTGATGGAGAGTTGCCACACCAGTACTGAAAGTAGGCATACATAATGTGCATTTGGTGCATTTAGTGGGAGAAGTTAATATGCAGACGTGGAATTAGTCTGGTCTAGGGGACTATTTTGTGGTAAATAAGCATTTTAATACCTCGAACTAATTCATCCATAACCTTTTGGTACATCTACCTATGTAACTAATTTTGGCACCAAATTGTAGCTCTCAAATTTATCTGTTTAATGGTATCAATTATAAATGATTTTGTAGATACTATAGGCTGAAGTTTTAAGGTCACCTGATATACTATCTTTAAAATATTTCTAGTAGTTTGGCTGGTCTACACTGGCCATAATTCATGCTATGGACTGATGAATATCACAAGATAAGCCCACTAAAGAGTTTTTGTAATAACACTGCATTTAATTCACAATATAACATTCTTAATTCATGTCACATAACATTCCAACACATGTTCACAAATTTACACAAATTTCAATAATACTTCCAAAAATGAGCAAAAGGAGCTTAGTACAATATTCTATATAAAATAATCTTTCAAATGGTACAAAAATTATAGGGAAACAAGCTTCTTTTATTTATTTAATACGAAAAAATAGCATCTATTGAGCTGTTAAAGTAATGGTCACCACAACACCACATTCAAAGTCAACTCTGTTCATAGTTCTTCAAAACTGACCAGAGCCATAGGTAGGCCCTTCACTTATTATTTGCCACTCTTGTAGCTGCCTTCCTCTTTCTCCTACTTTTAGCCACCTCCTCTGCCTTATTCTGACTTCTAGTGAGCCTCCTTGCATCAGCTGCCTTAAAAAACATTCTGATCCGAGAGTCAGGTTCTATACCAATTATTGGCCACATCAGATATCCCATTCCCACTTCCATGCCCTCATTAAAAATCATGACAGCTAAATTTACAGCTAAGGTAACTGTAGGCATTGACAAAAATTCTGTTTTACTTGCTTTGGACCAGACAACTGAATTAAATGATTTGTTTTGATTCTGAGTTGCCCCTAAGGAACATCTACTTAGAAGATCCTTATTAGCCAATTTCACAAAAACAGGCCTAATGTATTTTGCCAAATCTTTAGGGATCTTGGGTGAATGAGGAGGAGTAATGCAATTAGCCAAGGCTCTATTATACTTGCACCAACTGTCTATACCCTCAGGGAAAAATCTATGCTCTGGATGGGTGGACATACAGTGAAAGGAAATGGCATCAATCGCACGTGTCATAGCCTCTATATCTCCTGTGTTGTTACGAATAGCCCCTCCATAATAAACATTCATTTCCTTTATTGATTCATCTGTAAACTGGCCAATAAATTTAACTTTATTACCATGCTCATCTCGAAGCCCTGACTTTTTAAACTTTGTAAGAGCAGCCCACATTCTCTTATGTACATGACCAATACACTCATGTTTTACTAGCTTCACATCTGGGCCATAAGGTTCAATTTCCAATAACCGATTAAAAGCTTTAGAATCTCCATCACTTATAATGGTGGTATACCGAAGCTTATTTTTAGCAACAGAGCGCCTCCACATTCGCACAACACCTTCGACTTCCATGCTATTTGAGGATCCCTCATAATTAACTTCACAAGCGGATTTATGCTCATCAAATCATCCAACCATTCACTGAACTCCCGTAACTTCATGCCCATAGATTACCTCACTGAACAAGCTGAACAGTGCTTGCAAAGGACTTCACAGTCAAGGATTTGGCCCATTTTCCATGACGCTACTAAATTAAAGAGGAATGTCCATGTTTCTGCCATGTACCATCAACAGTCACAATAGTATCCACTACTTCAAGTAATGGCTTGCCTACAATATGATCGATGTTGACAGCTGCCCACTGAAAGCTACTTTCAGCAATTTCCTTACTAGCTTCACAAATATCCTTATTATATGATGAAAAGGAAGCTGGAGTGAGGGGTGGGGGGATACCTAAACAAGTTGTTATAGAATCTAGTGTAGTCCTTCCAGAACCAGTCATCCTTGCACCTAGAATAGCAGCCTTGTTGAAAGATGTGGCTTCAGCCGTCAATGGATTGGACACTAATGCCAGTTTCAACTATGGTTAGAACATATAAAACCAATCCTTGTAACTAACCCTTTCCTATCACCGAATGTCGGTAAGCATCCTGACAAAACTGCCTCTGACACCTCTAGGAAAGGAGGAACAACCTGTGGGAATCACTCACCTGATTACTCACCTACATCTGAATATGTAAAACCACAGAGATCAGAGAAGACAAGACTACCCACAAACCACTACGTGAACTGTAATAGAATCTATAAAAGAGAAGAACAGCAAAGAGAAGAAAAAAGAGAGAGAGAGAAGAGAAAAGACAAGAGAACTAAAGGAACTGTATAAGACAGTTGGTGTATGAGACAATTGGTGTATGAGACAATTGTGATTCTATGCTATTATTATTCTTTACCTTTATGACTTATCAGAAGGGTGGAGATTGAATTGGTCAAGCTAGGTTTATTGATAAGAGTTGTGGAGCAACTAAGTCAGTAAACAAGAGGTTGGCGTCGCAGGAGCTGCAACAGAGTGAGCTTCTCCTGACACCGAAGCTTTCACTGATCTCAAGGGGAGACTGGCAGTACTAATACTGGACTATTTCCTGCAGGGCAGCATTTAGTAATTCCAATTTTATGGCATGATAGCCAGCCTTCTCCCTCCCAGCCAAAGAATCCAATTCAATTCTATCACCTGATAGGCCACAAGATTGAAGAACTGGGGGAGGATACAGCTGTAACTAAGAAGGAAGTTGAGGTGGATGCAGAGAAGGAGGTTGAGGTGGATGTAGCAGAGGCAGTCAATGTAGCAGAGTCAGCAGCTAAAGTCAGCATCTTCTTGGATGCTGCATGGCTGGTGTGGGACAGTCTCCTGAATTTGGAAGTCCATCTGTGGATTGTCCAGGTGCAGTAGCAATACCATCCTATATAGGGTAAAGAAAAGTTCACAAAAGTTCAAAGTCAAAATTATTTATCTGCATGGACAAAAATAACTTTAGCAATGTTACTAGCCATAGGGGTCACGCTATCTAGAACTTACCCAAACAGGAGTGGAGAAACTGGCCATAGCTTTGGCTTCTCTAGCTCTCCTAGCAATACTTGACTTGCTCATCCTGTAATACTTCTTTGGAGGCATAGTGACTGTGAGGAAGCAAACAGTCAAATCTTTAGCTCGAGTACACGCGGACAAGTGGCATTATCAGCATGTGAACCCTTTTACCTGTTGGTTGATGTTCTGATGTCACTTCATCTTCCTCTTCTTCCGCAAGGAATACCGCAGCTTCCAGTGCATTCCACTTCTTCAGTCCATTGATGTGGAAGAGTCTGTGTCTTTTCCGACCCTCTCCCATATCAACCTCGTAATTAGTTTCTGCTAACTTCTTTGTTATTATGACGAGTCTTCTCCATTCATTCGCTAATTTGTTCTGTTTCCTGGGTTGAAACACAAGAACATGGTCACACACACACAATATGCCATTGTGAGTTCTATAAATGACTATGAACAATATAGAAAATTATAGCAAATAGTTGAGCATCAGCAAGTGGCTCTATATGCTGAGGGGAAAAATATCTGAACTGCGAGTTATTTTTTTATTTATAGTTGAGGACATTTGGGACCAGATAAAATGATGAAGATTATTTGTAGTCTATTTTATTGGGTTTCAATGATTTCAGATATTCGTGAATATGTCAGTCGTTGTGATATTTTCAGAGATGCAATGATGAAAAATTCGTTAAAACCAATATTGTCCTACATCCGATTCCTGTACAACCTAAAAGTATGGCTAGAGGTACGTAACACTCTTCTCAATTTAAAACTACTCGGAACTCTTCTTCTACCTCGAAGTATGATGCTGATGAGTCTATCATTCATGACTCTTCAACATATGAAAGCTTGACATCACCACTTCCTCCAGTTTTGTCACCCTCAAAGCAACTGCAGCCAATGGTACATCAATTCTATCTCTGTATGCATATATTAATAAACCAGCCTGCAATGTACACAAACTCAACTCAGTATATTATTATATATGTGTATGTATAACTATAGCTGTACTATTGAACAGAAATGACAAGGTATGTGAACGCTTGTTACCTTTAAAAGCTATCCAGTTCAAAGGTGCAACTCAGACTGGACTTCTTATCTCCTAATGAGCAGAATGTGCATCCATCAAGTTTCCTTCACACATAGAACTTCCTCCGTCACTCAGGTTGCAAGCACGCTGACTAGTGTTTCCCTAGTTCCCTGGACGAATGATGGTGTTGTGTGGAATGGTATGCATGTTGACACATTTGCTCCTTGCTTGGGTCAAGATCAGACAATGTCAACCATTCTTTTTGTTCTTGCTTATTGTTACTGATAATTTATTAATTTCCATTATCATTGGCAATTGGAAGGCAGTCTCATGGCCTGGCACTCAGTGATTTGATTACCTTGCAAGGCATAAAACACTGATCACTTACAGATCAACATTTGAATCAATATCATACCATATATATATATATATCCCCATCACGGCATTAGATAGTTGACAAAGGTTTCATTACAGTACCGCTCGGCAGGTAATTAGTTACTCGTATGTGTTCAGACTTTACTGTGTCCCCATTGTACAGTTGAGATAAAGTGTTGGTATTCCACTCTATGCAAGGTTATTTCCCCCCTAGACGACGAGCATAACGCAGCCAAATGCCACAAACAGCTTGAGAGGAAGAGTCTCCTCGCTGGTAAAGGATGAAATGAGACTAGAGGTTAAGCTGAACCTTGTGTTACAGTAAGCGTTGAGCATTATAGCTAGCTGCCAGTCTTCTTGCACAAAAATTTCCGTAATCAGAAAATGTTCTTCCGTACATTAACCAGTACAAGATGACTACTCCAGGAAACCTCCCGAGACAACAATGCTTGTTACCCATCTTTACTGCGCGTGGGGCTTTACTCCGGGAGTTCAGAGCATACGACTGCTCTGTGGTAGTAGCTGAGACAGGAAGTGGAAAGACGACACGGATACCTCAGGTGAGCTAACCTTGCATACCCAATATTTTGATTCTCTATCTTGGAGGGGGTTCTGGTACTCTATCAAGAACTTCTTGCACTATAATATAGGTATTACAACCTGTTGTAACTATCAGACTAAGGACAGAAATGTCTTTGTTAAAGAAGCCATCTCTATACTTTGTCAAATCTTGAAAAATATTTGCAAATTTTTTAACTCAACTTTGTTTGACCTTGCCAATTGTATTCACTATGTTAGCAATCACAGGGTTTGGCTCCTATATAGACTTGAGTTACTAAGAGATGCTTCTTGAGCTTCCTCTCTGCACAAATAGAAAGCTGCACTCCACTCCAACTAGCATGCTGAACGTTGGCCCATCTCAAAAGCAACAGGCAAACTACAAACTTAATAAACTAAGTGAGTGTGTGATTAATACTTTATGACTCTCATCACACACACACACGCCTTCCATAGTATGTGTGTGTGATTAATACTTTATGACTCATCATACACACCTTCCATAGCATGTGTGTGTGATTAATACTTTATGACTCATCACACACACTTTCCATAGTATGTGTGTATGATTAATAGTTTATGACTCATCACACACACATACTATGGAAGGTGGAAACACCTTCCGTTGTAGTGTGTGTGATAAGGTGAGATTGGCTTAACTCCCAAGAGCTTGTAGAGGTCTCGCATCAATTTGGAAATAAAATTTTCCCCCAGGTTGGAGAGGATTTCTGCTGGAATTCCCAATCGAGAGAATATACCCACCAAGTAGCCACTGTTTGTGAGTCTGTGTTCTTCAGTGGTATTGCTTCTGGGTAGCCGCTGCCGTAATCCATCCACATCAGGATGCATTTGTTGCCTGCTTTAGTTCTTATCAATGGCCCAACTATATCAATAGCTACCCTGGCGAAGGGCTCTGCCATGATGGCAAGGGGGATCAGTGGTGCCTTGCTGCTGGGTCTTCTCGCAGCCTTCTGACATTGTGGGCATGATTTGCACGCCTCCCTGACATCTCTAGCGAGTGTGGGCCAGTAGTGAGGGTAAGGTTGGTCTCTTGCCATTCGCATATGATGGCTGTTGGTAAGATGTCCACCTCTTCTGCTTCCTGAGGATGCTAAAGTCATGGTTGCAGTGTCGCAGGTAGTGATCTGTTCGTCTGCCAACTTGTTTTATAGAGTCTGAGATTTCTATGTCCGCACCCATAGCTCTACATTCAGGGTAGCATCCGGAAGGCGTGTTCTCTGGTGAATTTCTCACCAGCTTCCATGGGTGTGGTAGAGTCTGTCATGCAGTAACTTGCTAAATACCATAATCATACCGTCCACTGGGTAGCTTTCTCGATGGTAGCCTCCCACCAGTGCTATTGCTGGGTCTCTGCTGTTACTACCATTCTTTCAAGTAGGGCCGCCTGATAGTATCATAGTCTTTGGCTTCCACAGCTGTGAGAGCTAAGAAAGCTGCCAGTGCATCGTCTTCGAGTAGTGCCTGGAGGTGTGCTGGCCAGTCATCCTTCCAGACATTATAAGTGGTCATGTGCTGTTTTAATCTGGTGAGACAGAGGAGTGGATTTTGTCTCCTCCTTGGATGGCTTTGAGTTTAGGAGGTTTGAGTTGTGGCTGGTGATGCTGTTCAGTGATGCTGGTTAAAAAAAACTCAGTCATACGACTCATCTCTTCTTGGTGCTGCACAGTAGCCTGCTCCAACTGTTCCCTATGTCTCTGCTCTCTGGGAAGGTAAAGGGTTGACTACTAGCCTGAGCCTAAAGCATGCTCGTTAATAGTTTGTGCAGCTAGCCTGCTGAAAGTCACTAAGTGTTAGCTTTGTTTTCGAAGTAATCATTGAGATGACATGTCACTCTCCAAGGACTTACCCATTCCCTCTATTGGTGAGAAGCCACATCAACCATCTTTCAGTTTTCCAAAGCGTGAGTTTGGAAAAAAGAATCTTGTTAAAAGATCTTTCCAGCCACAATGGTTTACACGCTGGACATGGCTTCATTATGATGAGGGCCATGATTAAGTCTTCTGTTATATTTGTGTGAAGGCTTACAAAGAAAAACTGCTTTTTTCTGTCGCAACTATTGAGACTGCATATATCTCAACTGGATATACGAACTGGAAGGATGCTGCTTCTCTAAGATTTTCTGCCCATGAAGCTAGCAATTGTCATAAGGATGCTATTTTGAGAGTCAGTACTCTCCCCCAGACATGTCTGAAAATTGTTGAGAGTGTTTCCTCCCTTCATGCTCGGGAAATGAAGGAAAATTGGCAGTGCTTACTAAAAATTCTATCTAATGTTGTGTTCTTGGCTAGACAATCTTTGCCACTGCGTGGTCGTGGCGATGAATCTGACTCCAACTTTATTCAATTGTTTAGTCTCCGTGGATATGATATGATGACAAAAGAGTATTCGAATGGCTAAAGCGCAGAGCAAATAAATACACCTCTGCTGAAATCCAAAACGAGATGCTAAAAGTCATGGCTCTGAAGGTTCTGCGTTAAATAGCAGCCTCCCTGCATGCAGCTCCATTCTACACTATCATGGCAGATGAGACTGCAGATGTGAGCAACCAAGAGCAAGTGGTCACTTGTATTTGATAGGTGAGTGAGAAGTTTGAAGTGCATGAGGAGTTTATTGGTTTATATGTGGTCGGAAAAATAGATGCATAAACCTTGGTTACCATTATCAAAGTTGTACTCCAAAGATTAAATCTCTCTCTCAGCAAACTAAGAGGTCAATTTTATGATGGAGCTGCTTCTATGGCTGGTTCCAAGTCAGGTGTTGCAAAGAAACTCTTAAATGAGAAGCCAAAAGCGTTATATACCCATTGCTATGGCCATTCACTGAATCTAGCTTGCAGTGATACAATAAAACACTGCAAAGTGATGAAGGATGCTCTAGAGATTACTCATGAACTAACTAAGCTCATTAAAAAGTACCCAAGACGAGATGCATGTTTTAATATTCTGAAGAAAGAGATGGCTCCTGACACACCTGGGGTGCGGGTCTTGTGTCCAATATGCTGGACCGTTAAAGCTGAAGCACTGAAAAGTATCATGTGAGTATCATGCCTGGGTTTAAGATTTACAGAAATATTCAAGATCTATTAATAAATGCAAGTGACTACAAAACTCAGTTTGATTTAGTTCTCAGCTTTTATGGCTCAGACTTCAATGGTCAGTTATTGAAAATCCAACTTCAACAATTTTCTGCTCAGATGAGGTTGTACTATTAAATGACGTCATTGACCATTTAAAGACCGCTTCACCTGCTGAACGTGAATTGCTATCTGAAGTTTGTAAATTGCTAATGTTACTTTTAGTTATGCCTGCATCAAACGCTGTTAGTGAGAGATCCTTCAGTGCTTTGACTGAAGTCTGATTAAATCATCTCATGATTCTGCACATTCATAAAGATGCGACTGATAGGTTAGACTTAATTTCAGTTGCCAATGATTTTGTTTCTGAAAGTGAACATCGCTTATCAATTTTTGGCACATTCAAACCCAGTGACCTATAGAACTCAATCACTATGAATAAATAATTCTATCAATCTTTTACTGTTCATAATTTTACACAATTATTTGGCACTAATTTAATTTTTTAAGAAAAGAATACCACACACAACTATAAATTATATAATACATTATTATTATACACAGTTGGTAAGAGAGAAAATAAATTCAGTTGTGATGTGTCCAGGTTGATGGACAATTTCTCTTTTAAATTGGTGGGGGTGAGGCACATAGATATGACACCTGCAATTTTTAATAAAAAATGGTAATACTTTTTTTTGTTATGATTATTATATATAATTACAATTAAGTACTTACAATATATACCTCCCTTTACTCACCCCCAAACTGGAACTACAACCATCAGCATTTGGACCATTGCTTTGAATGGCCTTACCACTTTAAAATTGCTTGCCCTGAAGAGACATGCAAACTTAAAATTGCTGCCTCTACATTCATTTTCTGAACACAATCATGTTTAATTCTATATGAAGCAACTACTTCACATATCCAGAAATTTCATGTATCCAAACAGGGTTGGGTCCCGTTTGGATAAGAGGGTCTACTGTATGTTATAGATTCCACACAAAAAGAATCAGAAGGTGTAGCTATAACATTTATTGGGCAATGGATGCTTATAATGATTAATAAAATTGGCATGACTAGGACCAGCCACATACTAACAGTGGTATAATTATGTAAGTCAATGGTGGACAACCCATAGATATTCCCTATGCTACTGCTAATTCTTCTGATAGTCAGCACCAACCAGTATTCATATCCTCTGAAGTACATTCCTCTTGGCACACATTTATGCAATTCTAATATTGTAAGCACACATGGGGTTTTAAGACACAAGAAGTATTAATTGTGCTTTCTGATAGTTGAAGACATTATATGAAGTTCCACCAGTGCAATCCTGGGTGGAATTATTCCTTATCCCCTATCCCACTCGCTCCCCCCCCCCCACCTCCACCACCTTTTTAAATTGTCTTGCCAGCATTACATACTTTTTTCACACCTCTGCTATGGTCTCTATCTGTTTTGTTCCACTCCCTTCCTTACATGCTGTTCACCTCAGCCCTGGCCTTCCCTCACTCCTCACACCCTTCCTCCATCTACCACCCTCCTCTCTCCTACCCTCCCTTCCCTCCTCCCTTCACCATCCTCCCTCCCCCTCCCCCCCTTCTCTCCTCCTCTTCCCTTCTCCCTATTCCCCCATCCTCTACCTCCCTTATCTTTCCACTCTCGTTTCTCTCTCTTGCCTTCTCTTGTATTTATCTTTTCTCATCATCTTCCCACCTACTACGTTATTTGAAAGACCTCCTTCTGGACCCCTAATGACTCTCCCACCATTGACACCTCCCTCATGTACAATGTGGTGGTTCTAGATGAAGCTCATGAGCGAACTCTCCATACTGATCTACTCCTTGACATCGTGAAATCTGCTCATACTG
Organism: Cladorhizidae sp. MBARI D1340-BT2; assembly: GCA_028752905.1. Classification (NCBI taxonomy): domain Eukaryota; kingdom Metazoa; phylum Porifera; class Demospongiae; order Poecilosclerida; family Cladorhizidae; species Cladorhizidae sp. MBARI D1340-BT2. The sequence goes on along the minus strand of JAQNBH010000016.1, from coordinate 8,807,122 downwards.
CCAGAGTGAAGAAGAAGCTGCACAAACAAGAAGCTGCACAAACTCAGGATCATCATGTCAGCCACATTGGGGCAGTGGAGGACTTCTCCTCGTACTTCAATGGAGCCAAAATCTTGTACATCCAGGGGAGGCAGTTTCCTGTCACTCTCCACTACACTCTGATCCCCCAGGAGGACTACATCAGCAGTGCCATCACCACCACCCTTCAACTTCATGAAGAACATGTAAAGAGTGGTTGAATGATAAGACGAGCTCCTAGCCTTAGCCCTGGCCCCTAGCACAACCCTTACCCCTAATCCTGTCCGAGTCCTAGCCATGACCCTCATAGCCCTGGCCTTAGTCCTAGCCCTGGCCCTAGTCCTAGCACTGGCCTAGTCCTAACCGTGGCCTAAGTCCAATCCCAGACTCTGGTCCTAGCCCTAGCAACCTATATAGGGCCAGGGATATGAGTTTGTTTATATTCTGTCAGGATACTAGTTGTTTGTTTGTTACGCCATCTAGGGCATAGAATGCATTCCTAGTACAGGGGGGAATTAATCGATACTACAGCTCAGCCAATGGTAATTATATAACTAAGTTGATTAAGGGACTGGCGGCACTATGGGTAGCATCTTGATCTTCCTCACTGGAGGAGACGAGATTGAGTCAGTTCAGGATCGCCTGGTGTGATGCTCCGAGCTCTTTCCGCCACACTGGCTAGACGTGCTCATATGTTCTCCCTTTGCAGCCATCCCTTCAGCAGAACTGTATTATCCAGCTGAACCCAAAAGGGTCCCGGAAGGTCAACTTGTCTACAAACATACAGCAGAGACGTCTATTACTATCCTCGGCATGATGTGGTGGATAGTGGCAAGGTGAAGGCTTGGGGCTATAGTGCCCAGAATAAGCTCGACCTATTGACAGTGCTTCCCATCTATAAAGCCCAGGTAGGCATTAATAGGAATTCATGCTCAACAAGTTGCCTTGGCGATAGAATGTCATGCTTAATGTTCCTGCATTGTTAATTTCAGGCCAGGCTGCGGGCAGGACAGGCAGGAAGAGTAGCGGCCGGGCATTGCTATAGACTCTACACTCAGCAACACTTTGAAGGTATGTAAGTTGATAATCAGTGGGTGTGGTTGCCACATGTGGACATCCAAATAATTGCAGGTTGTGAATATAGGGCCTGCAATAAGTGTGCTCAGCATTCATGCAAGTTCTTGGTATGCATGTTTAACAAGCTAAGACGCTGAAGTTTTTTTGCTTAGTGCATGTGTTAGTTATTTTATGATTTGTTTATTTGTTTGTTTGTTTATCATTCCCTCTGCCTCTGCCAAGGAGGTCATGTTTCCACACTGGTTGGTCTGTCTCTCTGCTAGCAGGACTACATAACAATTTACAGATGGATTTTTCACGAAACTTTATAGACTAGGCTTGGAACTAGGCTAGGGCTAGGGATGGGTCTAGGGCTAGGCATGTGTCTGGGGCTAGGCATGGGTCTAGGGCTAGGTATGGGTCTGGGGCTAGGCATGGGTCTAGGGCTAGGCATGGGTCTAGAGCTAGGCATGGTTCTGGGGCTAGGCATGGGTCTAGGGCTAGGCATGGATCTAGGGCTAGGCATGGTTCTGGGGCTAGTCATGGGTCTAGGGCTAGGGCTAGGCATGTGTCTAGCTAGGCATGCATCTGGAGCTAGGCATGGGTCTGGGCTTCGGCTAATTATGGGTCTAGGGCTATATGTGAGTCTACGGCTGGACGTGGGTCTAGGGCTAGGCATGGGTCTAGAGCTAGGTTTTGGTCTAGTGTAGGCATGGGTCCACGGCTAGGCAGCTCTATGGCTAGGGCTAGGCATAGGTCTATGGTTAGGCATGGGTCTAGGGCTAGGCATGGGTCTAGTGCTAGGCATGGGTCAAAGGCTACGCATGTGTCTAGGGCTAGGCATGGATCTATGGGTCTAGGTCTAGGTGAGGCTAGGCATGGGTCTAGGGCTAGGGATGGGTGTAGCTCTAGGAATGGGTCTAGGGATAGGCATGGGTCTAGGGCTAGGGATGGGTCTAGGGCTAGGCATGTGTCTGGGGCTAGGCATGGGTCTGGGGCTAGGCATGGATCTAGGGCTAGGCATGGGTGGCTAGGCATGGTTCTAGGGCTAGGCATGGGTCTAGGGCTAGGCGTGGGTCTAGGGCTAGGCATGTGTCTAGTTAGGCATGCGTCTGGAGCTAGGCATGGGTCTGGGCTTGGGCTAATTATGGGTCTAGGGCTAGACGTGGTTCTATGGCTAGGCATGGGTCTAGAGCTAGGTTTGGGTCTAGGGTAGGCATGCATCTATGGCTAGGCGGCTCTATGGCTAGGGCTACGCATAGCTCTATGGCTAGGCATGGGTCTAGGGCTAGGCATGGGTCTAGTGCTAGGCATGGGTCAAGGGCTAGGCATGTATCTAGGGCTAGGCATGGATCTAAGGCTGATGTGGGTCTAGGGCTAGGTGTTGGTCTAGGCTAGGCATGGGTCTAGGGCTAGGCATGGATCTAGGTCTAGGCATGCATCTAGGGCTAGGCATGGGTCTAGGGCCAAGCATGCATCTAGGGCTAGGCATGGGTCTAGGGCTAGGCATGGGTGTAGCGCTAGGAATGGGTCTAGGGATAGGCATGGGGATAGGCATGGGGATAGGCATGGGTCTAGGGTAGGCGTGAGTCTATGGCTAGGCATGGGTGTAGGGCTAGGCATGGGTCTAGGGCTAGGCCTGGGTCTAGGGCTAGTTGTGGGTCTAGACTTAGGCGTGGGTCTAGGCCTAGTCATGGGTCTATGGCCAGGCATGGGTCTAGGGCTAGGCATGGGTCTACGGCTAGGCATGTGTCTAGGGCTAGGCATAGGTCTATGGCTAGACTAGGCATGTGGCTAGGGCCTGGGTTCCTAACATCTGGGCCATCTGCGGTCGAGAAGCACTTTTCATGGGGTCATGGACTTGTCTGAAAACTTTTTTTTAAATGCTACATATGTTTTGTGAAGGGAGATGGCCGGCGGCTCACGCCAACTACCTTACCATGACAAATTCATTGAGTTACAGTAGGTTTCTATTATGTGACAGATTGTGAAGTCCAGAAACCTCAGTGCATAATTTGTTACCAAGTATTTGCGAGTGAATCCATGAACACAAGAAGTTACAACAACATCTATCATCAAAACATGCAGCATACCAAGATAGAGATCGCTCATTTTTCGAAACTAAGTTAATTAACCGCGCTTAGAAATACCTGCTTGGATAAACAAAGTAAATGTCATTAGACCAATGAACGTACTGGAAGCTTCCTATCGTGTTTCATTGTGTCGCAAAAGCCTAAAAGCCACATACCATCGGTGAGGAACTGATAATGCCATGTGCCAAGGAAATGGTTACCTCATCATCGGAGAAGACATGGTTAGTAAACTCTTGATCATACCGCTCTCGAATAACACTGTTCATCGTGGAATTTGTGGCATGAGTGATGATATCACCACACAGAATGTTACAGGTATCGAGCAGTCACCTTGGCATGCCATTCAGCTGGATGAATTAACGGACATTGCATCATGCATGCAATTGATGGTTTGGGTCAGGTTTATCAAAAATGGTAATTTTGTCAACGAGCCTTTGATGTGCAAGTCACTGGAAATGACTACTAAAGGAAAGGACATTTTCACAAAAATTGAAGCCTTCTACACTCGGGTACAATGTTTATCATGAGGAAATGTTCTTCTGCATGTTCACGAGTTACATGAAGAGTTAAAAGAGTTGTTATGTTCACAAAAGAAGCATGAATGGGTGGCAATTCTGGAGTCCAGTAACTGGCTTGCTAAATTGTGCTATTTGAGCGACATTTTTTTTAACGTATTAATGTGCTAAATCGTACGCTTCAAGGTAAAGATGATGCACTTCCATGACAAAATGAAAGGGTTTCTTGCCACACTGGCTTTCTTGAGGATAAAGTGAGTCGGCACTGTTTTTTATTATTCCCCGCCTCTCTGCCCACCTGGAAGAATCCTAAGAGATCGAAGTCGAGCATTTGTCTGACAAAATCACTGAACATCTTCAGTCACTGATAGATCAGATCAAACACTACTTCCCTGAGCTTGATGACCAGTCATTGATCGTGGCCCAAGACCTATTCAGTGCACCATTAGACGCCATCACCGACGATGATATCGGTGAAGAGGAGCTCTTGAGACTGCAGCAGGATTCTGGAGGGATATCATTTTTCAAGTCCGTGTCTTTGACCAGTTACTAGTGCAATATGCTTCAATCCTGTCCATTTCTATCCCAGAAGGCAATACGGCTCCTAATGACATACCTTTCGTCATGCTTGTGCGAACAGTTGTTTTCCACAATGGTTGTGATGAAAACAAAGCATGGGAATCGGCTCGAAATAAAAAAGGACATGATTGTCACATTGAGTAGCACAGAGCCATACATTGGAAAACTGCTGGCTGAAAAACAGGCTCAACCATCACATTGATCATTGATCACATTATTTTAAATGAGCATAAATGTGAATAATTTTTATGACACATGCGAGCTTGTTCTTCCACAGTTTATGCTCTGATGCTGGGTTCTGGAATAAGGTCGCTACCAGAAAAAGGTTGGGAACCAGGAATCTAGAGCTAGGCATGGGTCTAGGGCTAGGCATGGGTCGAGGACCAATCCAATAGATTTTGGTGGATCCATGTTGCCACAAGCCACATCGCCAGAAACGCTCCGGTTGGATTTGCTGGCCATTTTGTTTAAGAATATGCTTGCACATACGTCTTCCTTGGTGGCAACTGTAGCTCACAAATTAACAAACTAAACTAGCTGCATATACATTACAATGCCAGCAGCTTGGCAGTGAGGCTGACCTCCAGGAGCTGCACTGTACATTACAATGCTAGTAGCTTTGCAGTGAGGCTGGCCTCCGGGAGCCACTTTCTCTGTTGGCAAGTCAATCCAATATAGAACTAGAAAAATTGTTTAGGTTTTCAGTCTCTGATGCTTGTTGGAGGTTTGCAGTATCTGATTCTTGGCAGAGGTTTGCAGTCTCTGATGTTCTGGTGGAGGTTTGCAGTTTCTGATTATCTGGCAGAGGTCTACAGTCTCTGTGCTCTGGCAGAGGTTTGCGGTCTCTGATGCTCTGGCAGAGGTTTGCAATCTCTGATGCTCTGGCGGACAGTCTCTGATGCTCTGGCGGAGGTTTTCAGAGTCTGTGCTCTGGCGGAGGTTTGCAGTCTCTGATGCTCTGGCGGAGGTTTGAGGACTCTGATGCTCTAGAGGTTTGCAGTCTCTGATGCTCTGGTGGAGATTTGCGGTGTCTGATGCTCCGGCGGAGGTTTGCGGTCTCTGATGCTCTGGCAGAGGTTTGCAGTCTCTTATGCTCTGGCGCAGGTTTGCAGTCTCTGATGCTCTGGAGGTTTGCAGTCTCTGATGCTCTGGTGGAGGTTTGCAGCCTCTAATGTTCTGGTGGAGGTTTGCGGTCTCTGATGCTCTGCCGGAGGTTTGCAGTCTCTGATGCTCTGGCAGAGGTTTGCAGTCTCTGATGCTCTGGCGGAGGTTTGCAGTCTCTGATGCTCTGGTGGAGGTTTGCAGTCATGCTCTGGTGGAGGTTTATGGTCTCTGATGCTCTGTTGGAGGTTTGCAGTCTCTGAAGCTTGGCAGAGGTTTGCAGTCATGCTCTGGTGGAGGTTTATTGTCTCTGATGCTCTGGTGGAGGTATGCCATCTCTGATGCTTGGCGGAGGTTTGCAGTTTCCGATGCTTGATGGAGATCTGCCATCTCTGATGCTTGGTGGAGGTTTGCAGTCTCTGATGCTTGGTAGAAGTTTGCAGTCTCTGATGCTCTGGCAGAGATTTGCCGTCTCTGATGCTCTGGCAGAGGTTTGCAGTCTCTGATGCTTGGCGGAGGTTGCAGTCTCTGATGCTTGATGGAGATCTGCCCTCTCTGATGCTTGGTGGAGGTTTGCAGTCTCTGCTGCTTGGCAGAAGTTTGCAGTCTCTAATGCTCTGGCAGAGGTTTGTAGTCTCTGATGCTTGGTGGAGGTTTGCATTCTCTGATGCTTGGTGGAGATCTGCCATCTCTGATGCTTGGTGGAGGTTTGCAGTCTCTGATGCTTGGCGGAAGTTTGCAGTCTCTGATGCTCTGGCAGAGGTTTGCCATCTCTGATGCTCTGGCAGAGGTTTGCAGTCTCTGATGCTTGGTGGAGGTTTGCATTCTCTGATGCTTGGTGGAGATCTGCCATCTCTGATGCTTGGTGGAGGTTTGCAGTCTCTGATGCTTGGCGGAAGTTTGCAGCCTCTGATGCTCTGGCAGAGGTTTGCCATCTCTGATGCTCTGGCAGAGGTTTGCAGTCTCTGATGCTTGGTGGAGAAATGCCATCTCTGATGCTTGGCGGAGGTTTGCAGTCTCTGATGCTTGGTGGAGATCTACCATCTATGATGCTTGGCAAAGGTTTGCCGTCTCTGATGCTTGGTGGAGATCTGCCATCTATGATGCTTGGCGGAGGTTTGCAGTCTCTGATGCTTGGTGGAGGTTTGCAGTCTCTGATGCTTGGTGGAGGTTTGCCATCTCTGATGCATCATTAATTTAGTTTTTGTTAGCTTTTTTTATGTTTTGTTTATTGCATTTGTTAGCTTTTTTCTAAAATTTATTTGTTTAGCCTATTTCAAAAACATTGGTTGTACTTGCTGATAAGTATAAAGTGGAGGGAGGAATAGTCGTCTCAGCAATAGTCTCTGGGGGTTCTTTCGTCTCCATAACTCTTCAGACTGCTGCTTGGGTAGCTAGTTATTAGGGCTACATGGAGTAACAAAATAATGACAATCCGATGTTCAGCTTTTCTTTGTGTGTGCTCATAGTGCTATCTGGCAGAGGAGATGGATTTCCTACACACTCCTCGTGTGTGCTGGCAGAGGAGATGGACTTCCTACATTAGAAAATGTCTAGAGGGAAAATGGACTTCTCGATATTTCATTAATATGCAATCATTAGACAAGCTTCATGCTTGAAGTCATATCTGAGTAAGGTGGGTGGAGCTTACTAATGCTACTGTTCGTGATGTTGGTATAAATAGTGAGATGCTTGTGTATATCTATCCTGCCACACCCACACTCAGAGCTCATTGAGCACACAGTTTTCTAGATCCTACAATGCTCTCTACTGTATGTTATCCTTCAACTTCTCACAGTGGGTGTGCCCAACAACTTGAAGTTTGATTTCATGGTGTCTCCCCCTAAGGACTCGGTTGTCCGAGCAATAAAGGACCTGTTCTTCTTGGGAGTCATCAAGCAAAATGTAGAGGATGAGGGAAGAGATGGGCAAGGGAGGGTGAGACGCAAGGCAGAGGGGGAAATGAAGTGAGTACAGTTAAGGAAGAAGTGGAGGAGGATTTTGGTCTTCAGCTCACATCATTGGGCTGGAAATTATCCTATTTCCCCCTGGAGCCCACACTGGCGAAAGCAATCTTGTCGTCCCAGGAGTTCGGCTGCACTCACGAGGTCATTTCCGTGCTGTCCATGCTGAGTGTGGTGCTTGGACGGATCTTTACTGAAATTGGAAGGGCAGGTTAAATATGTACTAATTTTTTTAATGTTCAGGGGTTAAAGCTTAAAGGAAAGGCTTGCATCATATCACATAAGTCAACAACTGTTGTTGTTGTTGTTGATGTTTGGTTGTTGATAAATGTGGGGGTTTGTTTAGGCCCTCTTGGTATTTGCTGCCACCAGATGTAAGTCTCCGTCTCTGAAATCTTCCCAACCCTGCAATCCCTCCCGATATTGACAGTTAGGCCGTTAAAGTTGTAATAGGACTGATACAGAATGATGACGGAATAAAACTCGCATAAAAGAATGAAGTCCAGGGCCGGGCTTTTATAGACAATGCCCCGGATCACAAAGAAAAAGTGAATCGACCAATCAGAATAGGACATGACTTACAATAAGGTTGGGTAACACTTCCAAGTGGTAATAAGGTGATGTTAACACGTAGAGTTGTTATGACACTTAATTCTAGTCCCTAGTTCTAGCTAAAAATACTATTAATACTTCTAAATATAGTTCACACATAATATTTGGTTCTCTAAGTTCCTTCCTTGGGGGTTACGCCCCCCAAATAAAGTATGTTGTTTTATATGCTGATGAAATATGTCTTCTCGGAATTGTTACAAGGAGAACTTCATCCATATACACAACATGAGGATAATCACCGACGTCCGCTGGCAGCCTCATGAGTTGTGGGCATTTATGTAATCTCAGGGTGTGTGGAGTGTGGCAAGAGTTTGAGGAAGTCTTTGTTGAGGGAGCTGTTTGGTAATGTGGCCAAGCATGTGGGGGAGGGCAAGTATCAAACTGTAAGTGGCGGGGAGGGGGGGGGGGCATTATGTATGATTGTTGTTTCTTCCAGGAGGAGGAGGGTGGGTTGCAATTCCCCCTCCCCTTAACATAAAATCTTAAGAAACACTCGTCATGGACATAATATTGGCCCTGAAGGTTCATTGGACACTATTAGTGCTAGCCACACCTTTCTCTACATGTCTCCCTAGCCCTAGTCCCACCTTCCTCTGCATGTCTCCCTCTTTGTGTTTACCTAGCCCTAGCCACACCTTCCTCTCCCTAGCCCCACCTTCCTTCTGCATGTCTCCGTCTTCATGTTTCTCTAGTCCTAGCCACACCTTCCTCTCCCTAGCCCAACCTTCCTCTGCATGTCACCCTACCACTAGCCACACCTTACTCTACGTACCTCCCTAGCCCTAGGCCCACCTTCCTCTATGTGTCTCCCTAGCCTAACCCCTAGCTCCACTCCTCTGTATGTCTCCCAGCCCTAGCCCCACCTTCCTCTATGTGTCTCGCTAGCACTAACCCTAGTCCCACCTTCCTCCAATACCTCCTCTCTCCTTCCTATTCTCAATGCTCACCATCCCTCTGCTTTGTGCCATCCTCCTTGCCACTCCCTCTCCTTCCTCACACCCCTAGATGTCTACACAACAGGAAGTATTTATCCACCCGTCATCCTGTTTATTCCACATCAAGCCACACCCTCCCTATATCATGTACTCTGAGCCCATTTTCACCTCCAAATGCTACATGAGGTAATGAATGCTGACCAATCAAACAGTAGCTGGTGTCAGTGCTACCATGTAACAGTGGGCACTGGAGTGTCACTGCAACCATCTAACAGTGGGCGGTAAACATAGGTAGTACAGTCTTTTTAATTATCCAATATACGAGTTGTTTGTTTTTAAAATTTATAAAACATATTGTTTTTGTCTCTGTGTATTTATGTATATATTATATTTATGTATATATTATACACATGTAGATAGACAGATAGATAGTTCCTAAGCACAATATGTATGGCTTCTTTTGTGATCTTATGTAAGAGTGTGGAATGGGTTAATCAGGGTTTATAAAATTAATTATAGGGAGGGCAAGGCAATCATGGCAAAATATATTAATCACACTTTCAAGTCATTTCTGGGAGATATATATGGGAGGGAAGGCGAGGTAGTTCGAGGGGGGGGGGGGGGGGGGGGCAGTCACGCTCAAGTCCAAATTCCCATAATTTTTTTCTGGTTGCTTTAAAAACACTGTGGTTTAGGTTCATATGGGGTAAGTGGGATGAACAATTGTTATCACTAGAGTATCCCAATAGACTCTGGAATCAACTTTTGTTATTGCAATAAGTGTGTGTGTGTGTGTGTGTGTGTGCATTTTGTTAGTTTTATCCTCCTCTCTCTCTCTTCTAAAATTACGTGATCAATGTTGAGCAGTTATAGTGGATCTTGCTTTACTGGGCATGAACCTAAACAAATAAATATCCGTGACCTTCTATGTACAGTATCACTCAATACTTACTGGCAGTCTCACCCAATACTAACTGGCAGCCTCACCCAATATTTACTGTCATCAGTCTCACCCAATACTTACTGTCCCACCCAATACTTGCTGGCAGTCTCACCCAATACTTACTGGCAGTCTCACCCAATACTTACTGTCAGTCTACCCAATACTTACTGTCAGTCTCACCCAATACTTACTGTCAGTCTCATCCAATACTTACTGGCAGTCTCACCCAATACTTAACTGGCAGTCTCCCCCAATACTTACTGGCAGTCTCGCCCAATACTTACTGGCAGTCTCACCCAATACTTACTGGCAGTCTCACTCTCAGTCTCAATACTTTAAAGTTTAACTTGTACACTTTCAGTTATAGTTAAAATTGGTTTATATTTTTCAATAGTTCAACAGGATAGACTTATATAAGCCATCACTTTCAAATTACTGGACTGTGTGGTAGGGATTTTTTTTCTGTTGATGAGTTGCTTTCCATTCATGTTGTAGGAATGTCAGTGTATTGAATCTGAGTGGCTGCAGCAGGTGTCTCTATTCCTACACAACAAGATAGCAGCCGCTAAGTAGCAGATCTTTTTCAGTGTAGGATCAACCTTTCCTCCCCCCCCTGCTAGATTTCACTTGTAATCTGAAGACATGCCTATTTCACATCCACATACATACATAACAGTCTGTTAGATATTTCTGTGGTATTCTCTCTGCTGATATGTACTTTTTTCTTTTTCTTTCCCTTTTTTTGGGGGGGGGGGGGGGGGGGGGGGGGGAGGAGGGTGACGTGTGTGGATTTACGACATCCTGCAAACAAAACATGGTACAGTAAGTAAGGTAAGCATATCCTCTCTCCACCTCAGAATTCAGTCTTGTTTAAAAAACTGCTCTCTCTCTCACACACACACATGCTATCAATGGCTGCCATTAGTTGAAAACTTATCACACTTTAAGTCACAAGATTTTGTGAGGAAATGAGAAAATCAAAACTTCACATAGCAGGAGAGACGGTCAAAGGAAATGCAGTGGTGCAAGATGAAGGTGTGGAGTGAGAAAGCTCTGCGATGAGTATATTGAAAGTTAAGTAGTGGTATTAGGTGGCAATACAGGACCAGTGAAGATAACGAACATAGTGGAACCAGTTTTAAGGCATTGATTTAAGGAGAAAGAAGGGGCATAAAATGTTTGAAAGCTGTGGGTGGTGTACGTGTAGCTACAGGGAGATGATGTATTTTACTGAGCATGAAGGGTGTCTATATACAGGTCTAGTACCTAATAATATTGGAGTAAGATTATACACTGCATGTAATAATGAATGTATTGAGTGGTGAGCGAATTTCAGATGTCGAGTGGAAAAATAGAAGACTAAACAGGGCAGACATACAAAAAAATTACAACCATTCACAATCATATATTTTTAGTCTGATGCCGCATGAAACAAACTTAGAATTGTTAGATTGCATTGCTCTAGCCATTGCCCTAGCTCTAGCATATGTAGCTGAAGTCCTAATACAGTACTGATCTGTATGCTATTGACATCATCATGATGTGGTAATAGTGCTTGGATTGTGGTATGGAAAAGTAGACTCGTGTTTATATATTCCTTAACAGACTCCAAACTGGTACAATGTTGATAGACCTGATGCTCTGCAAGATGGTGGGAAGGCAAGATGAAACATGGGCATGTGAGTTGTTTTGAAGGGATTCTTGGAAGCAGCTTCCATTTCAAGATGAAAAATGCACTCGTAGTACTAAAAAATACCCTAAGGGAGCAACATGTCATAAAGTTCCATGTTTATTTTGTGGTGAAAGTAAGTGATATCCTATCTAGATACCGGGATGGCATAAACAAGAAAAAATATTTGCAGCCTACATATAGGATGGCTTGAAAACCTTAAGGCAGTATGATGGAAGAAGACTGATTGGTTGGGTTAGTGAGGGGGAAGAGGAGGGGGAGAGATTGGGTCAAATGGTCACACGTTGCAGGCATGCCACTCTGATGTAATCAAACAAATTAACTAGGGGTCCACTATATACCCCCAAATTATTTTTTTGGTTTTTTTGTTTTTCCCCCAAAATATGATGACAGTACATGCAAGATGCTGCCTTCCAAATTGGAGAAGATTTGGATGCTCTATTCTGGACTTATACTAACTTGAGTACTCCCGATTTGCGAAGAAGACGCTTCACGTAATAGTGAGTTTCAATGGCCGCGGAGACCAACAAGGGAAGCAAACCAGTGATTCTGATCATCCCCCTAGGAAGCAGCCTATATAGGACAGACCAAACTTCCCCTCCCTATTCTTGATTTTTCTAGTATGTATATGTATACCACTGTTGGTGTTTTTTATGGTGTGGCTAGTCCTTAAAATGCCTCTCCCAAAAAAGTGTTTTTTGGGGGCCAAGGACGGTTCTCCCTGCTTCATATTTGGAGTAATCAGACAAAATTATATAGATTCTGTTTCCTCTCAATGAGAGCTATATAAAAGATGACATTCTCTGTTTTTAATTTTAAGCAAGTATGATGTCAACGGGTACAAAAAAACAATGAAAATGCTACCAAAAAATTGCAATCGTTTTTAAAATCCATGATCACACTATTTAAAAAAAACTCAATGTTATACTGTGTTTCATACTTTGTAATTTCCCCTGTGGTAAGTTGTGAAATCCCAAAGTAAACTAGTCTCCATATGACGGTCCTCGTGAAATCTTAAATGTTCACTAAGTCCGGATCAGTTGTAGCTAGGTAGTTGGCACAGCACCAGAAGGTAGGGTCTGTGTATAGGTACACATCATACAAGATTTCAAATAAAAATTCTGAAGCAGAGAGAAGTTGTGTGTTTTTTTTGTTTTTTTGGGGGGGTAGTGGACCCCCTTAAATGCCACCAACCCAAATCTAAATTCCATTGTGTTGTTTATTTTGGTAACCCTTTTTGTATCATGGGTGCCAGGGAAGGGTTGGCTTGGAATGGGGAGGGAGGTTAAACAAGCCCCAAACTTTTCTTATCTATGATATCACAAGTCATTTTTGATATATACAGATGACAAAGGACCCATTTTGTAAAAGGGCCTGCTTATGTATAGTGTTGTAGGCTTGCCAACATTATTGTCCATGATGTTTTAGGGGGTGAGAGGTATTCTGCAATATGTTTAATGAAAAGCCCAAAATTTAGAACCTTTTCAAGGAAATCTATGGTGACCACTTTGAAAGAAAAGGGGCTGTTAGTTGTGCATTGGTAATAGGGTTGTTCAGGTTATCTTCGACACCTGAAAGATATCTAGATGGGTGGTTTTGTGTATCAACATGGAAAGCACTTTTAATGTGCCACAATTCAAGTTCAAGGAAAAATGCAACCGTCTAGAGGAACATATATAAAAAATACCCAAAGCAGAACCCTTCCTTACCGCTGGCATTATAAAGTATAAAATAATCAATGACTGACAAAAAAGGTTTTATTAAAAATTAAAAAAAAGCTATTTTGAATTGACTAGTCAAAAAAAATTATAATAAAGAATTTTACCAATGTAGACAGCAAACGCTTTTTAAAAATAAATCTCCATTATATTTAGTGTTTGTTATCCCCATGTATATATATAACTTGTGCAGAATGCCCATTCATCATAATTTTGCTACTAGAACAATCCAATACTGACTAATCCAGTTCTCAATAAAGTAAAACATCTGGAAAATGGTAAAGTTTCATTAACCTGTTTCTGTTAGTGCAATATCAATCGTAGCCACATGTTTTCATACTAAGAAATGATCAGTTAGTTCTACTTTTGTGATAGTATTTGTTAACGGCACTGAGTCTCACCAAGTAGCTGCATGTTTATGTATACACCAAGAAGTGGTAAGTTTGATCTTATATTTATTGCACATTCACAACAAAACAGTATATATATAATTATATATAATATATACAGTATGATTCATGTGCCTATGCATATATACGAATACATAGGTACATGTGTATACTTCAGTACCACACACAGTAAATAATATCTACTATATATGTCAACTGAGAGTTCAAAATGTCATTTAAAAGGAGATCCTTTACCAACTAATATAATGAAGGCCTCTTTTGATTCCCTCCTGAACTTGGCTGTGGATCCTACTACCCAGGCACATATATATTCAGGCTGCATCTAGGAAGGAGGATGGCACTTGGATCCATGCACTCCCCATGTCATATTTAGGCCTCTGAATGGATGGTGATGTGATCAGGGTAGCTGCTGGTTTGCGATTGGGTGTTCCTCTCTGTCATCCCCACAGTTGTCTGCAGTGTCGATCCCAGGTGAATCAGTTTGCCACTCATGGTCTCTATTATTGGAAGAGTCAAGTTTTTCTCTCTCGAGGCATGCAGCCATTAATGACATTGTTCACAGATCCCTTGCTTCAATATATATTCCTTCTCACATGGGACCTTCAGGTATTTCTTGCTTAGATGGTAAGCAATCTGATGGGGCTTCCATTGTCCCCTGGAAAAATGGCAATATTCTTGTGTGGGATGCTACCTGTATGGACACCTTTACCTCTTCCTATACCCACCTACTGTCTGAAGGTCCTGGTGTAGTGGCAAACTGAGTGTCCTTGAAGAAGGAAAAGTATGCCAATATTGCTGCCACCCCATTATTTGTTGCAATTGGGATAGAAACCACTGGAGTGTTGGGAGTGGAGGCATCTCTGTTCCTTCAGGAGTCGGGAGGCCAGTAAAATTCGATGAACCACACTCCCATCATTTTAACCTTCATAGAATTTCCATTGCCATCCAGCATGAGAACATTGCAGCTGCTCTCAGTTCCAGTCAGTCTTCTAGTGATGCCTACATGATATTTTAATTTTAATTTTTTTGTTGTGTTTTGTTTCCCTTTATCCAATATATTTTTATAACCCTCATGTGTTAATAAGGTGTTAATGAACTCACAATTTAAAGGGTTGTGTAAATGTTTGTGGTCTACATTGACTGTAGTTCTTTTTTGATTGGTCAATACGTATTTGCCCAAATTTACCAGACCCTTTACCTATTAATACAGTATTGTAGGTAAAGGGTAATCTAAATCTCTACGTTTGTTTATCAACTAATATATAAATAAAGAAAGTTCTCTCTTGCTTCTATTTGGTCAAGCAGCTACCATTAAGAAGTTACTCAGCCAGAACTATGTTATTATAAACCTTGTTTATTACTAAAGTGGATTCGTGTGCCATGTATACACATTATAGACATATGCATTATAAGTATTTACCTGGTATTGTTGAACGTCTGTGCTGATAACTTTTATCACAAGAGTAAATTTCTGAATAATTACTTCTTGGGACAATTTTTTTCCCCCAGAAGAATAAGCTTCTGGAAACCACCTGATTCACGTGTTTAATAAAATACTTGGTTTTGTTGAAAGTTCATATTTTAATATTGTCACAAGAGTAAAGTCCTGAGGAAATCAACTCATTACTTTCTGGTAAATATTGAAAACATGCAGCTGCTTGCTGACTTAGCTTAGCAAGACTCGACCATGCATGTCCACCAGCGTGTTTGTAACCATTTACCATTGTTCTGGTGTATGGCTGAGTTAAAGTAAAGAATTAGTAGAAATGGGTTAGTTTGTGTGATAGTTTGGAGTCTTCTAATTATGGCAAATCGATATAATCTATGAAGTTAGGTTTGGGGGGGGGGGGGAAGTAGAAATATGCATAAATGGTTATAATCACTTTCTCAATAAATTGTATTCACTTGACATTTCGACTATATAGATGCTCTAGCCTTATCAGTCATAAATGATTCTGGATATTGCTAACATAAGTTTCCCTAAACTAAACTCTCAATGAACTCTCAGTTGACATAATAACATTATAATCACCTTCTCAATAATCAATTTCAAACTGAATTCACTTGACATTTCGACTAGATACTCTAGCCTTCATCAGGAATAAATGGAGAAGCATAGAACATCTAGTCGAAATGTAACTTTGTAACTTGTAACTTTGCCATTTGCAACCTTTTTAGAATTGAAAGAGAGCATACAGAGAGCTCAACATTTTGGGCTGTACATCAAGTTAATAGAATGAAGTGTGCAGAATCTCTGGAGCTACAAAATTGTAACTACAAGTGCTTGTATTTTATGGCATCATTCCTCCTGCAATGATTACAGTTTATTTGTTTGCAATCTGACCACTCCTTCAACCAATATATTTTAACTGCTAGTATAAATTCTTTCATGTACTTTTTAAATTTAGCTATAACTAAAGATGACCAGTTTTCATGCCTTCTTCCCAGAGTGCACAACTTTGTGGCCCAAGCATATTACACACACATACCACTAATACGTTGCTCTCGGCAAAACCAAACATAATAAACACACACAAAAAACCCCATTAATTTTAACTGAGAAACAACTGACTGACTAAACTCGACATCGTAGGGCAAAACATCAAAGGGGCTAAAAGGTTCTAAAAATCAATTACCTATTTAGAACTTTATGCAACTTCATGACATGACTAGATAGCTCAGATACTTAAGACCCTGTCTTATCACTCGTCCACTTGAGTGAGTCCTCTTAATAGGGTAATTATGATGCCAAGTTTGACACTGCTGCAAACAGATGTTGGGTTGGAAGACTTGAGAAAACCTGCTTTGATGTGTGGATGCTCGAGTAGCAAATCAATCAATTTATTACAAAGCGACTAGCTCCCCTTTTCATGAAGAAGTGGGGGATAACTGTTATACCTCAGAACCCACATAGCCAAGATGTTACATTTTTCTCTCACCGTTATGTTCAGCCATAGATTAGAACATGCCTCTACTTTGATTAAACTTCTTTGATGTTCTCTTTATTCATGTATGTATATATAATCTGGTGATCAATTTGAACTTCACCTGCAGAGAGTAGTGATTGGTAAAGGGTTAAGGCTCCCTTCCATACAGAAATGGCTCGCATGCCAAAGAAAATGTCCGAATCCTTGCAACATTTTGGTTGAAACTCTGGTGAAGTCCCATACACTGCTGCATTGCAGTATTCCAAGATAGGCAAAACCAAGGCCTTGTGCATGTATGATAGACAACTGGAATCACAGAGCATGACATTCCTGATAGGGAATCCCAAAACCTCTTTGCCCTATGTTTGTGAAATGTGAAAGGCCATGACAAGTTGTTTGAAATAATGATGCCCAGATAGTTTAATAGCTCTATTGAGGTGTTGGCAATTGTGTAGGATGGAAGAGTAACAGCACACAAACCCAAGATAATATTGTACTTAGGGACATAAAAAATAGTGTGTATTTTGCTAGTGTGAATGTGATTGGGCTAGATCAAATCCTAATTCCAGTGTGCTATATCTGGAATGCTATAAAAATGCTCTACTTGGGGACAAGGCTTCTCTACAACACAACTTACACCCACCCTCTTCTTCAGACAAAGTGATTCAGAACATTCCCATACAGGTATAGATATCTGTGCCACTGCCTCAACAGAAAAGCAGTAGTGGCATTAGCCGGAAAGAAACCTTCAAAGATGGCTATTGCAATTGCTAGTTGAAATTGTATGCCATTTTTTTCAAAACAATTATCGTACACCCCTCAACTGGAACTTACATAATAGTAGTAACTGCTGTTTCATTTTTTATTACCTATCAGAGGTAGTTTGGACTGAGTAAGTTTGGTTCCAATATGAAGAAGATGTTGTTGTTGTTTACCTTCCTTCTTTGTTTGCTAATGTTCAGGAGACACATTCCACAAATTTTCAATGAAACAGTATGTGTATTTTAGTGTGGTAATGCTTCCAGTCAAGCTCACAAGTCGACAGGTGCATGGGAACAATAACTACATTCATGCTGAATAACCGCCACATTATCACCATTAGTTTTTGTTTGTGGATTTTCACTTAATATAGGCAGATAAAACACACAGGGTATCGAGGGGAAATCCTGAAATATATGCTCCAGCTGACATCAAAGTTATGTCCTTAAATTACTGTTTATGAAGTCAGTTATTCTTTAAGTCGACCTCTGAGAATTCTTTTTAGGGCTGATAGCAGATGCTCCACATCTTTCTGTTATGTTCATGATGATAGCAGATAATTATCCTCACACAAGATCTCAACTGCAATTGCAAACATCCCCCAAATACTATGCCATTAGCTTCTATGATGTTTGCTAGTGAGGATGCTAGAAAAATAATGCAGGTGCTGTAATGGCAGCAGGCGTTCGGGTTTTGCAATCCTTTCTCTAAGTGAGCATACAGCTAATTGGCTGGTAGTCACTATGCTATTCTCTGATTAGAGAAACAAGGTAGCAAATACACAACTGACAAAAGTATGAAGATGACCAGGTGGAACAAACAGAATCTTGTTGACTAATTCTAGTTCCAAACCTTAGCTGAGGTTCACCAGCCGTTGTTTATCGATCTGACCACAAACGTGTCTGTCCAATCAGTGAGGTGAGAGGTACCCACACACTAACATGTGAGTGAGTGTAAATTGTTGGTTGTGCAGGCTATAGTGCTGCTATATTAGACTCACCAATAAACACTTTCCCATAGCTACATTGAATGCTCTACACAACTGATGAGTTCATAGCAGTTTGTACACTATAGCATTCAGATGGATGATGAATCATTTGCATATTGTATGAAATGCATTGCTAGCGAGTAGAATCAGGTGTAGGTTTTTTCATTTGCTCTGATAAAAACTGCATCAGTTGAAATGTACACAAAAACACTAAATGCTGATCGAAAAGAAATCTCTCTTTTTTTCCTTTTTTTATTTATTTTTAAAATAAAGCATTTGCTTTTGTTGTTCTCATTACCTACCATTATAAATATAGAAAATTTGACTCTTTCGTTAAAAATGACTATATCTTTGAAACTAAAGGGAATTAGTATAGGTAATATATATATATCATATGATACTGCATGATCCAAACTTACATTATAGTTACCATAGCAACGCTAAATATTGCATAACTTTGACCACATTTTGAAAGGAGCATGGAGTCTTGAGTAGCAGTTTCAGCATCTTCTTGAACAAAGCTAGAGTCCAGAACTGAGAAACAACTTCTGCTAATCCTACTAGAGAGTTGATATATTCTGGCACTTCTTGATTGCCGTCCACACTTTCTTACTGTTCAAATTCACTCCACTCCTCGTCACTATCCATGAAGGGGCTATCACTTCTTTAGCCGTGAAAGTATTCCTAGCCATTTCACTCGAGAATCTTATATACTAACCATAGACAAACTCAATATCAAAATGAACTTTAGACTGTAAGCTATCTAATTATATGTTAAACATTTCCCTATGATAAAAACTGCTACAGTAGCATCGTTTTCAAAAACACTTGTTGCAGTAGGGTACTTTTGACCCCCCCAGGTAAGTAATGAGTTAATATTATAATTAAATAATATTAAAAAGCCTCTTTCAAGAACTTTTTAAAAGCTAATCAGTCATAGCAGATGCTATTATTTATCGTATTATTAAAGTACACACACACATACATGCATACATATACAGATCAGAATCAAAGGTAGCTTACCTGTTTTCTTGAAAGACTCTTTGCTATTAATTTTTGTCACATATAATAATGAGTATACAATATTTTAAATCAGGTTTTAATTCACATCTCTTAACCTAAATAATTTTTACTAAGCAAATGGTCATTTATGCTCTATATGGTCTTGTAGTTAGCAGACATAATTATTATATACACATGACAAAATTATTGTTTTTACAATTATTTCCCAATTTTTACATTTTGCTGAACCGAGAAATAAAATGTGTGAAGCAGATTTGGAGTCTTCTTGAACTGAAATAACTGAATGGTACACAGGAGGGGGGGAAGGTGGGGAAGAGAGATTGCCTTGATGTCAAATTTCATGTTTTTAATGTGTTTTTGGTTTACTACTACCTCAGCAGGGCATATTGGAAGTGCTTGGGTTATAAACAGCTGAAACTGTTAAGAAACTACCAATGTGAGTTTTAGCTGAAATATTACTTTTTGGTCTTGGGTGATATTGCCATACTCCATTTTGAAAAATGGTTCAAACCAATATAGGGTATGCTACAGACCTCCCTGACTGTCTCTTTAATACTTCAATCCTGCTCCATTTGTTTCTCACTCCATCCACTGTGCTTGCTGTCTACCATTCCATTGCAAGGAATGTGTCCATCAGGTCTCAGTTAAGCTCTCCTTAGCTACGACTAGGGCCATGGAGGTTGGGGGTGTTAATACACAGCCATCAGATCATACCCACTTTACCACATATAGTCCAATTAGGAAATGATTTTCGAAATTATCTGAATATATTTTACCTGACATGATATTGACTATTGGACTATAGTGGTTAAAAGATTTTAGTGTTATTTACAAGCAGTTATGCAGGCGTGGTATTTTGCATGCAGGGTTGCAATAAATGGTAGCAATTTTATTAATTATTATTGTTATTATTACTATTAGTATTTACGGCTTCTTTTTTTTCCAGTCCATTTAACATACAAAAAATAACAACTGGAAAACTTAACTGTTAAACTAATGCCTTCTCATGCTCATGAACCAGATATCTCAGAGAAAAGAGCTATCTTCAAACAGGGGCGTAGGAAGATGTTTTACATTGAGGGGGGCACCAAATTTTCCTGTATATATTACTCTATGAATACACACCAAAAATCTTATTAATGTTTTCCAAAATAGTTACATCTACGTTGGTTAACGCATACAAATTCTTTAGCTATAAAGGATAGGTCCAATTCATCAGTTTTGTCCTGATGAACATACAACATGAATAGATTGTTCAACCTAGATTGACTCATGGTGCTTCGTAGATAAGTTTTGAGCCTATGTATTGAGGAAAAGGATCGCTCAGCCGTTGCAGTTGTTACCGGAAACGTGAAGTATATTTTCAGAACAATGTCAACTTCGCTAAGCATTATCTTATGTTACTCTGATTCATGCCTGCAGCAATTGACCTTACACGTGTTACCGACAACATTGGAGCATGTTGAAATGCATTCTTTACCATGACAGCTACCATTGGCACATAGAAAATGAATCGATCTCTGCAAACGTCTTTTTCGAGATACTGCAATAGAACTCGTCTGGCTGTAAAGTCTTTCCATTAGCCAGCAATAGAGACTCTAGCTTCTGAATCATTTGAAAATCAGCTTGATCAAATCTTCTCTCCACTTCCTCTTTTACAAGCTATAATGCATAAAAATATATATGTCTGTACTTCTCCTTGGGTTCATGATAGCGATATGGCTCTTTACCATCATCCAGCCGTTTTGGCCTTTTCGATACCTTGGCAGAGAGGGCTCATCTGTGAGTCCAGAAGATTTCTCAAGAACATCATCATAAAATAGGTTAAATCTGGACTCAGTACGCAGTGACCAATAATGAGCAACAAGAATATCTGCTCCTTGTGTGGCTTCTTGTAGAGTTGTATCTTTTGCTTGGAGTTTGGTACTGAATTGTTCAGATGCACTGAATATCAAATGTGCCAACTTTAATCCGAAGAAGATATGAAATGTTTCCATACGATGAAGCAATCCATTGCCCTTTGCAGCATATTCATCACTTCTCTTTGCAACTTCTTCCTGTGTGGCAGTGAGGTTGCTATAATTCTGTAGAATGCTATCAATTGAACGGTTTCTGAGAGTCCATCTGGTTGGACACATCTCTCAATGAAGGAGGAGATACTTCACTCCCTAGGGCTACTTGCTTTCTGATGCTGTCAAAAAGAGTGAGTCGCTTGGGTGAAAACTTAATGAGTTGCAGTAATGCATAGATGAAATCCATGACATCTCGACATGGCTCACATCGTTTTCTGGGAACTTCTTGTACTTAATGACGGAGGGAGGATCAGAATGATCTATATTCAAGAGTATTCTTTGGTTAGATAGTTAACTGCTAGGAGGTAGACTACTTACCACCAGTAGAGCCTTAGCTATGATCCTTACTTTTTGAAGCAAAGAAAGTTGAAATGTTAGCTTGAGTCATAGCTTTCAAGATGGTTTCCAAATGGCATGCCTGATAGGGTAAAGTAGTACATAGCTAATTATCACACTAGATGGGTTGTGGTAGGGTTTGATCTCATTAATGATTGGGGTTCATATGAACTCACCTAATGCACTCACCTGATATCATTCCTTGTTGATTGCTAGAATAGTTCTAATGAGAGTGAGACTGAGTATAATTATAGCACTAGCTATTAAGATATTTTATGATTGAATGACTAAATTGACCAGATAGCATAGCTAACCACATTTTGCATTAATGAGAACCAATTTAGATTACCTGAAATTATGGGGGGGCTCCAGCCCCTGGAGCCCCCCTCCTTCCTACGCCACTGTCAAAGATGTGCTGGATCTCTCCTAAGATATTTTAAGCTTAGAGAAGTGATCACAGTTTTGGCACTTTCCTAGATGCCAAAATACTATCTTGCTCAACTGTATAGCGATTTTTTAGATTAACAGGCTTTCTTTCAGAATACAGCAATTCCCAAACTGCTGCTTCTTATACATGATAGGCTTTAACACACTATGAATTAGCAAATCCCGTACATAGATTTTCAACACATTTCTCAATCACGTATTATCTCATATCAGTCAGATCATTAATTTTTTAATAGACTCTGCATTCTCAGAAAATATTACGGCATGAAATATTTTCATTCAGATTACTTAGATCACATGTCATAATCATCATTATCATCATCATTAGATTAAGATCCAAAAACTTGAGGCTGAACTTGTACAAATGCACACATTCTCAAGAATACTGACAGTAAAATAATTGATCCTTCTCTGACAAAATGAGGGTAATACAGTGTTTTTTACATGTCATGATTTATATTTTGAAGTGGTAAAGGGTCATCATAAAAAGGCTTACATGGGGAGACAGTCTTATTTTTGAGAGTGAAATCCACTTTAAAAAAAAAATGCTGTTTTTGTGTACTTCATGATGCTCTATCTCAAAACTCAACAAACATCCATCAAATTGTTTCTTGCGCTCTATAAGTTGGCAGTAGTATCCTGTATCCTACTCCTAAAGTACTATACAGTATGCGATATGTTCATCTCGACCTGTATAAGCTCAGTGACTAGAGATAATCCGTATCCCACCTAAGTTCATCACATTGTCCTTCCCTGTGTGACATGGTATCACTTGTATATATGTGAACAAAAAAATTACCTCAAAAACCGATTGATATCATTACCAAACTTGGCAGGCAGCAATTGTGATTAAATCTTGAAAGATCATGATCAAAGGTCAAAACTACAAAATGGCATTATTTGAAGAAAGTAAGACAAATCTTGACCAAACTTTGTAAGCAGATTTTAAATCAAAGGAAGAATTTGAAATACAAGATCAAAGATCAGTGGTACAATCTGTATATATATATATATATATATATATATATAATGGTCTAGATTTATGAGGTCTCACTCTATACTATAAGCAGTGGTGGATCTATAGAGAGGGGAAGAGGAAAGTGGGATGAAGGAGGGAGGGTATGGCTATTTCCACCTTTTTCAAGTACCGTGAGATTTCCACATACTGTACCCACAATTATATTCATCTCCACTTAGTTCTTTATTATGGAGAGCAAAACTAAAGTCATATGCTTATCACTTATGATAAGCTTATTTATTGTTTATATATTGAAGGTGGCTAGGTCTAACCGCTACTACCCATCCTATATCAGTACATTAGTCTCTAGAATAAGTCGACGATCAATTTAGCAACTGTAGTTATACGTGTGTGTTTTTATGACTGGGGGGGAGGGGGGAGGAGAGGAAGAGGTGAATGAACTGAAAATCTCAATAATTTTTAGTCCTGATAATCAGTGAAGAGTGTCAAAATATAAGATGGATATATATCAACTATTTTAAGGATTCACTTAATCAGCTTTTCCTAAAAACAAAAAGCAGATTTGATGGGATTCTTTAAAGTACCAATATAAATTGTAGGGTAGAGCATTATTCAAATCCATTATATAACTTTTAACTGACAATGGTACCTTAATTCCCACATAGTATAACTAGAGAGAATGACATGCGATCCTACAAAGTAGGTGAGATATTCTAGTTTCACTCTAATGGGTTTTCCAGCATTGCTTAGACAAAAAAGATAAGTTATGTAAGTATCGTCATAGTAGATTTTCATAATGCAAAATCCAGTCATAAAGGTAGACAACTGGTAAATCTTACATGTGGCAAAAATGCCATCAA
This sequence comes from Cladorhizidae sp. MBARI D1340-BT2, assembly GCA_028752905.1. Taxonomy (NCBI): domain Eukaryota; kingdom Metazoa; phylum Porifera; class Demospongiae; order Poecilosclerida; family Cladorhizidae; species Cladorhizidae sp. MBARI D1340-BT2. The sequence continues at coordinate 8,783,097 of JAQNBH010000016.1, read as the reverse complement.
AATGGCATCAATTCCAAATAGCAAAACAATTTGTATAGATACATACTTGTTACCTATATATAATGTATTTATTTAAGAGAAGTACAATTTACAGGGTGCCTCCAATGCAAAAAAAGCAAAACGGCCTTCTTGGTGTGGTCCATAAACACTACACAATGTTTGTATAGTTACCAGGACAAAACAAGGAAATAATGCAAGCAGGTATTGTTGTTGAAGTTGATCCTATCTGGATGGCACACCAGCTTGAAAACATAATAGCAGGGTTACCCAGCAATCCATTCCCATGGGAGAGAGGAGAGGTTGTAGTAATATTGCAAGATTCAAAATCAAACTTAAAGGTATTATGATATATTTACAAAAATGTATAGGGTCTAAAATGAGCTATTTTTTCTGGAACCTACATCAGTGGACACTCCCAATAGCACAGACACCTACCTTATAATGGAGAGAGGCAGATGCACCGATAGATGTTTCCATAGGAATAGTGCTTTAGAAAGCCCCCCAATAGCAGATAACCTCCCAATTCCAAACAACAGACAGCACCCAGAGCACCGAATAAACTTTCAAATATGAAACCACCCCTCTCCAATGGACATCAGGCATGGCAGTAGGTGTGGCCAGATTGAATTATTATTGCCATGGTCAAATAACAAGATACTCTAGCCACTATAATAGTAGCTATGTAGCAGATAGGCCTAGCTACAGAAATCCACTTGCAAAAAACTCTGTTATTTTCTGTCAATCTATCATTATAAGGCTTAGGTCCATAAAAACAGTATGTACAAGGGATCTCCAAACCATATCCAACTCACCAGTGACCTCAGCCTTTATTAAATATAGCTCCTTCTCAGAAACTGAGAGATGCAAAGGCAATATTGCAGGGAATGTTGCCAATAACAGCACCCTTTCTCATCACTGTAACAGCAGGTTGGTCACACTGAGTCGCAATACTTCTCCGATGGAAGGAGTCAATTCTATTATTACATGATAGCATCTGATGTACAAGTGTACTTCTGCTACAGTCAAGTCACTGCCTACTGGCTGAGAGGCCTTCCAGCTAGTCATCTCATGTGACAGCTTGCATGATGCTTGCATTTCTTAGAGTAAGGCTTCTAGAGTGGAGCTAATCTATAGTTCTATAGGGAAGCTGTGGGAGTCTGGATGGTATATTCCAAAAAAAAAAGGATTCATCTCAGAAGTAGATGTGATCAATGAAGAAAACAAGCATCTTGGAATTACTGTGCGCACCCTTGGAGAAAAGTTTAGTTAGGTATAAAACACAAATTTGAAGAGCAGTGAGAGTATCTTGGCAATGTATGTCTAATGGTCAACTAGTAAAAAACCTAGAGTTTCAGAATATTCTGATGTGAATGAAGTATAGTACCAATTGTATGTGATGGCCTGTTACAAAAACATTTATCCATGTGGACAACTTGCTGAGAAGGCCAGAGAAATTGCCATCGTTTTAGGCAAGGCTGAATTCAAGGGAACCAATGGTTGGCTAACAAATTGGAAGTAGCAGTACAATATAAGGGAGAGTACTGGTAAGTGGTGAATCTGATGATATACAAGGGGTGACTATCACTTCTTGGAAGGAGAGGCTGCCTGAGATTATAAAATGGAAGACATTTATAATCTAGATGAGACTGGATGCTTTTGGAAAGCACTCCCTGATAGCAGGTTTGGACAGAAAGGAAATCAATACTGGGGTGGGAAAAATAGTAAGCAGAGATTCATGGTTACCTTCCTAGTGAGTGCAGCTGGTGAAAAGGAAACTCCCATTGTCATGTAGAAATATGAAAAACCTAGGTGCTTCCGAGGTTTTGATACATATGGTCTCCCTGTGAAATATTACCAGCATAAAAAGAGGTATGATGAGAGAAATCGTTGTAATTTTGAGAGCTTTCAATCATAAAATGTGACTTAAAAAATCTCTTTTTCTTCTAGTGGACAATGCAGGTTGCCATCCTGAAGAGTTCAAAGGGAAGTATCAATGTCAAAATCATAATTAATACAACTACAAAATTGCAGCCATTAGATTCGGGGATTTTCCAGAATTTCAAATATCATGCTATTTCTTCGTTATGTTTTAGCAAAGATTGATGCATGCAGCTGTGTAACAGAAGTCAAATCTATCAATATCCTAACAGCAATTCGATGGGTAGCTCTGGCATCAAGGGAAGTAAAGATGGAAACTATAATGAAGTGTTTTCGAAGTGGAGGTATTCTTAACACTGATTTATCCCTGAGCAGCTTAAGTGAAAAGGACGACCCATTTCAAGATCTCGATACAGCTCATGAAATACCAACATTGATTTCTAAGACAATGGGTAGTGACAACATTTGTTCAGCTGAGGAGGATATGAATGGAGACAACAGCCTCCATGTTAGTGCTGACATTGACAATGACACTTCGGAAGAAAACTTCTTAGTTGAAACAGAAGATGCTGATGAAAATCAATCCGATGAAGAAGATAAAAATTTACAGCCACCTCCCCACCCACAAATAAAGAGCTATAAAGAAGCACTTGGACACTGGAAGATATTAAATATTTTATATAGAGCCATGATTTGGTGAAGCTACTTGTGCAAGTTCATTTAATTGACAAAGCTGCTTCTAGGGACACTGTCGGTGACACACAGACTACCATACATGAATACAAAACAAACTGAGAATGTATACTGTTTTATACTGGTGTCTGCATTACCTACAACAGAGGGAATAAGGTTAATAAAGAGGCCTCCAAATAAAGGACAACCTCTGAATAATAGACAACCTCCGAATAATGGACAAACATGTGTGTCCCAACTTGTCCATTATTCGGAGGTTCCACAGTACAGAGTAACTCATCAAAACCATGAAGCAGGACCTAACCACCCAATAGCTATGTTTCCCATGAAGCAGGAACTAGGCACCCAGTAACTGTGCTACAAAGGTGCATAGTAAAAATAACTTATCTGGTTGTGTGCAGCTTCTCCTGAGCGCCGCTTTAATTTGCTATCTTTACTATTCCATGGGAAGTCATCGAGGATAATGGTGCACTGCACAATTTTGTTTTACTTTTTGTTGCATTTGTGATTCTAGAAAAATTTGTAAAATCACTCTTAATTTTGACAGCTCTCTGTATATTTATGGAAATTTGGGGGGAGGGGGGGGGTTGGTTGCATAGGTGATTTGATAAGGTAGCTGTTGATAATGCTGCTGTGTTGCATTTTGTGCATCATTGGGAACATGGAAATTTCCTCAAGAAAATGGCCATCAATGATCATAAATAGCATGAAAAGAGCTATATACTTTCTTCATAAACGATGCTTAAAACCATCACTGGGTGGTTCATAAAGTCTACATAAAGTTTGGTAGGGATAGCTTTGTGGGTTCCTGAGAAATTAACGATCATACCAAAAAAAACATATAAAAAACGCTGCTTTTTCACACCTGTACATTGGAACTTTTATCCCAATAGCAGCCTCCCAACTTATATTGGACAAGAGCACATGCACCAATTGGCTTTACCTTTGATCAGTCATCTTCCCTATAAATTAACACCTCACACTTCCAGCTAACAGACAGCTCTCATGCACAGATCAATCACTGTAGACATAAACCTCCTAACAGACTATGGGTGGGATCAGTTGTATAATGAGAAAATCATAATATAATTTGATCATGTTTGCCAATTATTAAATAATGTGTGATATGGCAGAGTAGGTATGTAGCCTAAAGTAGTCCGCTTGCTTGGAGAGATACTGTTATTTCCTGTTAGTGTAAGGTTGTATCCCATAAAAATGATAGACATAGAACATTAACTCCACATCCTGCTCCTCTATTGACTCAGTCTCCAGCAACCACAGCAGATGCTTTATTGCAGTCTCTCCTCAGGAACTGTGAGACTGTGCAATGTTGTATGGGATATGACCTAAAACTTTGTCCATCTTTGATTCTGTTCACAATGGACTAATTTTTTAATATTTTCTGGCTCCTGTTTGAGGAGCAGGACTTCTCCCATTTATGGCATCCACACTTACTTGTGGTATACATGATGTCCTCTGATATAGGACTGAATTACTGCCACTCGAAGACATAGCACCATGGGTATTCATAACTCACTGGCTAGAGTTAGCTAGTGCCTCTTGCACAGTAAGAACTAATCTCAATCTCACAGGCCAGATGACTCAGATCCACAAAATGGGAAGTACATAGTGTGACCCTCAATTGTTCACCTTGTTCTTGCCAGTTTACAGTGTAGAAAAATGATGTCAATTCATATCTGCAGTCCTGTATCTTGTTGTTTTTTACCTATTATCCAACATGAAGGCCATGGAGCATTGATCAGTTATAAGGACGAAGTGCCGACCGGCAAGAAAATGGTGCCTTTTACGCACTGCTTCTGTGATCACTGTAGCCTCCTTTTCTACAGATGGATAGCTAGTGTATTTCACTATTCTTCAAGCAGTCAGAAAGTTTTGTCTAGTGGAAAATATACTGCACTCTAAGAGTTTGTATCATGTCAGAGAAGTTTGTTATTCATTTTGCATAATAAGCAAACATCCACACACCCCTGTGAAGAGTTGGAGGGAGGAGGAAATTCCTGAAAAAGATGGAGTCTTATGATCTGGTATGACAGTGAAATTACCTAAACAATAGGATATCACTGATTCCACTGACTTGGATTGAGGATCAGATTTCTGTGCTGGGCAGCTTCAAGAAATCTTCAGACATTTTCATCGTGCTCGCTTGGGTAATTGCCTGCAACAGTTATGTTGTCCAGGTATGGAAAAGTCTCTTTTAGTGCTTCATCACCATTTTATCCGTGGCCTTTTGAAAAATGGCAACACCATCGAATAGGATGCAATGAAAATGTTAGAGTCTCCCATTCATCTCGAAACCTGTATAGTTTGTGTCAGATTATTTTATTGGGTCTTGATGATAAGCACCAAATGTTGAAAACACATGGTAGCTATCAAGTTTGTCGGCCATCTCATCAATCCAGCGAAGTAGATACCCATCGAGTTCAGTAAACTGATTTACAGTTTGATAAGTTAATACAAAGCATTTTCTTATATTGGAGTAAGGGATCTTTGACAATGACAACTTGTGCCTGCCAAGGGGAAGAAGTAGGCTCAATAATGCCTTCAGTATAAGCTGAGTGATTTCTTGGTGTATAAATTCCTGATGATATGTGCTGAAAGATCAGGACTTATTTTCTATTGGTTTGAAGAAGGTTAGCAAAGAGTGGCCGTTCGTCAAGTGAAGCTTCTGCAGGAGCACAGATTGACATTGAATTCAGTATTACTAACTCAGGCTTAGCACCACCAAACTTGAAAATGACACTCTTGTGTTATTTCTGGAAATGTCATCCAAGGGTTATGTCACTGTAGAGATTTTTTTAGGACACCAAGGTGAGCTATAGAAATACGACCATTAATGTTAATGTCTGCAAAACAGTGGCCAAGAAGAGTTCATTTATGAACCACAATTAGAGCTGAAAGAGTTAGTCTGCACACACAAACAATCATGGACCCCAGGCACGATTTGGAAAATGACCATTAGTACCACATTTGTGCCACTGTTCATTTCGAGCTGGGCATATACTCTCCAATTATGCGAAAACACCTCCACAGAAGAAGCACTTCTTCTTGTGCATATAGATGGAAGGATCAGTAGGATTGGTCAGAGATGACCAGTAGGAGTGGTCACAGATGGAAGGATAAGTAGGAGTGGTCACAGATGGAAGGATGACTAGGAGTGGTCATTTTACCATCTTCTTTAGTTTGAGGCATAGTCATTGCCACAGCTGTATGAGTACCATGTAATGCATACGCTTTAGAAGTCTTCTCAGCCAGATGCAATGCATATAATTATATGCTTGGTCAAAAGCCATTTTAAGCAGTTGTTCTCCAGAAGGTATAGTAAGATTCTATTGATGAGGGAGTCTCATTTCAGTACTGCATGGTATTGTTCTGACTCACAGGTTTGATATTACAATATCTGCCAAGCTTCCTATGTTCTTGCTGGAATTTATTGATGGGTTTCACTTGATTTGGAATTTTTACAATTGTGAGAGTGCTTCAATTGCCAGGTGATGATCATGTCAGTCTTCAATATAATCAAAGTCATTGTGAGATACATAGTTGATCAGAATTATAAACTTGTTTGGGGCATACTCACCACATTCCTCGATGGAAGTGTCCGGTGCCAGTGTTTCCACTGCTTGGCAACTGTAGCGGGATTTTTGTTGCAGTGTTTCAATGGTTCAAGTTCTCTTTAAAATTGTGATCAATAGAAACAATTTATAAAATTAGGCAAAAAGACACAGATAGATGTTGCTAAGTTGAAAAGTGCTTAGTTGTTGCAATGCTAATTTGGAGCCTTCTGGTAGTATTAAAATTATGACGAACGAACATACTATATGCAAGTTATGTGTGGGAAGAAACGAGTTAAATGCACAAATATGACAACAAATATTGGGTTGAGTAGACAAAAAAGAAAAAGGTTACCAATTTAAACAACAAACATTTATAAGATCAAATATAATGAAGTCCAAATAATAATTTTTTTAATCAATATATTAATAGGTAAAGGGTATGTAAATGTGGTGTCTACATTGGTAAAATCTTCCTTAATTTCTTTTTGACTAGTCAATCCTAAATTATTTTCTATTTGTTTTTGTAATCAAGCAGCCACCTACGAGATGTCAATCAGTATATACTGGAACCAACTTATATTAAGTAGATGCTTTTATCATATAATACACATAGACACATGCATTACAAGTAGTTGCCTGTTTTTGTTGAGGTCACTTCTAACTGATTGCTTCTTGGTAAGAAAAGATGCAATTGGTGGTGACTCAAAATCAATTATCACAAGAATACGCTTCTGAAGAAAGCAATTAGACATGCATAATAAGTATAATTATAGCTACCTGGTTTTGTTGAACATTCCCCCCTAAAGTTATGAGGAAACTAAATGGTTACTTCATGGCTAAAACATGCAGCTGCTTGCTGACTCAGCTGGCTATTGCATGTGCACTGGGGTGTTTATAGATGTGAAGATCCTTTACCAACCATAAGGTTTTTGTCTCTGTAGAGAGAGAAATTGCACAATTTTGAGTCTCTTGGATAGTAGAGTATGACCAATGGATATATTTTATGAAGTTAGGTAGAGTGATAACTTGAGAGTTGAAATACTTCTCCATTTCACATGTATTTTTTCACATGTATTTATATTCACAAGAAACATCATGATAAGTTCATATTTCTAGCTTGTATAAACAGGATGGACAACAGAGATTCAGTCAAGATTGGTATGTCACTTGTGTTGAGCGTCGGAGTTTTACTGTAGGTGTCTCTGACTCAGTTGTATTCGTGGATGAAACAGTTGGTCTTGCTTAAACAGGTAAAGGAGTAACTGGCAATTTGTTATGTTCTGTTGAGGAAGCCTGCACAGTGTGAACATGAAGGTGGTTGATGTGTCTGCAAAAACTTCTTCTATCGTGCAGCTTAACCACAAATGACAATTGTCCATGAATGTTCCTGGAAGCTAATTATTTCTGGTTGAAAAATTAGAGTCGCTAAGTCAAGGTTCCTTTCCTTGGCCTTCTTGTCATGAAAGTTTTTCTGTTTACTCTGGTGAACTGCCACATTGGTACTGATGCTTGGTTTTATTGCATCTAATTGTGATCGTGGCCATCCACCCAAGAGCAACTCTGCTGGAGAGATTCATGTGGTGATATGTGAAGTGTTCCGGTACCTGAATAAGAAGTGTGACAGACGATTTTCTAGACTTCCTGAGATGATCTTCTTGATGCATTCTTTAAAGGTCTGAAAGTCCATCTCTGCCAAAACATTTGAAGAAGGATGGTATGGTGCAGAAGTCATCATCCATACATGGCCACCATACATAACTCCAGGCTTGTGACTTCATACGACTAGCACCACGGTGGTCTCTCATGTAGTAACTCAATGACTCATTCTCTGCCTGCTTTAGGGACAATGACTCTGTTCCCCCACAGAATACATCCATCCTAGATGCTCAACTCGTCTTTCAGGAGTTGTTAGGGTTGTACTTCTGCATCATATGTATGCTGCCAACCCTGTAGAACCAGTTCACGAACCTTCGGGAGAGTACGGTCACAATTGGAAAGACTGTGTCATCTCTCAAATTTCTCCGAGCTAATGAATACCTTCTGGGCATTCTGGTAAAGGCAATCAGCTTAACATATCGGCATTTGCATGTTGATTACCTGGCTTGCACTCTATTGAGTAGTCATAGGCTCCCAACTTGATCCATTTTCCACAAGTGTGTGTAGGTCTCCTCAGATATGAGTGTCCTAGTATCTATCTATCTCAATCTCAGTGTCAACCTGGTTGAGCCTTACTGTGACCTTAACGAGCTTGGCTTCATTTTCTGTAGCATGGTACATAGTATAACTGTTATCCACAACTGGTGTAGTTGCTTCGGTGACCAGGTGAGCCCGTCTGCTCTGGAATGGCTGCTGTTTGGCTTTCTTCGCCTTACTGTGGAAACATTTTGCCAAATGTCCCTTCTTTCTGCACTTCCACGTGTAAGAATGAAATATAAAATGCTGAACGATCATCAAAGGTTTTGGCTGATAGTGGTCCATAAGAGCTTTGTAAAATACTCAAATGATTATCATTAGATTTAGCTAGGGCCAGTAGGCTCCATATCAACTTGTATGTTGATGCACCACATGCACTAAGCAGAATGGCTCATTGCTTCTTTCAGTCCCAAAATCATTAGCAGCGAAGTCCAATTCTTATTCAGAAATACTACCGTGCATTGCTATAATTTGCTCCACTTAGCCAAATGTGATAACTTGATTGTTGAAATAGTTCTTCAATGTATATTGCACAATTTCACATGTATTTATATTCACAAGAAACATCTGTTAAAAGTATATTCATATGCCTAGCTTGTATAAACAGAATGGACAGCAGAGATTCAGTCAAATAAATGAATGGTAATCATACATCTAGAACGTTCTTTATTATAAAACTCACTAAGACTGTCACATCATGGATCTTCCACCTGCATGTATGGTAGAACAACCTGACAAGAGAGAGCAAATGAACTGAGAAACCAACTGTGAAATTTCAAAGAGATATATAGCAGACAAGAACCTGATTGGACAATATTTAATGTGAATTGTTGTTTTAAGATCTGGCCTAGCCCTGGGCTGGAAGTCTATTTAAAGGCACCAGCAGAGGAGTTAAGGGAGTGACCAGGTTGGATTGCAAGTTGTGTTTGTTGATGAATAATTTATATCTTATTTCTTGACAGATAGGATTCTGCTTGACGTAAAGGAGTAGAACCCACAAAACTGGTGGCAGCGATAAGGAGTTTTTCCCCAATTACAGCAGACTCGGTCTCTAGGAACTAACCAGAGATGTCAGCAAAGAGAAGTAAGACAACCATAGGCTCCAAAGCTGAGGCTGATGCATCTGACTGTGAAACACAGGTGAGGACCATTGACTCATCCAGTTAGGAATCCACACACATAGTAACCTCTCTAATGCCAGTATGTGACATGGGGCAAATCCTGATGGTGATGGATACCATTGTGGAGAAAAAAGGCCGAGAAATGAGAGAAAGCAGTGGCAGAGATCGAGCAGAGGAGAGAGAAAGACAAGACAAGTGTAGAAACTAGAGCAATAGCAACTTAGAGAGAAAAGCATGAGGAGGAGTGGAGATGCATAGACGAAGAGTGCTGGGATAACTATAGTCAAGGCCAGCCAAGCCTCAGCAGCCCAGAACCTGGCTCAAATGGAGTATGTTAGACAGCAGGAGAAGGAGAGCTGGACCACCATTCTCCAAGCCTAACAAGAAGAGAGATGACGGGAAAGAGAAAGAACTCCACCTGGATGGCAGTCATGGACAGGAGGAGAGCAGGAAGGGATATACCCACTCTGACATCTTAGATGCAACTGTTTGAGTTACATCCAGATTACTGGCTGGCCAACCCGCTTCCCTTCCTCGACCCAGCTTCTCTCTGCTTCCAGAATACACAACAAAGAGTAAACATTACATGACTTATTACAAAAATTAGACAGATATATCGAAATGGATTAGTCGTAGCAATAGTCTTCTGGTAATAAAACCATGAATAATGGACATACTATATGCAAGTTATGTAAAGGAAGAAAACAAATAGGTAGCTACATAGAAATGAGAATTTACCAATCAGACAACAAACATGTTGGCGTCCTTGATCTATGAACTCCAAATATATATTTTTATAGCAGCAGTATAATATTGGTCCTTACTATACAGGATCCTGTACATGTTTATCTACATTGGTAAATTCTTGTTTTATTCTCTAATACTTTGTTTTTTTGCAATTTTTTGGTCTTGTTTCTCGTTTTATATAGTGAAGCAGCCACCTATTACTCAGGAACTTGCCAATCATGTTATTATTTACCATACTCAGTATCCCTATAACTATAATACACAAGGACACATGGTTTTGTTTTAAAGATATGTGATGTTAACTATTGTCACAGGAGTTAACTTCTGAGGAAGCCAACTGATCGCTTCTTGGTACCAAAACATGCAACTATTGTTGATTCAGCTCAGTTCTGTGCTGTTAAATTTGTTATACTGAATAAGCTTCTGAGGAAACAACCTGTCATGCATTGTAAGCACAAGCATATTTATGGAAGTGAAGATACTTTACAGATTTTTGGGGGTTTGGTTGTGAGTGTCAATTAGTGATGAATCATGAAACAGTTAATTCACTGGATAGTTTGGAGTATTCTGATGGTAAAATAATGACAAATTGACACATTTTGCGAAGTTTAGGCATGGGGAAAAGTGGTACACACAGATATATAGATGTTGCTAAGTTAAGAAAAAGGTTAGTCATGGAGCATGGGATAATTTGGAGTGTCTTAGAATTATCACGAACAGACATACTGTACACAAGTTATGTGGGAAGAAAAGAAGATATATACATAGACACATAGATACACAAGATAAAAAAATGTTTAACCGAATGAGGGACAAAAAAACTCATTGATAGGATCACGCTGTTAAGGGGAACGAAACCATATTGTTTCAAAAGCTGTGGTTATGACTTTGGAGCTCCATAAATTCTGCAGATTTTAGTCTATGTATTTCACAGGTCTCTCTGTGTGCTTTCAAACACTATTGCATAGGTACAACTATATCCAAGGTACAGGCAGTCAAATTTTGGGGCCTCACACCCTGCATGCCCAAGTTTTCATCATCGATTAATGCCTGTGGATGTTTATTCTATTGTTAGCTGACATTGAGACCCTTATCAGTTCCAAGTGGTAAATATTAAGACACATTTACAAGCATAATTATAATGTGTTAATCATTCGTCTTCCCTAGGCTGACCCCTGGTAGTCCCAGGTTGTCTCTAGTTCATGGCATGTGTGCTGGGTCCATGACATCCAGGGACGCTGGTTCCTCCCCCCTCTACCAATTACCTCTAACTAGTGCCTGAGGTGTCTATTGAGTTAAGCCATCCCACCTGGCCCATTGGGGGACATATCACTTTCCCTGCACTCACACCCAAGCACCTCTCCATCACTCTTTAAAATTAGTTATTGATAATAGTAATAACATTCCCACTTAGCATTTGTTCACACAACAGCCCCTTAGTAGTATCTACTCAGCACACACACACACCCGCCACCATTCCTGTGACCCGACCCAGTTACTTGTTTTGTGTTAATGACTTGGACACTGAGCAGAGCCTCGATTTTCGGGTCTTATTATGGAGTGTATATGCTGCATTCTCCCACCCACCCAGCATCTTTATCAAGGAGTCCGGCACACCACAAACTGCTGCCGCCATAGCTGCTCCTATTCGGACGCTGTGCCAGGCATAGTCATCAGCTTTCACGCCCGCCTTCGCCAATGCTAACCGGAGCTGCTTCGTTAGCCTGTCGTTTTAGTGGGTAGCCATTGCTGAATGTGAAGAATGGCCCTGGTTTGCCACCTGACCTGGGTTTGGTTTTTGACATGTAACTCAGGATTGCTGCTACTGGGTATAGTTCTGTCCCCGTAGCCTAAGTATACTTTCACCCTTTCTGGAAGAAATTTGTTTTGGAGGCTTTTATGGTGACCTCGACTCGAAGTAAAGGAATCAACTCTTCTATTCACATTCACATACCCATTGCTGAGATGAATTGCTAGGTCATAATCCTTAGGTGCTGGCACCACCACTTCCACAGACAACAGAAACCCGAAAAAGCACATTACACAACGCTGCCCAGAGCATGTGCCCATTGCTGGCATCCTCCTGTTTTTCCCACACTGCTCTCAGTTGTCCGAGAATACGAGTCATGTACGGCAGCCATGACATACTCCTGGGGATGGCTGTTTTCTTCTTGAAGCCATGTATCACATATCGCAGCTGGGGCCAGTCTGCCATGTGGGGGGGGGGGGGGGGTCTCCCAGACCAATCGCTCTCTGTGTGTACTTGATGGCCTCTAAATACACTTTAACGGACATCCCTGCCTGCCCCTTCTTAAATAGAGCTGCCACAAAGTAACATAAGACCCACTCAAGATGCTGGGTATGCCATCCGCCTATATGCCTGACATCCTGATCGGTAGAATTTTAATGTGGCTGAAGCCTAGCCAGCTGAAAATAGCTCCTGAACAGCTGCATCCAGTTCGGCTCCCACAAGGCGCTACACCCGACTCCCCCAGATGCATCTGTGAATATGTGCATTTCTGGTCCTGCTCCTGGTGGCATCATTGCTACTCCATTCCACAGAGCCAAGAATGTGTGCCACCACATCAAATCAGACCAAATCTACGCGTTTAGCCAGATGTGGTGTTGATGTCTGCTGGCTTCATCAGCTAGAAAACTCTGCGTAGGAATGTCCTACCCAGTCTTACCACTTTACATGCATGCTACAGTTTCCCTGCCAGGGGTTGAAGGTACCGTCGTCTCCGACTGGTCCAGGATCTTATAATCCCTGCAGTTCTGTCAGCTTCTGTGCTGGCAGACAGGTAACCACAGCTGTTGTGTTGACCTCAATGCCTAGCAAGGTAAGTACTGTCACCAGTCCTTCTAGATTCTCATTGGCCACTGGGATGCCAAGGAAATCTAATATCAAGAGTGTTGAGTTGGGTTATCGGTTACCTTGTTGGTTAGTGCTTGACTGAGAGATGGTTTCTGGGTCGTCCCCCTTAATTGACCAGAACTCGGGGAGAAGTTCCGTAAACTCCCATGTCTGAATGCGGCATGCCAGGCTAGATGGCACTGTTGGTAATGCCTCCCCCACATACATGCCCAACATCTCTTTCCTGGATTCCAGTTCTACAGTTGGAAGCAAATTTTCCCAGAACTGGGTTGCCTCTGTGCTCCCGGTGCTCTCCTTCTCCATGACTGGCAGAGCCCCCAACTGATCGCTCTGTGGCATAAGACCAATTCCTGGATAGTACTGGATCTTGTTTCCCCCCTTCAACCCCGGGCACTGCTTGCCCACAATATTGGTCTCATTTGTAGATGGTTGCCATGGCTCTCATTTGCCCTCCAACCCCTTGACCTTTCTTGCCCAAGAACACAGGTTCCATTTTCCCACCATTACCAGCATTGCTTGCTTCCCAGACCAAGGTCATGCCCGATGGCATCATTTGGCCACCTTTGACCCAACTACTACAGGCATTGCCTGCCCTAGGATATATAGGAGGCCTGTGTCTTGCTTATACCTAATTACAGGCCATACTCGCCCTAGACTATGGTCTGAGCCTTGTTTGCTCCGCAACTATGGGCATTGCCTGCCCTTGGGTAAGTTCCAGATATTGTCCGTTCCGCAATGCTTGCCCTATTATCCGGGTCTGGATTTATCTTGCCACTGCTTGTCAAGTATGAGTTTATAAGCACAAGTGTTAAAAACTTATCTGATTAACAAATATTATTGAAACACAACCAACATTAGCAAGATATGTATAGATGAAACAAGTTAGAAAATGTCTCTAACCATTTAGTTGACCTCCACTCTACCACTACACTATATAGTAACAACAAAACAACGAATAAACAACAACAAAACTAACAACTGGAAGCAAAAATCAAATTTTTATTGGCACAGAAATTACCCAATTAACTTCGGTTTGTTGGAACGTGATGCTGTATTACAGGAATAACAGGTTTAAACTACTTTGGCACTCTCTCCATGACCCCCTGCTTCCACACTCTTTCCACAACTGCCTTCTTTGTCATTCTCTCCACGACCACGATGATCTACATGTATTCAAAACAATTACATTATTAATATTGTTGCTATAGTCATCTAGCTCTCAGTCAGCCATTTCAGCTTTGCCAATCACCAGTCTGATAGATGGTATCTAGCTTCATGGACAGATTCATGATACCCAACTAGTATTTGCCATGCATTATCAAGAGGCACTGTTTAGAATAGGGCCACCCACAGACAGAGCCATTCTCATGTAATAAAGGCATCATTTGGTCTTGTAACATTACTCTGTGTTGTTTTCTCATGTTATAAAAATGTCATGTGCTCCTATTTTGTTTGCACTACATCCTTTTCTCATGCAAGACATTACGAGGACAAGAAATTAAAACCAGCTACAGTAAATCATCAACATCACAGTAGGATTGCACTAAGGTTCCTAGCTTGATGGATGACAGGATTGTTGACAAGCAGTGTGCTAACAATAAACTACTAGCTGTGTATAAAATTTGCACTGAGCTTGAGTGCTGACTCTCCACAGTTGTTAATTCTATAACCGATCATCAGAAACATGAAAAATGCTCTTAAAATAAATTGCAACTATGATGATGGTGGCTTTTATCATCTTTTAGCCAGCATGACACGGCCTATAACTATCCTTTCTACAGAAATCTTCACGCAGGTAGAGCCACAATGTTCAGATGGTTCCTATTAACAGAGAAAAAACACTTGAATATTATTTTTTTACGTAGCCATAGGGAGTATCTTTTTATGAAGCACGCTTAACAAAATGTCCAAGAACACTTTATATACTAACATCTCAATTGAAGTGATGTTTGCCAATGGTTTTCTTACTTCATATATATAATAATATATGTATATATTGGTAACTAACATTCCACCCATAAATTGAGGCACCAATAAAATCATTTCTCCAAACTCTATTATAGCTTTTCTTACTAGCCTATATAATAATTTTGTGATGTTTTTTTCTATACAGTGGTCCCTCCCTATTAAGACCACCCAGGGAGCACTTCCAACTGGTCTTATTAGAGAGGTGGTCTTACTTGGGAATAACGCTCTCGGGCATGGGAGGGGTCTCACAAAGCATTGCTCAATGGATTTTATTGTGTAGTGTACATGCATTCATAATAATTAACCAACTGCAAGCTTCCCAGACAAGATACTGTATTCTCATTTGGAATTATGGGTATGTCTTGGAAAGACATTGGTTCATTGTACACATTAGGTATTGGACATTAGATTCATGCAGTGTCCTTAGGACACAGAAAGTCTGAGATACTGGACTGGACAGTCGGCTCCATCCTGTTCTGGATGACCATCTGCTCGATAGAATCAGCACATGCCGCAAGCTTGGGAATGCCTCGATGAGTGGCAAAGTCACGCAGCTTGCACACCATCTCGAACACCTCTGACACAGTCACAGGAGTGGGCATGGGGCCATCCTCCTCATCATCTGACTCAGGCTCCTCAGGGGAGGAGTCAGCAGGGGTGGCGAGGGCATGGTTGAGGGCAGGGTCATAGTGGTCCTCACTGGTGTGCACCTCACTGTCAATGTTGGCGTAGCCCTCAGCAGTATCACACCCTCCGGCAGCTGCACATTTATGACTCCTCGACCTCAGCAGCAGGGGCAGTGGTAGTCATGAAGCCACACTTCTTAAAGCACTTCTTGATGGTGGACACGTGAAGGTCATCTCAGGCCTTCCTGAGCCAGCAGATTGCCATCAGAACGTCCACCTTCTTGACAAGCGAGCTCATTTTCTCAGTGCAACCACTATCGGCATTCACAGTGTCGTCCATGAGCCGGAGAATATAACGGATCATCTGCTTCCGGTAGACCAGCTTCATGGCCTGGATGATGCCAGTGTCCATAGGCTGAAGCTTGGAGGTGGTGTTGGCAGGAAGGAAGACCAGCTTGAGGTTTCTGAGGTTGATATCTGAGTGCGCTAAGCAGTTGTCAATGAAGATGATGATCTTCCGGCCCTTGGCAAGCATCTTATTGTTGGTGCGCTTGAGCCACTGCTCCCAGATGGGAGTGCTCATCCATGCCTTGGCCTGTGCCTCATACTATATGCCGAGGTCCCTCTTTGGATCAATGCAGATGTAAAAATGTACCAGTTCCTGATTTTTCACAATTGGGCAAAAGTATGTCACTTCAATGGAAGGTAGATCTTCACAAAATTCACTTTAGTCTTGGATGCCCTTGGTCTTACTTGGGAGGATATTGACCCAACCAAGTGGTCTTATAAGAGAGGTGGACTTATCTTAGAGGGTCTTACTTGGGAGGGACCAAATAAAGCCAGCCAACCGGGAGCAAGCAAAAATGGTCTTATAATGGAGGTGGTCTTACTTGGGAGGGTCTTAATACGGAGGGACCACTGTACTAAATTTGGAGAATTTGGCATGTTATGCAAAGATAAATCACAAATTCAATAAGAGTCAGAAGTTTATGCTAGTAGGAAGCACTTACACTGGATAATCTTGTACTTAATTAAAATGGCTGACAAAATTATCACGATTGCAACAGCAAATGTTGTTAGTCCACTAATGAGGTATTTTGTATTATTAGATCCTGTAGAGGGGAAAAAATATATATACAGCATTGGACAAAATTTAAGCTTCGTAATTTAAGGTATACAATATAATACTGTTAAACTTACAGCATGACTTTAAAAAATGGAAGCACCTGTGCCTGTTAATTAACTAACACACAGTGAAGTCCAAAGTGATAATAGCTATCCCCAAACCCATTATCATTAAATTTTAAGTTTTCATCTATTGTTTTATCTACCACCACTAGTCGATTAGCAGCAACTGTAGGTCATGGTCCAAGCTGCTGAGACTTTACTTATATAGCCAAGCCTGAACCTAACATAATGCCATTAAAACAGTGCCGCAGAAGATAATCTCCCATCATTAGATGAGTATATTTCTATTATACCAGCATAACAATATATTACATTATGTGTGTAATGTTATTGCTTTATAGTCCTGCTCATTACTGTGCATTATACCACACAATGTAAAATTGTAACCAAGGTGAGACTTAAAAAACATGTGATTATGTGGTTTTTATTTAAACTATACAAAAAAATGAATCCACTCACCTTTTGCAACTGTTGTACAAGATCTAATATTTCGCAAAGTTTCGTTCATGACAAGTAAATTTCCTTCATCATACACAAGAATACTGCCATATTCTTTAGTGTTAGGAATAACTTGTTTCACAGTGCTGGTCTCATCAAAGGTGCCTGTTGGAGCCACGCCCCAACAGAACCTGCAGGCAGCAGCCTACAGGCCAAGCAACAATAACATGTTAATTAGGATTAATCAGATGTTAGCGATCTAGGTGTGAGTCAGGGGAATGTTAAAACAGATTATGTAATGTACTGTGCTGTGTAGATTTCATTGGTCATCTGTGATGTAATGTTGATGAATAACCATATATGGATGTATGCCCATTGGGGGTGGCTGAGAGTATTTAAGCTCAGGCCACCCCTGGGACTAGTCAGTTCTGAGTTTGTACAACTACAGTTGCTATTCCAATCTATTTAGTTAGCCTTAAATGCCTAAACTTCTCTGGCTAGGTTAGCTAAGGTTGGGCAGCCAATTCAGGACTCTGGTGGCAGCCAATTTACAGTTAGGGCAGCTAACGCTTCCGGAGTCAGAGGGTTATCGGGAGCAATCCACCCCTTGCCTACGGACTAAGCTCTAACATCTGGTGGCAGCGGTGTTGCCATGTCCAAGAGGAATACAAAGACCGCGGCCAAGACGGCAGACCCTCCAGAAGGAGAAAGGAGAGACTGGTTATGCCAGCAGGAAGGCACCAGCTCGGACAACATTTTGGACACAACCAGGGAGTCCTCAACAGTGCAGTCGGAAGACCACACAACCACACTACATCCAGTTATTGAGAGCCAAACATCGGAGTTGACACTCCTCCTCAAATTTCTCATGGAGAAGGACGAGCGGGATCGGCTCGACAGAGATAGACGAGAACAAGAGCGACTGGCCATGGAAAGGCAGAAGGAACAAGATAGATATGATGCTGAGGAGAAAAAGAAAAAAGAAAGGCGCCAAGATGAGGAAACGAAAGAATTGGAACGTGCGCGGTTGTACCAGATTCGCCAGGAGCTAGACAATGAAAGAACGGAGCGGAGAGACGCCCAACATCAAGCAGAGTTACGTGAGAGAAGGAAAGTGTCAGCATGCCAACAGCTTAAGACCTGGGAAAACAGCACCGACCCTGAAGCATATCTGGAGAACTTCGAGGCAATAGTAGCGGAAGCCCTCGTCCCAGAGGATGAATGGATGGGCGTCCTCAGGAGACAGCTCGCGGGTAGGGCATTGACCGCCTACCAGGAGCTAGCGATGGAACTAGGAGCACCTTATCATGAGGTTAAACCTGCTCTGCTTGAGGCTATGGGTGCAACTCTGGACCAGGCCAGACGGACCATCTGGTTGGCCAAGATTAACATGGACGACGGACCGGAACCAGTACTAAAGAGAGTATTGAGAGCGGTGAACAGGATTAAGTCTGGCCTGACATCACCTGAAGCTGCTGCTGGGGAACTCTTCAAGGGATTCCTAGTCCATCACTTCTCCGAGGAGACTCTGATTATGATGGAGAATTACAGAGATGACACCACTTCACAGCAGATCCAGACTCTCCAGCGCCTGTGGAGGTCTAAGGACTTCTTCGCGAAGAAGAGGATGCTCCGGCCAGACCCCACACCAAGTCAGCAGAACGGCTGGAGGAGACGTGACAGCGGACCCCCAACCCAGGAGGAAAGGACCATACCACACAACCCAGGAGAGAGGGTGAGCCACCGAGTAGTGGGGGCGGGAGTGGTGGTAGGCCTTCTGGGCAGGGGTGGGGCAGTCAAAGGGGTACCCGGTGGGGTGGTAAGCAAGAGTACAATGGAAAGCCTGACAAAAGCTCAATTGTATGCTTTAATTGCCAGAAAGTAGGCCATTACAAAAGCGAATGCCCTGAAGCTAAGGTAAAGATGGGAAGGATCAAATCCCTAGATTCAGAAGGGGCAGAAGGGACAATTAGGGCAATAATCAATGGGCAAGAATTCTCAATGGTATTGGACACGGGTGCCACTATGACAGCAGTTCCCGGGAGACATATTACACCTTCCCAGTACATGGGCAGGGAGGTAGTGGTTACCCTAGCAGACGGGTCTAGGACACGGCTTAAAGAAGCAAGGGTTGGGGTATCAGTGGACGAGCAGACTGAGCCCCTAACTATCATTGTTTTGAGGGATGAAGCAGCGGAAGGGTTATTGGGGAAGGATCACCCTAAGACCAGGGCCCTGTTGCAGTGCGAGAAGCCAACAGTTGTTGACCCCGTAGCCATAGAGGTGAGGGCAGTTACCAGGGCCCAAGCAGAAGACCAGACCCGGGAACGGGATGAGGATAGAGCAGCTGATGCCAGGGATGGTGCACAGCCTAAGCCCCCCTCTGTGGTCACTCCAGTATTAGCCAACCCCCCTAGCACGCCAGTGAACCCGATGATGAATGCCAGTGCTGAGGCTGACAGTGATGTCGTGGGTGGTAGCTCCAGTACTAGACCCAAGAAAGGGGTAGGAGCAGGGACGGGAAGTATAGTAGAGGAGAAGAAAAAGTTGTGTAACAAGGTCAATGATGAAGAAGGTGATGAGGCAGAAAAGGAAGAGGATATGGTGGAAGAAGAAATAGCTTTGGCAGGAACGGTCGAGGCAGATAGTCTTTCAGGGCTGAGTGAGGATGGTATGGTGGCGGGCGACCAGCCCCTCCCAACTCTCACCGAGGGAATGGAGGAGGTTCGTGAGCTAGCCAGACTGCAGGAGGAAGACGAGAGCCTGTCTGAGTGGAGGAGAAAGGGCTTGGAACAGGTAGAAGGGTTTATGTCGGATGGCAATGGGGTGCTGATACAGACTAAGTTTACTATCCCAGAGAGGGAAGTATGCAGGGTTGTGGTCCCAACTTCCAGAAGAAGAGAAATCTTGGAAGTGGCCCACAAGGGTCTGGTAGGCGGGCATTACTCCCACAAGAAAATGATTGAGTGCTTGTTGCAGCATTTCACATGGCCGGGCCTGCGCAGGGATGTCAAGCATTACTGCGCGGCCTGCCCAGACTGTCAAAGAGCTGGGAGAGTGTTACAACCTCGGGTCCCTATGGTAGAGACGCCTATTATCTCTACCCCATATAGTAGGCTCGCATGTGATTTAGTCGGCCCCGTAAACCGCACCAAGGCAGGACATAAATATATCCTAACGGTCATGTGTGTGGGTACTAGATTTCCCTATGCGATACCGCTCAAGCGGGTAGACGCTGAAACAGTGGCAGAGGGCCTGGTGGAGGTTATGTCGCACACGGGCATCCCTAATGAGCTGCTGTCCGACCAAGGCAGCATATTTACAGGCCTTTTAGCAAAGCAGGTGTGTGAGACCCTGGGAATTAAAAAGTTGAAAACTACTGCATACCACCCGCAGACAAACGGTAAACTGGAACGTTGGCACGGATCCCTGAAGGGAATGCTAAGGAAATTGAGCAGTGTGGGTAGAGAATGGGATATCTTACTCAAATTCTGTCTCATGTGCTACAGGGGCACGCCACACACTGCGACCGGATTCTCCCCATTTGAGCTGGTCCACGGTTATCCGATGAGGGGGCCTTTAGAGGCCTTTAAGGAAGGGTGGATCAAGGGCGAACTGAGCTTTACAAACACAGTCCAGTGGGTTGCCGAGTTGAGGGAGACTCTAACCAGGTTGTACGAGAAAGCTAACCGAAACGAGGGAGAGTACAAGGGGAAGTCCAAACTCTACTATGACAAGAAGTCAAAAGATAGGTCCTTCAAACCAGGTGACATGGTTTTGTTACACACACCTTCATTGGCAGGAAAACTAGATAGCATTTGGGATGGCCCATACGAGGTCAAGGGTGCTATTTCTAGGACAGTTTATAAGATAGCTGTGCCACACACCAAGTCACGGTCCCAGAATATCCACATCAACAGACTCAAACCGTGGTGCACTCCCTCAGCAAATATGTTTAGAGTGGCAGTGGGTCAAGACAGTGTGGGTAGTGAGGAACCCCCAGGCAGGGTGGCTTTGGGGCAGTCAGGCATGTCAGAGGCTCAGAAGTTAGAATTGGGAAAGGTGTTACAGGAATTTGGGGATGTTGTTTGTGAAAGATTAGGCCAGACAATAGGGACAGAACACGAAATTGACACAGGGCAGTCCCCCCCAGTGCAGGCCTACCCCTATAGGACACCCCCCAACTGGAAGAGCGAGTTACATGGTGAAATTAAGAAATTGCTGGACGATGAAATTATCACCCCGATTACCTGCCCATGGTCAGCACCCATGGTGCCGATCCGTAAGACAGATGGATCACTACGCCTGTGCATCGATTACAGAAAATTGAACAAAGCCACAGTTAGCGACCCTTACCAAATGCCCCGGGTGGACGACTTGTTAGACTCAGTAGCAGGGGTCCGGTGGCTCTCCAAGTTGGACCTCAAAAAGGGGTTCTACCAAATTCCCATGCTAGAAGAGAGCAAAAGAAAGACTGCATTCTGCACACCCTGGGGCAAGTTCGCATTCCAGAGAATGCCCTTCGGGCTTAAGAACGCGCCAGCTACGTTCCAGCGGTGCATGGACGCTGCGCTGGCTGGCCAAACTGAATTCAGCAGTGCTTACATAGATGATGTCCTGATTTATTCATCATCGTGGGAGGAGCATGTAGCTCATGTAAAGGCTGTGTTGGGTGCCTTGAGAAAGGCCGGTTTAACTGCGAACCCTGTTAAATGCCAGTGGGGTGCTCACACCCTCACTTACCTTGGCTATGAAGTTGGGCTGGGGAAGCTAAGTATACCAGAAGCCCGCACCAAAGCTATCCAGGACTATAGACGACCTATTACCAAAACGGGTCTTAAATCATTCTTGGGCACCACCGGGTATTACCGGAGATTTGTCCCAGACTATGCCGGGAGGGCTGGGCCATTATATCACGCCCTACGAAAGGTGGCCCCCAATAACCTGAAATGGGACGACAATATGTGTAGTGCCTTCACTTATTTGATCTCCTCTCTGTGTTCTTGTAATGTCTTGTGGTTACCGCACGAGGGAGATGACTTGGTGTTGCACACCGATGCTTCCCAACTAGGGATTGGAGCAGTGCTATCAGCTATTCGAGATGGAGTGGAGAGACCGATTGGCTATTTTTCCAAACGCCTTCTACCGGCAGAAACCAACTATGCGGCCACTGAGCTGGAATGCTTGGCAGTCTACAAGGCAATCGACCACTTCGCAGTACACGTAGTGGGGGGTAACTTCAGGGTTGTCACAGACCACCGGGCATTGACGTCACTTCTGTCCTCCACAAAGCTCAACGGTCGCCTAATGAGATGGGCGCTTGCACTACAGACGTACGACTTCGATATTGTACACCGGGCAGGAGTGACCCATCAAAATGCCGATGGACTATCCAGGCAAGAGTGGAGGATGACAGAGACCCTGGAGGAGCCCCCGCCTTTGGCAATGGATGGGAGATGTTGGAGCCACGCCCCAACAGAACCTGCAGGCAGCAGCCTACAGGCCAAGCAACAATAACATGTTAATTAGGATTAATCAGATGTTAGCGATCTAGGTGTGAGTCAGGGGAATGTTAAAACAGATTATGTAATGTACTGTGCTGTGTAGATTTCATTGGTCATCTGTGATGTAATGTTGATGAATAACCATATATGGATGTATGCCCATTGGGGGTGGCTGAGAGTATTTAAGCTCAGGCCACCCCTGGGACTAGTCAGTTCTGAGTTTGTACAACTACAGTTGCTATTCCAATCTATTTAGTTAGCCTTAAATGCCTAAACTTCTCTGGCTAGGTTAGTTAAGGTTGGGCAGCCAATTCAGGACTCTGGTGGCAGCCAATTTACAGTTAGGGCAGCTAACGCTTCCGGAGTCAGAGGGTTATCGGGAGCAATCCACATGCATTGCAGATTCTCACTAGGATTGACTTATCAGGGCAGCTCCCACTGCCAGATGTGAGCAAGATTTACTAGCTTGGGTGGCTTATGGCTATATACTGACTTGATTTGGTTGGGAAGCAGAAAGAGGCTTAGTGCTAATTAAGGCAACTCCATGAGGCACCTACTCCTTGCTTGCTGTTTGGATAAGGGGGTGATAAGCTTCCTTGTCATTAGTTTAAGTTGTTTCACAATGTCATAAGTTTAAGCTGAATCCATCCATGCTGATGTGTTGATGCATCGGGTGTTTGTGACTGACCACAGATTCTCTTTGCAGTGAAAATAACTACAAATACCTTTCTTTTCTTATTTGCTTCATATGAATAAAAACATAATCCACAGGTGAGAATGGGCATGGCATTTCATGGGAGAGACTCTAATGGATTTGTAAATATCCTCTGGAATGGGATAGAGTAGTGAGGAACAAGGTTTTGGGATTACTGTGAATGTGGTAAAGTGTAGATGTACATCAGATATTCGGCGGGGAAAGTCATCTTCACATTAGCGAACTAGGGGCTGTTAATTGTTGCATTTGTGATTTATTTGTCCTACATATCCCTTATATATATCCTTGTCATCACCAATGATTATACCAACTCCTGAGATCTCAAACTGAAAAAGACTGATGAGCTGTTGCTCATATATATGAAATCTTACAAAGGATGGAGATCAAGTTATGAACAATAGAAATAACAATGGAAATGTCATATAATTATGATGACTGGACGAACAATGTGGAAATCTCATTTATGAATGAACACTGGAAATAATGGAAATTTCATGTGCCATTTGTTGTTGGGTCGGTACTTGATTGGATTTCCCTAGTTGGCATAAGTACTGTATTATTTTATCACCTCCAAGCACCTGACAGACAAATATGACGAGTCTAATGAGGTCCACTATAGCTCCTATTAACCAACAAAACAATAAAAAGATTATGAACAATGATAAAAATGTGTAGTCCAATTTTCTTTAGTGCAACTGAATAGCCTCTATGCATCTTTACCAAATTTCCATATTTCGAGATTACATGCAGTCTATTCATTTGGACAACATTGAATCAGTGCGAACTATACGATGGCGCCAACTGATTGAGGGTATAGCCAATTTCACTGAGCATGGGTATCAGCTTAGCGAAGGGCTTTAGCTTTTAGGGTGCGCTCTCAGTCACAGTTAATGAGTCTATTGAGCAGTGTAGCTTATTAGCTGTTCTTGGAGCCAAACAATGTGAAAAACAAACTATTATTAGTAAGTTTATTAACAGTTAGTCATCCTCTATAACAGCTTCATCCTGTGGTAGATGCTCCTCAAACTCTCCCTTGCTAATGCTGGCAAAGGTATGATCTCCACTGTCATCAGTATTGTTGAGGCAAATGGCCTCTGCCTCTACATTATAGGATTTATTCCTTGCAGGTGCTGGCTGTGATGAAAAGTTCCTCTGACATGATTGAACTGGAATTGCATGAGACCCAAGACCTCACATGCAAAATATTTTCTATTGCTGCTTGTATACTAAATAAGTGTGGGGTATATGTGTGCGAACTATTTCTATGGTGCAAGATAATTAAATGAAGATGGTAGCTAGGGATCGAACTATTTGAGGGCATGAACTGATCGAGGGCAATGAAGTGATGGAGGAAATACAGTAGCTGGAATTCAATCGGTTCCTCCAGAACTGTGAGTGCACCATGAAAATGGAGTTTCTAAGCTGCTCAAGTTGCTTTGTATGAGGCCTGGAAGCTCCCTAGTTTCTATAGGGGGTACTTCTTTCATTATCTCAGGGTCTAGCAGACTTGGGTGACACACAAGTTTTATTATAGCAAGCATTAAAAAAATAGTGAGTTTGTGTAGGAGGGAGGAAATATATTGTTTTCAGAGATGCTTTCCCTCGACGCTTTTCTTAAACTCATATTGAGAACTGCAGTATAGTCCGATGTACAAACTCTACTAGTATGCTATAAAAACTATAGTCAACCAGAGTACCTGGAGTAGTTCGTTTCCCTGCTATTTTTGTTTCTGTTCATGTCCCTGTCCAATGTGTGTGGTAAGATTTATAGAACGTAGCTTTATTTGCAATAAATTTAAGTGCAAAACTGCTGTACATTTTTTTAACGTTGGTTTGGCCAATGGTAATGCATTTCACGAATGTTGGCAATGCAACACCAAAATGTCCCATTATGCAGCCAAGAAGCTTCCGATGTAAGTTTTAGCTGCGATAGGTATTTTGCTAATATTATTGGATAACTATACAAATTGCATTGGCAATCGAGAACGATATTATTATATAAAGAATATCTAATTCTCTCTTGACATACCATAAACTGTGATGTTTACTCCACTTTGAGTTGGTATGGTATCATCAGTTCCAGTCCTAGCCTCACACGCTGCATAGGTCAGGAGGTTTTCCCGTGTAGCATTGATGATGAGTTGGGATGAACGTGAACCATCATTTCTAACTGTGATGCCAAGTAAAGCATGTGATTCTAGATTTTTTGTGCTGTTAGTAAAATACACCCAGCTAACATCTGGAACGTTTACATGCCATCCAGTTATCTGATGCCCAAGACTGACAGAGCAGTTGAAGATAATGTTTCCCCCTACAGGAACAACCACAGGACCTGGACCAGGTATTTCAGTGAAAACAACTGCAGGGAGATACACATACAAAAAAAACATTATACTATGTAATGTTTTTTTAATATATTATCAGAAATGATAAGATGATTCACTACCTTCTCATGAGTTTGTTTGTTTATATTACAGGCGAGTGAAGTAGACCTAGTAATTTTGCCCTTCCTAACATTTCAATGTCAAGCACTACTATCCAGGATAGTTTAAAAAAATTGTCTTGGGAGTAGAAATATAACCAAAGAGTGATCTAGGGAGAAACATACAGATACTGTGTTGTGTTGTAGCAACCCCTGTGGCTAATTAGGGCCAAAATTAAAATAACACAATGCACACATATGCCTGATTTTATTTCTAATATATGACATAGTTAACAGCAAGAGTTAAGAGTACTTTATTCGAGGGATCAATTAGGTAAGCACTGTTGATGTGCTAGCTAGCCTAGTGACAATAAAAGTATAAAACACTCTTGGAATGATCATTTGTTTCTCTTCCTCGCAATCATTTAGGCCAATGACTGTAACAATCATTTTAGAGTAAAGTCCTTGGTCTCCAATCTTTAGTGTGGCAAGCAATGATTCTCAGAGAACATCCACTTCACATATGAAATCATTTGTTGCCTTCAGCTGGAGCTAGCCATAAACTGTAACTACTACTCCCTTTTTTAGCCTTTTGCTTTTTTGTCAAAGACGAAGATGCTGCTTACCATGTAAATCACATCATTTCAACAACGACGTTTATAGTCTGGCACAGTCACACACACCAGACTACCACCATAAACCTCTCTATTTCAGCAAGTGCAGTGTAATTCTAGTAGAGTAGGGTTAGATACAGCCTTGCTATCCAAAAGCTCAACTTTTGTTTCACTGTGCAAGTTCTCCCAAAGCTTCATTGTAGTATCTCCACATTGGAATATTTTTCTGCGGATATATACACTATCATCAGGAAATGGAAATGCATGTGCGCAGATACATCCGCTATTAGAATTGATGTGCATGATGCATGCCACCCTATCTAAGCATGGTCTCATTGGTTGTTTTGATTCGAAGGAGATAGCGGCTTTGAAAGCATCATTGAGAAACAAGGTTTTTGGGAAAATCAAAACATCTTTACCAATGACATGGCTTGTGCCTGCTAATCAATAGAATGCAGCCAAATCGCCATGGCTCAAACTTGTCATTCAAATGACACCACTGGCAACTATAAAACAAGCACTGCTTTGGTGATCAAGTCACCGGCCGCAGACTCGCAGTCGAGTGAGTGATCACACACCTAACCTCTTATAGCCAGACTTATGCACTTAAGGCTATCTCCAATACACCAAAGGTCGCCAACATGGTGAAGATCGATGCGGTGTTTCTTGAATTTACATGACGAGTGAATCACCTCAAATAAAATATTTCACTATATAGAGTAACTTTTCTTGGTACATGGCACCCAATCCTGAATAACATGAGCTCAACATTGAAAAAATTAACAGAAAAAGTCCCATGTCTGGAGCACACACCTGCAATATAAGTTGACCCAATTTAGAGTACAACCCCCACCCAAAATAAATGTATGTACAATTTGCATTGGATATTTGAGTGATAGCCAATTGCCAAACATTTGCTAAATATTTGCCAACAACACGAACGAAATGTTAGGCTAAGGGGGAAAGAGAGCTGAACTTTTTTTTTCCAAAAAAAAAAATTCTTCAAAAAAGTGTTTATAATGTGTCTACAGGTTGAGTTTCAAGTTTCAAAGCAAGTAAATACTTCTATCAGAAGATATAATACAGTGCATTATTGTTCATTTCACTTCACGTTCGAAAGACTTTCTTCCCCAGTCTAACCCGTCTACAATCGGGTGGTGGACGATGATCGCCAACCCAAAATGCTCTTTTATATAATGTAGCTAATTTCACGGACTACCTTACCAGTCATTTGCAAAATGATAATCATGGGGGAGGTACAACACAACCGGAAAGGCAAGCATGTTTGCTATCAAGAATTTCTGGAAAGGATCACACTGGGGATGAGAAAGGAGAAATATTTTAAACCAGGAATGCCACTGTCAGGCCTCATCCCCGACTGGCTGCAGAGCAGCCCTGCAAATATCAAACTATAAATAGAATTTATAAATAGAGCTAGATAGAATTTATAAATAGAGCTAGAACTCATGACCGCAGACTATCAATACATAGGACAATCATGATATTACCTCAAACTCTTAGATAAGTCCTGTAGGGACATACATTAATTCTACTACTCCCACACTGTTATCAACACCATAAGCTTTGAAAGCCTGGTTGCAAGGGTATTTAAACCCCTCTGCAGTCCAGGCTTAGGCAGTCTCATCCTATGTTCATATTCTGCTACTCGACTGTTGTTTTAATATACTTAAGATCTAAAATTCTTTTGTCAAGCTTGGGGTTTAACTAGAAGAAGTTAGGGACTCTGGTGGCAGCGAATTACCAAGGTTGGTATCTGTTAGGCCTCTTGTGGTTGGAAACTCTAACATCTGGTGGCAAGTGGTGGTTCTTACCTTGTCATGGAAGTGGACTGGTTAGTAAAACAGCTATTGTGTTGCTTTACCTTCTTTTCCCCCCAGAAACTTATAGATGGTGTTTGGCTAAGCAGAGAATTGGAGCTGTGGCCAGTGCTTGGTTCAGCTTTGTTGACTCAGAGGAGTGAGAGCGCGTATTCAGCATGTATTCACTATTTTTCTGTGTATATTGTTAGATATTCTGCATAGTGTTTTACATATTGTGTATTTTTATATTTTGCCCCTGTATTGTGCAAGAAATGATGTCAAGGATGAAGGTGAATGATAAGTCTGAGAGAGCAGACAAAACAGAGCGATTGAAGCAAACAGAGGTACTCCAAAGAGAGCAAGTCAAGATGACTGACATGGAGGACACAAATACAGACACCAAGAAGGGCTTGGCAAGCCAGCGACCATAATGACAAGGACTATAACTGAATACCCCAACTCACTGGAGGCCATCCAGGCATTAATCCTGACTATGGAGGAGAGTGAACATAGAGAAGAGGAAGAACACCGAACAAGAGAACTCGAAGCAAA
This sequence comes from Cladorhizidae sp. MBARI D1340-BT2, assembly GCA_028752905.1. Taxonomy (NCBI): domain Eukaryota; kingdom Metazoa; phylum Porifera; class Demospongiae; order Poecilosclerida; family Cladorhizidae; species Cladorhizidae sp. MBARI D1340-BT2. The sequence continues at coordinate 8,754,168 of JAQNBH010000016.1, read as the reverse complement.
GGAGGAACAGCACAAAAGAGAACTCCATGAGATACTGCTGATGCAACTCAAGTTTCAGCAAGACTACCAAGAGAAAGTCTGGCATCGCCAGAAACACTTGGATGACAGCCGATGAGACAGAGATGGAAAAAGGAAGCTGGCAGATAAAATTGCTCCATGGACTGACAAGGACCAGCCTGCATCCTACCTGCCAAAGTTTGAAGACACGCACTCCACAGCAGGGATCAGCAAGGATGAATGGGCAAGCCGCCTGGTACCTCTACGGAACTGCATCCATAGCTTACATGACATCTGTCTCAGAGGAGGCCAAGATAGACTATGATTTGCTGAAAATGTCCTTGCTGAAGGTGCTCGATGTTCCAAAGAAGCCTGCGAGCGAGAGTTCTGGTCCTTCTGAAGGAAAGATGGTGACGTAGCTAAAAACATTCTAAGAGAACTAAGTTTGGCAGAGACGTTCATGGAAAACTGCAATACAATAAAAGAGGCAGCCCAGACAGTGGCAACAGGCTCTCCCTCTACTAACTGGAGGATGCAAACAATGTCAGAGCAAGGAAACCCGAGACGTTCCTGGATGTCGTCAACTTCATGACAGAGTAACAAGCCATGAAAGATCAATTCCGTGACAGATGACTGCCTTACACGAAACTGTGGAGTCGCCTGGGAGATTGGTTGAGGAATCCATGGGATGAAGACAGTCATCCCGGGAACTGGTGCTCACGTTGCAATGTCAACCAAGACAGCAGGGAAGGACACCATAACCCAGAGTGCAGTGAGTCTATGAGTGATGTAAATAACCTGTTTTACAGTAGCTCTCATGAAAGCTTCAAGATAGGTCTGGGGATAGAGTAACTTTGTGCCTACATGTTTTGGGTGTGGCAAGAAAGGCCATAAATGCCCTGACTGCCCACAGAAGCAGAACGTCGGATTTGTGAACAATTCTGGGGTTAGAGTTAACTTTGTGACTACATGTTTTGGGTGTGGCAAGAAAGGCCATAAACGCTCTGAGTGCCTACAGAAGCAGAAGGTCAGATGTGTGAACAATTCTGGGAATACATTTAACACATATTTTGGGTGTGGCAAGAAAGGCCATAAACGCCATGACTGCCCACAGAAGCAGAAGGTTGGATGTATGTGGATAAGAGTGAAGTTAGGATAGAAAAATCCAGTGTAATGTCTGGGGCAATAATAGCAGCCATCTGACAACCAGGTCTATATGTAGAGGGCAGGATAGGCCAGAGACAATGCAGAATGCGCATAGATACGGGAGCAGACAAGACTGTAGTTGATGCAAACCTGATAGAGGAAAAAAACAACCTAGGTAGGAATGTTACCTTTGAGGGCTTCAATGGGTTCAATGCATCTCTGCCTTTAGCTTTGGATAGAGGTAGGGAAGCACAGGTTACAACACATAGTAGCAGTGGTGGAGAATGCCCCAGAAAAAATATTATTGGGTATGAATACGGCCATTATGTGGTATCTGTTAGAGCTAGAAGTTCAACAAATGCAGGCCAAAGAGGAGCTTAAAGTGGCCAACAATAAGATGCATGAGCTAACTTTAATCACAAGGAATCAGGCTGCATGCCAGGCAGCAGAAGAATGGGCCGACACAGAGCTCAGTGCAGAGTAAGGTGCCATGCCCTTTCAATTTAATGACAAAATGTTTGGGGATTAGAAAGTTGGGAAGGTTGAAATACAGGCAACACAGGACAGTGAGCCCATAGATACCCCTATCCCCGAGCTTCAGGAAGAAGCTTGAGACAAGCTTAAGCTGTGTAGTCAGCAAGAAGAGGACCCAACCATAGCCATACCTGAAAGAAGAAAGAGAAGAATAGCGCATATCAACATGTTAAAGGCCTGGAACCCTCTTGATGCTTCGCTACTAGGTATGATAATAGTAGCAGAAGAGGGCCAAGAGCAGGAAAAAGTACTTACAGAGTTGTCAGCTCTGACAGACAGGCAGAATAGTGAGGTGGGAGCCTTGCTAGACGAATATAATGACATAGTAGGTTGGTAGAGCCAGAGATATATGTCATGAGATTGATACTGGTAACGAGAAGCTGAGCAGGACATCCCCATACAGGATAGCTCCTGCATGGGGGGCCAGCTGAGGGAAGAGGTCCGGGTGTTACAAGAGTCTGGCACATTGGTGCCATCCCCACCAGCCCTTGGTCTTGATCCAGGTCCTATCATAAGCCTAATGGCACCATTTGACTGTTGCATTGGGTTAACCACATGACAAAACTAGACCCCTATTTAATGCCCTGCATAGACGAGATGATCGACCAGCTTGGGGAAGCCCATTATTTGTCAAAGTTAGATCCCAACAAAGGTTTTTACCAAATTCCCCTCGCCCAAGTAGATCAGGAAAAGACAGCTTTTTGTATGCCATGGGGAAAATTCCATTTTACTATGATGCATGGATTGAGGAATGCCCCGACGATATTATCACATTTAGTCCGACCTGGGAAGACCATGTGGCACACATCAAATATGTGCTAAACAGACTAGGAAGGCTGCACTAACTGCCAAGCCGGCGAAATGCCAATGTGGACCAGTATCCCTTACCTTTCTGGGACACACTGTGGGAAGAGACAAGGTGTCCACACAAGACCACAGAATGGAAGCGATCAGAAACTATGTGAGACCTATAAACAAAAAGGATGTACCATCCTTCCTGGGTACCACAGGACGCTATAGGAAATATATCCCTAATTAAACACACAAGTTCATAGAACCACCAATGCGACATGGAAGAGTGCAGCTAATGTTGTATGTTGGTCTACTGCTATGAATGATGATCTATGCCATATTCTTTCCCGAGTGTCCTCCCTTACCATCCCCACTCCCACAGAAACATTTATCCTACAGACAGACGCATCCACTAAGGGGATTGCTGCTGTTCTGAGGGTGGTGATGGAAGATGAAGAATTACCAGCGTGATTGTACTCCCGAAAGCTGCATCCAGCAGAGACGAGGTACTCTGCCATGGAGATGGAATGTTTGGCTATCATACGAAGCATCCAGCACTTTGGTGTGTTTACCTGGTGGGGAAACCCTTCACTGTTGCAACCAACCACAAGGCTTTAGCACATCTCCACTCTTCAACTCACCTCAATGGCAGATTAATGCGGTGAGCATTACTACTGCAACCCTATAACTTCACCACCTGCTATCGTCCTGGCCTGAAGCGACGGACTCTCTCATCAGGCTTGGGGTGGAGAGCAGGAAGAAGAAAAAGAATGGCAACAATGTTTTCAAGGAGGGGGTGATATGTCAGGCCTCAGCCCTTACTGGCTGCAGAGCAGCCCTGCAAAGATCAAACTATAAATAGAATTTATAAATAGAGCTAGATAGAATTTATAAATAGAGTTAGAACTCATGACCTCAGACTATCAACACATAGGGCAATCAGAACTCAAGACCTCAGACTATCAACACATAGGACAATCATGATATCATCTCACACTTAGGTAAGTCCTGTAGGGACATACTTGTGTACAGTAATTTTACTACTCCCACACTGTTATCAGCACCATAAGCTGTGAAATCCTAGCTGCAAGGGTATTTAAACCCCCCTGCAATCCAGGCTTGGGCAGTCTCATCCTATTTTCATATTCTGCTACTCGACTGTTGTTTTAATATAAGCTACTTAATTAAGATCTAAAACTCTTTTGTCAAGCTTGGGTATAGCTAGAAGAAGTTAGGGAGAGACTCTGGTGGCAGCAAATTACCAAGGTTGGTATCTGTTAGGTCTCTTGTGATTGGATACTTTAACAGCCTGAGAAGGACTAGAAGAAAAAGCCCCACTAGCGGCTGTTGTTGAGCCTGGTACAGCAGCTGCGCCAGGCAGGTTTAATGTTTATCTCCATACTAAAAAGTTACTTGTTGTTTCCTTCCTTTGTTAGTGGGTCTTTTGGATCCTGAAGGTAGAGTTAGCACCTAACCTTCACTTACCTTGCAATCAATTGAAAATGTCTGAAGAGAGGCCAGTTCCAGTAGTGAACCTGACCAGGAAAAACTTGGCTCTCTTGGATTGTTCAGCTTCTTCTGGGGTGTAGCTACTGGACCTACTGGCTCTACCTCTACTAGAGTGGTGTTGTGGGAAAACTGGGTAAAGGTATTCGTTTATAAACTTAGATAAGCTTAGACAGGTCATAGAAAGGAGTAATAAGTGTATTCAATGTGGTAGCCAAGCTCCCTTACAAATGAAAGATATTTTTTCCCATAGGACAGGCACGGTATGTCATATTTTTTCTTTTTTTCCAAATTGTGATAACACTTAACACAATTCATGCCCTGTATCGGTAGAAGCCCATTCTTTGAATCACATTGCTGGAATTAGTCATTCTGGTCTGGATAACACCACCGCAGTTATGGATATGTTGCTCCCTCTTAGTTCCACCAGTTTTTTGGGGTTTTTTTTTTTTTTTTTTGGGGGGGGGGGGAGTTGGAATATACTAAGTTAATAGGGAGTGATGCAAATGAGGTAACACAGAGTATTATGTTGGATGCCAATCATAGGGTACATGATTTTTATGGGGTTCGGCATGAAGATATCGTGGTGACTGCACGTGACATAGATGGGGCCACAAATCAAATTATGGTGTTGCTGTGATTTCTTGGGACACCAAAGAAGTTTTAATTATGTCTAAGTTTGACACAAACTTGCACACGAATACCTGAAGATGAGACAGAAGCAAGTTACAAAGAATGGTTTGAGGGTCACAAGGTAAGTTGTGAAGCCAATTTTGAAGGCTGTTATGGTTCCATGGAAGTTGTAGGGATCACAAAAACTTTTTTGGCATTCAGTGGAGAGCTTTATGTACACACACATAATTAGTGATGGGGATATAAATGGTTGTTGGATGTCAAGCCTTGCGATAGTATGGTTGAAATAGAAAAGGTAGAATGTATAAATCACGTTCGCAAGCACTTTTTTAAGGATTTTTGTGACATGCATTAAAAGGCGCTATTGAACAATGGCAAGTATGTAACTTTAGGTGGCGCTAGGGGGTTTAGTCACGTGTCTATAATTAGAATGCAAACCCACTATGGGAGAGCAATTACAAATATCAAGGATAACCTCAAGGGAATGTGAACGCAAAAATATTATCAATTGCAGAACATCCCCAAAATGAGTATTGTCTTACAGGGCTTTTGAGTTGAGCCTGCACTAAAGCTGAGAATATTTTGCACAAGTGTTTAGGCAGCTACACACAGAATCAAAATGAGAGTTTTTATTCTGTAGTGTGGAGTAGAGCGGATTAGATAGAGCATATGAGTGCGACAATATCAGGATTGCAAGGTGTGGTGAGCTTTAATGTTGGGACGAAGGTTGACTTTGGTAAGATTATGTGTATACTAGGTATATCTAGTAGTCAAGCTAACATGTCCTTTGAGTGTTGCTTTAGTTGAGCTAACATGTCCTTTGAGTGTTCTATTTTGTTTATGTGTGTTTTGCTTTGTATTGTCAAGCTTGCAGGGATTACTGGAGGATGAGTGAAGACGTGTGTAGAGGATAACGATGGATACACCTGGGCATGGGAAACCCTGCAAATTATGATGTATTTATATTAGCAAAGCAACATAACAAAACAAGTCCGACACATCTTAAAAAAAATTTATATATAATATGCATATATAATATATAATGAGAATGCAGTATAGTCCAAGGTACAAACTCTACTAGTATGCAATGAAAACTACAGTCCAACCCGAGCAACTGGAGTAGTTCGTTTACCGGCTATTTTTACTTCTGTTCACATGGTCAACATAATATATGTGTGGTAAGATTTATCAAAATGAATACTGCAAACAATTATTTTAAGGCAATATTCAAAAACCAACATATATAACTACTGTAAATTTGATTATTTTGATATCAGAATATATAGTGCAAAGTTGCGATAAATCATTTGTGTGGTACAATACTGATCTTTGTTCAGTTTGTTGGACATTCTCCTTCCACTTGCAGAGAGCAGTGCATTGGAGTTCAGCCTTTTTGCACTTGCAGCGGGTATGACACCCCTTCTTGCAGCCGCCAATAGATCAACTCATAGCAGATCTTGGATGCTTCTTGAAGTGTGGTCCAATGCGGTTCGTATAATCTACCATCTGTCTTGATCCAACCCCAACTACTTGAGAAAGAAGCACAGGGTCTGGAGAAAGTGCTTGCCCCCAGATATGACCACCTTGGAAGGCAGCTCACTTGACATGCTGCTCCAGAGCAGCGTGTGTTGGAGGAATTCTCTGTACAGAGGAGGTCTTTGCAAAGAGCTTCTTCCTGGCCTTATTAACATCAGTGCAGGTGCTTGTTCGGTCATAGATAAGTATGATAAACCTCTCAATGACATACATACTTTGTTCTGGGATCTCAGTAGGTGCATTTCGGTCATAGATAAGTATGATAAACCTCTCAATGACATGCATACTTTGTTCTGGGATCTCAGTAGGTGCATGTGCCAGTTCCAGCAGTGCATTAGTAAGCTCTGGGAATGAATTCCATGTAGCCCATGCAGTTTTCCAACAAATGCTGATACAATATCACAACCAGTTAGTGCATGAAACATAGGAAGGGCAAGTGACTTCTCTAATCCAAGACAAGCTGCTATTTGGTGGGCTGCCAAGTATCGGAAATTTTTTCCTGTTGCAAATGCTAGCCAAACTTCATCTTGGCTGGTAGTGTTTCAGCTACCATCACAGCCAACACCACAACGTCAGTGTCAACAGTACGTATTAGTATTTGGTGATGGCCATGTTGTGCAGCATGTGCTACATGCAGCATCATACGACTGTCGGCCTCTTCATGACTGTATGGAGCAAGTAAGTGTACATCCTGTTGTGCTAGCACACAAAGAACCTGATCCCCATCTGTGACAACCAGTTCCTTTTTATCCAGTTTGATTGACTCAACAATTGCCTTTGTGAAGAGTTCTTTCTTGTTGAGGTCCACATGCAAAAAGTTTTGCCAGTTTCCCGGTGTGGGTGGAGAATCAACAACACGTCGGCGTACCCCTTTTCCACGTTTTGCCCTAGCCGTTACTTTGAGAGTGTCGACTACATAGCTGTCCCACACTAGATCTAGCTGTGATACATGTTGAAGCTGTCCTGAGATGTAAGGGAGGAAGACCCGATGAGCACATCCTTCAAATGTCTCTGCAGCACCTGGCTTCAGCATCTGAATGATAGTAGATCAATCAATGACTACATTGGTGACTTTGGATGCTTCAGACTGTTCCTCAGCAAGACCCTCCAGACACACTAGCATATCACTCTTGGTACCTAGGTGAAGTCTCCCTGCGGCAGAGAGTGATGGGGGACACGCTTGATTCTCATGTCTGAAAAATTCCTCGAGATTTCCATCACGTGTCTGACAGCCGATATATAATCGTGAGAAGAGTTCAACATCACAATTCAGGGAGTTCAGCTGTTGCTTTCCTTTGGATGCTTTGGATGCCTGGGTGCCAACAATGGTAGCTTGTTACGATGGATTGTATCATCTATTGACTTGGTCCTTTCTATTAGACATTCCTTTGTAAAACTGTAAAACTGATGCTGACCAATACACTTGGCATGACGGACTGTCTTCACTACAGCAGGGTCTGCAAGTTCTTTGGTATCAAGAACAAGCAAGTCCTGGCTCTCTTCTTCGAATGGGTTTCCCAACTCTTCAATGACGGTCACCAGAGAGTGAACAACTCTTGCAAAAGATATCTGTAGACTTGCTGTATGGTTATGGTGATGTGTGTCCACTCTTATTTCCCGCAAGTCAGAATTTTCAAATTCCCCAATTACTCTGGCAACCTCTTACCCAGCAATTATCCACCACTGCAGGGCACTTGGATTGTCGGTGAGGCGCCTACTGCACCTCCATCACCCTTGACACAGGCATTATTTTGTTCATGTGCTTGGTCAATGGGGATGGCCGAGAAAACTCGCTTGGTCTTTTGCACTGTGAAGTGGCCAGTATTGAACTCTCTGTAAATATCTGGGTGTGTTTTGGGAAGTTCAGCCATATCTCTCAGATGCACTGGTATCCAGCGGGCATACTTTGTATGATCTAGTGCACAGAACCAGGGAACAAGTTCTGTTAAGGCATCTAATACATGAAGCAGGGAACAAGTTCTGTTAAACCTCTCACTGGTATAAGCTACTTAAGTTGCGAAAACTGATTAGCCGCGATGAAAATATTCGTTAAAAATTAACCGTTCGCGGTATATACTTAAAAAATTGCCCTAAAGCATGCTTCTAATATACCCCTGAATATCCGTAATGAGGAAAGGGAAGTAAATGTGCCAGCAAACATCACTTCCGGTTCATTCCCGGTCTCGAAGCAACCCGCTTTAGTAGAGACGAAGCGTTAGACTTCCTATTTGAGGATGACTTCGGCCTGTCCGAGATTGATGTTAGTGAAGAAGAGGAAGAAGGTGCCTGTGCTTACCTGGGAAGTGGCGTAGTTGACGGTGATGCTATGGCAGCTATAACAGAAGCTGTTGGCACCGACCACGAAGCAAGTTTTCAAAGTATAGGTCGGCCAAGCGAAGCTTCAGACGATAGCGATGATCATGAAGACTTCCCCCAAGGTAAGAATAGATAAGAGTTGTATAGTAAAGCCAAGTAACTAGCATAATAATAAGAACTATTTCTCCTGGGTTCTTTCACTCATGGACCTGGAGGAGGATGAGGAAGCAGCAGAGGAGAAGACAGGGTTGGAGGAGAGGTTATTATTTATATATATATATATATTTTTTATAATGTAGCTTGTCTGAGTTGTGCTGAACATGCAGACATTCACAGTGCCAAGCATTGCCCTTTTATTTTTTATCTATAATTATGTTATGCACACTTTGCACATACTTTTATTTATTTTTCAGTACTATGGACCCTAGCCCTTACTTCCTCTTTGTAATGATATTCACATCTTTGTGGTTTGTTATAATTAACCAAAAAATGTTGTTGACAAATAGTTGTTGTTGACCAAACGTTGACTAGCTAACATTGCTGATTTCATGTGTATGAAACCGAGCTGAAATAGCCTTTTTCAACTTATAATGATATTCACATCATTGTGGTTTGTTATAATCAACCAAAAAAATTGTTGTTGACAAACAGTTGTTGTTGTTGACCAAAAGTTGAACGGCTAACATTGCTGGTTTCATGTGTAATATGAAATTGAGATGATATAAACCCGATATAAACCCTTTTATTTTACTTCCTGTCTCTTTTATAACAATATTCTCACATCTGTGGTTTGTTGCTAAGCAACTAAATTTTACCATAACGTCCCTTCATGCATCAGCTATCACCTAATATACAGTTGTTGGGTGCTTGTCTTCATATGGTCCTCTATAAAAAGAATAATGTGAAATTGTGTCAATTTTTGTAAAAAGTCCTCTAAATCTGCCAGTGAAAGGATTAAGGCATCTAATACATGAAGCAGGGAACAAGTTCTGTTAAGGCATCTGATACATGGCAAAGTTAGCTTCTCTCAAGGACCGCACATAAGTGAGAAAGCAAACCGCTAGTTCCATTGTTGTTGCCCAGTAATGAAACTGAAGGCAATTCTGTTTTCTCTGATCACACCAGGCCTCAAACTCCACAGGGTTTTGATCGTCTTTTGAACAGGTAAGACTATAAAGGTCATAGGCACGATGTTGCAGAATATATAAGGCAGCAGCCGTAATTTGGTGGGCCTTTCTTGTGTGCATAACATGTGATGCTTTGTGTAGAGAACCAGCCATTCCTACTGTTGCAATTTCAGTTTATTGTTTGATTTGCTTGTTTATTTGTTTCGTTGTATACTATTCAGGCTAAACAAGTGTTTGCATGGCAGCCATTTTGTAAACTGTTGCTATGGCCAGCGTGGGTACAATTGTGAGCACCACCATATCCAAAAAAAATCATTAGGTATTAATCTACATGTGTACTAATTTTGGTGCTTTTATCAAAAAATGCACAATAGGTTTGGTAAGTTGGACTATGCCGCTGCACTAATACTAAAAATGCAACATCAGCCAAAATGACAGTCACCTGGGACAAATGCAACGGTATCTCCATGTACTCGATATTGACTCGACCAACTCTAAAAATCACTGCCCAACAAGGTGGACTGTCCAAGTCACATCACTAAGTGCCATCCTAAAAAATTATAGAATTTTTATGAAGCAATAAGATTGGTCACAAGACAACATCAGTAGCTCTTGATGAAGGCAAAAATATTTGGAGTTTATACTAAAATGGAAACGTTTCATTTCTTCTATGGACTCAGCTTACCAAGTTGTAGTACTTTCACATTCAAATAATCTCATCACTAGCCTTCAGAAGGTAGAGCTATGTGCAGTGGATGCTCAAGAGAATTGGTCATTCTTTGAGGTCAGTCAGGGATGCAAGCCTCCTTTGGACCAAGGTCACTCAAGCTGCTGTGAAATTTTGCAAGCACCTTCACTTCCAAATCGTGGTAAGATGCCATCGAGATATTTTGAGTGTAATGCCAACCTGAGCACCATTCCAATGTAGAGGACTTTTACCGTCAGATACATTGCAAAGCTCCCACTCTCGACATCTTCTACACTTACTCTCTATGCAGATGACAACCTCCTCTCCCATCCATTCTCTTCAACCTCTTCCTTAGATTCAGTGCAATCAGACATTGACATTATATCATCATGGCTATCTTCCCGTCTCCTAATAATTAACCCTAATATGAGCAAGTACATGATGATCTCTCATAAACCCCTCGCATCCTCATACTCCACTGTATTAGTCCTCAATAGTACTCCCTTGATCTCGTCACTTCATTTACATACTTAGGAATAACTTTCACCTGTAACCTCTCCTGGAACCTGCAAATTAGCAAAGTACGCACTAAATCAAAGAAAATAATAGGATTAATTTATCGCAACTTTTACCATCACTTATCCTCTCATAAGCTAATTAAACTTTACACAACATTAGTTCTCCCTCATCTAAGTTACTGTTCCTCTGTGTGGTCACCATCTTCCTCTTCTTATAATTAAAAATCCTTAGAACACATTCAGAACTTTGCACTGAGACTCTGTACTCGCCAATGGACTTCTGACTATGCATCCAAATTCTCCACCTTTAAACTTCTTACACTCTCAAATAGACGTGCTCGGGCCTAGCTCCTTCTAATTTACGAAATAATAAACAATTACATCCATTTTCCTCCAGACTCAATCCAATTAACTTCTATTCCGCTCATGTCTTCTCGCCAATATCACCCATCGAACATCATAATCCCATTCTCCCGCACTGCATCCATGCAGTCTTTCTTCATTCCAACCACGACAGCTCTTTGGAACTCACTCCCAACCTCCATTAGATCCTTGTCCTCACTCTCTTCCTTCAAACGATTTATTAAACAATTCTTCGCCTAACTTCAATCATTTTCCTACCTATCATGTTATCATGTATGTAAAGGCCTGTCCACACTGCACACTGAATGCGCGTTAGATCTCAACGAATGCGCGTTCGTTGCGTCCACACTGAATGCGAATTAGATTTCTTGGACCTAACGCATTAGGTCCAGTCCACCTCGATAGGTGGTTTGAGTCGAGCCAAAGCAACAAATCCAAGCGTAAAATTAATTACGCGGGTGCGCGTTAAAAGATAAACAGAATCATTTATGAAGTTGTAGCTGATTCCCACCACTGCTTACTGCGTGGCTTGCACCAAACCTGGCGCACAGATGGATGCTGGTAGTCAGCCACCATTGCCACAATCAAAGGACCTATAGCAGGCAAAGATGAAGCTAAATACTATTATAGCCTTCGAAAATTTTACCGCCGCTTATGGAGTTCATGGAGCGCCATCCGTCTACTGTATTGCCTTTTTCTATTTATAAATCCTTCTTCTCCTCTGCAGCATATGCTTCCTTCGCGTATGTAGGTATCTCGTCCATAACAGAAGAAATCCAACAACTAAAACGTATCCATTGTCGTGGGTGCAGTTTTCTTGGAGGGGGGAGTGGTTTTTATGCGCGTTTGGTTTATTGTCATGTCAGTGTGGACGCGATGCCCGTGACTGGACGTGCATTGAGACTCTCTGGTAGCTAGTGTGTCTCAATGTGCATCCAGTTATTGTGCAGTGTGGACAGGCCTTAAGGCTCTAAATAGCTTTTGGTACTGAGCTCATTTTTCCAAAAAAATCTATACTTTGAAACTGTAGACACAGTAGCTAGTGCATTGTAGAGCATTTCAATTACACCCTGCATGCAACCTGTGAGCAGGTTCTCATGAAAGGAGCATTTGGGAAACATGTTTCACAAAAGTTGACCAACTCTATGAGTTCTACACAGAGTTTAACCCTAATACCCTATGAACTCAGCTATCTATAATGGCAGAGTCCTATCACAGTTTCAGTCAAGATATAATGTGTCGACGAAAAGAACAAAAAGATCCAGTGCCTCATATATATATATACCAGAGGTCATGTGGATTGTTCTGGTCATGCAATAAATGCCAGCCTGAACGTGCCTTCAGTGCACTGAGAATGGTTAAGTTTTACCTCTGTACAACCATGTTGAACAGCTGCCTCAATCATACGATATGCACAGATAAGGAGCTGGTAAAGGAACTAAGCCTCAAGTAAGTCACCAATGATTTTGTTGATGGAGAGGCACTCATCCATTTTCGTCCACTTCACATAACAGTAATAGATGTGGATAAGTGCCTCTACTCTAGGCCTCTCTGACAGTTGACATATTAACATTACAATAACCTTCTCAATAATCAACTTGAAGTTGTATTCTCTCGAAGTTTCGACTAGATGCTCTAGCCTTCATCAGAGACGCTAAGACTCGAGAAGGGTATTGCAGTTAAATATACTAGTATATATTGTACCTATATATAGTACCTTGAGTTGAAGATAGCTTTAATAAAGTTAAAGCCCAGATACACACAACGACCTTCATTTTCATCGAGGAGAAGATTATTGGCGAGGAAGCTGAATCAGAAGCAGCTACAGAGGGGCGCAAAGGGAGAGGGAATCCCGATACCAATTTCGGGAGATGAGCTGAGGTCCACAGTAGCCGCCCAGGTGAAGGAGACCCTGGCCAAAGAGAGGAGTAGTGCGAAAGACGGGAGAATATCGCACCCCAAGGAGAGGGCAGCAAATTGGAATGTGTGTGCCCCCCCCCCCCCCGTAAATGATACCGGGTCACTGTACATATCCTAGTTCTCGGTGACCCGGTCACCAAGTTAGGATACAGTGACCGAGGGAGTAACTGTATGCTCTCGGATTGAGTGACCCCCCTTTCTCGTCGATGATCGGCTGAGGAGGCAGTTCATTTTAAGGGGAATAAAGCATCTGTTATTGGAATAGAAGATATCACTATCTGAGGATGGAGTGCAGTTGTGTAAGGAAACAGTAACCACTGTACTTCAGTGTAACTGCCTCGCTATCCATTATCTTCCCCGAGGATGTAGTTCATTTTAGATACTATGATTTCAGTGAGGCAGACAGCTGAGGATTGAATTTTAGAATAGCCAGGGGAAAATATTTGTCTTGTTTAGTTGAGACCTATCTGAGTGCATTTGTATGAGAGAACAGTGACAGAGGACAGTGACAGTGACCCCTCCTACCTCTGAATGGAGTACCCCACCCCGAGTTTGTTGTGACCTATCTAAGTAGGTGTTACAATACATTTCAGGTGCAATGCATGACAAGTGTTGCAGTGTCTGGTGACCCACCCTTAACCCTGGGTGTCACTGTATCCCAGTTCTCAGTGACCCCCATTCACTGCATAGTGACCTATGACGTGATGGAGTGACACCCCTCTCAATATTCGATGGTCATCTGGAAGGCAGTTCATTTGAGTGTTCTATCTGAGGATAGAGTGCAGATTGTAAGGAAACAGTCACCTCTGTATTGACTGTGACTGCCTTGCTTTCCATGATCTTCCGAGAATGCAGTTCATTTTAGATACTGATTTTCAGTGAGGCAGACAGCTGAGGATTGCAATTTAGAATATCTGGGCCAAAATATTTGTCTTGCTTAGTTGTGACCTGAGAATGGAGTGGATTTGAGTGAGAGAAAACAGTGACCCCTTCTTCCTATGGATGGAGAACCCTCCCCCAGTTTGTTGTGACCTGTTGAAGCAGGTGTTACAGTGCATTACGGGTGCGACACATGAAGGTGTTGCAGTACATGGTGACCCCTTTCCCTTTAAAATGACTCTGAGGGTCACTGTATCAGTGAGCCCCGGTTACTGTATGGTGACCTACTATGGGATGGAATGACCCTTGTCTTGCTATTCTGAGGAGGCAATTCACTTGCGTGTAAATAGACTAGATTTCAGTGAGACAGACATCTAAGGGTTGCATTTTCTTGCCTTACTAAGTTGTGACCTATCTGAGGATGAAGTACATTTGAATGAGAAAACAATAACCCCTTGTGCAGTTACCTACCTCTGGATGGAGTTGACCTCGCCCCAGTTTGTTGTGACCTATCGTAGCAGGTATTATAGAGACCGGAAATTCACTCTTTGAATTAACTGGATCAGGAATGGAGGTTATGGAGATTACCGATCATGTCTACATAATATAAGCTGTGTTCACCTGTCCGTCTCATTGGGTACTAGTCCCTCATCTTAGGGTTGAGTGGATTCCATTTCTGGTGGCTAGGCCAGGGGGAAGTCTTATTAAATTGGGTTCTACCTGATGATTTCAGTTTAGAGTATGTGGCTTGGCTGCCTTACCGAGTTGTTAGGATGGAGTGCATTTGAGTAGGAAACTGTGACCACATGCATTTGAGTTGTGGTTGTGTGCACAATTGAGTTGCCTGTATTTTAGTCTCTGTATATATGTATGGAAGTAGTTTTCTGGCCCTTCTCTAAAATGCAGTTATCTAGTGACTCCCATTATCTTGTGACACTTTTGACCAACCCCTCCCCACTTTCACTGTATCCTACAATAAGCCACAGTGAGAAATTACACCCAGTATTATTACATTAGATATTTCAATAAAAGCAAACATCTTTGGAAATATAATAACTAAGCATTACAATCTCTGCAAAATAATGCTAAGTGTTGTTGGTTAGTGAGGTCTCGAGTCCCATACACTATAAGTGGTACCACTCCTCACAATTGTCACACTGAATCATGTTCCCAAATGTCTCTGGCATCTTACATGAGCAATACATATCAATAGAGGTATATGGGTAACAATTTTTTCCGTTGAAAATGCTTTTCTTATAGTAGTAGAGGGAGTGGAAGTAACTTCCAATGGCTAAAACAATCGGCATTATTTCTTGGTTGAATTCCATATCTTCAATGGAGTCATCAGTCATCCCTGGTTATGTGGTACGCATATGCGATAGCAAAGACACCACAGTTACTTGCACCCTTTTGCTGTTACATCTCTGGAACATGGACAACTAACTGTGCCTCCACTGTACTTTCCAGGTCTTCGATGAACAAATGGTAGATCACTGCTAGCTGATGAGTCAAGATGGGTTCATGCCACTCTCCACCCACTTGCTGTCCAAGACTGTCACTTGTGTATCCCTAACTGCCGGTGGTTGCCATTGGTGTTATGGATTTGGATAGTTTCCTCTGAATGACTTTGTGCACGTAAGAAACCATCATTTTGAACCAAAAGTGGGGACTGCAACACAGAAATATTTGGGCATTCATTTTGAATAAGTTCCGATGCCAAAATGATGTGCTCATCAGTTAGCCATTTTCCAGCTTCCAGTTCCTTCATTCTTTCTGTAAACTTCCTCTGGAATAAGAAATATTAATATTACATAGTTAGAATAATTCTAAGTGAGTGCATGGTATTGTGGATTTCTTACACTTTTATAAGCAACATTCATCACCATCACCAATAAACATCATTATTTATCACTCTTCCTTAATTTTTTGTGCGGACCCGTGGCTTTTTTTCTGGTGATAGAATTTTTGCAGATGATTCTCTGTACACTTTCAGTCTGTCGGCATTGACAAGGATAATGTTAGACTTGAGGTTATGCAACCGGATAAGCTTTTGATTCTTTTGTTCGACAATTTCGTATGGGCAACTCCATTTAGGAAACATTTTGTCTCCTTTCCTGCTGTCCTGCTTAGAATTCCTCATGAGAACATGAGAACCAACTTCAAATTCCTATACATTATCACACAAAAAATTTGACGTGCATGTATATATATTATCTATTACATTTGCAACCTAGCTAATCTGAACTGGACTAATCCAACCCTCCCAATCTGAATAGAAATTTACATAGGCTTGCCAGTTTGAAGTGGTTCTACTAAATAGTACTCTACACAACCCAAGCAGTTGTTTGTGGTGTGTACAAGTAAATTATATATTACTATGAACTTAAATTTATAATACACTGTTCACTGTTTAAAACCAGCCAACATTTAGTATACTGTACTTTAAGCTGGCCACCATTACTGAGAAGAAGCTAACTGAATATTTGCCTGTGTAGTATATTGTAATACACTGTGGTTACATGTGCACATGTAATACTGTATAAGTTATTACAACTACAGTACAAATTATATAATCCAACCATCCCAAAACACCTAGGTACAGGCCCATTGGGATTACCAAGGTTGCACTGTATTACCTCCATTAACTTTCTCCATCATGTATCTTGCTTGTGACAAAACAATATTCTTCTTGGCATTCTGAAAAACACTTTCTTTCAACTTCATCATTGCTTGAACTTTAAGTCCAAATCCTTCGAAACCACACTCTTCCATTTCACCTTCCATTTCATCTTCCTTTTTTGTGGCATCTCTATCTCCATGGGTAGAGTTGCCTCTCTATAATGAAAACTCTGTAAATTATATTGTCTATAAAAGCAGAATATATCATAACAAACCTTTGGTACAACACCTCAAATGGTACATAACTGGTTGACTTCTGCTTTGAAGTTCTGATAGATAGGATCCAGGAATTTATCCCCATCATTTTGGTGGTCATTGTGACCACCTTCAGAAGGCAACTTTGGACAGTGTGGTTAAAAAATTTCACTAGTCCATTTGTTTGTGGATGATAAGAATATGTCACTCTCTGTTCGGTTCCACGTGTTTGTAATTGTGAATTAATCCCATTAACAAATTCTCGACCTTGATCTGAAATTAAATTAGTCTTGTAGCACAGTCAAACCTACACAATTAATATTAATGAGGTCTTGTTTCATTGACTACTAACTAATTGCAAAATATTATTTATCAACATAAGGTTTTAATAAATATTCAGTAAACATATATTGTGGATATGAGTGTATGCTGCTTTGGTTATTTCATACACTATATATATGATTGTATGCAGCCAACCTACACACATTTACTACAGATACTTGTGTCTACAACACAACAAGCAACTGCATTGGTGGTTGCTAAATAGTGGACAGGGAATTTACAGAGCAGCTGGAGAGAGATCTGCTAGACTAGATGAGAGTGCACCTTCCAAAATAAATTACTCTCCTTGTATTTTTATCGCATGAGAAGATAGAGTAACACTTACTACAGCACTCCACCCTTGAATTGTAATTGCAGGTAAATCACAGAGAAGTAGGATGGCCTAATAGAAATGTGTTGAGACGGTAGCCAAAAAAAATTTGAGCGAATAAAAATTGATATTGTATATTCCCCAAAAAACTCTTACCAAATCACCAAATCAGATTTCAGTGTCAAGATTCTAACAGCAGCTCACAACACCTATCTACAGTGCCAAGGCATTATTTTCTTCAATACATGGCCCCTATGAGATTAATCCTAACCCAAGCATATAGCATGTGACTATAAAAACCTTGTAAGAGTGTGTGTGTGGAACTATGTGTGTGTATGTAAGAAATAGCACCTTCTAAGATGTGACAGTAACTTTCATACCTGCAAGTTATTTTATTTATAAATAACACAACTCCTTCAGCACATTTGCTTGACAGCGCTTGAGCTTATGGTCATTTCGTGAAATAAACAACAATATACTTGTTTTCAGCCTCTGTTTGTGGCAGAGGTGCAATGAGATCAATGCCAACCTATAATAAAACACTGTTAGTGTGTGTGTATATTATATATATATATATCAGGAATTCTTGCTATATATAGATACCTGTTTCCAAACTTCAGGTTCCACAGGTATTGGATGAAGCTGTGCAGAGGATTTCGTAAACTTGTCATTGACTCTCTGACATTTGTCACAAGTCTCTACATATTGTTTAACATCACTGTTCATGTAAGATTTCCAATAAAAATCCTTGAAAAAATCTTGTGCAATGTTTTGTCTCGACACAAATGACCATCTAGAATAAGATGTTAGTTAATATTTATCAGTAGTAATAACAATATTATAACAGTGTGACATGCATGCATCACTCGCTCTTTTTCTTCAACAGATTTAACACAAATTCTCCATGGTGAACCTTTGCTTGATTTTCTCGTATATAGTGGTCTTGAAATACAAGTTGCCATCTTTGCATTTGTAGTTACTTAATGCCTATAAGTAAACACAATTAAAGGCTCGGGATAAGCACTACAGTTGTGTATATTCATATTCTCTAGTGTAGAAGAAAGCATTAATTACCCTTTTTTCATCTTAATAATATTACTGTTAACAAATCTCTATGTCTATGCTGGCTGTGAGGCTCTGGACTCACTGTTCTGCATAATTTTTCTAGGGGGCAGATCAATTATTGGTTGGTTGTCTCAGGTCTATAGTGTAGTGAGCTTAGCTTGCATTCTAGAGGGAGGGGGGGGGGGGGAAATATTAGCTACCTACCTACCAAAGCCAGCTCCATGGAAGAGTAACAGAGTCTTCCCCAGCATAATTAGCTATATAGACCATTACTCTCACAAGCCAAAACAATTATAACTTACTCTCCTGCGCAAGTTTCTATTTGATTTTTATTTAACCCACTTGGGTAGACGCCCTGAGCTAAATACTTATATAAATCAGCTTCCATAGTGTTCAGCCAGCAACAGAGCCAGGACTTGTGGAATAACTATCATGTACCTTGTGACCTACTAAGAATAATTAGCTAATAGACACCTCTGAGCTGGGACTCATATTGATTAGACTTGTAGCTAGCATTCTATATATAGGGTTCTATTGTTAGCTCAAGGGACTGGGTGTATGTAATGACTGTTTTATTATTGCCTGTTGGGTTGAATGAGAGAAACACTAAATGTTACAGGGTTCCTAGTTCTCCTTGGCTGATAAGCAGCTGGCTCATCTATCTTGGGGGGTGGGACTATTTGCACTTTAGTCCAGTTCTGTACTGAGCACTTGATTGGTGTAATGTCCTGTGCAAATTTAGAATAATGGCAGCTACAGATAGTCCCAGCATAGTAGTTCTTAATTGAAATGCTTATGTAGCTAATTAAAAGTCATCAATTACAGCTGCAAAGATTTATAAAAATGAAAAACAAAGCTGTAAAGCCAGTTACTCTCACTCTTGAAGGAGCTTTCTGGCATTTTCATTCATTGATGATAAAAAATCTATACATATATTTTTAGAGAATGGCTGAGGAATTCATAAAGTTCCTTTTCAGACACTTGAAAAGGCAAAATTGATTACCAAATTTTTCTGGTGGCAGTAAAGTCATAACACAGTAGAGTTGGATTTGGGTGGAGCCAGGTGCCTCCTTCAAACTAGTAAGTCCACAACCTTGTGACACACTGCAGTCTACAAAAAAATTGCCAGCCTGTAGGGATGAGTATTATTGTGGTTGTGATATGTAAAAATTTCCTGGTATGTGAAAACTGCAACTATGCATCACACTTCCTTCCAACTTAATAAACGTCAGGTTTTGTAGTAGAGGAAAACTGCCATGAGGGCCTGTTGCAACAGATGGTCTAAATAATTAGCTGCACTAGTGGCCAATGCTTGGTGCCTGGCGGTTCATAATTCGGGACTTTTTAAAGAAACTGGTAGAACATAGAATCCAGCACCAAGAAAACATGCGTTCCAAAAGCCACTCATACAAACGCATCATATAGCCTCCCTCAAGGAATTGGTATGAGTTGCACAGGATAACTCCATGAACAGCTGAGAAAAGCCTGGATTCCACCCTGTATTTTTTCAACATAGCAATTGACATCGGATAAGTTTTGAATTTTTTTTTTACGGATGAAAGATCATCTTCTTATGCCTGCCTGAGGTTAATTTGATACTGACTACCCTATTTAGGAAACATCTTATCTGTTTTCCTTGAAAATACCAGGCAATTGGGAGTCTAGGGACATTTCAAATGAAACATATTGGGCATATGAACAGTACCTTGAAAGAATGCTCCTCCACAAGCAACACAAGTGTCCATCTTGCGTCAGAAACTAGAACAATAATAATTATTGTATATCACAGACTACTAGAACTAATTGACTCAACACTCCCCAACAGGGCCTTGGCTTAAAAACGGAACTTGGACAAAAATCTTTATACTTATATATTTCTGGTTCTAATCAGCATTTTTAACTCACATTTTAAATGTAGCATCATTAGATAGTGTAGTTTAATCTCTCTAGAAGACTCATCATAAAATTGTTTGACAGCGCTCGACATGGCGAAATAAAACAACGAACATACGTTCTTATATATAGTTAATTGTTCTAGTTATATTGTCTGTGCGCTAGTATAGCGTGCTACTTTTTATCACTCTGTAGCTTCTGCCTTTTTCTGGTCTCCCTGTGCCTTCTCTCCTCCTGGCTGGCATCCCTGCTTCTCTTTTTTGGACTTCTTGTGGATTTCTGACATGGTATCCTTGGCAAGATTGCTGCCAAAGCAGTTGAACAGGGACCCTGCCATAAATGGCAACAACTCCTCCACCAACAAGTGTCCACTGTCACATGCCTCGTTCTGGCGTCCTTGGTAGTTGCAAACAAACTTACTCACAACAGCCTGGAAGACCATCAAAGCACCATCACAGGCCAGGAAGCTTGCCCTCCTATCATGGTTACCAACTATGTGCCTCCACACCTGGCTCACATCAACTGTGAGGCTGACAGCCAGCTCGGTGGGTGCATTCAGTCCTCCCCTGTTCAAGGTGTTGGTCATCCACAAGTACTCCTCGTCCACTTCGTCCAGTGTCAAACACTGGGTCCTTGACACCAGCCTCCTTGTCCACCAACAAGTTGATGCAGTCATCACAGTCCTTCTTCTTGGTGGCCTGGTATCCCAGATAGCCTGCAATATGTCCGAGGGCAGGCTTGGCATGGTCAGGTGGCTCATATGTGTCTTCCTCACCTGTGTCAGCAGCCTATGGTACAGTGGTTGCTGGTCCTCCTGCCTCATTGCCTGCCTGGCTCCAGACATCTCCTGCTGCACCTCCTTGATGCCATAACCGCTGTCCACAGGAGGGCATGCTTGTGGATGATGGCTTCACCCTGCAGGAAGTTGCGGACACTCGTCCAATAGTTGGAATCTGCCAGTTTCCTTAAGTGGCCAAAGTGTGACTCCAGCATGTCACTCTGGAATTTGCCTAGCAGGAGGTATTTGATGCCCCAGGGCTCCTCCTTGTAGTTCTCCAGCACATTGTTCGCCATGAGCTTAGCCCCTGGCTTGTGTGAAACACTGCCATTGTGGTATCCCTGGTCATCTTCTGGTCAGCTGGTACTGAGTGACATGTCATCTGAAACCTCCTTCAGGTATCTGTAAAATTTAATAATAAAATTAATATTAATAATCAACCTCTTCTAAAACCACTAACATAGTAGGTGAATCTAAGCTTTTAAATTAAAAAAGTAGTATTATTAAATTTAAAAAATAGGTATTTAATAATAGGTATTTAATTCCATCCCAAAGTTACAGATGTACTCCAGGTTCCTCTGGGAGGTTTGACAGTCCTCCTCAATGCGCTTTCTGTTGTCATCATTGAACCTCCTGTCAGCATTTTCAGACTTCGCATTGACAATGATGAAGCACTTCCTGATGGCGTCCAAGAAGTCAGCAGTGTCATCATCTCTGGGTTCATGGTCTTCTCCGCCACAAATCTCAGGGCAGCTGTTGTAGTGGCATCAGTTGCTGCCGCTGCAAGGCTAACTGACTGTCTCTCAATGTTGGAGGGATTGAGCATCTTGTTGTAGCCCATTTTGGCAGGGTGGCCAAACTGTTTAGTCACAATCTTCTTGAAATGGTCCAATTTCACAGTGTGCATTGTGTCTTTCCACTCACAGGTGACTAGAGTATTCCTGTCACTAACCCAGGTGAAGTTCTTGAACTTGAGCACCTTCCTATTGAGGAGACAGTACTACTACATGTTTTCGAAGATGTGAGTCATGTCGTAGAGAGTATAAAGCCTTTGAGCAGGTTTAGCTATGTGCATTGGATGATTGGTGGCACCGTCAACGAGTTTTATGCCAGGCCTGGTTTGACATGTGGTTGTCTGTCGACACACTCACCACTGTGAACCCAATGCTGGTAGTCTCCTCATTCACCTTGTTGAAGACCTTGTTGTTGAACTTAGCATTTGTTGTAGGGACAGGATTCATAGACACAAGGTCCTGATAGTTGCCAGCAATGTTGGAGATGTGAGTCGCAAATATTTTGTTGGTTGTCTGGGATGCTGTTTCACCAAAGAACATACCTGCTGTTAGCTCAAGAGTCTCAGAGGTATGAACTTCGTCCATAGACAGGTGGACTAGCTTTTCATGCTCACTTAGCTTCTTGATCCTCATCTCAAAATACTTTATTGTCACTGGACTGAATCCCTCAGTCACGTTCAAAGCATTGAGCTTCTCATGGCAGGTGTTGGGGTGTGGTAGCACAATGAGGCTGGTGTCATACAGGTGCTTGTACATCTTAGGGCTCATGCGATCCACATTGCACACTGTCCCATGAAGGAAGAGGAATAGTGATGTGCGTTGGGATATTTCTGCACCTGTGCAGAAAATTGTTACAAGCCTCACTTCATCATCCAGCTCTTGCATGTTAAGTTGTTTGAGAAGGTCTGTGCAGTGTGTCAGGATGTCCTGAGGCTCAACCTCGGTGTCCTTGGCATGCCAACACATTTTCAAGATCACTCACTTTGCCAATAGTGCCAAATTTCTCTGTGTACTCCTTAAATCTCTTGGCCTAGAAATGCCACTGGCAAATACCTTGAAAGTTAAGTCCTGGTACAGAAATCTACCTGTGGAACATCATCTGCATTGAGCTTGTCAATGGTGAAGCAGAGATGAATTGGTGGTTGTTGTCGCCTGGTCCCTGTCATATCTGACATCACAAACATAATTACACAGTAAGTGTTAAAAAAAAATTGCTTGTGTCACAGACTACCTATTAGTCTCTGTGTGTTGGGTCTAATTGAACGTAGTATAGTCTGTCTATAGTGCTATAAAACGTTAGGAATAAAAAGTTTTAAATATTTTTAATTACTTTTTACTAATTTCACTTCCCTTCTATGTGGAGGCCAATAAAAACGGGGGGGAAATGACCGAAAAGGTCAAGGTTCAGGTTCATAAAAATTTCATAAGGTCAAGATTCATAATCGGGGCTTTAAGACCAAAATGTTCGAAACCGGTACCGGTACATTAGCCACAGTGTTTAAATTACATATACCTAAAACCATGGTCGATACAGAAGTTTAGCCTGCACATCTTTTCTCACAGGTCGGCAAAGTCATTGACGGAGTCCTTTGCCATCAGCTCGACCTCCTGCTGCTGAAGCAACGCCGCCGTCCTTTGGTGTCTGACCTTCCTGATGGGGCTGCCTGGGTCTGGGCTGTACCACTGGGACCTGACTGTAGTTGCCAGGGTACTTGTGGAAGAGGGAGGGGACGGAAGTTGGTTTGAGACACCTACGTTTCCTGTCAGCCCCAGTCTTTTTCACCTGTGTAGCCTCAAAGTCCTCAGGCTTAAAGTGTTTGTCACTGCCACCTCCATGCTTGGTGTCGACGGAATCCTCTCAGTGGAGTGTTTTCACCCACTTCTGCCTGATCTCTTCATTAGCACAAAGACTCTCATTGTATACTTCTTGGGCTCTGGCACCTCGCCCTCTTCCTCGACTGCCTTGTCCTGTTTCGTTAAGTCATAGCCAGAGCAGCAAATTACTGCCTGGCACTTTTTTCCCATGCCTTAAGTTGAAAGCTTCACTTGTAATATCGTTCAGCTACTCTGGTATTGTGGCCACTGCAGTGGCAGATCCAGGATTTCAAACAAAAAGGGGGACGCAACATGGCGTCGGCACTAGAAAGACCAGAAGTGGTGAGGGAGTAGTTAATGAAGGAAGTGGCAGAGGGAATAGTGGTGGCCTCTCTCGACCTTACACACTTCCCTGCAGTGCAGGTGAGTTGCTTTGGGGTGATACCAAAGGACTCCTCTGGTAGGTGGAGGCTCATAGTGGATCTCATCTCCAGAGGGTCGAGCGTCAATGACGGAATCAAGGAGGAGTTATGAACACTATCGTACGTGTCAGTGGATGATGCAGTGGAAGCAATCGGACGGTGTATGGGAGCCTTGCTAGCAAAGGTTGACATTCGAATTACATACCGAATAGTGCAGGTTCACTCGAAGGATCGATGGTTGCTAGGGATGCTCTAGGAAGGTGTACTCTGCATCGACACAGCCCTACCTTTTGGATTAAGATTGGCCCCAAAGATTTTTAGTGGACTGGCAGATGCAGCAGAGTGGATAGTGAAGGCACAGGGTGTACCGACTTTGACAACCTGGATACCTTTTTAATAATAACACCCCAAATTAAACAGAATGTGCAGAGCATCTCACCATCCTGCTCTCGAAATTTGACTTCCTTGGCATTCCAGTGGTCAATTAAAAAAATTAGAAGGACCATTGACAGTAGTCACTTTTTTAGGCATTGAGGCTATGATTACCTGTCTGCCAGCACAGAAGCTTATAGAACTGCAGGAACTAATGAGATCCTAGACCAATCAGAGATCATGTTGTTGATGGGATCTTAAAACCCTGGCAGGGAAACTGTAGCAATGTAAATTGGTAAGACCGGGTAGAACATTCTACACAGAGTTTTCGAGCTGATAAAGGGAACCAGCAGACATCAACACCACATCGGGCTAAATGTGGGGATTTGGTCTCATTTGATGTGGTGGCACACATTCTTGGCTAAGGAGAATGGAGTAGCAAATGATGCCACCAGGAGCAAGACCAGAAACGCATGTATTCACAGATGCATCTGGGGGAGTCGGGTGTGGCGCCTGGTGGGAGCTGAACTGGATTCAGCTGAAATGGGCCCCGGGGTTAGCGTTTGGTGAATTACCGATCACCCAGAAAAAATACTTGCAGTGGTACTGGCATGTGCGGTATGGGGCACCTAGTGGGGAGAAACGTGGGTGATAGTCCACTGTTAGAATGAGGCTGCAGTGACACTCCTTAACTGGGGATACTCATGGGAGACCACATATAATGCATTTGCTGCGGTGCCTATTGTTCATCAAAGCCCACTACCAGATCAATCTAAGAGTGGTCCACATAGCGGGTGTCAATAATGGGGCGGGAAACAGCATTTCACAAGGTAATCCGTCAGTTTTGTTTTCACAGGGAATACCGCTGGATCCAACCGCAACTCCAATTCCTCAGATACTGAGAGAGCTACTAGTGGAGCAGCAACCAGACTGGATGTCGGTGAAATGGACA
Organism: Cladorhizidae sp. MBARI D1340-BT2; assembly: GCA_028752905.1. Taxonomy (NCBI): domain Eukaryota; kingdom Metazoa; phylum Porifera; class Demospongiae; order Poecilosclerida; family Cladorhizidae; species Cladorhizidae sp. MBARI D1340-BT2. Next base: position 8,728,596 of record JAQNBH010000016.1, on the reverse strand, counting down.
CAGGTTTTCAGGAGCTATTTTCAGCCGGCTTGGCTTCAGTTACCTTAAAATCCTACCGATCAGGATGTGAAGCAATTCAATAGATTCTGTGGTGCAATGGGGGAGGTGGCATTTCCAGCATCTGAGCAGGTCATATGTTACTTTGTGGAAGCTCTGTTCAAGAAGGGGCAGGCAGAGACATCCATGAAAGTGTACTTAGCGGTCATCAGGTACACACAAATAGCCATTGGTCTTGGAGACTCCCACATGGCAGACTGCGATATGTGGTACGAGTCTTCATGAAGAAAACAGCCAGCCCCAGGAGGAAGTCACGGCTGCCCATCATGCTTGGTATTCTGCGACAACTGAGAGCAGTGTGGGGAAAACAGGAGAATGCTTGCATTGGGCACATGCTCTGGCCTCGTGTAATGTACCTTTTCAGGTTTCTGCAATCTGGGGAAGTGGTGGAGCCAGCATTTAATGACTATAAGCCAGCAATTCACCTCAGTGAGGGGGATGTGAAGGTGGATAGAAGGGTCGATCCCTCTTACTTGGAGATCACCATAAAAGCCTCCGAAACAGTTGTCTTCCTGAAAGGCATAAAAATATAATTAGGGGTTGCAGGGACGGAGCTAGCAGTAATCCTGAGTTACATGGTGAAAACCAAACCCAGGTCAGCTGGCAAACCAGGGCCATTCTTCATGTTCAGCAATGGCTACGCCCTAAGAATATGTGAAGAGTAAGGACAACCTGACAAAAGAACAGAGAATAATCCTGGGAGAGCTGAGGAGGATGGAAGTGGTCATGATCCTACCAGCAGACAAGAAGAGGAAGGCAACAAGCCTGTTACTTTTTACATTTCAAAGATAACAGAAATTTTGGAGTGATATGGAATACTGAAGAAGGATCCGACCAAGTCACAAGAAAGCAAGGTGAGTTGTGTACTAAAGAATTTGGAGAGTACGGGAGGGAAAAAAATGCCTATACAATAGCTGGATGAGGACCACCATTAATTTATGGGCTCCATCAGATACATAAACCAGAGGTTCCCATTGCATTTTGTATATGTGCACCTTCATTTAATCTTTTCCAGTTTATAGTACAGTTGATATTACCTCTAGCTGACTACACGAGTACATTCCTCAAGGATTCTGGGCATTTTATTGAGCTTAATCAAGTTGAATGTTTGGCACAGGATGAGTGTTTTTTTAGGTTTACTCTCTTTTTACCAATGTTCCCCTGGATAAGGGAGTGGAAGTCATTTTTGGAATGTAGAGAGCTTGCAGAGGAATGCTAGGTGATGACAGAATTTTTGAACTGTTGGAGTTGTACCTAAAATTCACCTACTTCAGTTATCAAGGAAAATACTACGAGCAGAAAGAGGGTGCAGAAATTGGCAGCAGTAATAGCTATCCTTTACAAGGAATTCTTTGAGCAGTTGGCACTCAAAACTGCCTCTCTGAAGCCAAGGTTTTGGAAGAGATATTTGGCCGATACTTTCTACATAGTTAAGAATGGCAGTTGACCATCTGAACAACATCAGGCCAAAGTTTACCATGGAGTGTAAAGTGGATGAATTGTTACCATTTCTGGATTACCACCTACACAGAAAGGAAGGGGGAATACTAAGTGAAACATTTTACAGAAACCCACGCACACAAGCCACATACCTGGATTATTGATCACATCATACTAACCATGACAGATGAGGAGGTAGAGCTTAAATGATAGAGCACAGATGGCAGTGGCAGAGAAGGAGGACCTGCAGATGGAATGTGAAGGAAAGTAGTCCTTCTGCTGAAACAGACACTTTAACTGTTCAGTCAGATCCACACTTTCGTCCGACGCCTGGAACCTATTCCTAGCCACCTGCTAGAAATCTAATCCCAAGCCAAACTCAGTATCTCTCCCCGAGATACTGGCTACCCACTTGAAACAAGTATGTTATATATTATATACAGATAGAGAATCACACATACACAGTGTCAATCAACACTATCAACAATCTCCATCAAAGTTCTTACAACAGTTCTTAGAGTTCAACATAATCAGGTATCAGTTCTTTTGGGCATAGGCCGTAGCATGTTTCTATCTTATACATAGTCTCCTTTTATACTCTTTCTATCAGATCAGTTTGACATCACTGGTCTCCTTGCCAACCTGTTGATTGGACCAATCATCTTCACTTGGGTCAACCCATGTCACAGGCTCCTCAGTCAGATGAGTGTTCTTGCTTGTTGTCTGTGGTGTGGTTGTGGCTTGTTTGTTCACATGAGTGGCTTGTTCTTTCACATGTATATGTCCCTTTGTTAATCCCACAGATAGTGATGTTCTGCTGTCAACACCACCTGCTGGTTCTGCCACTATCAGGTGAGAGTATTTCCCTGACACTCACCTTTCCTTTCCTCGCGACCCGTCGTGACTCAATCTATCCGCATTAGCATTGGCGATTCCGGCTCGATGCTTAACCGCGAATTCGTACTGTTGTAGAGCCAGAGATCATCTTGCTAATCTCCCGTGAGGGTCTCTTAGGTGTCCAAGTCGGTTGAGTGGATTGTGGTCCGTCTCGACCGTGAACTTCGTACCCTGCAGATAGGTTCTGAAATGGTAAATACCCTGCACTATGGTTAGTGCCTCACGCTCTATAGCGGAGTATTTGGTCTCTCTGGGTAACAGTTTCTTTGACCCATAAGCCACCGGATGCTCGGTTCCATCACTGTCTATTTGGCTTAACACATAGCCTAGCCTGAGGCAGAGGCATCAGTTTGCAAAATAAACTCACTAGACCAGTCATGGGTTACTAATACTGGTTTACTGACTAGGGCTTCCTTTAAAAGGGTAAAGGCTTGTTCACATTCCTCTGACCATTTAACTATGTTTTCTTTGTTTTTATGGGTTAAATTAGTCAGGGGGGTAGCTATAGTAGAGAATGAAGGTATAAACCTACGGTAATATACCCGCAGAGACCCAGGAAAGCACGTACTTGTTTCGCATATTCCTTTACTGCTCGTACTTTCCCCTCTGCTGGTTTAAGCTGTCCAATCCCAACCATTACCCCATATATTCACATTCATTCACTGCGAAGTCACACTTTTATTCCTTTACATGTAGACCTGCCTTCTGAAGTCTTCTGAATACCTCGTCCAAGTGGTCGAGATGTTCTGGCCAGGTATCACTTCTGATCAAGATATCGTCCAGGTAAGCTGTGGCAAAGGTATGGATGTCATGTAATATGTGATCCATCAGCCTTTGGAAGGTACTAGGGGCGGACACTAACCCAAAGGGCATGGTTGTAAACTGGTATTTACCATATGGTGTGATAAACGCCATGTTTTCTCGGCTACTTTTGCTTACAGGTACTTGATGGTAGCCTTTGGTAAGATCCAATGTTGTGATGAACTTAGCTTTGCCAATTTCATTTATTAAGTCCTCTATATGAGGTATGGGGTAGGGATCTCCTGTGGTTACCGCATTTAGCTTATGGTAGTCCACACACATCTTGGTACCTCCATCCTTTTTGGGGACCAACACTATGGGGGCTGCCCAAGGGCTCTTCGAAGGCTCTATGATTGACTGGGAGAGTAGGGTTTGTATTTCATCCCTTAAAAACTCTTGAGCCTTGTGTGCTAATCGGTAAGGAGGCAACCTAACAGATGGTGCATTCCCCGTTCTGATCTCGTGCTTCACTAATGAGGTGAGACCGGGCACATCTTGTATAACCTCACAAAACTTCTTCCTTCAGCTGAGCTAACTGTGTACTCTGCTCTAGTAAGAGTAATTTGGGTTTTGGGTCTAGCTCAGGGTTAGGCATGCTGTCCGTCTCTTGCTCATCTGCCACAAACACTGCGGGGGCTGGGGAAGACCACCTCTTTATGGCATTGATGTGGTAAGTCTTAACTCTCTTCCCACATGCACCTGTGTCCACTCTATAAGTAACTTCAGTGACCTTTTCACTAATCATAAAGGGACCTTGCCATTCATTAAGGATCTTATTCTTTACAGTGGGTCTGAAGACTAAAACAAAATCTCCCACCCGGGCTGTCGCATTTCGATCATGCTGGACCTTTTGCACTGTCTTTGCTCTCTCCTCGTTCTCTCTGGCCATCTCAGGTAGTACCAGGAGATCCTTTCCCTGTATTGAATAAGATGTCTCATTAGCATACTGTTTTTCCTGAAATAGGGACTTCCGCCTTCTCCCGCACTCGTTCTAGAGTTGGGTTGGTATACTGTTCTTGTTTCAGCTGTTCCGAAGACATGCTATCAGTTTGAATCTCCTCCTCTGGTGTAGGGTGATCATCAGTCCTAGTGCCGCTTGGCAGTTCCAAAGAGAGAGAGTCAGCTGGGCTGAATTCATCCTCGCCCCGTCCACTATGACTGGATCTAGCTCCTGTTCGTACTCTTCCTCCTCCTCCTCACATTCACTGTCACTGAGTGCCACTGGACGCATGCCAGCTTTCTCCAGCTCTTGTTGGAGAGCTTCAGCACACTACTGCTGCTTCTGAGCCTTCTCCTGGGCTCTGGTCGTCACCATGCTCTGCTCAGTGGTCGTGAAAGTGGGTGAAGATGGTTGCTCTTCTTTCTGGGTCTCTTCTTCGAGTGCTTGTCTGAGGTAACGGTGAAAAAAGGGAATGTCATGGCCTAAGAGCATGTCAGATGTTAGGTGACTGTTTACTCCCACTGCCATATCTACTTTCATCCCCCCCGTAGGAATACTTTGGCGGCTGGAAAGCACGCTATCTTGGAACTGGCTGTATTGTATGGGATAGTCCAGGGCGCAAGTAATCCTCTTGCCTCTCACAACTAGGGTGAACTATGGACTTTGAACACCCCGTGTCCAACAACGCAATCACAGGCTTCCCATTTATTTCTACGGGTCTAGACCATGCAGGTATGTTTTTTTCCCGTAGAGATTGCACAATTCCCACTTTCTAACTTGACTCTACAGTTGTTTTTTTAAATGACCTGGTTTCCCACATTTAAAACACGTCAGTTGTCTTAAATCTTTTTCTGGACCAAAAACCTGAGTATTACTACCACCTTTCTCCATTTGTTTGTTGTAGGAGGGCCTCACAGCGGTTTCTCGGAATTGTCTGACGTCTCGGGGTGGAATTCGCTGACGCCCTTTTTGTTCAGGTCTGTGCTCGGGGCCCGATGTGTTGATATGCCTAGCCACCATCTCCTGGAGATCTTTATATTTGGGAGGGTTTTGCTGGCGCATTTTTACCTCTAGCCACCGAGGTAATTTCTGCAAGGTAAGTTCGAATAAAATAGTGTCATGAATATTTTTCTTACTGGTTTGCAACTAACGATCAAAAGTCTGGCTGCGGCCTCGGAACCACGCATCTGAGTTAGCGGAGTCAAACGGCGAATCAAACAATTTTTTCCTATATGCTTCCTCAGTGACCTGGTACACAGACAGCAGAGTCTGCTTCATGACCTCGTAGGATGTCTGGTCTTCGGTAGAAATGGCAACCATTCCCTGGCCTGACAATTCACTCCGTAGATAGGTTGCCCAGAGGTTTTCCTGCCATCTATTTGTCCTGGCTGTCACTTCAAATGTGTCCAGAAACGCTCCCATGTTATCCCTTGCCTCATCAAATTTTTGTAATGACAATTGGGGTAGGCACGGTGGAGGTGATCTTGTTGCCTCGACAGGTGGCCTTCGCATCATCTCCACCAATGCTGCCCACGGCTCTTCTTGATTGCATTGCCTGTCCTTTCCTCTCGTTCCCGCTGTTCTTGTCGATCGCGGTCTTTGCGCCAATTCTGTTCATCGCGGCATTGCCTGTCCCTTTCCTCTCGTTCCCGCTGTTCTTGTCGATTGCGGTCTTCGCGCCGATTATGTTCATCATGCTGCATTCTCTCCTCCTCTCTCTGTGCCCTGGCTTCATCCGCTCGAAGCCATGTTGTCATCATTTGCGTTCCTGCAAATCCTCCTTTTTCAGAGGGAAGCGGCATTACAACAGATAAATCTTCAGGAGGGCCTTCTATCTCGCCTTCGCAGATTTCCCTTGGTGTAGAGAAGCTCATTGCCGTCTGGCTTCTTGTCCACCGGTGCTCTCCTGGATACGACATCTTCCAAAGAGATGAGAGATGGAAGAAAAAAATGTTAGTGGCACAAGAACCACCAAAAATATACACAATACGGCTATTATAAGGATATTAGTAACACCAAAACTACTAAACTGATAAGCAAATGAGATATGCACCTGTCCCGAGGGACTAAAACATTCAAAAATGTCCTTGACAATCAATCCTCCAAAAGATACAACTACTTCAACCTCTCACCTCAGGTTGTAGTAATTAACTCCAAACATAAGAGAACACTTTCCTATATGTAATCCTTAGTCAGCTTTCTCAACTCTACCTCCTCCTTAGCTATTTGATTCCGGGTTATCTGTCTCTAGATATCCCACCGCTGCCACCAATGTGATGGAAAGTCGTCCTTCCTCTGAAACAGACACTTTAACTGTTCAGTCAGATCCACACTTTCGTCCGACGCCTGGGACCTACTCCTAGCCACCTGCTAGAAATCTTATCCCAAGCCAAACTCAGTATCTCTCCCAGAGATACTGGCTACCCACTTGAAACATATATTAAATACAGATAGAGAATCACACATACACAGTGTCAATCAACACTATCAACAATCTCCATCAAAGTTCTTACAACAGTTCTTAAAGTTCAACATAATCAGGTATCAGTTCTTTTGGGCATAGGCCGTAGCATGTTTCTATCTTATACATAGTCTCCTTTTATACTCTTTCTATCAGTTCAGTTTGACAACACTGGTCTCCTTGCCAACCTGTGGATTGGTCCAATCATCTTCACTTGGGTCAACCCATGTCACAGGCTCCACAGTCAGGTGAGTGTTCCTGCTTGTTGTCTGTAGTGTGGTTGTGGCTTGTTTGTTCACATGAGTGACTTGTTCTTTCACCTGTATATGTCCCTTTGTTAATCCCACAGATAGTGATGTTCTGCTGTCAACACCACCTGCTGGTTCTGCCACTGTCAGGTGAGAGTATTTCCCTGACAGGGAAGAATCTAATTTGAATAGGGTCTTTATAGGTTATCCGCAAGCTTTCATCAACCTTTCTTCCTTAGATACACCTAAAGGCAGAAAGGAAGATAAGTGCACTAACACAGGCAATAATGGTACTGAAAATAAGGATCCTATGGTAGTAATTCCTTATGTAGAAGGGATGAGTGAAGACATCAGGAGGGTCTGGAGGATGTTCAACATCAGAGTCATGTTTAGATCAGGAAAAACTCTGAGGACCCAACTGAGCAAAGTGAAGGATGAAATTAGTTTCCACTCGTGCATTGTGTACCACATCACTTATAGTTGACTGGAGACAGAATGAAATAACATAAGATGCCTGTAAAACGTGAAATCTGCAAATTCTGAACAAGCATTGGACAATGGACATCCTATTTTGTAGGAGGAAGCCACCATCCTAGACCAGGCCAGAAGACATAAGGAACTGCTAATGAAGGTGTGTTACACATCAGCCTAGCACCAAAGTGTGAGCGGTTCAATCGAAACTGTGGAATAGACCTACCTGGCTGCTGTGTAGCCACTCTCAAGAGACAGGACTTAAAACAATGACACTATCACTTTTCTGTATTTTTTAAGTAAATGATGTAGTAAAGTAAAGCATGTCCTTCTTATATTTACCAATTTTTATTTTATTATTGCATTTTTGGTGTTATTTTTGGCCAGATCTGGTTTATTTGCTGGATGGTGTGCCAGGATGTGTATCATGTGGTGGATAGTTAGCTACTGTTATATATAACAAGGTCACCCAAGTCTTAGCATCTCGATGAAGGCTGGAGGATCTAGTTGAAACATTCAGAGAAATATTTCAAGTATGTCATTGAGAAGGTAATGGCTCCATTACATCCAAAAGAGATTTAGCTTCACCACTATTGCCACTAGAAACTCCCCAGAGGCTCGGCTGTGACTAGAATCCATTGAGTCAGATGCTGCACAGGCTTCACCAACTTTACTGAGCATGCTCGTTTGCCATGTTCTTGATCAACATTTTTGAACATAATGGGCAGCATAATAGTACTTACTGGCAAGCATGACTTTGCTAACTTTGCTAGTATAGCTTAATGCAAGAAATGTAAGCATAATATATCCTGATGAAGGCTAGAGCATCTAGTCGAAATGTTGAGGGATTAAAATTTAATTCTTATTGAGAAGGTCATTGTAATTTCATTATGTCAACTGAGAATTTGTTGAGAGTTAATATAGCTACCAGTTCCTAAATAAATAAATAAATAAAAGTGTAAGCCCTTCCAACTCCCTGCCAAGAACCCTGTGAAACCCAGAGCCCATTAATGAGGCAAATCTGCCCATGCCATATTACCTTTTACAAAACCAGGCTCTCGTTTCCTTTCTCCCATTCAAATCAGAATACCATTGCCATTTACTCACATAGCCTTTGCCAACCTCATTGAGAGCGACACACAGATATTTACCAGGTTAGAAGATAGTATATATCAGTAATTATATTTAGCTATAGTGCAGATCTAGGAAACTGTCATACTATGCTGTTTAATTAAACTCAGATATAAAATATTCATATATGGTTTTTTCAGGTCAGGCATGATGAAAACAGAAAAAGACCCAGGTTTATACCTGCAGAAGTGGAATACTAATGGTGCACATAGTTGTCACACAGCATTTAGGTAGTGCAGAGGTATTGGGAAGAGCAGCAGCAGTTTCATTATCATTGCTATATAAATATTTATTCATTGCCAGCTCGTGCTGATTTTACCACAGCTTTACACGTTTTGTCATGTTGACATCATTGTCAATAATTTCGTAAGCTTCCAATGGACAAATCAGTCTATATTCTCACATTAACAAATCAGGCTTACATAAACTATTGCTTTACATTATAACTAGATCATAGTTATGTTGCAGGCATAGCCAATCACTTGCCAGATTTCTTTAAAGTGGGATAAAAATATTTTGTTGCTATGCAATATTGTAATGAAATGTTTTATAGTTCTAGCACAACTTACACAGATATTTATTTCCTATTTCATCTGTAGGTGAAACACTGAGAAGGTTCAATGCTTAGTCTTATTCTCAATTGACAAGCAACAGAAGGCCAATGACAACACACAGGACTATTACCACTATAGTAAAGGATGTTTGTAGTTGGGCAAGTGTACATACTACTTTGACATACTGATGCATGTACACATAATATTGTAGTGCCATAAAAGCTGGTTGTTAGGCTGGGATCTATATTAAGTAACCATTTTTGTAAATACCTACTTGACTATTGGTTTCAAGGTATATTTATGAAACCCACCCTCCTACTGCTCCACACTCATTCTTTATCCTTTATGATGTAATCAGCAAATCTCCATGTAAATATGGTGATCTTGAACTACACTGTTCAGAGTATGCTCCCTCCAGAACTCCGGAAGGTTGAGACATTATTTTTCTAACTCCAATGGCACACAATTGCAGAAATGGTAGACAAACAAACAAATGTCAGGATTGTTACTCCTTGTTATGCATATGCTTTGTATTCTCACTGTTAAGTGGTTGCTCAGTGTCAAGCAGCCATTTTCTTGTTGACTGATCCATAAGTGACCCAGCGTAATAACCAACTTTCATGGCAGTTTTATACACAATATGTTAACCAATGGGTCTCCATGGCCTATCCCTGCATTGCAGTTGTGGATGCCTATCCCTGCACTACAGCTGTCCATGGCCTATCCCTGCACTGCAGCTGTCTATGGCCTATCCCTGGACCGCAGCTGTCCCTTGGCCTATCCCTGCACTGCAACTGGATGGAAAGCTTTTTTTTCTTATTGTTGTTCCAGGAATAGAAATCTGGAAGTCAAATATGCATGATGTTTATAAATCAGCAGGTTGTGGTAGCAGTGAAACATTACATATGTGCTGAGGGTTTATAACAATAACTTAGATACTGCCGGTTGAGGTGACAGAAATTATAGTCATAGCAACCACATGCAGGTGTCTAGAACCTGTAATTGACTAAGTCGGTGGACTCCAACATGCATTCTTGGATGTTACACTCCAGTTTTCCACCAAGAACTCAGGCTTATAAACTACAATGTACATCGTGGAGGGTGTCTCAATGGTCCTGATTGTATTATTGAATTCAAGTCTATGTTGTACCATCACATTTGACCATCACCAGTTCCTAAATAACTGCTTCTTAGTACAGGAGGATAAAAAATTACTATCAAATGTCTTGCAGCAGACCAACACATTAGACTGTGACATATATGCAAAAGCCAATACTCTTCATTAAGCTCTGGACCAGATCCTTGCAAGATAAACTGGGAAAATACAACAATGGGGTGACATCCGGTCCACTGCTTCACTTCAAATGAGCTCAGCAAATTTCCATTTCCAGAGCCACACAGATCTGCTACGTACAAAAGCATTGTATTCCTCTATACATTAATTGTTATTTGGCCTAGTTATATATCCAATTGTCATCAGTGCCACAAAAATGGAGATGATCAAGATCATCGCACCAAAACTATGTTCTATCAAAGTAGAGCAGGGTGAATTACAACACACCCAATTGTCTATGGTTGCTGGACAACCAGGTCATCTCTAGCTCTGAACATCACAGAGGAACATGCAATTACCACTTTCCCGCCATCATCAAACAAACGACACATTTGATTCTTCGAGTGTTCGGGCAGGATTCTAAAACCCAACCAGGGTCTTAGGGAGTGAGTGACCAAGGGCCCCAATTTTGAATGTGGTCGGAACACCTCTGAGACTAGGTTACTCTTCAATAATCAAAAATTGTCCTTCTTGCTCTTTCTCCAGCAATTTAGTATTTATTTTACATAGCTAACTCTTGCTAGCTATAATTAAATTTATGTGATTTCCATCTGTGTGTGTGTGATTTCTGTGTTCGTGTCTTTGTGTTTGGGGGGGGTGAGGGATGGTGCTAATATGGGACTTTTTACTATTACATAGTTTATATTACCAAATCTGGGGGAAAGGTAAAAGGGGGGAGGGAAATACATAGCTAACTGTAAGCAGCGCTCATAATTACCAAAAATGTTTTGGATAAAAGTCATAAAGATTTTAAAAAATTACAATATATTTTATTATTAGTACATGTAGTAGTATAAGTACTAGTATTATTATTATATTATTATTTAAAAAATTTAGGGGAGTAAAAACAATGTCCAGCTACTATATACTAATAAACTGCTTAACAAAGAAACAATACCAAAAAATTAAGAAAAAACCTATATATAATATATACAGTTACAAACAAAACAATCTCATCCTTCCATGCTCCCACTGACCCTAACATGGATACCGCATTTTCCCTCTGAACAGCCACTGAGAGACACTGTAGGAGATATATATATTCATGGGCCTTCACCTCCCATCTTGTTAGCTGTACACTTCATCTCAACTCCTTCAGGAATGCCCAAGACTTCATTCCTTTTCCCCCCAGAGTCTCATTAGCAATATTTGGGAAGAGTAAGCAGGGCCAAAGAATAGTTGATTACCTTCCTCTCCTCAGCCAAAGTCACCACTACTCACGTAATACTAGTGGCAGGACAGCAGAAGACAAAGTGAGAGAGTCAGGACAAATTGCATCCCAGACAAGACACTTGCCTCTTTCCAAGGTATTATTGTTGCTCAGTCTGACAGTTTTTTATCTGACTGGTCCAGGCCTCAACGGTTCCAGTGTGGAACAGATATGTGCCAATGCCACAGTACTGTACAAAATATCTTGTTAACTGCATGACGATAATAGCATCCTTCACTCTTACAGCTGAGTCCATGTATTTTGCAAAATTATCCACCTCAGCTCAACAGTGTTGACATGAGTTAGGATGACACAGAGTGGAGCACAAGCAAAGTCTTACAGCCACTCTGATCATTCATCATCCATTTGCAATCCCAGGAAAGGGGAATGGCATAAAGCATGATTCCTTGGCTGAAATATTTATGGGAAGAGCTCAGGTCAAATCATCTAGATTCTAGAGCATTATCCATGAAAGAAGCCACAATGGTGGCTAATATTGAGGCATCCCAGGCCTTATTGGTGCAAGCTGCATTGCTAGAAGGTGTTGGGCTATCATAGCCAGTCACCCATCACCTCCAAGGAGCTGATCTTGTCCATGAGAGCAGAAGATATGCAATCTGTATTGCTTAGGGGAGAGCCCAGTAGACATGCATTCGATGGTTCAAACACCCGAGCTCCAGGTATTCTTGTAATAATGCTCCCTCTGGCAACTGGATCACCAGATATAATTTCAGACTTCTTGTTATTCAAAATTAGACCAATTTCTGCAATAAACACTATGACCTCCAGATCATGCAGAATCTCCTCTGTACAGAGTTACCCAGGGTGATATCATCCAGATACATCACAAAAAATTCAGCTGACAAAAGTGAATAGTCTGTGGATGGCCATACAAAAGAGGAGTGGGCCTAGAGGGTTCCATTGATGCAGACTTTCTGACGAGGTGATCTTTTCACCCAGAGAAAAGATGGTAAAAAATACATGGGGGGGACAAAGTGGTAGATGTTAGAGGACAGACTTTCAACAGCCGCCAACATCTTTTCCCTGTAAACAGAATTCAAGGCATTCCTAAACACTAGTTTGATTACGGGATGGTTAGCCTGTAGCTTCCCAAGATTTTGTCCATAGACCACCACTTTGGCACCTCTACTGATTCTCTAGTCCAATTGCCTAGGAGCTAACAGAGTTGCCATATCTTCCATTACTGCATACATGGCAAACTTGGCTACCAGCTGAAGTAAGTGGCATCCCACTTTGCAATGGAATTTACCCAATCTCCCTTCTTCTCTAGTGCAACAAGTATAGCTCCAAAGAAAAAAGGGCAGATGGTAGGTGGAGCTTTGCACTCTAAAATCAGGAAGAAAATCAAGTTTTATCCTGGCCTTCTACACGGCAGAGTGGGTTGGGAAAGACCTAATCACCCCTTACTACATTCCGCTAATTTACTATTGCTGAATTGGTGGATACTATACCTATGGTGCTGGTTGGATGGAGGAGTTAGGATGAGATAGGGGATGCATCTCTAATGCAGAGAGACAGTAGTCATTAGGTGGCAGAATCATTCAGATAAACACCAGGGGAGAAATTTGGCAGGTGCGAGGAATATAATATGGCATTGCAGGTTACTCCCTCTTTTCCTGTTGGAATTGGGCAGGGGTGATTTAGCTTGATCATGAACGGCTCATGTGGCAAAACTTCGTTTGCATCAGTTAGCTATCACGAGAATTTTTTTTCAAGTGCAGCATGGAAGAAAGAGTCAACATTACTTTCGAGTTAGCTATTTGGAACATTCTCTTCAATAGACCTAATGCTACGTGTCGGAAAGCTAATTTTATTTTACATACTTTTTCATATTGTGATCAAGTTGTTAAAACAAAACTTTTTGATTTAAATTGCCTTTCCCTGTATGGTGGGATTCTCTGGAACTTGAGTTGTAAGCAGTTAAAGTCACTTGAAACTGCTTACAACAATATTCTATGAAGGATTTGGAGACTACGAGAAAGTGCCACCAGAATTCTTCACCTTACAGCAGAGTATATAATAACAGACTTATTAACTCTTTTATTTTTAGATCATGTTTCTCTGTCTGTACTCTTATTAAATATATTTTTACGGCTTCCTCTCAACTTGTATATACTTCTATCGGATCAGTTTATTAAGATGTATCATGCTGATGACTATATATATTTGTGCTGATTGTGTCCATAATTTAAGATTGAATAGGCTAAACTCAACTGCTGATAAACTTATTAACATTGTTTGTTGTGATTAAAATGTATGTTTCTATATTATATGTATGCTATATGTACACCTAGATTGGTGTGCTTCATGAAATTATTGTCTTTTTCTATCTAATCATGAATTTAATGAAATTTTTTAGAAACCGAAGGGAAATTCCGTCATATTCCTTGTACGCAGTAGTTGTGGCTTTTATAACTGCTCGCTTGGATGGAAGGAAGTGCTTCTTGGCCTTGAAACTTTGAAAGATAGAGAAATTACCCATAATGCCTCTGAGGTAATTTATGAAAATATCATGATTTATAACCTTGGTAGCTATTTCTGGTCCTAAAATCAGATTTGGGACGAAATGGGTCCTTTTCTCGTGTATCACATTTACTTAAATATTTACTACTACTACTACAATCAAATAAATAAAAATAACTAAAAAGCTAATGACAAGTACATCTCCCGACCGAACCCAAAGCAGAGAAGACATTCCCCTGCTGAAGGTGGTGAGCACAGGCATTCACCTCATTATTTGTAAATTTTATTATTAATATATATAGCGACGTAATTTACAAAATAAACATCTCAAAACAATATAACATTTTTTTTTAATGTTTATATATAATTTTTTATATAATAACAACAACAACAACAAAACAATAACAGCAACAACAATAGTAATAATAATAACAACACAACAATAATAACAACAACAATAATAACAACAAAACAACAATAATAAATAAAAAATAAATATAAATTAATAAAACTTAAAAATAATATATTAATTTTTAAAAAGAACAAGAATAAAATAAAATAAGACATGCTTGATATTAGAACATCAACAAATAACTGAATACAGAATAATTATGGTGGTTGTGACTTAAGTTCAGGTTCTTGAGAGTGGCCCACAGCAGCTAGGCAAGTCCATTCCACAATCTCGCTCACACGTTGGTGCTAGGCTGATACTTATATATGCAACTATTACTGTTGAGAGTTAGCATTTTCTAGATGCCACATAACAAGTCAACTTTACCTACACATTTGGTCTATGGCACAACAACTTCAAGGAAATATAATGTGCTCACATATTGAGTCACATGTAAGATGTATATATATCTTGAATAAATTACTTCTTATTTGTTTCTTGTTATTCTTTAGTGTCAGCTGAGAGTGCATTGAGAATGTACCTCGTTGGAGTCTTATTAGATCCAAGTAGTAAATACATTTACAAGCACAATTATTTTATAGTGCATTAGAAACTGATCTGATTAACAGCTAATAAATAGAACACAACCAAATGAATATATATCAGCAAGATGTGTAAAGAAGAAACAAGTTACAAAGTGTCTCTCAACATTTAGTTGACCATCCACACTACCATTACACTATATTATAGTAACAACAAAAGCAATTAAATAAACAACTGTAAGCAACAACAAAAGTTTTATTTGCATAAAAATTAAACAATTAATTTCAGATTGTAGCAATATGATGCTACATTACAGCAATGACAGGAGGTTCAGCTGCATCAACTCTGGTTTCACGACGACCTGCATGTAATCAAAATAATTATGATATTATTAATATAGTTGCTATAACCAGCTAGCTCTCAGTCAGCCAAATGGATCATGTCAGCTTTGTCAATCATCAACCCCTAACTTGCTCCAAAATCATGTGTAATACGGATCAGAAAGCTACAAATACTGACTGAGCATCCCTGAGAAGGAAAAGTCCCCCTCTACTACTCATCCCACATTTAGTCCTTTGGACATGGGCCATAGCCAGTCAGAGAAGCATCAGTGCAGATATTTGTACAGGTTGCACTAGTAGCTGTGTATAAATTTTGCACTGAGCATGAGGGATGACCCTCCACAGCTGGTAATTCTGAGAGAAGGTATATCACCTAGCACAATAGGCAGTAGATATACTGTTTTCAGTTTTATAGCAACTGTAGAGGTTGTGATAGTTGGCATTGGTTGCATAGGTAGCTATGGCTGTACAGTCTGCACTACTAGCTGTGTATAAAATTTGCACTGGGCATGAGTACTGACCATCCAGATTTTGTAATTCTGAGAGAAGATATAATCATCAGGAAAATGAAAAATCTGTGTTTTAAAAATTGCTGATCACCATTTTTGATGATGGTAGCTTTCACGAACTTGTAAGCCAATACAAACTGGCCTATAACTATCCTTTGGGTGGAGGTCATCTCTAAAGAAACCTTTGGGAAGGTAGTTTAGCCACGTATAAGACACATACCATAAATTGTCAATTATGATTTTTTTTAGATGGTTCCTATTATCAGAGAAGAAACACATGAATATTCATATCACCACATAAGGTGCCATGCAACTACCTTTTTTGAAGCATGCCGATGTCTCAAGCAAATGTCCAAGAACACTTTGTATATATACTGACATAAATTGAGTGATGTTTGCATTGTACTAATTTAATAAGAGCCAGAAGTTTATGCTAACCACTACTCATGTGGTAGATCCAACTTAACCCCCATTAAAAATCCTAAAACTGTCACTGACTTGAATGTATATATGTATCTACACATGCCATTCTTCTCGGTAGTATTGTAACCTCTTCACCAATGTCCTTTACATTGTGATATATAGTCAATAGACAACTGTAGGAAGGACTTACCATGCATAATCTTATACATAATCAAAATGGCTGCCGAGATTATCATCACCGCACCCAATGTTGTTAGTCCACTTATGATATATATTGAATTATTAGATCCTGTGGAGGGTAAATAAATAATTATGTTTATAAAAATATACAGCATTAGAGTTTCGTAAGTTATGGCATACAACAGGATGATTAAAAAAAGCCACCAAAATTGTGCCTCACAGAGTAAAGCAATCAAAATGTGTGAAATGCAATTAGCTACACCTGGAGATTTGGACTATAACATCCAGCCTTCTAGGAAGTCTATAAAGCTCCAAGAAAGTTGCTAGTTGCATTCTGATTAGTTTAATGTACCAAAAGCCTAGAATATTTTGTTATGCTAAATCAATTGTGCTTGTCAATGTGAAATGATAATGGCTTACCTGGGGGAAGCAGAGTAGTCCAGGCATGGCTTAACAGTCATAAGCTCACCAGCAACTAAGTGCTAAGTAAAGTCCAAAGTGGCTATCCCCAAACCGTATTATCATGACATTGTAGGTTATTGTATGTAAGTTTTCATCTACCACCCTATCCAGCAGCTATTATCCATGGTCCAGCAGTTATGACTTTATAGGTATTTCCTTATCTAACCCAAGCGTTAACCTAACACTTCTATTAATACAATGCCACAGAAGAAAATCTACCATCATTAAATATCATCAAACTATTATATTAGCATACCAAGACATTTCATTCTGCTGTGTGTAATGATATTGTTTTATATCCTGCTCATTACTGTGCATTATACACAATGCGAAATTGTAACCAAGGTGAGACATAAAAAACATGTGATTATGTGATTTTTGTCTTATACTATCCAAAAAAATGAATCCACTCACCTTTTGCAACTGTTGTACAAGATCTAATATTTCCCAAAGTTTTGTTCATGACAAGTATATTTCCTTCATCA
Source organism: Cladorhizidae sp. MBARI D1340-BT2 (assembly GCA_028752905.1). Classification (NCBI taxonomy): domain Eukaryota; kingdom Metazoa; phylum Porifera; class Demospongiae; order Poecilosclerida; family Cladorhizidae; species Cladorhizidae sp. MBARI D1340-BT2. The sequence goes on along the minus strand of JAQNBH010000016.1, from coordinate 8,711,235 downwards.
TACACAAGAATACTGCCATATTCCTTCACACTGAGGGAGAGATTAGTGGGAGCTTCAAGAGGACCTGGGCATAGGATTAAATAATAAACATAATTGGAGAAAGAAACATTGGAAAAAGAAGTGTTAATGATGATGCAATAATATTCCATGTACTAACTCCAAATCACATACACATGCATTTCACTTTGGTATTAGTAATTCAACCTAGTGAGACATCACACTCTAGGCATCAACATTTCAGATAGACTGTCATATGTGGGCAAGTGCTATACTTGGTGAGAATTCCTAGCTCTTGGGTAGCTATGCATGACACAGTAGTTGGAAATCAAATAACATATGAACAGCTTTTTGTCTCAGATGCAAACCTAGGTGAGAACATCAGAATTATCTTTGTGGAACTGGCAATGTACATTGAGGAAACTTGTTTAGAAGCAAGCACTGCACCAGTCTTAAAATTGGCTGATTTTCTGCACCTGCTAGGATAGAATGGTAGGAGCAGAGAACAACACATGAGAGAACAGTACATATGTAAAGAAGAGAATGTTGGCACAGTTTCCAAATATGACAGCTATCAGTCGGGGGAGAAAAATTGGTTGGTATTAGATGAAAATGTTGATTCTGTGCTAAGCAAAGCCTGTGAATGTGACAGAAGTGATACTGTAATTCTTGCACGTGCTACACAGACTGTACACCTTTTCAAAGGGTCATTTGGAGAGAAGGACCAGCAGGAATCAGTGCCAAAGTTATTGCTTGCACTATGTTGGAAGGCAAGGATCAAATTCATTTGTTTTAACCCATGCTGCACTTTCTACTATCCAGCTTCTCAAATGTAATGGTGTCAAGTAGCACATGCAATATCAGCACATCTGTCAGACACAGTACTTCACCCCAAAATCAATGTTCTAGCCTATCTCCGGTTAATGCTGCATGCATATACCTAAGATAGAGATCTGGTAGTCAAATCATTTTACTTATACCTTAGCGTCTGCTCTGAAATGTTGCTAGCTAAGTTGGCTCATGGCATAAAATGATCTTTACAAAATGAAGAGGTTATACAAATAGAAATGGTACGTAGTATACTTACGATAGAAATTTTTTACCTCAGAAAGGAGTAACTGGTTTATTTCATTTTCTCCAATAATTTTATCTTCTAAACTAGTCCCAAAACCACCTGTATTTCAAGCCAAAATGGTCACCATTATCTTTGGAATATGCTAGGAGGTGCGAGAACAAAAAATGGATTTTCTCCAAACACCCCAACTACCAGCAATGTCATCATGCATTTTCATAATCACCAATGATGGGTCTTTAAATCTGACCAAAGAGAAAACGTGGTACTGCTGGTTTGGGTACCGGGCCCCTCTTTTGGTGGTCTCTGCTGCTCTACTAGTTGCTAAGGACTATTCTGCATTGTAGATTCTCACTAGGATTGACTCTTCAGGGCAGTTCCTGAGATGTGAGCAAGATTTGTGCTACTCTTGTTAGCTTGGAATGCTAAGGCAATAAACTGACTAAAAATATACCAGTCACCATTAAGCAGCCAGGACCTTCTGATGTAAGTTTTAGCTGAGATAGGTATTTTGCTAATATCAATAGAATTTTTTTAGCAATTGCATTGGCTACATAGGTTGCTCAATCAAGAATGATATTATTATAATTATAATTATCATGACATACATGTACCATAAACTATGATTTCCACTCCACTGTGAGTTAGTGTAGTATCATCCATTCCAGTCCTAGCCTCACACAGTGCATAGGTCAGGAGGTTTTCCCGTGTTGCATTGATGATGAGTTGGGATAAAAGTAAACCATCCTTTCTAACTGTGATGCCAAGTAATGCAAGTGAAACTATATTACTCGTGCTGTCAGTAAAATACTCCAAGCGAACATCTGGTACGGATACACGCCATCCAGTTATCTCATGTCCAGGACTGACAGAGCAGTTGAAGATGATGTGTCCCCCTACAGGAACAGCCACAGAACCTGGACCAGGTATTTCAGTGAAAACAACTGCAGGGAAATACATATACAAAAACATTACATTATGATAGTCTATAATATCAGTAGTGATAATCATTTACTTTCTGATGGGTTTGTTTGTTAGTATTACAGGTGAGTGAAGCAGACCTAGTGATTTTGCCCTTCCTAACATTTCAATGTGAGCACTATTATCCACAATGGAATAGACAGTTCAAATATCATTTTGGGATTAGAAATATAACCAAAGAGTGATCCAGGAAGATGCATGCAGATATTGTGTTGTAGCAAACCCTGCAATGGCTAATTAGGGCCAAAAAATAAAATAACATGACACACGCATATGCCTGATTTTATTTCAAATATCAGCAAGAGCCAAGGGTGCTTTTCTCATGGCGTGAGGGCTTCATCAAGTAAGCAATATTGATATGCTAGCTATCATAGCAACAATAAAAGTAAATGTAACTCTTGGAATATATTTTTTGTTTCCTACCTCACTAGGTTTGGGCAAATGACCATAGCAGTCATTTTAACTATTAACTAGTAAGGTCCTCTCTGTCTCCAATCTTTACTGTGGCAGGCTATGATTCTCATGTCCACTTTATATATGAATTCCTTTGTTGGATTCAGCTAGAGCTAACCATATACCATAAACTACTACTCACTTTTTTGGGCCTTTTACTTTTTTGTCATAGATGAAGATGCTGCTTACCCTGTAACTCACAGCATTTTTACAAAACATTTGTAGTCTGATGCACCCACACACCCCAACTACAATGATTGCTGCTATAGACAACTGTATTTCAGTAAGTGCAGTATTATTCTAGTAGAATAGGGTTAGATACTGCCTTGCTAGCAAACGGCTTGACTTTAATTTCACCATGCAAGCTCTACCAACGTTTGAATATTTTGTGCAGATATATCCGATTTTGTCAGGAACATGCACATGAACATGCAGATACATCCACTACTGCAGTTGGTACAAGCATGGGCTACCCAGTCTCAGTTTGGTCTCATTTCAAGGGAGAGAGCGGCTGTGTACGCATCATTGAGAAACAAGCTATATTCAGCTTTTTGGAAAACTCTTGACACATCTTTACCAATGACATGGTTTTTGGCATGCTAATCAATAGAATTGAGCCACCTCCTCACTGCTCAAACCTATCATTCAATTGTCACCACTGGTAACCAGCAAACAAAGCTCTGCTTTAGAACATTCGGCCACAGACTTGTAATCGTGCGTGTGTGCCTCACCCACCAAACCTGTTTCAGCCAGACTTATGTACTTAAGGCTACCTCCAATACACCAAAGGCTACCAACATGGTGAAGATAAATGCAGTGTTTCTTGAATTTACATGACAATGAGTGTATATATTATGCATCACCTTAAATTAAATATTTCACTACACAGAGTAACTTTTCTTGGTACAGTCCACCCCATCCTGAATAATAGGAGCTCAACATTGAAAAGATGAACAGAAACAGTTACATGTCTGCAGCACACACCTGCAATATAAGTTAACCAATTCTAGTTAAATAATGTTCACTTAAATGATTTGGTGAAGTACCAGCAAGAACTATGGATGTCTTCATCATGGCTAGAGTGCTAAACCAGGTGAGCACTGTTCATACACTAGCTTACTTAAAGACAATAAAAATAAACAAAGGACTTGGAATGTTTCAATTCGTTCCTCTAGCATGTTTGCATCCAGGCTAAAGAGTGGACAGACATTTTTAACCATAGCTAGCTGTTCCCTTGATTGACTAAAGCTCCACTATAGCAGCAATTAAGTTAGGCTTCCCACATTATCTTCTAAATCATAAACATGTTGTGCATTCAGTTTAGCTACACTTTGTTTCTATACTGAAGTGGTCGATAATAACAGTGCCTGATTTTTAACTTAGCCATTTCAGCAACTGCAGTGTTTTTCTAGTAAATTAGAATCGGGTGTCATCTCACTAGCAAAGAGTGTGAGATAGATTCCACCGTGCGAGGTCTAGCTTAGGTTTTAGGTAATAGTTGTCAAATTGTGTATAATGTGTGGCTACATATATCTGCTATCACTGGGAACATGGAGATAGTTATAGGCCCTAAACACATACACAGCTAAAACTGAAAAAGTACTCCCTCGAACAGGTAATAGGGATCTATCAGATTCCAGTTACAATAATGTTGGTGATGATATGTCTTGTTATATAATTGCCAAGAGAAATGCAGGACGGTGCCTTCTTATAAAATGATTAATGATCTGATCATGATTCAGGAAAGAGGGGGAAGGATTTCCGGGCAACATGGAAACCCCCCTGGCTATGGCCGTGAGTAGTTCATCAACCCCCCCAATCTAAACTATGTCCTTGATTAGCCTTGGTCTCATATTTGAGAGAAGCATACCACAAAACCACATTGAGGTGAATCTCTTGAACTTGTTTAGATGTGTGTTTAGCCAATAAGCTACCTTCTATGGGTATTTTTTATAATTATAGGGTTACAAGGAAAAGAAAAATACAAGGAAAAGAAAAATACAAGGAAAAGAAAAATACAAGATGTAGTGTGAATACCCTTAGGCAACAAGGTTGAAATAATGTTCAGCAGTCTACCCTATCACAGGAATGAATATTTTGAATGTGTCGTCATAAAAATTAAAAATATTACATTACGTGTACAGTGTACCACAATTTGATATTTTGATCTGAATCAGAAGTGTGAATACATATATACACAAAATACATGACCATCACAATGAATCACATGAATATGAACGCATATACAGCATATACAACAGAGAGAGAAAATACCATGCAGAAACCAATAAATGCAACAAACAACAATAGATTGAAGCAAAACATAAGGAAACTACTGGTGGGGTGAAGTCTACCATGGTGTGAGGTTTGGGGGAAAAAACAGTCCTGCTTTGTGACACACAGTGGTACTGATTTAAAAAAATTCTCAACATTTTTTCCATACAAACAAGGAAGTCAAAACAGTCTCTTTGCAGTTCATGCTCTGCTTGCTCACTGCACAGCTAACTATAGCTAAACTCACTCTCAATGCCTTCTTCATTGCTAGCACTCTCATCTTTATAGAAATCGTCAGCCAGAGTAAGAGCACTAGGCTTGCTTGAAAGTAAGTCAAGAGATCAGCAACGAAATATGCATGGGGGCTCCTCCAATACTGCCTGAGTTAAATTCATGGCCTAGCTTAGGAATAATAAGAATACTCGTTTATCCATAAATTCAGTTATCCAATTAGTTCCTAGCCTTCCAGAAACAGCTTGTACTCTACATCATTCGAAGCAGTGAAATTTGGTTGTGGTCTGCTTGTTTCGTCTTGTTTCTTTTTTAATTGGTATAGCCAGTTAACTTTTTTTTCTGTTCAAGATTTTTTTCTGTTCAAGATGTTTTATTATTGTTTATTTTGCTGTTTCTGTATATTACACTGGAGGACTACACAAAGTCAAAGCTTCAGGGCCAGGACTTTTTTCTAACTTGTTTATTGTTTACTATCCACTTGGTCCTATTGGACTCGACTCATGTACCTATAACATTGTCCAACCACTACCCGATCTTGTTGTATCCAGGTAAGAAAGCAGTAGTTTTTTGGCGGGGATGGGGGGGGGGGGGGGGAGGAAGGAGGAAGAGGGGTGGCATCGTCTATGTCAATGTCAGAGCTGTGTTCACTTCTATGACCTTAAAATACCTCAGTGAGATATTTCCAGCACATCTTCAGGCTAGCTAACATCTCTGTGCTGAATGATGTATGTGTTGGATCATAACTAAAGAAGTGTTGGGATTGATCTATTCATACAGCTTGTTTTGTCAGCCATTAGACTCAACAATGGCTTAGCTGTAAGGTTTATTCCTGAACAACTGTAAATTAATGAGACTGAATAAAACATAAGGGATAATGATGCTTTACTGAATATTATAACGAGAGTACGGACCTTGTGTTGAAGATGTGATCTTTAGTAGAGTTATAGCCAAGAAACACACAACCCCACTTTCCTCCACTTTCATTGGCGAACGAAGAACCCTCACTGGGGATTGGCGCGGTAAACTTGTTTTTTTTGCATCCATGCTGCTATAATTTTATTTTATAGCAGCACGTCGCCTACCGCGCATGCATGCAGATAGGCCTTGACCAATTATTATGCTAGCTAGCCAAAAGAACTGAGAATTATGCTAGAATAATAGGCTAACATTCAGACCCCCAAAAAGAGTAATAGGTAGCTACTTCTCCTATATATATTTTTGGCTGTTCCTCTTGTTTTTTGCATTGCGATTAGGTAAAGGGTCTGGCAGGCGATTTTAATGACAGCAGAGGTACAAGTGCTAACAATAATTATGGCAGAAGTTTCTATGACAGATTCAAGGGAATCAGAGTCTGAGTCAAGCTTGGAGCAAAGTGAAGAAAGTTGTAGCTGTATACTGATACTGAGAGCAGCAATCAGTTAATGTCAAGCTCTGATTCTGCTATTAGTGTTGTGTCTCTACTAAGCAGACTTCGCTCACCAACTTCTTCAGACTTGGCTAGAAAAAGATAAATAAGCCTCCTATCGGTCTAAAACGAAGTTAGGGATGTGTAGTTGCGAATCCAAAGAATGTTGTACCAGCTGACTGTAAGGCATATCCTGATGAACATTTCTCTGTAAGAAACAAAAAACTATTTTGTTCTGCTTGCCGAGAGATAGTTGCCACCAAGAAATGTATTTTAGAGTCTCATGTGAAATCCCAAAAGCATGAAAGAGGGAAGAAGAGGCTAGCCCAGAATGGTGAACAGGAAGGTAATATTATTCAAGCTCTCAAAATGTTTGACAGAAAATTCCAGCCTGTTGGTGAAACTTTACCTGACTCAACTCATGCATATAGGGTTAAAGTAGTCACTGCAATGTTGAAAGCAGGGGTTTCACTCAACAAGGTTGACAGCTTCCGAGATTTATTAGAGGAGCATGGATTCGCTCTTACCAGTTCAACTCACCTGCGGCAACTGTTGCCATTTATCCTTGATGAAGAAATTTGCCGGCTAAAGAAGGAAATCGCTGACAAACACGTGTCAATCATTTTTGATGGTACGGACTCACGTTTGTGAGGCTATGGTTATTGTATTACGTTACATGATGAAGGATTGGGTTATCAAGTAATGCGTTTGTAGGCTGATGCTACTTGCAAAAAGCATGACTGGGGAGGAAATTGCCATTATGGCTTTATCAACTGATTTGGGACTCTCTTCACATTTGGTTGTTGCAGCAATGCGTGACCATGCTTCCGTAAATTCAGTAGTGATGAGGACAGTGACTGTTGTGTACAATCATATGATGGACATTGGTTGTTTTTCAGTAGTTAAGAATAATTTCTCGGTATTAAAATCACCTTCTCAATAATCAACTACAAAATCACTCGATGTTTCGACTAGATGACCTAGCCTTCATCAGATAATTATTCCTGTTGAAGGCTAGTTGAAACGTTGAATGAATAGAATTTAAAGTTGATTATCGACACATTTTCCAATTAGCCAGCTTTTCTTTAATGTCATCCCTATCATGGTACACCACATATCTGTCATCATTACTCACATGTGTTTTGCCTGAGAACTAAACATTGTTTTAAGCTTAGTGAAGGTCTGATTGGGGGGAATATTTTCCATTTGACAGTTTCCTCCGAATACAAGAGCCTTTTTTGTGTTGCCTCAACTTTGTGTAATAGCAATGTGTGATAGCCTAGCAACACCACAATGTCTCCCATTAGCCAATTCGTTGAAAGTTTGCTGCAAAGTGTTTTGACATGAGAACACCTCCACACTTTCAACATAGTACACTTGATAATCTCACGAAATGCAAACTGTTGCACACAGTAATAGCATGTAAAAAATCATTTGAGCCTTCAGCACCTAATGCAGCTGCAATGTGGCAAGAAATGTAATAGAATATTTTCCATGGCCAAAGGCTGCTGTCCCGATTTCACATTCATATATAGAAGAAACTCAAGGTTCTTTGGCCAGTACAAGTATAATCTATGACTCGGGCTTGAATTAGGAGTTTCTGCTAATAAGCATGAGGATTATGCAGTGGGATTCTTTCATCTTCCTCGTCTTTGTCATGTCTGGCTGTGTCATATCAGATAGTATAAATTTTCTGATGTGTTGAAAGATTCCAAGTCGGTATAAGCTGTTACGTTGTAATCTACCCAGAGTAGAGAAAGGTCATCCAATTGGGAGGGAGTCTTGTACTGGCTGGAGGTAACATTTGGTGCTTCACCAGAACTACACTGCTCATGTACATTGTGATATAATGCTTATTTCCCTGTAGCACACCATTCAGTCAGTGCAGATTGTGCTTAGAATACATGTACAAAGTTTCCGATATTTTCATGACCATATCAGATCTTAATGGGATGGAATGTACAAGGGAGAACTTTATTGATTACCTACATATGAGCCACACGGCTATCAATAATTAGGCATGGTGCTGTTGCTGCTTCAAAAAGGAATACATGAGGACTTGCTTCCCTGATACATTGGCTAATTTTTGTTACAAGCAAGTATGGGTGGGCATGGATGGTTCTTATTCTAAACATAATTACTCCATGTCTAGCATTCTTGAGAAAAACCAAATATTACTCACTTTTATTCATACCTTGTTTTGGTACCTCTCTTTTGTATTATGTTATCAAGTGATTTTGATGCCCATAGATTTTATTGTCAATGGATAGTTAATGGTTTCTTCTGCTATCCAGTAGCATTAACTTCTTTCTTTAACAAAATCTTAATATGCAAGGTAACCAAATCCCAACTGTCATCTGAATATGTTTTCCTATTGCATCAACAAAACTCATTGGGATGGAAGCAAACATTTCTTGTGTAATTTGTATCTGAGCACCATAGGTAATACAGAGTTAGTATAATGTATTGCAGGAATAGATCTTAATACGCAAGGTAACCAAATCCATGGGATCGAAGCAAACATAATTTGTATCTGAGCACCATAGGTAATACAGAGTTAGTAACTCGATTCCCGTCCTAAAGATTAAATACAGGGATAATAATTAACAGACGACATGCAAATGGGGTATTATTTGTTTACTTTCAACAGATACCAACTTCCTTACAAAAGAATACCCTTCCTAAACAGCTAATAATAGTGAACGTTTTGCTGCATAGGAAGAGAGCAGAACTGGTGAGCATCTTATTTGATATTTGATATTAATATTATACCCCAGGACAAATTTATCTTAATCACAATCTCTTAGCATCTGCTGTGCATGGCCATGACTTCCCCTGGTTGCTGATGTATTTTCCCATTTACCATATGAATGGCACATCTTGATCCAGAAAGGCATAGTACCAACAGATCTCCGAGACCTCCAACTTCTAGGCACAGCTCTCTTCCATCCACTACCAGCCTGACATTGGCCAGTGGGAGCTCTAATGAGGATCCACTGAATGACAGGAATTCCTGGCACTGACCAGTATGCAGCAATCTAGGTACTCATCTGGCATGCACAATTGACTGTGATGCTCCTGGGTCCAATGACATGTTGTTTACTGCATATTAGTCTATCTACCCTGGGAAGTGGATACCTGTCAGTGATGTTGCTGCTAAGTGGAAGACTGCTTGTCTCTTGGAGCATTGGCTGGTGATGTGTCCATAGTCATAACATGCAAAACACATTGGGCCATTGGGTCGAACTGCGTTCCATCCAGACTTTAGTTCGGTCTGTCTTCCATCTCAGTGGTGGTTGTCGTCCACTCTGTCTGATCCTGCTCACAGTCTCAGTGTCCAACGATGGTTGCTATAGTAGTCATCAGCTGGCACCTCTGGTTTCTTTCCCTGTCTTAGGGTTTCTGTCACCCACCAAAATCTTGTCCCCCATGTGTAGCAAAACACTCTCCATATTCGTAATCTATTCCCTGATGGGGTAGACTTTCAACTACTGTCTCAGCAGTACTCCATGCCATCAGAAAAAGTCCATCCATGCCTCTCCTGCTTCCTGTAGGTGTATCTGGAACTTTCTTCTGTATGTCGTGGTGTTCACCCAAAACTACTTGAGCAGTTCTGCCTTCACCATCCCGAAGTCTGCCCCAGCCTCCCCCAGGCCTAGTAGACCTGTCTCAGGTAGGCATTCAACAGGGGCACCAGATTCACCAACCAATCCTGCTTGGTCACTCGGAAGACAGTCTACTATTTTTTCATTAATAGCATCAATGTCTTCCAATTTGTCATGGCTAAGGACACCTTTTCCAGTCAGTTTTCCTCCTCCTCTCACTGTCAGCTCATCATAGCACATCTTCCCTCATCCTTTTCTCTCCGTCTGGCTGATTCCTTTTCTCATCATTGCATTTCTTCCTCTCTCTGGATAATCTCATCTCTCCAGAGTCTCTTATCTTCCTTCTCTATTTTTCTGTTCCCTCCTCTTGCTATTGCATTTCTTGCCACTTCTCCTCTCATGTCTGGCTGTTTTCTCCTCTCACTGTCACCTCTCTTCGTCTTTCCTATGCTATTCTTTCTCCTGGTTGGCTGTTCGAATCTGTAGGAAGCGCTCCTCCATCTGCATCTGAATCTTCATGAGCGAATGTGATAGAGGTGGCCTCACTGAGGCTGCATGGTGCTCTAGTCATTGATACCCTGCTGGTCTCTCAGTTCTGTGACTTTGAGGGCTCTCTCTCTCGTTTATTCTTTCTACTCTTGTTCTGTATCAGAGTAGACTATCTTGGAGACTGACCCCTCACCTTTGTCTTGCCCTTTGTCTGCTCACTCAACCTTTATCTCCAACCTACAGAAAAGGAAGACTAATGATGCAGTTAGTATGCTATAAAGATTCAATCTGCGCCTGCTCCCTGAAGTGGTAACTACCCTGACTGCTACAGCAAACTCTCTCTTCTGAATGGATGGATAAGAACCCTGCTGCCACAACTGTAAAGGACCTGACAAGTCTCTCATACAATACTCAACTATTGTAGTCTATCTAAGCCGACCTTCCACTTTTCTGTCCAACAGACTCCAATGAGGCTGCAGTTGAGGGCAAATATGTGGACAGAGCAAGCATCCCAGCACTACTGATCCTAGACCACCACACTTTACTGGCAAAGTAGCTTGAGTCATCACCAGTCATAAAGTTGATGAAGGTTACACTACTCACAATAGACTTGAGGCACTCATCACAGGATGTAGTGGGAACAGGAAAAACAGGGAAAGGGTTCGAAACAGGTAAACAAGCTTGGGGATCAATTATTCTTTTTAACCTGTTGCTGGTATTCCTCATCGGCAGAGCTACACAGGACAAGTGAACAGCATTTTACAAATTATTACTCATTTCATCCTTCTATCTTCCCTGTTCATCACACATTATTTGCAGTACTGTAAAGAAATTTTTTTTTTAATACAGAACAACAACAACTAAATCTGATGCCAAATGGCATTAAAAACTGTGTTGGTAAAGGGTTATCGACATCATTTATGACATGCGTCCAAGCAGTCCTGTTTAGTGGGACCCATTTACCTATTGCTCCTTACATGGGGCAAGTCATCTTCGAATCAGTAGGTAATGGTTGAGATTGCCACAAAAATAATGCTGGCATGGACATCCTTAGAAAACCTACTTTGATATGGGGTGTTAGACTCTCAAATAATTCTGCTACAGAAATGCTCAATTAAAAAAAAATCTTATGAGTGGAGCATCACAGAAGTAGAGCATGCGACAGTTATACACAGAAACCTCACTGCAACAGGTGGTTTAGCAAGTCGAGCAATTCTTTTACACAAACAGCTTTAGCGATGTCATAGCTGAGATGTTGTATAACAACAGAACTTGCCAATCATGTTATTATTTACCATACTCAGTATCCAATAACTATGTATCATATAATAAACAAGGACACATGGGTTTGTTGTGATGATGTTAACTATTGTCACAGGAGTTAACTTCTGAGGAAGCCAACTGATCGCTTCTTGGTACCAAAACATGCAGCTATTTTTGATTCAGCTCAGTTCTGTGCTGTTAAATTTGTTATACTTAATAAGCTTCTGAAGAAACAACATGTCATGCATTGTAAGTACAAGCATGTTTATGGAAGTGAAGATACTTTACAGATCTTCCGAGGGTTGGTTGTTGGTCAATTAGTGCTGAATCAAGAAACAATTAATCACTGGAGAGTTTGGAGTCTTCTAATGGACAAATTGACACATTTTACGAAGGTTAGCATGGGGAAAATTAGATAAATAGATGTTGCTAATTTAAACAAACGGTTTAGTAATGGTAATGGATTATTAGGATTATTAGTAGTAATAACATACCCACTTTGCATTTGTTCACACAACAGCCCCCTAGCATCTACTCAGCACACACACACATCTGCCCCCCTTCCTGTGTCCTGACCCAGTTACTTCACCTGTGCTAATAACTTGGACTCTGAGCAGAGCCTAGATTTTGGGGTCTTAATATAGAGTGTATATGCTGCACTCTCCCACCAGCCAAGCATCTTTATCAAGGAGTCCAGCATGCCACAAATTGCTGCCATCGTAGCTCCTCCTATTCGGAAGCTGTGCCCGGCATAGTCATCAGCTTTCACGCCCACCTTTGCCAATGCTAACTGGAGCTCCTTTGCTAGCCTGTCTCTTGTTAGCGGGTAGCCATTGCTGAATGTGAAGAATGGCCCTGGTTTGCCACCTGACCTGGGTTTGGTTTTTGCCATGTAACTCAGGATTGCAGCTACTGGGAGTAGCTCTGTCCCCGAAGCATATTTTCATCTTTTCCGGAAGACATCTGTTTTGGAGGCTTTTGTGGTGACCTCCAAGTAAAGAAGGATCGACTCTTCTATCCACCTTCACATCCCCCTCGCTGAGATGAATTGCCTTAGCTGCTGGCACCACGTACCTCCACAGACCACAGAAACCAGAAAAAGCACATACGCGAGGCTGCCCAGAGCATGTGCCCATTGCAAGCATCCTCCTGTTTTTCCCCACACTGCTCTCAGTTGTCGCAGAATACCAAGCATGATGGGCAGCCGTGACTTCCTCCTGTGGCTGGCTGTTTTCTTCTTGAAGCTTCGTACCACATATCGCAGCTGTGGACAATCTGCCATGTCGGGGACTCCCATACCAAAGACTATCTGTGTGTACCGGATGGCCACCAAGTACACTTTCACGGATGTCCCTCCCTTGAACAGAGCTGCCACCAAGTAACATACGACCTGCTCAGATGCTGGAAATGCCATCCGCCCTCCTCCGCTCCACAGAATCTATTGTATGCTTCACATCCTGATCGATAGGATTTTAATGTGGCTGAAGCCAAGCTAGCTGAAAAAAGCTCCTGTACAGCTGCATCCAGTTCACCGACATCCAGTCTGGCTGCTGCTCCACTAGTAGCTCACTCAGTGTCTGAAAAAAAGGAGTTGTGGTTGCCTCCAGTGGTATTCCCTGTGAAAACAATACCGACAGGTTTTCTCATGAAATGCTGTCTGCCACCCCATTATTGACACCCACTATGTGGACCACTCTTAGATTGATCTGGTAGTGGGCTTTGATGAAGAATAGGCACCATAGCAAATGCATTATGTGTGGCTCCCATGGGTACTCCCAGTTAAGGACCGTTACTGCAGCATCATTTTCACAGGACGATCACCCAGGTTTCTCCTCACCGGCTGACCCATACCCCACATGCCAGTACCATCGCAAGTACTTCCTTCTGGGTGATCAGTATTTCACCAAATGCTAACCCCAGGGCCCATTTCAACTGAATCCAGTTTGGCTCACCAGGTGTCACAACCGACTCCCCAAGATGCATCTGAGAATAGGTGCATTTCTGGTCCTGGCATCATTGCTACTCCATTCTACTTAGCCAAGAATGTGTGCCACCACATCAAATCAGACCAAATCCCGGTGTTTAGCCGGGTGGTGTTGATTTCTGCGGGTTCCCTTCATCAGCTCGAAAACTCTGCGTAGGAATGTCTACCCAGTCTTACCACTTTACATGCATGCTGTAGTTTCCCTGTCAGGGATTGAAAATCCCATCAACAACATGATCTCCGATTGATCCAGGATCTCATTAGTCCCTGCAGTTCTGTCAGATTCTGTACTAGCAGATGTGTAATCATAGCTGTTGTGTCGACCTCAATGCCTAGGAAGGTGAGTACTGTCCCCGGCCCTTCTAGCTTCTCATTTGCCACAGGTATGCCAAGAAAGTCAAATATCGAGAGCAGGATGGTGAGATGCTCTGCACATTCCGTTGAGTTTGGAGGTGCTACTATTAAAAAGTCATCCAGGTAGTGAAAGATGGTGGGTACACCTTGTGCCTTCACTATCCACTCTGTTGCATCTGCCGCTGCACTAAAAATCTTGGTGGCCGATCTTAAGCCAGAAGGTAGAGCTGTGTTGATGATAGAGTGCACCTTCCCAGAGCATTCCAAGCAACCATCGATTCTCCGTGCAAACCTGCACTATTCGGCACTCCCACATCCCATCCGAGGATGGTTTCCACTGCATCATCAACTGACATGTACGATAGTGTACTAAACTCCTCCTTTATTCCGTCATTGATGCTCGCTCCCTCTGGAGATGACAGATATGGGCCTCCAGCTACAGGAGAAGCCCTTTGGGATCACCCCAAAGCCACTCACCTGCAATGCAGGGAAGTGGGTAAGGTCGAGGAGGCCCACCACCGTTCCCTCTGCCACTTCCTTTGCCAAGTCATCGCTTACCACTTCCAGTCTCTCTAGTGCTGACGCCATGTTGCATCTTGATCTCTTACAGGTATGTGACATGCGATCGAAGCCAATGATGTGGACACCCTCTTTTAGATCCAGCACAATGTGGATCTGGGTGGAGTCACAATGAACCGGCCAATATTGTGTAGTTCAGTGACGAGCTGGCCACATTGCACACAAGGTCTGACAGGAGGATGGGTGTAAATGCTCTGCAGTGGCTACGAGCTTCCAAGTAGTCTGTATATTGATAGCGACCTGTGAAGGTTTACAGATATGTAACCTGTCCTTGAAATGTGTGATTGTACTGCCCACATCTCTACCCTTATTCACACTCATATAATTATAATTCTCGTTAATCACCAAATTATCATATTATGCCTATCACAGTAATTCATAATACACATGACTACACACATTCCATCACTACAATTCAGTTCACCCTGCCCAGTACCACTTTGTTGGAAGTCTAATTGGGAAGGTTTTCCCTGGCTAGGGAAGGTGGTAGTATGGCCCCATGGGGGGGGGGGGGGGGGGGGGTTGATATGGGCCTTGCTGGTTCTTGCCTTGTTGCAGTGTTGTCTGCCTTACTGGACCTAGCTTTGCATTGTAAGGACAGTCCAGGACTTGGTGTGGGCCAGCATATCCTGAGCACACATGGTGGAACTGGCATCTCTGGTAGCAAAACAGTGTGATCTTTGCCTGTCAATCTCACATGCAACCAGCGAGTACTCCTTGGCAGCTACTGCGCCTTCCCTGTGAAGCAGAGGGAGAATAGTGATGGATTAATCCTATACTTTCTATTGTCATTTCCTGCCACTTGTCTCCGATATGTTGCACCGTACAGGACCCATGCTAGGCCTGAGTAGTCCTCTGATGCCCTCATGATCGCAACCATGTAGGCCCTCAGTTCTTGGACCTCCACTAGGTGTTTCACTGCCATTACTTCTATATGCAAACTATTGTAACCAAGTGTTTAGTTGGGCTATTGGGCACCTTCTTCGGTTAGTGCTCACCTGGGAGATGGGTTCCGGGTCGTCCACCTTAATTGACCAAAACTTGGGGAGAAGATCCGACATTTTAATGAACTCCCATGTCTGGATGCGGCATGCCAGGCTAGCTGGCACTGGCGGTAATAAATGCCTCACCCACATACATGCCAAACATCTCTTTGCTGGCTCCCAGTCCTCCAGCTGGAAGCAAATGTTCCCAGAACTGGGTCGCCTCTGTGATTCCGCCTTCTCCATGACTGGCACAGCCCCTAACTGGTCGCTCTGTGGCATAAGACCAATTCCTGGATAGTACAATGCATGCGTTCAAACATGGGTCTTGTTTCCCCCCTTCAACCCAGGGTACTGCTTGCCCACAATATTGGTCACACATGTAGCGGATTGCCATAGCTCTCATTTGTCTCCGCCGCACTCTTGGCCTTGCTTGCTCCAGAACATTTGTTCCATTTTCCCACCATTATCGGCATTGCTTACTTACCAGACCAAGGTCATGCCGAAGGGCATCGCTTGCCCTCTTAATCCTGGCCGCCTTTGACCCAACTACTACAGGCATTGCTTGCATATGGGAGGCCTGTGCCTTGCTTTTACCTAATTACAGGCCATACTCGCCCTAGACTATGGTCTGAGCCTTATTTGCTCTCCAACTATGGGTATTGCCTGCCCTAGGGCAAGTTCCAGGTATTGTTTGTTACTCAACCATAATGCTCTATTATCTGGGTCTGGGACTTGCTTGCTCCCAACTAGGGCACTGCCTTCCCTAGGACATGGGTCCATGTCTTGCTTCTTCACCAGCTACGGGCACTGCTTGCCCTAGTATATTGGTCTGTGTCTTGATTATTTCCCAGCTACGGACCCTGCTTGCCCTGGGATATTGGTCTGGGTCTTGCCTATTCCAGATACGGGCCTTGGGCCTGCCTTAATCCAAGGGTTGTCCACCATTGGACAACCCATTTGTTAATGTTCCCCCCACCCTTATCTCATCAGCACATTATAACAGCCCGCTTTGGCCATGCCTAATATTACGTGGAGGCCTCGGCTGAGGCTACCCATCATCCCAGCAAGCTGAGAGAAGTAGCTACTCTTTACCTGAATCATTCCAGCGCTCCCATCTTTCAGCTTATTCGTACTGCTCCACTCTTTGGCCAGGACCTCCTTCACCAGGGCGGCTACAGTGGACCTAACCCAGGTTTCGTGCTCACTCTCACTCTGTGCCCCTCTGTGGCTGCTATTTTCCCCTCCTATTTCTGATTCAGCGATGATCTGTCGACACTGTTGCTCAGACTCTAGGTCAGTTCCAACTCAGATTGCAAGCTACTAACCATCTATGCTCTGGCCAACATGTGCTCGCATTGCTGTAACTGCAAGCCCTCTCATTAACCTTGGTTGTGCATTCTGCCCAACCATATTAAAAACTGATTTGATTAAACAAATAATAAATAGAACACAACCAATAGAGCAACAAGTATGAGTTTATAAGCATAAGTGTTAAAAACTTATCGGATTAACAAATATTATTGGAACACAACCAACATCAGCAAATGTGTATAGATGAAACAAGTTATAAAGTGTCTCTCAATGTTTAGTTGACCATACACTCTATCACTACACTATATAGTAACAACAAAACAACAAACAACAACAAACTGGAGCAAGAACTAAAGTTTTACTAGCACAAAAATTACCCAATTAATGAAGCGGTTTGTTGGAATGTGATGCATTACAGGAATAACAGGTTTAAACTACTTTGACACTCTTTCCATGACCCCCTGCTTCGACACTCTTTCCACAACTGCCTTCTTTGTCATTCTTTCCACGACCACCATGATCTACATGTATTCAAAACAATTACATTTTTAATATGGTGCCATTTCAGCTTTGCCAATCACCAGTCTGATAGATGGTATTTAGCTTCGTGGACAGATTCATGATACACAACTAGTATTTTCCATGCATTATCAAGAGACACTGTTTAGAATAGGGCCACACCAGACACAGACAGAGCCATTCTCATGTAATAAAGGCATCATTTGGGGTTAGTACTCTGTGTTGTTTTCTCATGTTATAAAAATGTCATGTGCTCCTATTTTGTTTGCACTACATCCTTTTCTCATGCAACACATTATGAGGACAAAAAAATGTAACCAGCTACAAGTATAAATCATCAACATCAAAGTAGGATTGCACTAAGGTTGCTAGCAACAATAGATTGAGGGATGACAGGATTGTAGACAAGCAGTGTGCTACCAATATTATATAGACTACTAAGTGTGTATATAATTTGCACTGAACTTGACTGCCAACCACAATTGGTAATTCTATAACCGATCATCAGGGATGTAAAAAATAGTTCTAAAATAAATTGCCAATAATTGCAACCATTTTTGATGATGGTAGCTTTTGCCATCTTCTAAGCCAGTATGACATGGCCTATAGCTTTCCTTTCTACAGAAACCTTCAGGCAGGTAGAGCCAGAGGTTTGGCCATATATAAGCCATAAATTTCAATATTCAGATAGTTTCTATTACCAACACTTGAATATATATTTTTTAACTTAGAACATAATCACTGCATAAGGCCATAGGTAGTACCTTTTTATGAAGCATGCTTATGTATCTCAAACAAAATGTCAAAACACTTTATATACTAACATCTCAATTGGAGTGATGTTTGCCAATGGTTTTCTTACTTCATATATATATATATATATATATATATATAGGTACCTAACATTCCACCAATAAATCTCTTTCATTTCTCCAATCTCTTTATAGCTATTCTTACTAGCCTAATAATTTTATGATGTTTTTCTATACTAAAGTTGTAGAATTTGGCATGTTATGCAAAGATAAAGAGAATCTCTTCAATCACAAATTCAATAAGAGCCAGAAGTTTATGCTAACCACTACTCATGTGGTAGGTCCAACCTACCCCCTCCAACCCTCCCCCCGTCATTAAAAATGGCCCTGAGTTTTATGTACATATATATATATATATATATATATATATACATATACACATGCTGTTCTTCCCAAGCACTGTAACCTCTTCACCAATGTCATTTACATTATGATCATCAATAGACAACCACTTACACTGCTTAATCTTGCATATAATTAAAATGGTCGCCAAAATTATCACGACTGCAACAACAACAGTGGGTATGGTTAGTCCAATGGTGAAGTTTTTATATCCTGTAGAGGGGAAAATAAATATTTATAAAATATACAGCATTGGACTAAATTTAAGCTTCATAATTTAAGGAATACAACATAAACTTACAGCATGTTTTTAAAAAAAGCAACCAAAATGGAAACCACCTGGTGATTTGGGCTATATATCACATCCAGCCCACCAGGTGCTAAGTGAAGCCTATAAAGCTCCAAGAAAGTTGCTAGTTGCATTCTGATTGGTTTACTCTACCAAAATCCTAGAATATTTTGTTGTGCTTGTGAATTGATAATGGTCACCTGGAGCCAGAAGAAGTCCAGTCATGGCTTAACAGTCCTAGGCGCTAAGTACTAAGTATAGTCCAAAGTGTCTATCCGCAAACCCTATCATGTAAGTTAATGTGTGTAAGTTTTCATCTACCACCTTATCCATTAGCAGCTATTATCCATGGTCCAAGAGTTATGACTTTATAGGTATTCCCTTATCTAATCCAAGCGTAAACCTCACACTTCTATGAAAACACAAGAAAATCTACCATCATTAAATATTATCAGAGACTATTATACTAGCATACCAAGATATTTCATTGTGTGTAATGTTATTGCTTTATAGTCCTGCTCATTACTGTGCATTGTACCACACAATGTGATAATGTAACCAAAGTGAGACATAAAAACATGCGATTATGTGGTTTTTGTCCAAAAAAATCCACTCACCTTTTGCACCTGTTGTACAAGATCTAATATTTCCCAAAGTTTCGTTCATGACAAGTAAATTTCCTTCATCATACACAAGAATACTGCCATAATCTTTAGTGTTAGTAATAACTTGTTTCACAGTGCTGGTCTCATCAATGGTGCCCTTTATATCACTAATACCATCCACCTTACCCACCAAAACATAGCTACATCCACTGGCATTATTACTCCCGGCTATGTAGCTACACTGGATGGAGTATGTGCTGCCCTCCACCAGACACACATCCACTCCCTGCAAATTTGTAGACACTGCAATATGTAAAAGAGTGAATGTTTCATGAGAAGGTACACTTGTGTTTCTTCTCTCTCTCTAAAACTTACAGAAACTAGTAGAAGCTGATGTAGTTCTACCTATAGCATTATGGGCTATAATACTATAGGTGTAGGTTGCTTTTTCCTTCAAGCCTTCCACTTTAATAACTGCTGGACTAGATGATGTTGTTGACTTCTCCGTCACGTTCTGTTCTGAATCCTTCAAAATGACTACTAAAGTGTAACTCGTCACTGGGTTTACTGGACATGGTGTAGGCATCTGAAAATATTACAAATACCATCAATTATAATCATTTTATATCGGTCATGAGAGATCATCATGTTAAATCAACATAACAAACCATGAAGGTGACTGTTAATGTGACTCCACCTCTATTGCTCATGGACAGGAAGTGCTGCAATGTGTTTATGGTTGGAAGTACTGGCAAGCTCCCATTAATAGCTGCATGATTACTAACTCCAGCGTTATTCCTGGCTGCCACTAGTACTTCCAACACATCACATGCTTGCACATCTGCCACAGTAAATTGATGTCGCTGAGTGCCATTAATTGTCACTTTTTTCGTTCTGGAAGTTCTAAGGTTGGAGAGGTCTAAATCAAAGGTCAGAGACACATTTGGAATAGTGGAAGAGAACCAAACCACTGTGAGATAATCATCCTTCGCACTGAGGGAGAGATTAGTGGGAGCTTCAGGAGGACCTGGGAATAGCAATAAATGATAAGTATGATTATTTAATTGGAGAAAGAAACATTGCTGAAACAAACATAACAATAATAGTGCTGTAGTGCTGATGATGATGCAATAATATTCCATATGTGAACTCCAAATTACATACATGTATTTCACTTGTAAACACATTTTCAAACCTGTTTATTATCTACACATATTAAAACATGTCATATCATGTGCTTTTGTTGACTGTACACAGTGCTTGTGTACAGAAATTGCCTACTACACCTATCAGCACATACCACATCTTGTTTCTGCATTGTTGACTACACCCATGTAGGATTGGGCACAGCCTCCTTCAAGGACTAGTTATAACAGTTACACAGGAGAACTCCACCAACCCAACAGCAGATGATTTGGTAGATGATTGGCTATATCTTTTTAGATATTTGGTAACAGTTTCCGAGGAGTGACAACTCCACAAAGAAAATAACAGAATCATTCATTCTGCTTATTTGCAGCACTTGCAGTCATCACTCAGTTAACAGCATTTGAGCTATATAGATGGATTAACCTGCAGCAACTGTTTACCCATGCCCTTTTATGGTAATATAGGAACAGAGTAGTTGTGGACATGCATTGGAATGTTTTGATTCTTACACAACTCGAATATTTATGAAGTTATGTGACTGGAAAAACAAACATACATAGATCATTAAAGAAGAAATCTTAAAGTGTTTTCACACCTGTTGTTTTTGCACTCATAGTTTACTACCTTAAACAAAGATTCAAGGCATGCTGGGGGTCATATTTGAGATAATATCACTGAAACTACAGTGAAAGTCTAAATAATTTTGGTTCACATTGCAATCCAATGTACATGCAATGTAATGGCTGTTTTGAATTTTCCAGCTGCTCCAAACAAGAAAAAGTATGTCAAAATGAATTAAGAAGTTAAACGTTATTAATTATTGTGATATAAGATCATTAACGAGTGCATGTGGTAATCATTCAGAGATTGAGACTTGAAGCAAGAAGATAGTTTACTCAGCTTGCAAGCAATGAAGGAGTTTATGTCTAAATTTCAAAGGATTTATGGCACTAGCTTATTGAGAAAGAGGATATAGCAACAACGGGGCAGTGGATCGACTACTTCCAACTCCAAAATCGTTAACCCACGCTATAGTTAGGCATCCCGGTAGCAGGAGACCTTCCAAACTAACAGCTACAATCCAAGAGATTGTGGAGGAACAAATGCAAGCTGATGATGAAGCAACTGCCTACCAGCTGCACAAGCTCCTCAACAGCAACAGCTATCCATCGCTGAGGACTATT
This sequence comes from Cladorhizidae sp. MBARI D1340-BT2, assembly GCA_028752905.1. NCBI lineage: Eukaryota > Metazoa > Porifera > Demospongiae > Poecilosclerida > Cladorhizidae > Cladorhizidae sp. MBARI D1340-BT2. The sequence goes on along the minus strand of JAQNBH010000016.1, from coordinate 8,689,348 downwards.
CTGCATTGTAGATTCTCACTAGGATTGACTTATCAGGGCAGCTCCCACTGCCAGATGTGAGCAAGATTTATGCTAGCTTGGGAGGCTTATGGCTATATACTGACTTGATTTGGTTGGGAAGGAGACAGAGGCTTAGTGCTAACTAAGGCAACTCCATGAGGCTCCTACTCCTTGCTTGCTGTTTGGATAAGGGGGTGATAAGCTTCCTTGTCATTAGTTTAAGTTGTTTCACAATGTCACAAGTTTAAGCTGAATCCATGGTGATGTGTTAATGCATCGGGTGTTTGTGACTGACCACGGATTCTCTTTGCAGTGAAAATAACTACAAATACCTTTCTTGTAGACATTTACAAGTGTTTCTTTTCTCGTTTGCTTCATATGAATAAAAACATAATCCATAGGAGGTGGTAATGGGCATGGCATTTCATGGGAGAGACTTGTAAATATCCTCTGGAATGGGATAGAGTAGTGAGGAATAAGGTTTTGGGATAGTGTGAATGTGGTAAAGTGTAGAAGTACATCAGAAATTCGGGGGAGAAAGTCATCTTCACATTAGCGAACTAGGGGCTGTTAATTAGTTTTGTTGCATTTGTGATTTATATGTCCTACATATCCCTTATATATATCCTTGTCATCACCAGTGATTATACCAACTCCTGAGATCTCAAACTGAAAAAGACTGTGTCAACTGATGAGCTGTTGCTCATATATATGAAATCTTACAAAGGATGGAGATCAAGTTATGAACAATAGAAATAACAATGGAAATGTAATATAATTATGATGACTGGACGAACAATGGGAATAGCAATGGTAATCTCATTTATGAATGAACAATGGGAAATTTCATGTGCCATTTGTTGGGTCGGTGTTAATCCTAGCATTATAATATGGATTTCCCTAGTTGGCATAAGTATTGTATTATTTCATCACCTCCAAGCACCTGACAGACAAATATGACAAGTCTAATGAGGTCCACTATAGCTCCTATTAATCAACAAAACAATAAAAAGATTATGAACAGCGATAAAAATGTGTAGTCCAATTTTCTTTGGTGCCAACTGAATAGCCTCCATGCATCTTTGCCAAATTTCCATATTTCGAGATTACATACAGTCTATTCATTCGGATAACATTGAATCAGTGCGAACTATACGATGGCGCCAACTGATTGAGGGTACAGCCAATTTCACTGAGCATGGGTATCACCTTAGCTAAGGACTTTACCTTTTAGGGTGCACTCTCAGTCACAGTTAATGAGACTATTGAGCAGTGTAGCTTATTAGCTGTTCTTGGTGCCAAACAATGTGAAAAACAAAGATACCCAAGCTATTATTAGAAAGTTTATTAACAGTTAGTCATCCTCTATTACAGTTTCATCCTGTGGTAGGTCCTCCTCAAACTCTCCCTTGCTGATGCTGGCAAAGGTATGATCTCCACTGTCATCAGTATTGTTGAGGTGAATGGCCTCTGTGGTGATGGCCTCTACATTATAAGATTTATTCCTTGCAGGTGCTGGCTGTGATGAAAATTTCCTCTGACATGATTGAACTGATATTGCACGAGACCCAAGACCTCACATGCAAAATATTTTCTATTGCTGCTTGTATATTAAATATCAAATAAGTGTGGGGTATTATGTGTGCGAACTATTTCTATGGTGCAAGCTAATTAAATGAAGATGGATCGAACTTAGGGCACGAACTGATCGAGGGCAATGAAGTGATGGAGGAAATACAGTAGCTGGAATTCAATCGATTCCTCCAGAACTGTGAGTGCACCATGAAAATGGAGTTTCTAAGCTGCTCAAGTTGCTTTGTATGAGGCCTCGAAGCTCCCTAGTTACTATAGGGGGTACTTCTTTCATTATCTCAGGATCTAGCAGACTTGGGTGACACACAAGTTTTATTATAGCAAGCATTAAAAAAATAGTGAGTTTGTGTAGGAGGGGGGAAATATATTGTTTTCAGAGATGCTTTCCCTCAACGCTTTTCTTAAACTCATATTGAGAACTGCAGTATAGTCCGATGTACAAACTCTACTAGTATGCTATAAAAACTATAGTCAACCAGAGTACCTGGAGTAGTTCGTTTCCCTGCTATCTTTGTTTCTGTTCATGTCCCTGTCCAATATGTGTGGTAAGATTTATAGAATGTAGCTTGTATTTGCAATAAATGTAAGTGCCAAACTGCTGTACATTTTTTTAACATTGGTTTGGCCAATGGTAATGCATTTCAGGAATGTTGGCAATGCAACACCAAAATGTCCCATTATGCAGCTAAGAAGTTGCCGATGTAAGTTTTAGCTGCGATAGGTATTTTGCTAATATTATTGGATAACTATACAAATTGCATTGGCAATCGAGAACGATATTATTATATAAAGAATATCTAATTCTCTCTTGACATACCATAAACTGTGATGTTTACTCCACTTTGAGTTGGTATGGTATCATCAGTTCCAGTCCTAGCCTCACACGCTGCATAGGTCAGGAGATTTTCCCGTGTAGCATTGATGATGAGTTGGGATGAACGTGAACCATAATTTCTAACTGTGATGCCAAGTAAAGCATGTGATTCTAGATTTTTTGTGCTGTTAGTAAAATACACCCAGCTAACATCTGGTACATTTACATGCCATCCAGTTATCTGATGCCCAAGACTGACAGAGCAGTTGAAGATAATGTTTCCCCCTACAGGAACAACCACAGGACCTGGACCAGGTATTTCAGTGAAAACAACTGCAGGGAGATACACATACAAAAAACACATTATATTATGTTAATGTTTTTTATAAATTATCAGAAATGATAAGATGATTCACTACCTTCTCATGAGTTTGTTTGTTTATATTACAGGCGAGTGAAGTAGACCTAGTAATTTTTCCCTTCCTAACATTTCAATGTCAAGCATGTGTTGTCCCAATGGCTAATTAGGGCCAAAATTAAAATAACACAATGCACACATATGCCTGATTTTATTTCAAGTATATGACATAGTTAACAGCAAGAGTTAAGAGTACTTTATTCGAGGGATCAATTAGGTAAGCACTGTTGATGTGCTAGCTGGCCTAGTGACAATAAAAGTATAAAACATTCTTAGAATGATTTGTTTCTCTTCCTGGCAATCATTTAGGCCAATGACTGTAACAATCATTTTAGCTATTAACTAGTAAAGTGCTTGGTATCCAATTTTGAGAATGGCAAGCAATGATTCTCAGAGAACATCCACTTCACATATGAAATCATTTGTTGCCTTCAGCTGGAGCTAGCCATATACTGTAACTACTACTCACTGTTTTAGCCTTTTGCTTTTTTGTCAAAGACGAAGATGCTGCTTACCCTGTAAACCACATCATTTCAACAACGAAGTTTATAGTCTGGCACAGTCACACACAGCAGACTACAATATTTGCCACCATAAACCTCTCTATTTCAGCAAGTGCAGTGTGATTCTAGTAGAGTAGGGTTAGATACAGCCTTGCTAGCTAAAAGCTCAACTTTGGTTTCACTGTGCAAGTTCTCCCAAAGCTATATTGTAGTATCTCCACATTGGAATATTTTTCTGCGGATATATACACTATCATCAGGAAATGGAAATGCATGTGCGCAGATATATCCGCTATCAGAATTGATGTGCATGATGCCTATCTAAGCATGGTCTCATTGGTTTGTTTTGATTCGAAGGAGATAGCGGCTTTGAAAGCATCATTGAGAAACAAGCTACATTCAGGTTTTTGGGAAAATCAAAACATCTTTACCAATGACATGGCTTGTGCCTGCTAATCAATAGAATGCAGCCATTGCTCAAACTTGTCATTCAAATGACACCACTGGCAACTATAAAACAAGCACTGCTTTGGTGATCAAGTCACTGGCCGCAGACTCGCAGTCGAGTGTGTGCATCACACACCAAACCTCTTTAACCCACTCACTGTCACAAGCGTGTATATACGCAAAAAGTTGTTTATCAAATTAAAAAACCCATAAAAAATCAATCGTACCCACCAGCTGCCCCTACGATCGTACCGAATATAAACGCAATAGACGTTCGGTAACTAGGGTAGTGTAATATTGAAAAGTAATAGTGTTGAAGATAGCCGTTCGACTGTCCTTGGATAAAGTTATTTCTCAGGTTTAGGGCGACGATTTTGGACTTTCTGAGGATGAAAGCAGTGATCAAGAAGGCGATGGCATCTCATCCTACCTTGGCCAGAGCCGTGTTGACCCTGAAGCTCTGCTATCACTTGGCATAATGACCTACCTTCAAGGAAGCGTAGCGCTTTCACTCGAGGTTACGATCTAGATGGAGATGAGAATACCAGCGATGAAGAGGTATTTACAGTCAGTTTAGCTACAGTTTAGCTATAGCTAGTTTTGTTGTTAGCAAAGCAGAGCATGGAACTACAATGCTCTTTTAGTTCCTTGTTGTGGTAGACCGCGCGGTAAAATTATTGTTTGATGCCAATTTCTTTTATCCCCTTCAGGTTTGATGCATGAAGCGATGGATTGGGCAGCTGACAGAGCTTCATTAACTCTGACACAATCTATTGTTGCTAGGCCTCCTATTGCTGTGATGGCTGCTTCATCACCTTCTCCATTGTTCCTACCAGTATCTTCAACTGTGTAACCTCTGCATCAGGTTCTATGACTTATGTGACGTCTGTAGTCACTCCTATACTATTTCCATCATCATCGTTGTCTGTTCCATCATCATGCCCTCCTTTATTTTTACCCTCGCACTCTGTGTCCTCTTCTAGTGCAAGTATGTACTCCTTCATAACCAGTTGTTCAGCTTAGTCATAGCACTAGGAGTGTTCGTCATGCTCGAGTTTTTCAGAGTAGTGGTAGTTAAATAGCTTCTAGTGCTTCAAGTTCTGCTCTGCCTTTAGCTAGTCTTCTCTTTCTTTCACCTACCAGCATTTCTTTAGCTCCGTCTCTTGCTTCTTCTACTGTTTCCTCAGCTAGTACCTTTGATAGTCCCTCCTCTACTCCAGAAGAGGGTGTTTGCGTATATGGTTGAGGCATGCACCTATGTTCTAGACTCGCATGTCTGCAGAGCAGATCACCTTGCCAGGGGTTACAGGAAGAGAGATTTTTTGACCTTCCGGTTGGAGCTATATAGCTAAGGAACTAGTGGGATGCTTCTGCTCACGTCAGTGTACTGGCCGCCCTCGCTCAGTTCATAACGAGCGTCTAGACCGGCTGAACACCATGCTTGGGCATTGGTCAGCACTAACTGAAAAACAGCAGAGGTGTGTTGTCTGTGTAGCAGTTGGAAACATGTCTAGAATCTCAAACCGCCATGAGACCACTTATTTGCAAAGTACCATTGTGTGTCACAAAGAGGAACTGTTTTTTCAAGTACCACACCATGGTAGACTTCAAGTAGTTTCCTAGTTTTTGCTTCACTTTTTTTAAAATTTTACTTTCTATGGCATTTCCATTTTTCTATCAGTTCTATATAATTATGTGTATGCTAGATGGCTGTTATTTTGTATAATTATGCATGTTTTTTGTTGCTATTGTTGTCCTGTTATGGGAAGATGTAATAAATAATTGTTCATACAAGACCAACATGATAACAATATCTTCATCAGAAAATAAATATTAAAAAATTAAAAATATATGTTATGCAAGTTTTGTGAATACAATGAGTGTGTGCATGTATATATATATATAATATGATATATAATAGTCAGAAGTAAGAGCTTTCATTAGGCTGTAATGATATTCATCATTTGTGGTCATTGCTTAGCACCTAAGGTTGACCACAATGTTTGTCGACACCAATGCTATCCCATCAACCATGGTTGCTAGGGACTTTAGTGCATTCCTGATTTAATATTGATTTTTATTTGCACCCGAGTCCAATTTAAAAAAAATGCTGCCTAAACCCGACGTTGAATGGGTTAAGCCAGACTTATGCACTTAAGGCTATCTCCAATACACCAAAGGTCGCCAACATGGTGAAGATCCATGCGGTGTTTCTTGAATTTACATGACGAGTGAATCACCTCAAATAAAATATTTCACTATACAGAGTAACTTTTCTTGGTACATGGCACCCAATCCTAGAGCTCAACATTGAAAAAATGAACAGAAAAAGTCCCATGTCTGGAGCAATATAAGTTGACCCATTTTAGAGTACAACCCCCCAAAAAATAAATTTATGTACAATTTGCATTGGATGTTTGAGTGATAGCATTGCTGGACCAATTGCCAAACATTTGGTAAATATTTGCCAACAACACGAATGAAATGTTAGGCAGGTATCGCTAAGGGGGAAGAGAGCTGAACTTTTTTTTTCAAAAAAAAAAATTCTTCAAAAAAGTGTTTATAATGTGTCTACAGGTTGAGTTTCAAGTTTCAAAGCAAGTGAATATTTCTATCAGAAGATATAATACTTCTATCAGAAGATATAATACAGTTCATTTCACTTCACGTTCGAAAGACGATCTTCCCCAGTCTAACCCGTCTACAATCGGGTGGTGGGCGATGATCGCCAACCCAAAATGCTCTTTTATATAATGTAGCCAATTTCACGGACTACCTTACCAGTCATTTGCAAAATGATAATCATGGGGGAGGTACCACACAACCGGAAAGGCGAGCATGTTTGTTATCAACAATTTCTGGAAAGGATCACACTGGGGATGAGAAAGGAGAAATATTTTAAACCAGGAATGCCACTGTCAGGCCTCATCCCCGACTGGCTGCAGAGCAGCCCTGCAAATATCAAACTATAAATAGAATTTATAAATAGAGCTAGATAGAATTTATAAATAGAGCTAGAACTCATGACCGCAGACTATCAATACATAGGACAATCATGATATTACCTCAAACTCTTAGATAAGTCATGTAAGGACATACGTTAATTCTACTACTCCCACAATGTTATCAACACCATATGCTGTGAAAGCCTGGCTGCAAGGGTATTTAAACCCCTCTGCAGTCCAGGCTTAGGCAGTCTCATCCTATCTTCATATTCTTTTTTACTGTTGTTTTAATATAAGCTACTTAAGATCTAAACTTCTTTTGTCAAGCTTGGGGTTTAACTAGAAGAAGTTAGGGAGACTCTGGTGGCAGCCAAGGTTGGTATCTGTTAGGTCTCTTGTGGTTGGAGACTCTAACATCTGGTGGCAAGCGGTGGTTCTTACCTTGTCATCGAAGTGGACTGGTTAGTAAAACAGCTATTGTGTTGCTTTACCTTCTTTTCCCCAGAAACTTATAGAAGACAGCTGGTGTTTGGCTAAGCGGAGAATTGGAGCTGTGGCCAGTGCTTGGTTCAGCTTTGTTGACTCAGAGGAGTGAGAGCGCGTATTCAGCATGTATTCAGCATTTTTCTGTGTATATTGTTTGATATTCTGCATAGTGTTTGCATATTATTTACATATTGTGTATTTTTGTATTTTGCCCCTGTATTGTGCAAGAAATGATGTCCAGGATGAAGGTGAATGACAAGTCTGAGAGAGCAGACAAAAAAAAGCGATTAAAGCAAACAGAGATACTCCAAGTCAAGATGACCGACATGGAGGACACAAATACCGACACCAAGAAGGGCTTGGCAAGCCAGCGACCATAATGACAAGGACCACAACAGAATACCCCAACCCACTGGAGGCCATCCAGGCATTAATCCTGACTATGGAGGAGAGCAGAAGAATTGAACATCGAGTCATAGAGAAGAGGAAGAACACCGAACAAGAGAAATCGAAGCAAAGGAGGAACAGCACAAAAGAGAACTCCATGAGATACTGCTGATGCAACTCAAGATTCAGCAAGACTACCAAGACAAAGTCTGGCATCGCCAGAAACACTTGGATGACAGCCGATGAGACAGAGATGGAAAAAGGAAGCTGGCAGATAAAATTGCTCCATGGACTGACAAGGACCAGCCTGCATCCTACCTGCCAAAGTTTGAAGACACGCACTCCACAGCAGGGATCAGCAAGGATGAATGGGCAAGCCGCCTGGTACCTCTACGGAACTGCATCCATAGCTTACATGACATCTGTCTCAGAGGAAGCCAAGATAGACTATGATTTGCTGAAAATGTCCTTGCTGAAGGCGCTCGATGTTCCAAAGAAGCCTGCGAGCGAGAGTTCTGGTCCTTCTGAAGGAAAGATGGTGATGTAGCTAAAAACATTCTAAGAGAACTAAGTTTGGCAGAGACGTTCATGGAAAACTGCAATACAATAAAAGAGGCAGCCCAGACAGTGGCAACAGGCTCTCCCTCTACTAACTGGAGGATGCAAACAATGTCAGAGCAAGGAAACCTGAGACGTTCTTGGATGTCGTCAACTTCATGACAGAGTAACAAGCCATGAAAGATCAATTCCGTGACAGATGACTGCCTTACACGAAACTGTGGAGTCGCCTGGGAGATTGGTTGAGGAATCCATGGGATGAAGACAGTCATCCCGGGAACTGGTGCTCATGTTGCAATGTCAACCAAGACAGCAGGGAAGGACACCATAACCCAGAGTGCAGTGAGTCTATGAGTGATGTAAATAACCTGTTTTACAGTAGCTCTCATGAAAGCCTCAAGATAGGTCTGGGGATAGAGTTAACTTTGTGCCTACATGTTTTGGGTGTGGCAAGAAAGGCCATAAATGCCCTGACTGCCCACAGAAGCAGAACGTCGCATTTGTGAACAATTCTGGGAATAGATTTAACTTTGTGCCTACATGTTTTGGGTGTGGCAAGAAAGGCCATAAACACCATGACTGCCCACAGAAGCAGAAGGTCAGATGTATCTGTAGAAGCCCCTTCTTTGAACATTCTGTCAGTACTGGGTACTCACATTGCTGGAATTAGTCATTCTGGTCTGGATGACACCACCGCAGTCATGGATATGTTGCTCCCTCTTAGTTCCACCAGTTGTTTTTTTTGGGGGGGGGGGGAGTTGGAATATACTAAGTCAATAAGGAGTGATGCAAATGAGGTAACACAGAGTATTATGTTGGATGCCGCTCATAGGTTACATGATTTTTATGGGGTTGGGCATGAAGACATCATGTTCCTGTTGACTGCACGTGACATAGATGGGGCCACAAATCAAATTATGGTGTTGCTGTGATTTCTTGGGACACCAAAGAAGTTTTAATTATGTCTAAGTTTTGTCAAACTTGCACACGAATACCTGAAGATGAGACAGAAGCAAGTTACAAAGAATGGTTTGAGGGTCACAAGGTAAGTTGTGAAGCCAATTTTGAAGGCTGTTCTCGTTCCATGGAAGTTGTAGGATCACAAAAACTTTTTTGGCATTCAGTGGATAGCTTTATGTACACACACATAATTAGTGATGGGGATATAAATAGTTGTTTGATGTCAAGCCTTGCGATCGTATGGTTGAAATAGAGAAGGTAGAATGTATAAATCACGTTAGCAAGCACTTTTTAAAGAATTTTGTGACATGCATTAAAAGGTGCTATTGAACAATGGCAAGTATGTAACTTTAGGTGGCGCTAGGGGGTTTAGTCACGTGTCTATAATTAGAATGCAAACCCACTATGGGGGAGCAATTACAAATATCGAGGATAACCTCGAGGGATGATTTGCAATGTGAAAGCAAAAAAATTATCAACTGCAGAACATCCCCAAAATAGTAATGTCTTACAGGGCTTTTGAGTTGAGCTTGCACTAAATCTGAGGATATTTTGCACAAGTGTTTAGGCAGCTACACACAGAATCAAAAATGAGAGTTTTAATTCTGTAGTGTGGAGTAGAGCGGATTAGATAGAGCATATGAGTGTGACAATATCAGGCTTGCTGTTGATTTAGGTGTGGTGAGCTTTAATGTTGGGAGGAAGGTTGTCTTTGGTAAGATTATGTGTATACATGTACTAGGTATATCTAGTAGTCGAGCTAACATGTCCTTTGAGTGTTGCTTTAGTGCTAACATGTCCTTTGAGTGTTCTATTTTGTTTATGTGTGTATTGTCAAGCTTGCAGGGATTACTGGAGGATGAGTGAAGACGTGTGTGGATGGATACACCTGGTCATGGGAAACCCTGCAAATTATGATGTATTTATGTTGGCTAATTCAATATTAGCAAAGCAACATAAATAAAAAGTCCGACACATCTTTAAAAAAAAAATTATGTATAATATACATATATATATATAATGAGAATGCAGTATAGTCCAAGGTACAAACTCTACTAGTATGCAATAAAAACTACAGTCCAACCGCAGTAACTGGAGTAGTTCATTTACCGGCTATTTTTACTTCTGTTCACACGGTCAACATATATGTGTGGTAAGATATATAGAACATAGCTTGCATTTGTGATAAATGTAAGTGCTAAACCGCTCGGTAGCTACATTTTTTTAACACTGGTTTGGCCAATGGTCATGCATTTCACGAATGTTGGATGCAGCTAAGAAGCTGCCAATGTAAATTTTAGCTGAGATAGGTATTTTGCTAATATCAATAATTAACTACAAATTTTATACAAATTACATTGACAATCAAGAACGATATTATTATATTAAGAATATCTAATTCTCTCTTGACATACCATAAACTCTGATGTCCACTCTACTTTGAGTTTGTGTGGTATCATCAGTTCCAGTCCTAGCCTCACACACTGCATAGGTCAGGAGGTTTTCCCGTGTAGCATTGATGATGAGTTGGGATGAACGTGAACCATTCTTTCTAACTGTGATGCCGAGTAAAGCAACTGAAGCTAAATTACTTGTGCTGTCAGTAAAATACTCCAAGCTAACATCTGGTACGTATACACGCCATCCAATTATCTGGTTTCCATGACTGACAGAGCAGTAGAAGATGATATGTCCCCCCACAGGAACATACACAGGACCTGGACCAGGTATTTCAGTGAAAACAACTGCAGGGAAAGACATACAAAAATCATTATAATTATTATAATTATATGATAATGTTTTTTAATAAATTATGTGAAATGATAATAAGATGATTCACTACCTTCTCATGAGTTTTTTGTTCGTATTACAGGCAGACTTATTGATTTTGCCGTACCTAACATTTCAATGTCAAGCACTACTATCCAGAATAGTTCAAAAAATTGTTTTGGGAGTAGAAATATAACCAAAGAGTGATCAAGGTGGATGCATACAGGTCTGTGTTGTAGCAATGCCTGCAATGGCTAATTAGGGCCAAAAATTCAAATATCACAATGCGCACATATGCCTCATTATATTTCAAATATATGACATAGTTAACAGCAAGAGTTAAGGGTACTTTATTCGAGTGCTATATTAGGTAAGCACTGTTGATGTGCTAACAAATAATAAAAACTTGGAATGCTCTTTTGTTTCTCTACCTCGCAATTGTTTAGGCCAAACGTACCAATTAATTTACTATTAACTAGTAGTAAGGTCCTCAGTCTCCAATCTTTAGTGTGGCAGGCAATGATTCTCGGAGAACATCCACTTTACATATGACATCATTTGTTGCCTTCAGCTAGAGCTAGCCATACTTGTAACTACTACTCACTTTTCTAGCCTTTTGCTTTTTTGGTCAAAGACCAAGATGCTTAAATTACACCAGTTCAACAACGACGTTAGTAGTCTGGTGCAGTCACACACCCCAGACTACAATGCTTGCTACTATAAAGCTCTCTATTTCAGCAAGTGCAGTGTGATTCTAGTAGAGTAGAGTTAAATACAGCATTACTAGCCAAAAGCTTGACTTTCATTTCACTGTGCAAGCTCTCCCAAAGCTTTATTGGAGTATCTCCACATTGGAATATTTTGTGCAGATATATCCAATATCATCAGGAAATGGAAATGCATGTGCGTAGATGCTACATCCGCTACTGCAGTTGATGTGCATGATGCATGGGGTCCACCCTATCAGTATTTAAGCATGGTCTCATTGGTTTGTTTTGATTCAAAGGAGAAGATGACTGTGCAAATATCATTTAGAAACAAGCTACGTTCAGGTTTTTGGGAAACTCAAAACATCTTTACCAATGACATGGCTTGTGCCTGCTAATCAGTATAATGCAGCCATGTCACCATGCTCAAACTTGTCATTCAAATGGCACCACTGGCAACCAGCAAACCAATGCTGCTTTGGTGATCAAGTTACCGGCCGCAGACTCACAATCGAGTGTGAACTTTTCCACCCACCAAACCTGTTTAAGCCAGACTTATGCACTTAAGGCTAATACACAAAATGCCGCCTATATGGTGAAGAACTATCCAGTGTTTCTTGGATTTACATGACATGTGCATCACCTTAAATGAAATATTTCACTATATAGAGTAACTTTATTTGATACAGTCCGCCCCATCCTGAATAATAGGAGCTCAACATTGAAAAAATTAACAGAAAAAGTCGCATGTCTGCAGCACACACCCTGCAATATAAGTTGACCCAATTTACAGTACAAGCCAAAAAAACACTTTACGCATCATTTGTGTTGGACGTTTGAGTCACAGCATTGCTGATCCATTTACCAAACGTTCGAATGTTCACCAACAATACGAACGTAATGTTAGGCAGGGATCGTTAAGGGGGCAGTAGAGTTGAATTTTTTTTCAATTTTTTCTTTTTTTGCCCAAAAGTGTTAACAATGTGTCTGCTGGTTGATGAGTTTCAAGTTTCAGAGCAAGTAAATACATCAGAAGATATAATACATCGCATTATTGTTTATTTCACTTCACATTCGAAAGATTTTTTTCTCCAGTCTAACCTATCTACAATCGGGCGGGCGGCGATGATCATCAACCCCAAATACACTTTTATATATATATATATATAATGTAGCCAATTTTATGACTACCTTACCAGTCATTTGCACAATGAGGAGCAAGGGGGCAGTACCATACAACCGGAAAAGCGAGCACATTTGTTACAAAGAATTGCTGGAAAGGATCACACTGGGGATGAAAAAGAAGAGCAAGGAACGCCACATAGTGAAGAAGAGTGAGAAGGAGCTCCTCTAGCAGCTGTTGTTGAGCTTGGTACAGCAGCTGCAACAGGCAAGTTTAATGGTTATCTCCATACTAAAAAGTTACTTGCTATTTCCTTCCTTTGTTAGAGAGTCACTCGGATCCTGAAGGTGGGGTTAGCACCTTCTGTGTACCTTCACTAACCTTGCAATCAATTGAAAATGTCTGCAGTTCCAGTGGTGATCCTGACCAGGAAGAAGTTGGCTCTCATGGATCATTCAGCTTCTTCTGGGGTGTTGCTACTGGACCTACTGACTCTACCTCTTCTGACTAGAGGGGTGTTATGGGAGAACTGCATAAGGGTGATCATTTAATAGACTTAGATAAGCTTAGACAGGTCATAGAAAGGAGTAATAATGTATTTTATGTGGTAGCCAAGCTCCCTTACAACTGAAGCCAAAAATTTCCCATAGGGAAGGCATGGTGTGTCATATTTATACTTTTTGTTTAAATTGTGGTAACACTCAAGACATCTCAAACCTTGCATCTGTAGAAGCCCATTCTTTGAACATCCAGTCAGTACTGGGTGCTCGCATTGCTGGAATTAGTCATTCTGGTCTGGATGATGTTCTGTAGTCATGGATATGTTGCCCCTTCTTAGTTCCACCAGGTTGTTGTTGTTTTTTGGGGGGAAGAGTTGGAATAATTATACTAAGTCAATAGGGAGTGATGCAAATGCAGTAACATAGAGTATTATGTTGGATGCCGCACATAGGATACATGATATTTATGGAGTTGGGCATGAAGACATCATTGATGTTAGTGTTACTGTTGTTGGCATGTGGCATAGATGGGGCCACAAATCAAATTATAGTGTTGCTGGTGACGTCTTGGAACCAGGGGTGGCTAAGGGTTGGGTGGACCAGGGGTGGCTCAGCCACTTTAAGTCTGAATGGGTCGAAACGAGGATGATGCCTCTTGCGGCCACGATAAATAATTTTTTAAATTTTTGCAAATAGCCTTAGAAGTTCATGATTTTTGTCTATTCAACTACTGTTCTACCATGGTTTGAGTCACAATTGAGTTATGAAATTACACATTACAAATCGAATCTATCAAATATTGCATACCTGTGTTCATTGGCTTCAATGAATTGATTACCAATATCTAAAATGTTGATTTTGTCCAGTCTATCCTGATGCACATACAAAAGTAATATGTTATTAAGACGAAGTTGAGTCATTGTAGTTCTGAGATAGGTTTTGAGATGCCTAAAGGCACTAAATGACCTTTCACTTGTTGCATTCGTAGCTGCCAATACAAGCAAACAGCTTCACTAAGACAATGAATTCCGGAAATAGATGGTTAGTGGGTTCAGATATTCCCTTAAGGTATGAAACTATACTTGATAGTGAAATGTCTTCACCCAACTGATTGGACAGAGTCTTAAGCTGCACCTCAATGTCATTATAATGAATATCGTCATGATAATGGCCCCTCACAGCTTCCACGTCTTGTTCATGAGGATGTCCTTGGCATCCTTTGAAGAGTAACTGCTCTAATTTTTTGTAGATTTGGTAACCTGGCTGGTCAAAACGGTCTTCAATGGACTGTATGCTCAAGTCCAAAGCTTCATAAAATATCCTCCTGTAGTAATCGTCAGGCTGTGATGGAAAATCACCTCCACTGTCACCATCTTCATAGTGCCTTGGAAGCTTTCTCTTTCGTGTGTTCACCAACATCTACATGCACTGCCTTAATTTTGACAACCTTCCAAAACCCCTTGAAGTAATCATAATCTGTACGCATTCCCTGTAAGGTTTGCTTGACCATTGTAGCAATTTGCTGGCCTTCTGTTGCAGACAGATTCTTGTGCTGCAGTGTATCGATTGTCTAATTGTCTTAACAACAACTGTGCTAAAGAAGTGCCTTAAAAATATCTATATTTGGGAAGAAATTCCAGTTATTCGGGCCCTAATTTCAGTAACCTTTGACTGATCATAAGAAACAGCCCATCTCCTGAAGAACAGTGTAATTGTCAAGTACACTCTTGAATGAGTCTCCACATACCGTCCCATGGGTAGGACAAAGTTGCTTCAATCCAGGAGTGTCTGGGGGTTCCAATTCTTCTTTTAATTTCCTAAAGATTCCATCACGCTTCGGTGAAAATTTGATTAACTTACATAATTCATAAGTTGTATCCATTGAATCCCTTAGCAATTTACATCTTTTCATAGTGTCTCCTGCAGCCAAATTGAAGGCGTGCCCATAACAATGGGTATATATAGCATGGGGCTCATCATCTCTGATTTTCTTCACTACTCCACCCTTTGCTCCTGACATGGTGCTGGTCCCATCATAGCACTGACCTATTACCTTGTGTATATCTAAGTTCAAGTCTAATAATACATCTTTGATTACTTTGTAAATGGTTGTAGCATCTGTACTGTCAAGCTGATACAAACCTAAAAGTTCTTCATGTACATCAAGGTTATTGTTTACCCAACGGAAAACTGTTCTTTGTTAAATGCATCAGTTGCTTCATCAGCCATAATAATGTAAAAATCTGCTTGCTGCAAATTAGCTGCTATATCACGAAGAACACTGTGCCATTAGTGATATAATTTTATTCTGTATGTCTTTAGAAGCGTACATATCATTTTGATGAGTAAGCCATTTTGAGATGTTAGGATTATCAATCGAACGAAGAAGAAACGGCCACATACCCATTTCCTCAGAGGAAAACCTTGCCTAGCTAGAAATTCTAAAATTGTTTTCAATATCTGACGATTTCCAGGTTTTTAATTTGCATGACCAATGTCAAGCAGCTCATCGATGCTCTTAGCTTGGGTTGGTAAGATAAAAAGGGCTTCACATGCCTCCCTATGATGCTCAGACTCATGGTGTTTCACATTCCATCTTTCCAATAATTGGAAAAGCGAGCTGATATCTATATAAAATAAGATATGGTAGATGTAAATATATGTTTATAGCTAACTTGCTAACTATAGAATATACTTACAAAGGCACTATCTGGTCTTTTTGAAGCCAAAATCTTCTTTTGAGCCACTGCCTTTGTACAAGCATGGAAACAAATGGCGTCCTCCTCTACATCTTAGTGAAGAAATAGGTAATCCTGAAACTACTGTGCTTGACAAGATCTCAACCTTGACCCATACTTCTTCTTGGGGAAATTAATAAACTTTTTCCATGGATGAAAAGGTTCAATGCACTCACTAAGAGCCATTAATGATCAATCCAGCTGGCTCTACTTCAGTTGAACCGTCAATAACCTGTTGACTTTTGAACTATAGTGTAGCTAGTACAGCTAATTGAAAATTACATTCACTGTGGTGTCTACTGATTAACAGACAATCTATTGTTTGGTCACTACTGTAGCGACCAAACAATAGACTGTCTGTTACATATAGCAGGCAACTAGTATATATATATTTTGAGAATAGTTGGGTGGGCCATGGCCCACCTGGCCGACCCTGCTAAGGCACCCCTGGGAACAGTGGAGAGGTTTTAGTTATGTCTAAGTTCTGTCAAGCTTGCATGCGAATACCTGAAGATGAGACAGAGGCAAGTTACAAAGAATGGTTTGAGGGTCACGTGAAGCCAATTTTGAAGGCTGTTCTGGTTCCATGGAAGTTGTAGTCACAAAACCTTTTTGGCATTCAGTGGATAGCTTTAGGTACACAATAATTAATGATGGGGATATAAATGGTTGTTGCATGTCAAACCTTATGATCCTAGTGTTGAAATAGAGAAGGTAGAATGTATTAATCACGTTCGCAAGCACTTTTTAAAGCATTTGAGACATGCATTAAAAGTCACTATTGATGACAATGGCAAGCATATAACTTTCGGTGGTGCCAGGGGGATTAGTCACCTGTCTATAATTAAAATGCAAATCTACTATGGGTGAGCAATTAGGATGACCAAGATGGGATGATTTGCGATGTGAATTTTTTTTTTTATCAACTTTTAAGAACATCCCCAAAATGAGTATTGGGATCAACTGAAGAATAGTCACCCGGGCCGAGGAAAACCCGATCTTCTGATAGTCACCCGAGCCTGAACCTTCTGAAGAATAGTCACCCGCCTTCTCAAAAATAGTCATTAGCACCTATTGACATTTGTGTTACTCATTTTTCAATGTAGAACATCAAAAGATGGAAGAAAACGGTTCAATGAGTGACTTCATGTATTTATTTAAACATATATATCATAGGTTCCTGTATCCTCTCCACTCATCGCTGTGAATGATTGTGCCTTGTTGTACCAATGACTGCACAATGGGAACACATTCCTCTTCTCCACAATTTCCAGTTATCCTTTGGCTGGTGTCGTGGTGGTAGCCCTATCCCTATCCCTAGCCCTAGTCCTGGGACCTTGGGATCTTCTGAAGAATAGTCACCTGAGCCGAGATCTTCTGAAGAATAGTCAACCGGGCCGGGATCTTCTGAAGAATAGTCACCCGGGCCGCACTCGGGTGACAATTCTTCAATTGAACCTAGTATTGTCTTACAGGGGTTTTGAGTTGAGCCTCCAATAAAGCTGAGGATCTTTTGCACAAGTATTTAGGCAGCTACACACAGAATCAAAATGAGAGTTTTAATTCTGTAGTGTGGGGTAGAGCGGATAAGATGGAGCATATTAGTGCGACAAGTATCGGGCTTGCTATCAATTTAGGTGTGATGAGCTTCAATGTTGGGAGGAAGGTTGGCTTTGGTAAGATTATGTGTATACTAAGTATATCTAGTAGTCAAGCTAAAATGTCCTTTGGGTGCTGCTTTAGTCAAACTAACATATCCTTTGAGTGTTCTAGTTTGTTATGTGTGTTTTGCTTTGTATTGTCAAGCTTGCAGGGATTACTGGAAGATGAGTGAATGTGTGTGTGGAGGATGACGATGGATGCACCTGGGCATGGGATCTCCTGCAAATTATGATGTGTTTATGTTTGCTAATTCAATATTAGCAAAGCAAAATAACAAAACAAGTCAGACGCATGTTTAAAATATATATATATATTGTTAGGTTGGACACTGGCTGTTGCTGAAAAATAGAGGAAAGTGAAAGTCAATTGTTTTGTCAGGTTGCTTTAACATTTTGTTTGTATGCACACATAATTCTAGTAATGAAGGGATGTATTCTAGTGATGTGTGGGGTGTTTCTGGCTGCTGGAACGTGGTTAGAAACTGCTTGGACTTGAAGGATCGATATATTGGAAGTGATTTTTTAAGAAGGGTTCAAATGATAAGTTCAATATTTTTTATCCTTTCATATTTTTATATCATTCGAGAACAAATTTTATATTCCACAACTTGACATATTCTACAACTTGACATTGAGTTTTTCTTTGAGAGGATCATTAAAAAAGACGTATAGATAAATATGCAACATGATGTCATAAAGCTATTTTGATGGGAAAAAATTTCTTCAAAATTTCAAAAATGTCAGTTTGTAGTACTCGTTGATAGACTAATACCCGAATAAAAGCCTCGCAATGGTCGTTGCTGGAAAAATGTGATTTATTTATGGCTTATGGTCTGCACTAACAGTGCCTATAATCACAAAGGGAAAAAAGTAGGTGAAACAAAATTACAAAAGAGAAATACCATTAGAAAGCACACAGCATAAGCTATATTTTGATATATAAGGACACTGGTGTGAATGCGAGAAAATTACAACATGAGACCACACGTATACAGAGACTTGTTCCCCCCTTAAGCATTGTACATTGAATTTCATTTGCACATATCCAGTGATTGACGAAGGCAGGAGAAAGTCTAACGGTCGTTGCTCTAGCGGTTACTCTTTTTCAGCTTATCGGAATCAAGATGCCTTCTTCTAGTATAAGAAACAGAAATCTATTCTATAGGATTCAAGGCTGCAGTTATCATCTGTATTTTGAAGGATAGCATGACAGCAACAAGGCGAAGCATCCACAGATTTGTCAAGCACAATGAGACTGGTATCGCCTGACAGCCATGGAGGGGGAGATCTCAGATGCTGTCCAGAAAGTCGTGGAGGAAAAGATGCAGGAAAATGACGAGAAGACAGCGTACAAACTGTACCATCTCCTTCACACAAAGGAAACCCAGTCTTGCTTTACAAGACATTGCTTGTGTGGATTTTTTGAGGCAGTGGCTGATAACACAAGCCAACAAGGTTAGTGTTGAACATAATTTTGGGATTAAGCTACGTGAAGGTAAATATCTAGTGTAGAAGCTTCCTATGTCATACTGATACTAAGTTGGTTACTAGTGGCTAATGATAAATTAGGCCTGGGTCTTGAAGGCATTTTAACTAGAACCAATGGTATAAGTTATTGGACTAAAAAAATATATATATAGTTCAGCCACTTTTTAGATGTTATGCTTTAAGACTAAGGCACGATATTGCAATGGTGAATTGGTATAGTGACTCGTGTAATAAGCCTATGATCAATTATGGTATCATTTATCCCTATCCTGGGTCAAGAGTTTGGAGTGAGACAGGCATAACCTTGAAGAGGCAGCCAATGTTGTGGTTGTTTTTTAATCTCATATGGATGGACAAGTGCACAGTTCAATTTGGAATCACATAGCTTACCTAAAGATAAGATGGGCTTGAAAGAACAAGACAAGATAATATGTTACATGTTGTATTATGGTTGTGTAATAAGGTGTAGATTTATGATAGACTCAGGTGTTTTAAATTTCTGATTATAGCATGAAGCATTTGGTGAAGCTGCATGTGTGGGCTGGAATAAGCAAAACGCATCTTTGATGGTATTATGAGAGCCCCACTTTTTGTTCAAATTCTTCACCAGACCCTTTTACCCTTCGTGAAGGATGTTTACCCCTATCACTGCTTAATGCAGGACACTGACCCCAAACATGAATTGAACGATATAAATTGATGGAAGATGCCTCCTGAGTTTCCAGATGCCAACCCCATTGAAAACCTGAGTTGAAGGAGTAGATCAGGAGAGAAGATCAGGAGTTGAAGGAGTAGATCAGGAGAGAAGTGAAGCCCAAGGCCAAAGCTGAATTGGTGGACAACATAACACAATTTTGATTAACTGTAGACTTTGTCAAAAGTAGATTAGACACTTGATGGGCTGGGCTACAGGCTATTGAATGTTTAATATTGGTAAATCACTTTGAATCTAGCAGTAGCTGCCACAAGGATCTAGGAAGATCCCTCACAAGTGACCTGTCCTGGTCCAACCACTACCAGCTCATACTATCCATGGACTATGAGAAATTGAGTATGGTCAGAAGCACCTTCATGACTACTCATGTGTGGATAAGTGTAATGCATTAATGGATATTTTGTAGTTTATAGCAGCTGCACTGGTCTATTTTCCCAAAGAAGAATGTCCACAGACAAAGACTATCATAATTAGTATATATATATATATATTATATATGCCAATGGCATCTAGGGAATGCTAATTTTGAGCGTCCGTGGGTCCGTGGCAGTAACAGTGTTAAGTTACTTAACTACTGTTGGTTATTTCTGAAACCCACCCCCCTTTAAAAATAATCTGTCAATGAAACAGAATTGAGGAAAGGCTGAGAAACAGAAGTTAGCTTTTTTTTACTGAATTTACTTGTGACACTATCAGCTCTTCTCAAGTTGCTTGAAATTCAATGTCCAATCTTTCCCCATCTTTCCTTTTACCACCTATGTATAGCTACAAATACACAAAAGGTATAAACTATCTACAAAACAAAAAATGTGCATTTGACTACTGTACCCATGTAGACCACAACCACTGTAGACAACACTTTACCATTTAAAATCATATACAGCGAGCAGTACAATATTGTTGTACATTAATTATCTGGACCCCAGTTATCCAGAAACTCAATGCCTTATGAAACACTGCCTGATGGGTTGAATTGTCGAAGGACTGTGGTAGCTGTAGTATGGTTGGTAGGTATATGCACAGGTTGAAAGACTGCCTAACAGGCGGAGGATATAAATGTAGCTACCAGAGTAGTTGTAGTGTGTGGTTGATAGTATTACTGCTGCTACAGGCCATTCAGCTGCTTTTTTCCCCTCTCCGTACCTTACAGACACAGAAACAAGACCACAGATGTAAAACTTACAGATTAGCAACTAGCTCTGTATGGGCCCTCCTCCAATGCTGCCATAGTTATATCCATGACCTAGCTTAGGAATAATAATGAACTTCAGTTATCAGTTATCCACAAGGTAATTAGTTCCTAGCCTTCCAGAAACTGAGATTCTATGTACTCTACATGTTTAAAAAATAATGGTGATAGCTGGTTGTGGTCTGTATTGGCAGTGTCTTGTTTCTTTTTTATATGATATGACTAAACAAATTCTTGTTCAAGATGTTTTATTATTGTTGTTTCTGTATATTGTAGAGCATTTCAATTACACCCTCCATGCAACTTGTGAGCAGGTTCTCATGAAAGGAGCATTTGGGAAACATGTTTCACAAAATGTTGACCAACCTTATGAGTTCTACAGAGAGTTTACCCTTAATACCATATCAACTCAGCTACCTATAATAGCAGAGTCATAACACAGTTTCAGTCAAGGTGAAGGTGGATTGCATAATGTGTCAACAAAAAGAACAAAAAGATCTAGTGCCTCATACCAGCAGTCATGTCATAAATGCCAGCTGTGCCTTCAAGTACTCTGAGAAGGGTGAAGTTTTACCTCTGTACAACCATGTTGAACAGCTGCTTCAATCATTGCACAGATAAGGAGCTGGTAAAGGAACTAAGCCTCCAGCAAGTCACCAATGATTTTGTGGATAGAGAGGCACCCATCTATTTTCGGCCACTTCACATAGCAGTAATAGATGTGGATAAGTGCCTCAACTCTAGGCCTCTCTGACAGTTGACATATTAACATTACAGTAACCTTCTCAATAGTCAATTTGAAATTGTATTCTCTTGACATTTCGACTAGATGCTCTAGCCTTCTTCATCAGTCTTGAGAAGGTTATTGCAATATACTGTAGTTATATATACTGGTATATTTTGTACCTGTAGTATATACCTTGAGTTGAAGATATCTTTAATAAAGTTAAAGCCCAGATACACACAACGATCTTCATTTTCATCGGAGAGAAAATTATTGGCGAGAAAGCTGAATCAGAAATAGGAGGGGAGAAAAGCAGCTACAGAGGGGCGCAGAGGGAGAGGGAATCCCGAAACACGTTTTGGGAGATGAGCTGAGGTCCACAGTCGCCGCCCTGGTGAAAGAGCGCGAACAAGCCGAAAGACGAAAGAATATCGCACTCGCAGCAAAGTGTGGAATGTGAAGCGGTGCTATTACTGGAGATACCAGTCTTGTGAATCCCGTAAAATGATTTCCTCTCACTGTATCCTAGTCTCAGTGACCCCCAGTCACCAACTACATGTACTAGGATACAGTGACCGAAGGAGTAACTGTATACTTCCTAGGATAGAGTGACCCCACCTTCTCGTCGAAGATCGGCTGAGGGGGCAGTTCATTTTTAAGCGGAATAAAGCATCTGAATAGAAGATATTACTATCTGATGATGGAGTGCAGCTGTGTAAGGAAACAGTAACCACTGTACTGGAGTGTAACTGCCTCGCTATCCATGATCTTCCGAGGATGTGTTGGGGATCCCCGAAGCTCAAGGAACCCCCAACAATGTTGAACACTATACATATAATATATAAACTATAAATGATGATCAAATTTTTTTTAAACCCATAAAAAAACGATCGTATATATTTTATAGAAGAGGTCTCATCTACGATCGTACCGAATATAAAGGCAATAGACGTTCGGTAACTAGGGTAGAAATATTGAAAAGCCGGAATTTCATGAAGATGGCCGTTCGACTGTCCTTGGATAAAGTTATTTCTCAGGTTTTGGGCGACGATTTTGGACTTTCTGAGGATGAAAGCAGTGATGAAGAAGGCGATGGTATCTCATCCTACCTTGGCCAGAGCCGTGTTGACCCTGAAGCTCTGCTATCGTTGGCAGAATAGTCGCTGATGACCTACCTTCAAGGAAGCGTAGCGCTTTCACTCGAGGTGACGATCTAGAAGGAGATGAGAATACCAGCGATGAAGAAGGTATTTACAGTCAGTTTAGCTACAGGCTAGTTTTGTTGTTAGCAAGCAGAGCATGGAACTGCAATGCTCTTTTAGTTTCCTTGTTGCGGGTAGTCCGCGGTAAAATTATTTGGTGCCAACTTCTTTTATCCCCTTCAGGTTTGATGCATGAAGCGATGGATTGGACCGCTGACAGAGCTTCATCAACTCTGACCCAATCTATTGTTTCTAGCCCTCCTATTGCTGTGATGGCTGCTTCATGACCTTCTCCATTGTTCCTACCAGTATCTGCAACTGTAGGTTGTGTATCCTCTGCATCAGGTTCTATGACTTATGTGACGTCTGTAGTCACTCCTATACTATTTCCATCATCATCATTGTCTGTTCCATCCTCATGCCCTCCTTTATTTTTACCCTCGCACTCTGTGTCCTCTTCTCGTGAAGTATGCACTCCTTCACGACCAGTTGTTCAGCTTAGTCGTAGCACTAGGAGTGTTCGTCATGCTCGAGTTTGTCAGAGTAGTGGTAGTGAAATAGCTTCTAGTGCTTCAAGTTCTGCTCTGCCTTTAGCTAGTCCTCTCTTTCTTTCTGGGACATAGCATTTCTTTAGCTCCGTCTATTGCTTCTTCTACTGTTTCCTCAGCTAGTTCCTTTGATAGTCCCTCCTGTAATTCTCCAGCAGCCCAATCTGCTCGAGCACCTCCATCTGGTAGCTCAGTAACTGACAACTTGGCGGTGGTAGTTGGAAGTTGGAGAAAGGAGTCCTGAGTCATCATCTACCCATTTCTCTTATTCAGTAGTGCCTGGACCCACTTCTCCAGATGTATCCTCCTCTTCTTCAGCGTGTGATATTTTTTAAGTTTTTTACTGAGGAAGTGACCCTGCTTGTAACAGAGACTAATCGCTCTGCAGAGAGGACACGTAGCCACACCCCACGTCCCCGCGACTGGGTACCTGTTACTGTTCCAGAGATGAAAGCTTTTCTTGGGCTCCTTATTTACATGGAGATTTTGAAGTTGCCTCGATTGAACTTGTATTGGTCCACACTAGATTCACCATATTTCAACTCCTGGAATTTTATGCCGATAGTGAGGTTTCAGCAGATTTTTCGTTTTTTTCACCTAACTAGTTTGCTTGTGACCACATTACCTAGCCAGCCTGGGCATGATCGCCTTAGTAAGGTGCGACCACTTTTGGACTTGATTGTTCCGAAGTTTGCTGAGGAATGTAACCTTCACCAGCAAATTTCAATTGATGAAGCCATGATCAAATTCAAGGGACGCTTGGGGTTCAAACAGTACATGAAAGACAAGCCTACCAAATGGGGCATCAAGGTATTTGTACTGGCTGATGCCACTAATGGCTATATCCACAAGCTTCAGGTTTACACTGGTAAGGCTAGGTAGTAGTACAGATGTCGAGCCGTGCACAAGGGTTGTTCTGGAGCTCATGGAAGGTTTGGAAGGTAGTGGACATGAGCTCTACACAGGCAACTTCTATACCAGCCTCATCCTCTACCTTACTCTGTACAACAGAGGAATCTATGCCTGCGGTACTGTGCGAAGCAATCGCAGATCGTATCCAAAGGATTTGATTTTGAAGGCAACCAAAGGTAACCGTGGGCTTTATGACTTCAGGCCCAATGGCCCACTACTTGGTGTAGTTTGGGTGGACAATTAATTTTTTGTCCACTTTCGATGCTGCTGAGCCTGCCACCACATGAAGAGGCGTCGCCTTGATGGAGCTCAGGTGGATGTGACTTGCCCACCCCTACTTGTGGACTACACCAGAAGTATATGAGAGGTGTGGATGTTGGGGACCAGATAACTTATTATAATATAGGGAGGAGGAGTAAGAAGTGGTGGAAGAGGGTGTTTGCGTATTATGGTTGAGGCATGCATTCTGAACAGCTATGTTCTAGACTCTCATGTCCGCAGAGCAGATCACCTTGCCAGGTGTTACAGGAAGAGAGATTTTTTGACCTTCCGGTTGGAGCTAGCTAAGGAACTAGTGGGATGCTTCCGCTCACGTCAGCGTGCTGGCCGACCTCGCTCAGTTCATAACGAGCGTCTAGACCGGCTGAACACCACGCTTGGCCATTGGTCAGCACTAACTGACGAACAGCAGAGGTGTGTTGTCTGTGTAGCAGTTGGAAACATGTCTGGAATCTCAAACCGCCATGAGACCAAGTACATTTGCCGTCACTGCAAAGTACCACTGTGTTTCACAAAGAGGGATTGTTTTTTCAAGTACCACACCATGGTAGACTTCACCAAGTAGTTTCCTAGTCTTTTGCTTCACTTTTTTAAATTTTACTTTCTATGATATTTCCATTTTTCTCTCTGTTCTATGTGTGTTTGTGTATGCTAGATGGCTGTTGTTTTGTATATGCATGTTTTTTGTTGCTATTGATGCCTGATATGGGAAGATGTAATAAATAATTGTTCATACAAGACCAACATGATAATATCTTCATCAGAAAATAAAATGAAAAATATATGTTATGCAAGTTTTGTGAATACAATGAGTGTGTGCATATATATATATATTATATTCACACAATCATGTTACATTGTCTAGCATAGTCAGAAGTAAGAGCTTTCATAGGCTGAAATTACATAATGATATTCATCACCTGTGGTCGGTTGCTTAGAAACCTAAAGTTGACCACAATGTTTGTCGACACTAATGCTATCCCATCAACCATGGTTGCTAGGGACTTTAGTGTACTCCTGATTTAATATTGATTTTTATTTGCACCGAGTCCAATTTAAAAAAAATACTGCCTAAATCCGACGGTGAAAGGGTTAAGGGAACCAGCCTATGGAACCCAGCAGATCAGTCCGTGATTGTGCAACTCTACCTCTGCTCTACTGGTAAGTACGTATCAGGGATAAGAATCCTCAACAGAATGTAGATCTATGATTTCAGTGAGGCAGACAGCTGAGGATTGCATTTTAGAATAGCCAGGGGAAAATATTTGTTGAGACCTATCAGAGTGCATTTGTATGAGAGAACAGTGACAGAGGACAATGACAGTGACCCCTCCTACCTCTGAATGGAGTACCCCACCCCGAGTCTGTCTAAATAGGTGTTACAATACAATTTCAGGTGCAATGCATGACTAGTGTTGCAGTGTCTGGTGACCCACCTTTAACCCTAGGTCAGGGGCGGATCCAGGGGGGAGGGGGGGGCGCTAAGGGGGCTCAAGTCCCCCCCTTAATTTCCCCCCCTTTTTTAAATGCTGCACACCATCCATATTATGTAAGAGACCGTGCTGTGGTGGTGTTTTTGGCTATGCCACAAAGTGACTTAAACAGCGTGGAGTACTTTTCGAGGACAAGGTAAGTAGTCGGCTATAGATAGCTAAGTGGCTAGATTAGCTACGCTAAGCCTAAAGCCATCTTGAAATAGCCTAATTTTCCAGTTTCTAAACTATGTAGCTAGCTAGCTATTAGCCTGCTGCAACATCTATCTTAGCTAGTACTGTACCAGTAAAGCTGTCTATGGGAATGCAAGTGGAAAGGGAAACGCGAACTGGCTCTGACGCTAAATAATCTAGGACAAACTTTACTTCACACTGATCATGATTATTTTCCCAACATACGTACTCTTTTGGTAATTTCAATTACTTTACCACTTATGTACTTCCTGTGAGTGCGAAAGATCTTTCTGTGTTACGTTTTCTAAAGACTTCTCTTAGAAGTACGATGTCTCAGGAGCGACTAAATGCACTTGCAATGCTACAATACCACAAAGACATTAGGTATTACACCAGAAGAAGTGGTTGAAGTATTTGTCATGTGTCAACGTCGTATTATAAACCCTTACACTTCACTGATTATTGCTTTATAGCATCAAACTTCTGTTTCTCTGCACTTATTGTTACATTACCCTCTATTCAACGGTTTTAATCATAAATGATAGTCTGATTATATCCACTCTCAATACTACATGAAATGATTTAATGGTAATAATAATGTTAAAATTTACCATCTACAAAACATAATATTTTAATGGTTTACATTTACCCTCTAGCTATATGCTATACATAACAGTCAATATACTGAATATTACTTATTTTTCAATTTAACCAGAACTGAAGCCCCCCCTAATACATCCTGGATCCGCCCATGTGTGTGTTACTGTATCCTAGTTCTCAGTGACCCCCATCCACTGTATAGTGACCTATGTCGGGATGGAGTGATACCCCTCTCAATATTCGATGGTCGTGTTGGAGGCAGTTAATTTGAGCATAAATAGACTAGAACTGTTATTGGAGTAGTTAATTGTGTTCTATCTGAAGTTAGAGTGCAGATTGTAAGGAAACGGTCACCTCTGTATTGACTGTGACTGCCTTGCTTTCCATGATCTTCCGAGGATGCAGTTCATTTTAGATACTGATTTTCAGTGAGGCAGACAGCTGAGGATTGCAATTTAGAATATCTGGGCCAAAATATTTGTCTTACTTAGTTGTGACCTATCTGAGAATGGAGTGGATTTGAGTGAGAGAAAACAGTGACCCCTTCTTCCTATGGATGGAGAACCCTCCCCCAGTTTGTTGTGACCTGTTGAAGCAGGTGTTACAGTGCATTACGGGTGCGACACATGAAAGGTGTTGCAGTACATGGTGACCCCTTTCCCTTTAAAATGACTCTGAGGGTCACTGTATCAGTGAGCCCCGGTCACTGTACTATGGGATGGAATGACACTTGTCTTTCTATTCTGAGGAGGCAATTCATTTGCGTGTAAATAGACTAGATTTCAGTGAGACAGACATCTAAGGGTTGCATTTTCTTGCAGCTAGACCAGTAATATTTGTCTTACTAAGTTGTGACCTATCTGAGGATGGAGTACATTTCAATGAGAAAACAATAACCCCTTGTGCAGTTACCTACCTCTGGATGAGTGACCTCACCCCAGTTTGTTGTGACCTATCTTAGCAGGTATTATAGAGACCGGAAATTCACTCTTTGAAAGACTCAAAAATAAATGGTTCAGGAGTGGAGGTTATGGAGATTACCGATCATGTCTACATAATACAAGCTATCTATGTTATGTTCAACTGTTGGTCTCATGGGATACTAGTCCCTTATCTCAGGGTTGAGTGGATTCCATTTCTGGTGGCTATATAGGCCAGGGGGAAGTCTTATTGAATTGTGATCTACCTGAGGATGAGTGTATTTGAGTGAGGAAACACTTGATGATTTCAATTTAGAGTATGTGGCTTGGCTGGGATATTTGCCTTACCGAGTTGTTAGGATGGAGTGCATTTGAGTTAGGTAACTGTGACCACATGCATTTGAGTTGTGTGCACAATTGAGTTGCCTGTATTTCAGTCTGTATGGAAAATGTAGTTTTCTGGCAAATGCAATATATAGTGACCCCCATTAGCTTGTGACAATTTTGACCAACCCCTCCCCCCTTTCACTGCATCCTACAATAAGCCACAGTGACAAATAACCCCCAGTATTATTACAGTAGGTATTTCAATAAAAGCAAACATCTTTGGAAATATAATAACTAAGCATTACAATCTCTGCAAAACTAATGCTCAGTGTTGTTGGTTAGTGAGGTCTCGAGTCCCACACACTGTAAGTGGTACCACTCCTCACAATTGTCACACTGAATCATGTTCCCAAATGTCTCTGTCATCTTACATGAGCATATGAGTAGTGATTTGTTTCGTTGAAAATGCTTTTCTTATAGTAGAGGGAATGGAAGTAACTCCCCACAGCTAAAACAATCGAATAAATGACTTGGCATTATTTCTTGGTTGAATTCCATATCTTCAATGGGGTCATCCCTGGTCATGTAGTATGCATATGCGATAGCAAAGACACCACAGTCACTTGCAACCTTTGGCTGTAACATCTCTGGAACATGGACAACTAACTGTGTCTCCACTGTACTTTCCAGGCTAGCTGATGAGTTAATGGGTTCATGCCACTCTCCACCCACTTGCTGTCCAAGACTGTTATTTGTGTATCCTTACTGCCGGATACGTCGTAACCCAGTGGTTGCCATTGATGTTATGGATTTGGATAGTTTCCCCTGAATGACTTTGTGCACCATCATTTGGAACCAAAAGTGGGGACTGCAACACAGAAATATTTGGATATTCATTTTGAATAAGTTCCTGTGCCAAAATGATGTGCTCATCAGTTAGCCATTTTCCAGCTTCCAGTTCCTTTATTGTTTCTGTAAACTTCCTCTGGAATAAGAAATATTAATTACAATAATTCTAAGTGAGTGCATGGTATTGTGGATTTCTGCACGACATGTACACTTTTATAAGCAACATTCATCACATCACCAATAAACATCATGATTTATCACTCTTCCTTTATTTTTTGTGCGGACCCGTGGCTTTTTTTCTGGTGATAGAATTTTTGCAGATGATTCTCTGTATACTTTCAGTCTGTCAGCATTTCCCAGACTGACAAGGATAATGTTAGACTTGAGGTTACGCAACCGGAAAAGCTTTTGATTCTTTTGTTCGACAATTTCGTATGGACAACTCCATTTAGGAAACACTTGTCTCCTTTCTTGCTGTCCTGCTTAGAATTCCTCATGAGAACATGAGAACCAACTTCAAATTCCTATACATTCACACCAAAAATTATACGTGCATGTATATATGTTAACTTAATTTACAATACACTGTTCACTGTTAAAAACCATTCAACATTTAGTATACTCTACTTTAAGCTGGCCACCATTACTCAGAAGAAGCTAACTGAATATTTCCATATTGTAATACACTGTGGTTACATGTGCACATATAATGCTGTATAAGTTATTACAACTACAGTACAAATTATATAATCCACCAATCCCAAAACACCTAGGTATAGGCCCATTGGGATTACTAAGGTTGCACTGTATTACCTCCTTTAACTTCCCCTTTGCACCTTTTGTATCTTGCTTGTGACAAAACAATATTCTTCTTGGCATTCATAAAAACATAACAAACCTTTGGTACAACATCTCAAATGGTATGTAACTGGTAGACTTCTGCTTTGAAGTTCTGATAGCGAATAGAATAGGATCCAGGAATTTATCCCCATCATTTTGGAGGTCATTGTCGTCAGAAGGCAACTTTGGATAGTGTGGTTAAATTTTTCCACTAGTCCATTTGTTTGTGGATGATAAGAAGACGTCACTCTCTGTTCGGTTCCAGAAGTGTTTGGAATTGTGAATTAATCCCATTAACAAATTCTCGACCTTGATCTGAAATTAGTCTTGTAGCACAGCCAAACCTATACAATTAATATTAATGAGGTCTTGTCATTGACTACTAACTAATTGCAAAATATTATTTATCAACATAAGGTTGAATATTTGTTAATATGTTTATAAATATTCAGTAAACATTTATTGTGGTTATGAGTGTATGCTGCTTTGGTTATTTCACACACTATTTATATGATTGTATCCAGCCAACCTACATACATTTACTACAGATAATTGTGTCTACAACATAACAAGCAACTGCATTGGTGGGTTGCTAAATAGTGGACAGTGAATTTACAGAGCAGCTGGAGAGAGATCTGCTACTGTAGATGAGAATGTACCTTCCAAAATAAACCTTGTATTTTTATCATGAGAAGATAGAGTAACACTTACTACAGCACTCCACCCTTGAATTTTAATGGCAGGTTCCAAGGCATTATTTTCTTCAATTCCTGGCCCCTATGAGATTAATCTTAACCCAAGCATGTAGCATGTAACTATAAAAACCTTGTAATAAGTAAAATAGTGTGTGTGTGAAACTATGTGTGTGTATGTAAGCACCTTAAGATGTGACAGTAACTTTCATACCTGCAAGTTATTTTATATATAAATAACAATATACTTGTTTACAGCCTCTGTTTGTGGCAGAGGTCCAATGAGATCAAATGCCAAAAATAAAACACTTTGTTAGTGTGTGTGTATATATATATATATATATATATCAGGAATTCTTGCTATATATAGATACCTGTTTCCAAACTTCAGGTTCCACAGGTATTGGATGAAGCTGTGCAGAGGATATCGTAAACTTGTCATTGACTCTCTGACATTTGTCACAAATCTCTACATATTGTTTAACATCACTGTTCATGTAAGGTTTCCAATAAAACCTTGAAAAAATCTTGTTCAATGGTTTGTCTCAACACAAATGACCATCTAGAATCAGATGGTAGTTAATATTTATCAGTAGTAACTAACAATATTATACCTGTATGTGAGGTGTGACATGCATGCATCACTTGCTATTTTTATTCAACAGATTTAACAAAAATTCTCCATGGTGAACCTTTGCTTGATTTTCTCGTAGAGGTCTTGAAATACAAGTTGCCATCTTTGCATTTGTAGTTACTTAATGCCTATAAGTAAACACAATTAAGGGCTCGGGATGAGCACTACAGTTGTGTATATGCATTTTAATTGTAGAAGGAAGCATTAATTACCTTTTTTCATCTTAATAAAATTACTGTTAACAAATCTCTATGTCTGTGCTGGCCGTGAAAGGCTCTGGACTCAATGTTCTGCATAATTTTTCTAGGGGGCAGATCAATTATTGGTTGTCTCAGGGGTCTATAGTGTAGTGAGCTTAGCTTGCATTCTAGGGAGGAGGAGTGAAACATTAGCTACCTACATACCAAATTCGGCTCCATGGAAGAGTACCAGAGTCTTCCCCAGCATAATTAGCTAGACCTTTACTCTCACAAGCCAAAAAAAATTACTGTGCAAGTTTCTTTTTGATCTTTATTTAACCCACTTGGGTAGATGCCATGAGTCAAATACTTATATAGGAGATCAAAATCAGCTTCCATAGTGTTCAACCAGCAACAGAGCCAGGACTTGTGGAATAACTATCATGTACCTTGTGACCTAATAAGCTAATAGACACCTCTGAGCTGGGACTCATATTGATTTCACTTGTAGCTAGCATTCTATATATAGGGTTCTATTGTTAGCTAAGGGACTGATAATACTGGGCGTATGTAATGACTGTTTTATTATTCCCTGTTGGGTTGAATGAGAGAAACACGAAATGTTACAGGACTCCTAGTGCTCCATGCCTCCTCTGTGCTTCTCCTGCTAATCAGCTGGGGGAGGTGGGGGGGGGGGTCTATTTGCACTTTAGACCAGTTCTGTACCGAGCACTTAATTGGTGTAATGTCATGTATACAAATTTAAAATAATGGCAGCTACAGATAGTCCCAGTATAGTAGTTCTTACTTGAAATGCTTGTGTAGCTAATCAAAAGTCATCAACTACAGCTTTTTTTAATGAAATAACAAAGCTATAAAGCCAGTTACTCTCACTCTTGAAGGAGCTTTCTGGCATTTTCATTCATTGATAAAAATTTTATACATATATTTTTAGAGAATGGCTGGGGAATTCATAAAGTTCCTTTTCAGACACTTGAAAAGGCAAAATTGATTACCTAAGTTACAACTTTTTCTGTTGGCAGTAAAGTCATAATACAGTAAGATTGAGTTTGGATGGAGTCAGCTGCCTCCTTCAAACTAGTAAGTCCACAACGTTGTGACACACTGCAGTCTACCAAAAAATAGCCAACCTGCTAGTGATGAGTATTATTGTGGTTGTGATAATATGTAGAAATGTTCTGGTATGTGAAAACTGCAACTATGTATCACACTTCCTTCCAACTTAATAAACTTCAGCTTTTGTACTAGAGGAAAACTGCCATGAGGGCGGATTGCAACAGATGGTCTAAATAATTAGCTGCATTAGTAGCCAATGCTTGGTGCCTGGACGTTCATAATTCGGAACTTAATTCGGGACTTTATAAAAGAAACTGGTAAAACATAGAAACCAGCACCAAGAAAACATGCATTCCAAAAGCCACTCATATAAACGCATCATATAGCCTCCCTCAAGGAATTGGTAGGAGTAGCACAGGATAACTCCACGAATAGCTGAGAAAAGCCAGGACTCCAGCATCTATGCTCTGTTTTTTTCAACATAGCATTATCTTTGGTCAAAAATTAACGTTTAATACAAAAACAAAACTGAGCAGTGAAATCATAAATACTTAATTGATAAACTCCATGCAATTGTCATACATAGTGTATCATTTTCTATATGTCTAGGACATAAACTATAAATATCAATAGAGGCATAATTATAGTAATTTTCTTGCAGGGATTCGAAGTAAATTTTCACCACTAAAGCAACAAATTAATTGGCTTCACCTTATTTCCATCTTAACCTCTGGCCATGTGGAATGAAAATGTAATAACAAAGATACCACAGTCATTTTGCTAACAAAATAACCTTGTCAACAATAGAACATTGCGAGCTATGAGTCAGTGATGACCTCATACTACTTCCTGTCCAAGACAAATCACAGCAGTTGCCATTGACAGGATGAATTTGGATAAGTTTTGAATATTTTTTTTACAGATGAAAGATCATCTTCTTGTGCCTTCCTGAGGTTAATTTCATACTGACTACCCTATTTAGGAAACATCTTATCTGTTTTCCTTGAAAATACCAGGCATTTGGGAGTAGAGGGATGAAACATATTGGGCATATGAACCAGTACCTTGAAAGAATGCTCCTCCACAAGCAACACAAGTGTTCAGCTTGCGTCAGAAACTAGAACAATAATATTGTATATCACAGACTACTAGAACTAATTGACTCAACACTCCCCAACAGGGCCTTGCCATATGGGGCTTAAAAACGGAACTCGGACAAAAATCTTTATACTTATATATTTCTGGTTCTAATCAGCATTTTTAACTCATATTTTAAATGTAGCATCCTTAGAGATTGTAGTTTAATCTCTCTAGAAGACTCGTCATAAAATTGTTTGACAGCGCTCGACATGGCGAAATAAAACACCGAACATACTTTCTTATAATATATAGTTAATTGTTCTAGTTATTATTGTCTGTGCGCTAGTGTAGCGCGCTACTTTTTATCACTCTGTAGCTTCTACCTTTTCCTGGTCTCCCTGTGCCTTCTCTCCTCCTGGCTGGCATCCCTGCTTCTCTTTTTGGACTTCTTGTGGATTTCAGACATGGTATCCTTGGCAAGATTGCTGCCAAAGCAGTTGAACAGGGACCCTGCCATAATTGGCAACAACTCCTCCACCAACAAGTGTCCACTGTCACATGCCTCGTTCTGGCATCCTTGGTAGTTGCAAAAACAAACTTACTCACAACAGCTTGGAAGACCATCAAAGCACCATCACATGCAAGGAAGCTTGCCCTCCTATCATGGTCACCAACTATGTGCCTCCACACCTGGCTCACATCAACTGTGAGGCTGACAGCCAGCTCGGTGGGTGCATTCAGTCCTCCCCTGTTCAATGTGTTGGTCATCCACAAGTACTCCTCGTCCACCTCGTCAGTGTCAAACACTGGGTCCTTGACACCAGCCTCCTTGTCTACCAACAAGTTGATGCAATCATCACAGTCCTTCTTCTTGGTGACCTGGTATCCCAGATAGCCTGCAATGTGTTCCAGGGCAGGCTTGGCATGGTCAGGTGGCTCATATGCATCTTCCTCACCTGTGGCAGCAGCCACAAGGCTCTTGACGAAGCTGTCGATCACCTGCTGGTCCTCCTGCCTCATTGCCTGCCTGGCTCCAGACATCTCCTGCTTTTGATGCCATAACCGCTGTACCACAGGAGGGCATGCTTGTGGATGATGGCTTCACCCTGCAGGAAGTTGCAGACACTCGTCCAATAGTTGGAATCTGCCAGTTTCCTTAAGTGGCCAAAGTGTGGACTCCAGCATGTCACTCTGGAACTTGCCTAGCAGGAGGTATTTGATGCCCCAGGGCTCCTCCCAGCACATTGTTCGCCATGAGCTTAGCCCTGGCTTGTGCCACTGTGGTGTCCCTGGTCATCTTCTGGTCAGCTGGACTGACTTGTCATCTGAAACCTCCTTCAGGTATCTGTCAAATTTAATAATTAAATTAATATTAATAATCAACCTCTTTTAAAACCACTAACATAGTAGTTGAATCTAAGCTTTTAAATTAAAAAAGTAGTATTATTAAATTTAAAAAATAGGTATTTAATAATAGGTATTTAATTCCCCTAAAGTTACAGATGTACTCCAGGTTCCTCTGGGAGGTTTGACAGTCCTCCTCAATGCGCTTTCTGTTGTCATCATTGAACCTCCTGTCAGCATTTTCAGACTTTGCATTAACAATGATGAAGCACTTCCTGATGGCGTCCAAGAAGTCAGCAGTGTCATCATCTCTGGGTTCATGGTCTTCTCCGCCACAAATCTCAGGGCAGCTGTTATAGTGTGGCATCAGTTGCTGCCACTGCAAGGCTGACTGACTGTCGCTCAATGTTGGAGGGATTGATCTCCTTGTCAGTTAATTTGTAGCCCATTTTAGCAGGGTGGCCAAACTGTTTAGTCACAATCTTCTTGAAATGGTCCAATTTCACAGTGTGCATTGTGTCTTTCTACTCACAGGTGACTAGAGTATTCCTGTCACTAACCCAGGTGAAGTTCTTGAACTTGAGCACCTTCCTATTGAGGAGACAGTAGTACATGTTTTTGAAGATGTGAGTCATGTCATAGAGAGTATAAAGCCTTTGAGCAGGTTTAGCATGGTTCCCTATGTGCATTGGATGATTGGAGGCACCGTCAATGAGTGAGTTATGCCAGGCCTGGTTTGACATGTGGTTGTCCGTCGACACACTGACCACTGTGAACCCAATGCTGGTAGTCTCCTCATTCACCTTGTTGAAGACCTTGTTGATGAACTTAGCATTTGTTGTAGGGACAGGATTCATAGACACAAGGTCATGATATGATAATTGCCAGCAATGCTGGAGATGTGAGTCGCAAATATTTTCTTGGTTGTCTGGGATGCTGTTTCACCAAAGAACGTACATGCTGTTAGCTCAAGAGTCTCAGAGGTGTGAACTTCATCCATAGACAAGGTGGACTAGCTTGTCATGCTCACTTAGCTTCTTGATCCTCATCTCAAAATACTTTCTTGTCACTGGACTGAATCCCTCAGTCACGTTCAAAGCATTGAGCTTCTCATGGCAGGTGTTGGGTGTGGTAGCACAATGAGGCTGGTGTCATACAGGTGCTTGTACAGCTTAGGGCTCATGCGATCCCACATTGCACACTGTCCCATGAAGGAAGAGGAATAGCGATGTGCATTGGGATATTTCTGCACCTGTGCAGAAAATTGTCACAAGCCTCACTTCATCATCCAGCTCTTGCATGTTAAGTTGTTTGAGAAGGTCTGTGCAGTGTGTCAGGATGTCCTGAGGCTTAACCTCGGTGTCCTTGGCATGCCAACACATTTTCAAGATCACTCACTTTCCAAATTTCTCTGTGTACTCCTTAAATCTCTTGGCCTAGAAATGCCACTGGCAAATACCTTGAAAGTCAAGTCCTGGTACACATTCACACAGAAATCTATCTGTGGAACATCATCTGCATTGAACTTGTCAATGGTGAAGCAGATGAATTGGTGGTTGTTGTCGCCAGGTCCCTGTCAAATCTGACATCACAAACATAATTACACAGTAAGTGTTTAAAAAAAATTGCTTGTGTCACAGACTATCTATTAGTCTCTGTGTGTTGGGTCTAATAGAAACGTAAATTACTTTTTACTAATTTTATTTCCCTTCTATGTGGAGGCCAACAAAAACGGCCAACAAAAATGGTGGGAAAATAACCGAAAAGGTCAAGGTTCATAAAAATTTCATATGGTCAAGGTTCATAAAAATTTCATAAGGTCAAGATTCATAACCGGAGCTTTAAGACCAAAATGGTCGAACCCGGTACCGGTACATTAGCCACAGTGTTTAAATTACATTTACCTAAAACCATGGTCGATACAGAAGCTTGGCCTGCACATCTTTTCTTACTGGTCGGCAAAGTCATTGACGGAGTCCTTTGCCATCAGCTCGACCTCCTGCTGCTGAAACAACCCCGCCGTCCTTTGTTGACCTCCCTGATGGCCTGCCTTGGTCTGGGCTGTAACACTGGGACCTGACTGTAGTAGCCAGGGGACTTGGGGAAGAGGGAGGGGACGGAAGTTGGTTTGAGACACCTACGTTTCCTGTCACCCCAGTCTTTTTCACCTGTGTAGCCTCAAAGTCCTCAGGCTTAAAGTGTTTGTCACTGACACCTCCATGCTTGGTGTCGACGGAATCCTCTCAGTGGAGTGTTTTCACAACTACCTCCTGATCTCTTCATTAGCAGGAAAGACTCTCATTGTATACTTCTTGGGCTCTGGCACCTCACCGTCTTCCTCGACTGCCTTGTCCTGTTTCGTTAAGTCATAGCCAGTGCGGCAATTAACTGCCTGGCACTTTTTTCCCATGCCTTAAGTTGAAATCTTCACTTGTAATATCGTTCAGTTACTCTGGTATAGTGGCCACTGCAGTGGCGGATCCAGGATTTCAAACAAAAAGTGGGACACAATGTGGCGTCGGCACTAGAAAGACCGGAAGTGGTGAGTGAGTAGTTAGTGAAGGAAGTGGCAGAGGGAATGGTGGTGGGACTCCTTGACCTTACCCACTTCCCTGCAGTGCAGGTGAGTTGCTTCAGGTTGATCCCAAATGACTCCTCTTGTAGGTGGAGGCTCATAGAGGATCTGTCATCTCCAGAGGGTCGAGCGTCAATGACGGAATCAAGGAGGAGTTAGGAACACTATCGTATGTGTCAGTGGATGATGCAGTGGAAGCCATCCTCGGACAGTGTGTGGGAGCCTTGCTAGCAAAGGTTGACATTCGAATTACAAACCGAATAGTGCAGGTTCACTCGAAGGATCGATGGTTGCTAGGGATGCTCTGGGAAGGTGCACTCTGCATCGACACAGCCCTACCTTTTGGCTTAAGATTGGCCCCAAAGATTTTTAGTGGACTGACAAATGCAGCAGAATGGATAGTGAAGGCACAGGGTGTACCGACTTTGACAACCTGGATACATTTTTAATAGTAACACCACAAATTCAACAGAATGTGCAGAGCATCTCACCATCCTGCTCTCAATATTTGACTTCCTTGGCATTCCAGTGGTCAATAAAAAATTAGAAGAAGGACCATTGACAGTAGTCACCTTTCTAGGCGCATTGAGGTCGAAACAACGGCTGTCTGCCAGCACAGAAGCTTATAGAACTGCAGGAACTAATGAGATCCTAGACCAATCAGAGATCATGTTGTCGATGGGATTTTCAAACCCTGGCAGGGAAACAGTAGCAATGTAAAGTGGTAAGACCAGGTAACATTCCTACACAGAGTTTTCGAGCTGATGAAGGGAACCAGCAGACATCAACACCACATCCGGTTAAATTGGGGATTTGGTCTCATTTGATGTGGTGGCAAGTAGAATGGAGTAGCAAATGATGCCACCAGGAGCAAGACCAGAAATGCACATATTCACAGATGCATCTGGGGGAGTCAGGTGTGGCGCCTGGTGGGAGCTGAACTGGATTCAGCTGAAATGGGCCCCGGGGTTAGCGTTTGGTGAATTACCGATCGCCCAGAAAAAATACTTGCAGTGGTACTGGCAAGTGGGGTATGGGGCAGCTGGTGGGGAGAAACGTGGGTGAGAGCCCACTGTGACAATGAGGCTGCAGTGACAGTCCTTAACTGGAGATACTCATGGGAGCCACATATAATGAATTTGCTGCAGTGCCTATTCTTCATCAAAGCCCACTACCAGATCAATCTAAGAGTGGTCCACATAGTGGGTGTCAATAATGGGGCAGTTAACAGCATTTCACGAGATAATCCGTCGGTTTTGTTTTCACAGGGAATACTGCTGGATCCAACCGCAACTCCAATTCCTCAGATACTGAGAGAGCTACTAGTGGAGCAGCAGCCAGACTGGACGTCGGTGAAATGGACACAGGTTTTCAGGAGCTATTTTCAGCCGGCTTGGCTTCAGTAACCTTAAAATCCTACCGATTAGGATGTGAAGCATTCAATAGATTCTGTGGTACATGGGGGGGTGGTGGCATTTTCAGCATCTGAGCAGGTCATATGTTACTTTGTGGAAGCTCTGTTCAAGAAGGGGCTGGCAGGGACATCCATGAAAGTGTACTTAGCGGTCATCAGGTACACACAAATGGCCATTGGTCTGGGAGACTCCCACATGGCAGACTGCGATATGTGGTACGAGGCTTCATGAAGAAAACAGCCAGCCCCAGGAGGAAGTTGGGTTGTCCATCACACCTGGTATTCTGCGACAACTGAGAGCAGTATGGGGAAAACAGGAGGATGCTTGCATTGGGCACATGCTCTGGCCTCTTGTAATGTGCTTTTTCAGGTTTCTGCAGTCTGGGGAAGTGGTGGTGCCAGCACCTAAGCACTATGACCCAGCAATTCACCTCAGTGAGTGGGATGTGAAGTTGGATAGAAGGGTCGATCTCTCTTACTTGAAGGTCACCATAAAAGCCTCCAAAACATATGTCTTCCTGAAAAGGATAAAAATATACTGAGGGTCTACAGGGACAGAGCTGTGCCCAGTAGCGGCAATCCTTAGTTACATGGCGAAAACCAATCCCACGTCAGGTGGCAAACTAGGGCCATTCTTCACATCAGCAATAGTAACCCACTAAAAATATGTGAAGAGTGAGGAAACCAAAGGACAACCTGACGAAGGAAAAGAGAATAGTCCTGGGAGAGCTGAGGAGGATGGAAGTGGTCATGATCCTACCAGCAGACAAGAGGAAGGCAACAGTCTTGATGACAAAAATAAGTTACTTTTTACATTGCCGAGCTAACAGGAATGCTGGAATCCAAGATATATGGAATACTGAAGAAGGATCCCAACATGTCACAGGAAAGCAAGGTGAGTTGTGTACTAAAGAATTTGGAGAGTACAGGAGAAATTTAAAAAAACTGCCTATACAATAGCTGTAAGAGGACCACCATTAATTTATGGGCTCCATAAGATACATAAACTAGAGGTTCCCATTGTATCTTGTATATGTGCACCTTCATTTAATCTTTCCCAGTTTATAGCACAGTTGATATTACCTCTAGCTGACTACACGAGTACATTCCTCAAGGATTCTGGGCATTTTATTGAGCTTATTCAAGGTGAATGTTTGGCACTTGATGAAAGTTTTTTATGTTTCCTCTCTTTTTACCAATGTTCCCCTGGAAGAGGGAGTGGAAGTCATTTTTAGAATGTAGAGAAAAAACGAGAGCTTGCATGAGAGGAT
Source organism: Cladorhizidae sp. MBARI D1340-BT2 (assembly GCA_028752905.1). Lineage (NCBI taxonomy): Eukaryota > Metazoa > Porifera > Demospongiae > Poecilosclerida > Cladorhizidae > Cladorhizidae sp. MBARI D1340-BT2. The sequence goes on along the minus strand of JAQNBH010000016.1, from coordinate 8,649,212 downwards.
TGCTAGGTGCTGACAAGATTTTTGAGCCATTGGAGTTGTACCTAAAATTCACCTACTTCAGTTATCAAGGAAAATACTACGAGCAGAAAGAGGGTGCAGAAATTGGCTTCAAGTATCAGCAGTAATACCCATCCTTTACATGGAATTCTTTGAACAGTTGGCACTCAAAACTGCCTCTCTGAAGCCAAGTTTTTGGAAGAGATATTTGGCCGATACTTTCTACATAGTTAAGAATGGCAGTTGACCATCTGAACAACATCAGGCCAAAGTTTACCACGGAGTGTAAAGTGGATGAATTGATACCATTTCTGGATTACCACCTACACAGAAAGGAAGGGGGAAGACTAAGTGAAACATTTTACAGAAACCCACGCACACAAGCCACATATCTGGATTATTGATCACATCATCCTAACCATGACAGATGAGGAGGTAGAGCTTAAATGATAGAGCCAAGATGGCAGTGGCAGAGAAGGAGGACCTGCAGAGGGAATGTGAAGGGGAAAGTCGTCCTTCTGCTAAAACAGACACTTTAACTGTTCAGTCAGATCCACACTTTCGTCCGACGCCTGGGACCTATTCCTAGCCACCTGCTAGAAATCTAATCCCAAGCCAAACTCAGTATCTCTCTGGCTACCCACTTGAAACAAGTATGTTATATATTATATACAGATAGAGAACCACACATACACAGTGTCAATCAACACTATCAACAATCTCCATCAAAGTTCTTACAACAGTTCTTAAAGTTCAACATAATCAGGTATCAGTTCTTTTGGGCATAGGCCTGTGTTTCTATCTTATACATAGTCTCCTTTTATACTCTTTCTATCAGTTTAGTTTGACAACACTGGTCTCCTTGCCAACCTGTGGATTGGACCAATCATCTTCACTTGGGTCAACCCATGTCACAGGCTCCTCAGTCAGGTGAGTGTTCTTGCTTGTTGTCTGTGGTGTGGTTGTGGCTTGTTTGTTCACATGAGTGGCTTGTTCTTTCACCTGTATATGTCCCTTTGTTAATCCCACAGAGAGCTGTCAATACCACCTGCTGGTTCTGCCACTGTCAGGTGAGAGTATTTCCCTGACAGGGAAGAATCTAATTTGAATAGGGTCTTTATAGGTTATACGCAAGCTTTCATCAACCTTTCTTCCTTAGATACACCTAAATGCAGAAAGGAAGGTAAGTGCACTAACACAGGTACTGAAAATAAGGATCCTATGGTAGTAATTCCTTATGTAGAAGGGATGAGTGAAGACATCAGGAGTATCTGGAGGATGTTCAACATCAGAGTCATGTTTAGATCAGGAAAAACTCTGAGGACCCAACTGAGCAAAGTGAAGGATGAAATTAGTTTCCACTCGTGCGTTGTGAACCACATCACTTATAGTTGACTGGAGACAGAATAAAATAACATAAGATGCCTGTAAAACGTGAAATCTGCAAATTCTGAACATGCATTGGACAATGGACATCGTATTTTGTAGGAGGAAGCCACCATCCTAGACCAGGCCAGAAGACAGAAGGAACTGCTAATGAAGGTGTATTACACATCAGCCTAGCACCAAAGTGTGAGCGGTTCAATCGAAACTGTGGAATAGACCTACCTGGCTGCTGCGTAGCCACTCTCAAGAGGCAGGACTTAAAACAATGACACTATCACTTTTCTGTATTTTTTAAGTAAATGATGTAGTAAAGTAAAGCATGTCCTTCTTATATTTACCAATTTTTATTTTATTATTGCATTTTTGGTGTTATTTTTTGCCACATCTGGTTTATTTGCTGGATGGTGTGCCAGGATGTAGTTTGTATAACGTGGTGGATAGTTAGCTACTGTTATATATAACAAGGTCACCCAAGTCTTAGCATCTCGATGGAGGCTGGAGGATCTAGTTGAAACATTCATAGAGATATTTCAAGTATGTCAATTGAGAAGGTAATGGCTCCATTACATCCAAAAGAGATTTAGCTTCACCACTATTGGCACTAGAAACTCCCCAGAGGCTCGGCTGTGACTAGAATCCATTGAGTCAGATGCTGCACAGGCTTCACCAACTTTACTAGCATGCTCGTTTGCCATGTTCTTGATCAACATTTTTTTAACATAATGGTCAGCATAATAGTACTTACTGGCAACTTTGCTAGTATAGCTTAATGCAAGAAATGTAAGCATAATATATCCTGATGAAGGCTAGAGCATCTAGTCGAAATGTTGAGAGATTAAAATTTAATTCTTATTGAGAAGGTCATTGTAATTTCATTATGTCAACTGAGAATTTGTTGAGAGTTAATATACCAGTTCCTAAATAAATTAATAAATAAAAGTGTAAGCCCTTCCAACTCCCTGCCAAGAACCCTGTGAAACCCAGAGCCCATTAATGAGCCAAATCTCCCCTTGCCATATTACCTTTTACCAAACTGTGCATGTGCAGGCTCTCGTTTCCTTTCTCCCATTCAAGTCAGAATACCATTGCCATTTACTCACATAGCCTTTGCCAACCCCATTGAGAGCGACACACAGATATTTACCAGGTTAGAAGATAGTATATATCAGTAATTATATTTAGCTATAGTGCAGATCTAGGAAACTATCATACTATGCTGTTTAAACTCAGATATAAAATATTCATATATGGTTTTTTCAGGTCATGCATGATGAAAAAGAAAAAGACCCAGGTTTATACCTGCAGAAGTGGAATACTAATGGTGCACATAGTTGTCACACAGCATTTAGGTAGTGCAGAAGTATTGGGAAGAGCAGCAGCAGTTTCATTATCATTGCTATATAAATATTTATTCATTGCCAGCTCGTGCTGATTTTACAACATCTTTACAAGTTTTGTCATGTTGACATCATTGTCAATAATTTCGTAAGCTTCCAATGGACAAATCAGTCTATATTCTCACATTAACAAATCAGGCTTACATAAACTATTGCTTTACATTATAACTAGATCATGGTTATGTTGCTGGCATAGATTAATCTGCCAATCACTTGCCAGATTTCTTTAAAGTGGGATAAAAATATTTTGTTGTTATAAAAGTCTATGCAATAATGTATTGAAATGTTTTAGAGTTCTAGCACAACTTACACAGATATTTATTTCCTATTTCATCTGTAGGTGAAACACTGAGAAGGTTCAATGCTTAGTCTTATTCTCAATTGACAAGCAACAGAAGGCCCATGACAACACACAGGACTATAGTATATAAAGGATCTTTGTAGTTGGGCAAGTGTACATACTACTATGACATACTGATGCATGTACACATAATATTGTAGTGCCATAAAAGCTGGTTGTTAGGCTGGGATCTATATTAAGTAACCATTTTTGTAAATACCTACTTGACTATTGGTTTCAAGGTATATTTATGAAACCCACCCTCCTACTGCTCCACACTCATTCTTTATCCTTTATAATGTAACCAGCAAATCTCCATGTAAATATGGTGATCTTGAACTACACTGTTCAGAGTATGCTCCCTCCAGAACTCAGGAAGGTTGAGACATTATTTTGCTAACTCCAATGGCACACAATTGCAGAAATGGTAGACAAACAAACAAATGTCAGGATTGTTACTCCTTATTACGCATATGCTTTGTATTCTCGCTGTTAAGTGGTTGCTCAGTGTCAAGCAGCCATTTTCTTGTTGACTGATCCTATAAGTGACCCAGCGTAATACCCAACTTTCATGGCAGTTTTATACACAATATGTTAACCAATGGGTCTCCATGGCCTATCCCTGCACTACATCTGTCCATGGCCTATCCCTGCATTGCAGCTGTCTATGGCCTATACCTGGACCACAGCTGTCCATTGGCCTATCCCTGCACTGCAACTGGCCATGGCTGGAAAGCTTTTTTTTCTTATTGTTGTTCCAGGAATAGAAATCTGGAAGTCAAATTTGCATGATGTTTATAAATCAGCAGGTTGTGGTAGCAGTGAAACATTACATATGTGCTGAGGGTTTATAACAATAACTTAGATACTGCCGGTTGAGGTGACAAACTTATAGTCATAGCAACCACATGCAGGTGTCTAGAACCTGTAATTGACTAAATCGGTGGACTCCAACATGCACCCTTGGATGTTACACTCCAGTTTTCCACCAAGAACTCAGGCAATATACAGATTATAAACTACAATGTACATCGTGGAGGGTATCTCAATGGTCCTGATTGTATTATTGAATTCAAGTCTATGTACCATCACATTTGACCATCACCAGTTCCTAAATAACTGCAATGTGCTCTTCTTAGTACAGGAGGATAAAAAATTACTATCAAGTATCTTGCAGCAGACCAACACATTAGACTGTGACATATATGCAAAAGCCAATACTCTTCATTAAGCTCTGGACCAGATCCATGCAAGATAAACTGGGAAAATACAACAATGGGGTAACATCTGGTCCACTGCTTCACTTCAAATGAGCTCAGCAAATTCTCCATTTCCAGAGCCACACAGATCTGCTACATACAAAAGCATTGTATTCCTCTATACATTAATTGTTATTTGGCCTAGTTTTTTAAAATATATCCACTTGTCATCAGTGCCACAAAAATGGAGATGATCAAGATCATCGCACCCTATGTTCTATCAAAGTAGAGCAGGGTGTGAATTACAACACACCCAATTGTCTATGGTTGCTAGATAATCCAGGTCATCTCTAGCTCTGAACATCACAGAGGAACATGCAATTACCACTTTCCCGCCGTCATCAAACAAACCACACATTTGATTCTTCGAGTGTTCGGGCAGGATTCTAAAACACATCCAGGGTCTTAGGGAGTGAGTGACCAAGGGCCCCAATTTTGAATGTGTTCGGAACACCTCTGAGACTAGATTACTCTTCAATAATCAAAAATTGTTCTTTCTCCAGCAATTTAGTATTTATTTTACATAGCTAACTCTTGCTAGCTATAATTATATTTATGTGATTTCCATCTGTGTGTGTGTGATTTCTGTGTTCGTGTGTGTGTGTTTGGGTGGGAGGGAGATGAGGGGTGGTGCTAATATGGGCCTTTTTACTATTACATAGTTTATATTACCCAAATCTGGGGGAAAGGGAAAAGGGGGGAGGGAAATACATAGCTAACTGTAAGCAGCGCTCATAATTACAAAATATGTTTTGGATAAAAGTCATAAAGATTTAACACAATATATTTTATTATTAGTGGTAGTATAAGTACTAGTATATATTATTATTATATTATTATTAAAAAAATTTAGGGGAGTAAAAACAATGTCCAGCTACTATATACTAATAAACTGCTTAACAAAGAAACAATACCAAAAAATTAAGAAAAAACCTATATATAATATATACAGTTACAAACAAAACAATCTCATCCCTCCATGCTCCCACTGACCCTAACATGGATACCGCATTCTCCCTCTGAACAGCCACTGAGAGACACTGTAGGATATATATATGCATGGGCCTTCACCTCCCGGTACACTTCATCTCAACTCCTTCAGGAATTCCCAAGACTTCATTCCTTTTGCCCCCAGAGTCTCATTAGCAATATTTGGGAAGAGTAAGCAGGGCCAAAGAATACTTGATTACCTTCCTCTCCTCTGCCAAAGTTACCACTACCAACGTAACTAGTGGCAGGACAGACAGAAGACAAAGTGAGAGAGTCAGGACAAATTACATCCCAGACAAGACACTTGCCTCTTTCCAAGGGATTATTGTTGTTCAGTCTGACAGTTTTTTATCTGACTGGTCTTGTTATTCAAAATTAGACCAATTTCTGCAATAGACACTATGACTTCCAGATCATGCAGAATCTCCTCTGTACAGATTTACCCAGGATGATATCATCCAGATACATCACACAAAACTCAGCTGACAAAAGTGAATAGTCTGTGGATGGTTATACAAAAGAGGAGTGGACCTAGAGGGTTCCATTGATGCAGACTTTCTGACGAGGTGATGATCTTTTCACCCAGAGAAAAGATGATGAAAAATACATGGGGGAGGACAAAGTGGTAGATGTTAGAGGACAGACTTTCAACAGCTGCCAACATCTTTTCCCTGTAAACAGAATTCAAGGCATTCCTAAACACTAGTTTGATTACGGCATGGTTAGCCTGTAGCTTCCCAAGATTTTGTCTATATATAGCTTGGACCAGCACTTTGGCACCTCTACTGATTCTCTAGTCCAATTGCCTAGGAGCTAACAGAGTTGCCATATCTTCCATTACTGCATACATGGCAAACTTGGCTACCAGCTTAAGGGGGGTCGGATGGAACTCCTCTCTTGTTTGGGATTTTTGTTTGAAATTTTGTATGATGTGTACCTATACACTGAACTACCTTCTGGTACTGTGACAGCACCCAGCTCCAACTGATCCAGATTTAAGTGACCTTTTGTGGTTTGGCCAGGATAGCAATATTTGGAGTAGTGTTTACTTTAGGATTTCACAACTTACTACAAGGAAATTAGCAAGTACAAAGAATGCAACTACATGGAGTTTTTGTGAAAAGGTGTGTTTGATGATTTTTAATATTTAGTCATGAAAAATATTTTCTGTACTATTCTAAAGCCAATTCAAATATACTTGCTTAAAATGAAAAACTAAGAATGTCATTACGTAGATATCATTGAGAGGAACCAGAATATATATAATATTTCCTCTTTACTCCAAGTATAAAGCAGGGAGATCCGTCCTAAGGCCAAAAAAATCCCTTTTCGGGAATAGGCGCATTATGAGAAAGGCAGTTCAATCATTGAACTAAACATTTGAAAAGGGAGGAATATACCAACAAAAATCATCCAAAATGACACATACTAACAAACTATGGCACTATATACCAGAACACCACACATACAAGAGTAACTAAACTGTTTTTTTCCTCTTCCAATCCTGGCTTCATGATTCATGGGTCGCTTGCCAGTTCCCCTGCTAGGTCCTGGCTGGTTGCTAGTTCCTGGCTGATTGCTAGGGCATGGGGTAGCAGTGTCAAAGCACCAGCAGCATACATAACACTATCACTCCTCTGCTGCTGATCCTCAAACCCTTTCCTCACCCGCCTGGCCCTTCTCCGCAAAGTTTTAGCTCGCTCCGTTGCCCTGTATCTTGCCTTCTTCATCCTAGCAACATCTCAAGAAGTTCCCTACTTCCCAGGCGGGCATAGATCAGTTTCAAAAGCTTAACAATGGCTTCTGGAATGGGGGGGTACTTGTGATGATAGTCTTCATGCCGTGCCTGAGCCACTTGGTATTTGCACCAAGAGGCCTCTCCAGTTGAGCAAAGGTGGTGACGGGGTCTCTCGTCAGTGGAATTCAAGTGGAGTAGGGTCGCTTGAACAGACTTGATCATTCTATCCAGATCCCCAACACTCTTCCTGATCACATCTCCATGGTAGTTTTGGAGAGAATTAATCAGGTGTCTGTCAAGCGTACTCCACCAATGGTCTTTTCATCTGAGACTTGCTAACAATACAAGCCTCACTGCACTGACTCAGTAACAGCACTTTATTATTAATTCTGAGGGGAAGGTGGTTAGACCCCCACCCCTTAACTACACCCTTGTAACATGAACACCCTTGTAAAATGCCTTCTCTTTAGGTTTGTAGTGGCCTTACAATTTATATCTGGTAAGAGGTCGACAAAAATAATTTTTCTAATGGCAGGTCATTAGCAGCTGATACATCCTAATGAACCCACTCTAATTCAAGAGTATAGGTTTAACTAACTTCAGTTCATTTTATAGTTCAAGTCTAACCACTCCGGAAATACCCTTACCTAGCCATCTAACCCATAGCCTGAATTTTTTAAGTAGTGTAGATAACTTTAGCATACGTACACCTATGATAATAATTATGTTTAACAGCAGACAGAGAGATCTATCTTTTAAGGGGGTGCTAGGGGTACTTAAAAAAAAAAGTTAACCTCAAATACAACTTATCATAACTTTTTTGTTTCTACTCCTATGAACATAATTTTGCTATCAAAAGATAGCCCACTTGTCATGCTTTCAAATGATATGCATATCATATACTTTCTTTTTGTCCTCCTTCAAGGTAACTCAAAGAAGCAAGCACCATTGAAGAAGATGCCGCCCACTCCCCACCCTTACTAGTATTTTGTATTGGCTTGTAATTGCTTCAGTGGCTAGAGCATGCATAGTGCTACAAATTGAATGGTTTAGAATCTTTCTTTTTTTAATCCACTAGTAATGGCGAGTACAAATGTAAATTTTTACCTTAGATCATCATTAGATCATCAATAACTTCACAAAAGAGGCAATGCATTTTTTTTGAAACCATTCAATTTGTAGAGTAAAGACAGAGCTACAAAATGGTATAAAATGTTAGACATAAAAAAATTATTCGAATGAGTTATTGTGGGCGGGAGGCAAGGAGTCAACATTTTTGACCAAAAAAAGTTATGGCAATGTAAACATTGAAGTTTGGGTTTGAACTGACAAGGGAGACAGCTGCATTCTCCCCTCCCCCTTTTTAACTTGTGTTTACAACTTTAGAGCTCCGTAGATTCTGCAAACTTCATTGTATGGACTTGATATATAGCTCAAAAGATAGGTCTCTCTGTGTGCTCTCTTTTGATACTAAAATATGTTTCATAGGATAACTATAGACAAGTTACTAGAGCCTAAAGAGGAGGGACCTCAAAAACCTGCATCCCAAAGTCCTAATCCAGAATAACTCCAGATTGCTAATTGCCAAAAAATTGAAATTGGTGCGAGTGGCTAGAGGAAGCCCGCCTCTATGCAAACACCTTTTTGATTAGGCGTTAAAAATTTATTACCTGGTCAAGCGTGTGGGTGGAAAATTGAAGGTGAAGTGATAATCATAACAAATGAACTTTTTGTTTCCCTTTTTAATATCTAATTTTATAACTTGCATGTGTTAATTCGATGTTAATGAACTCAGTATTTGTTTTAAAAAAATTGGGGTTTTATCAATTTAAAAAAGTATGTTAGTTATGTAAAAAAATTAAAAAGGACAAAATTGTATTTTTTTAAACATAATTATACTATAATTATTCTTTTTCCCCTCTCTCTATTGGATCTATAAATTTTCGTGGACTTGGTCCTGGATGCAAAAATTGTGCCATCCAATTAATAATAAAGCCCCATAAGGGCTTCCAATAACCTAAAAAATTATTCCGTGAAAAGTCGCAGCCCTGCAACCCATGAAATTATAATGACATGAAATATTTTATACATCATCATTATAATTATCGTTATCATCATAATTATTATTTACTACAGAATAGATTCAAAATCACCAAATAAGTGAGGCAGAACTTGTGGCTCATACAAATGCAGTACACATTCTCACAAATAGTGGCAGAGAAATGATTCAATGAACAGAACACTTTCTCCGACAAAATCAGGGTAAGATAAGAGGGGTGGAAATGAGGGTGGGCATGGTTGTGGCATAGGTACTGTTGGCAGCTGCAGTTGTTGATGCTAATCATTTATATACCCCTTTGCTGAGCATATAGAAATGAAGACAACTGATTATCCACATTATACTAACATTGTTACCTGTATTACCTTTATTGATGGAAACGCCATGGACATGTTTTACTGCTGCCATGATAGCTATGAAATCAATGATAACATGTAATTATTTTTGTCTACTCCCTTCATAAATTTGGACTTTGTCATTCTCTGTTTCTCACATTAGGGTGTCTCGATGAACTCTCTCAACTCTGGACAACACTTAATGACACATCAACAGAAATACGACAAAAGTTACAAATGCTCAAAAGCGGGATAATTTTGTTTGTGAAGCAGAAGAGTTTGCAGCTTGGATATCTGACAGAAAAACAGTTGCAAGCTCTGGGAAACTAGGAAAAGATCTTGAGCATGTGCAAAAAATCTTTCCAGATTTCATGAAAGATCTAGAGGCTAATGAATCAAGGATGGCCAACCTTGACAAGCTGGCTAACAAATTGTGGAGGGACAGACATCCTGATTCAGACCTAATTGAGTCCAGACAAGAAGGTGTAGGCCATAGCTGGTTAGAACTGAATTCAAAATGAGGGAAGAAAAGTTAGCTGGTACTCATGAAGTACAAAAGTGTTCAATAGGTGAGACTTGAGTTTGGTAATAATGTTCATCTCACATCGGAATCTTCAGCCATATTTACAATTTATTATAATACATTTTGTGGATGCTAATGAAACAAAAAGTTGGATGAAAGAGAAAGACCATGCACTCCTTTCAAATGACTATGGCAGAGATCTGGCAAGTGTACAGGCCATACAGAGGAAGTATGAAGGTTAGAGAGGGAGTTGGCAGCACTGGAAAACAAGGTTGGGAAGCTTGGTGAAGAAGCACAGAGGCTGCAATCTAAATATGCAGAAAGTGCTGACAGGATTGCTGCCAAGCAGGCAGAGATAGTGGGACATTGGGAGGGCACCGAGAGAAAGGTGCGGTTGAAATTTGAAAGTGTTGATTGTTGATAGTTTGACAAATAATGTCAATGTAATTACAATGGATGAAGGCTAGTCCAAATGTCAGGAGAGGAAATTTCAAGTTGAACATTGAGAAGGTTATTATAATTTTCAACTTTGAGTTCGTTGAAAGGAAATGAATGTCAACGTAGCTAAAATGAATTAACATTATAGAGCAGGGATAGTGTCACATGCCAGAATCATATTTACGTATTGTCATGTTCATGCCTATAGATTGGAAATTCAATAAAAATAACTCATGCTCTCCAGTAGCTTTTTCAGGCCAGGGGAACTAGTACCTCACACTCTGCTCAGCAAGAGGATGTTTCCATCATGATTGGCATGAATTAGGCATCATGAACCATCACTTGTAGATTTCTCCTACCTACCACTGAACCTGCAAAGAATTTTTTTAGAATCTCCAATCTCGTCTAAAATAGAACATAATTCCTTAAACGCGTTTATGTTTGTACCATTTATGTTTGTTTGTTAATTTTTTTCATTAGGCATCACAATGAGGTTCTAGACTAGCAGATACTGAACAGTACCAGAAGTTTCTTAGGGATTACCGGCATGAATAACAGTTTTCATATGTACTATTTATGACAATGCAGGGAATTTTATATACAGTGAAGAGGTGTTTTCCTTTGAATTGTTTTGACCAACCATGTGGATATCAGCAGGGTTATTATTATAAATAATCTGTGTATCTTCAAGTGCTTGCTATTCCAAAATTCTTGGACTAGCTACATGACACATATTCACTTGCTAGTAAACTGCATTCTGAAGGAGATGAGGTAAAAAAATCTCACCATATTTACCAGAACAGTGAGGTCAATCTTCCAATTATAATCTCGTTTTGATCATTAAAATTTAATTCCAGGGAACTGTCATCATGGGTGAATAATACAAAGTGTCTGCAGATGAACTAGCCAAAGATGTATCTGGAGCAGAGGCCCTGATACAGAGACACAAGGAAAGGAAAGGAGAGATGGATGCCCAGGAAGACAGCTATAAAAAACTACCATCCAATTTTGTCAGAGTTTAATTATGTCTAGTCACTATGAGTCAGAAAAAGTCAAAGAGATTGTGAACTATTAATGTATGGTCATATAAGCATGTAGCTACATTGTTGGTTAAAGGAATTATTGTAGTGTGTCAAGTACACTAGGTGAAGTACTTTAATGATATTCATAAGGCATTAATAATCTCACAAAATCTAGACCATCGTAGTATATGCACATAGTTTGTAGTTGGCCTAACGCTTTTGAGATTGACCAGCTGGTCAGGGATTACTCTTTTGTATTGGTGTAGAGATGGCGGATGTTTTGGTGATCGAGTATCAGCAGCACATAAGCAAATCTAGGGAAGAGCAAGTAGGCTAAAATCATCAACATAGAGTGGTACAAGGGCAAAGGCAGAGATCATTTGACCTTTCCAAATACTCTTCAAAATGGTGTGCAATAGATTTGATAACCCCTTCAAGAACCCTGTTTAGCAGGATATATTTTAGGGGTTTAATATTTCAGGATAAACCCTCAAATCGCTGCAATGGAGTGCAGTAGAGCATGGTGTGGCATCCACTATACACCACACAATCTACAGATATTTCCTACCCCTCCCTTAGTCATAATTTAGACCCTCAAAAATATTTAGCTCTATGTTAGTTTGTTTTGTTGTCGCCCATCAGAGCTAATAAACATCCATTTACATTGCTATGTTTGTATGAAGGTACAATCACTTGTGGAGACGGGCTCACTACTTGAGTTGTGGGAAGAGAGGAAGAGACAGTTTGAGCAATGCATGGAACTTCAGTTGTTCCTCAGAGATGCTAGCCGAGCTGATTTCTAAACAAGAGTTACCTGTACACTACATACTACTACTGCTCTGGGAACAGTTACCCATTTGTGAACGGATCTGAGAAAGGGTCCACTTTATGCAAAATTAGTGCAAGGTTGAAATTCAAGAAAAGCTCTCTGAAATGGTACTTGAGTCATGCTCCATCTAGAACCATTCCAATGTTATGCATGCATCTATTCTTAACAACACACTCAAGTGAGAAAATGGGAAAGAAATGCTCCCAAGTGTTTAAACCGCAGCATTTTATGTGAAACTCCGTGACACATTGATGATGTCACATATTGGCACCATTTATTTTAAGTTACCATGGAAACCAACATTTCCATTCTGCAAATGGCTGTAGCTACGCAGCTTCTCTTTTAGTAATCTTTTTTTTAAACTCTTTGATGTAGCTGTAAACCTAGGTGATTACCAAAGCTATTTCAAGTAAATATCAATAGTAAAATGCTTTTCAATTTTCCTGAAAGTAGCCCATTCTGTATTGATATGCACTAGTTATCAATCCAAAATCTACAAATGAGCCTTTAAAGAAAGTCAGAGAATCTGTCCCAGTAAGTATGTTAGTTATAACTTGCAATATGCTAATTACCAAGCTTATTTAAAGCCACTATGCCTAAAGCCGTATTGAACTAGCATGTCTTTATCTAGTAGACGCTTCAGTGAAATAAAAACTATTAATCTATTCTTGAAGGTTCCCAATAAGATATATCTAGCTCTGTTGCTGAATGCCAATGTGCTAGAACAAGAGCAAAGCTTATAATAAATACCAGAATTTTGGTTAGCTACACATTTACCAAACATAGTTCGCGTTCCATGTGAAGGCTATAGCTGCCTCAGCTATAGCTAAATACTAGTTCTCTACTCTTGAGAGATCCCTTTGAAATATAAGATATATATAATTATAGCTCTGTTGCTGGATGCCTGTACTCGAACAAGAACAAACGAAGCTTATAACACACCCGAACTAAGGTTAGCCATGGTATTTATAAGTGTCTTTAGTGCTTTTTGGAAATAGCACTCACTTGAGTTAAGTGTGAAGGATACTAAGAGTAGCTCTAGTCTAGCAGCTGCTATTGGTCTATGCATACGCCCATTGAACATGACCCACATGAGAAAACAATTACTGATTAACAACCTGTTTAGTGCAGAGTATTCTCGAATGCATATGAGATAAATTTAATTAAGCATACGCATACGACATTGCTTGGATGGAAAGAAGCTCTTGAAATTTTGCAATAAAATAGAGTGAAGATCTAAAATGCATCTGAGGTACGTTTTTGGAAATCTTCATGATTCATAACTCTATAGTGTCCAATCAGGTTTTGAGAAAAGTGGGCCCTTTTCTAAGATTCTATCACATATATCACGAATTGTTAATAGAATACATTGTATCATCAACAACTTTCTGGTTCTTTGCACGTATACAAAATTTTGATAAGAAAAGGTAGCCTATTTCAAGACCTTTCCATTAATGTAAACTTTGTTCAAATTTAGAAGTGTATAGTAACTGAGGAGGATGACTAGGACACAAATGTGGAGTATTTTTACCTTATCCTGAGCTTTTTCCACACAATTAATGAGTAAATTAATGATCGCTACATAATATTAGTGGATCAGCATGAGTTATCTCATCTTGGGGCATGCAACTTTTATTTCATCATACACAATAATGAAATAATACAAGGCCGACTCCCCTTGAATCAGCCTATTAGTAGTCAATATCGTCGTGACCTTACCTAGGTCACAAAAAAGTCTTGATAAAAAGTGTGTACTTAGAATCACTTCCTATTTATGGATGTGCTAAAGTGACCCCTGAGATATGCAATGTTTACCAAAAATCTACACAGAAACGAAATGGCAAAGCAGCTAATGAGAATGCAACTAGTGCAGAGAAAGAGGTACAAAATATCAAACTTTCACTGAGTTATTGACTTTGTGAGACCCAAGTTGAGCGACTAGGGTAATCACCACTCTATACACCTTTCAAGTTGGTGGAAGTTGAACGTTGTACCAAAATTTGTTATAGGGGCTAAGGATAACAAAGTAATGGAAATTACAACTGCATAAATAATTAATGAAATAACACTCTCATTAAAGAGATTTGAATCACAATTATGTACACATATATATTATAAATATATATTATGCATTATTTAAATACTTTATGGAATACCTACCATAAGCACTTGTCATAAGCAACTCTATATTAAGAACCTTACTTAACTGTTGCTACTAGCTTTTCTCCGTTAAACTTCTTAATGCCAAAGTAGTATTCAAAGTAAATCCCCTCTACTCCCAGCACTGTTTAAAAAAAAAAACTCTATTGATATTTCTAAAAGCCCCAAAATTGAAATGAGGAAGAATGCTTGGAAAGCTCTTCTACTAGTATACTAGTCATAGTTTTCAGTAAGACTAGTTGTGAAGCTTATGACTAGCTAGCTTATATATTTAGTGCTGCCTTATTCAACTATTAATTTTATTTATGCATATAGTCTTCTAATAGATAATTAAGTTAAATGCCTATGCTTGATAGCCTTTGATATATATAAATGAGGTCTGCTGAGGGATACCATATAGCTATGGCAATAACAAACAAACCTAAAACACAAGAACTTTGTAGTCACCTTATATATAAAATTCTCATTCAAAACACTGAAGTACCTGTGTAAAGGCTATAGCTATAATCCATAGCTGCAACTTTAGCTGCTGCAGTGGTCTAGGCTTGGTCTAATGAAGGAAGTCCACAGATAAGAATTTGCCATTTGATTATCTCCTAAGTTTCCTTGAGCCACAACTAGGCTAGTTACACAACTTAATTGAATGGCTGTATAGTGTTTTCAGTAGAGCACTTGAGTGCCATGAGGAAGCCATAGCTATAAACTACAGCTGTAGCTAGAGCTGATGGACTGATCTTGCTCCAAAAAAGGAAGTCCACAGGTAAATATTTAGTAACTGAGTTTCTAGGGACCACTGTATAGGCTGGCAATGCAACTCTAGATATATATATACTGTGTTATTTCCATAGATATGCATGATGAGAAAGCTATTGCTACAAACCACAGCTGGAGTTATAGCAGTTGCACTGGGTTTAGCACAAAGAAGGAAGTCCACAGATGAAAAGTTCCACGATAAGCTTGTTTTCTAAGGGGCCTCTAGAGCATATACACATATGCCTGTGGCAGTTCAGGGCATGCTAAATATGAGCACATGCCATTGCATGATTGTTAAGTGCCAGTCAAGATTTATGTCTCCTCCTGCTTGCAGTGTTTTCATTCATTGTCACAAACGAGACAAATTTGTAAATATGGATACAACAGTTTAACAATCTGCCATTGCCTCTATATAGCCTGGTACATAGACTCAGCATGGCAATATGAACCTATAATTATATACATTAGGTTTGTGCAATGAACAATGCCTGTTAAGAGGTTATGATGGCCAATGTGATAAGAACCCTGCATAACAAAATTTATGGCATGCCATTTGTGAGGATTATACTTGCAGCATAAACCCTTAATTCTATGTAGTTATAGTCATTATGCAGTATGTGCATGTGGTCGATGCTATGAGAGTCTAATAAATATATATTAACTACTCAGGCCTTTACACATTCCAACACTCTTTAGATTTCTAATTAGTGAGAAATATTTATGACATGCTCTTGATTGATTTTAAGTTTCTTGCAGTTGAAGATATCGGAGATTCTTTGGATGCAGTGGAAACACTCATAGCAAAACACAAGAACTTTGAGAAATCACTCATTACACACCAAAAAACTCAAGGTAAGGACATAGTTGCATCAAATTATATGACTGACCAACTGACCACTACTTGACACGGCAACTAGCAAGTGAAGTAAGCCCTCACTGGGAAGATAGCCCTCACTAGGAAGATAGACAAGAAAGACATCGCCATCTAAAGCAAACCATGTAGCTAACTATATACCACTTTTGCGAAGCTTGTTTTGAACTGAAGAGTACAGTTATAATATAACATTGATATCTCATAGACTTATGTAGTATTATGTAAGATCATGTCAAGATTAAATCAGATCACTCTAATATGCTTGTTTGGGTGCCCTCAACAAACTCTAAGCTGGCAGAGTACAGATGATTTTCTCAATAATCATATTAAATTATCTCACTTGACATTTCAACTAGATGCTCTGGTCTACACCAGGAAAGATGAGATGGAATGATTAAATATAGATATGTAGCTAGCTACGTACCACATGATGTGACCGCATCCTTGCAATGCATGTGACTTGATATGCATCTCACTCATGTGCATCACTTGTGTGACAGGGTGAGGTTTATATCATGTGGTGGATAGCTAGTTAGTGATATATATCAACCTCACACGAGTATTAACAACGCATTATTTCCAATGAAGGCTAGAACATCTAGCCAAAATCTTGATTGAGTAAATTTGTTTAGTTATTTATATCTTTAATAAAATTAAAACCTTGTCTGATTAAAGCAGAAGTATATTTTAAAACTGTTTTAAGAATTGTTGTCATTAACATTTCATTCATTAACCCTGAGTGAGAATGCAGTTAGGCTTATCAAAAGTTAACACTATGCAGCAGATGAGATTGAAAAAAGAAGTGAATCTATCAAATCACATCTATCAGAGCGAAGCAGTGTTACTCTTATCTCGAGGAGTCACTCAGTCTCCAGGATGCCGAGGAAGTCCCAAACTGGATCAGTGAAAAGGGAAAAGTGGTAGGCGATGAGGCATAAGGATCCTAGCAATCTTGAGGTCAAGTCCAACAGCATCAGGACTTTGAGGCAGAATTGTTGGCCAGCAAGGGAAGAATTGATGCTGTGGTGGAGACACGAAACAAGCTAAGGGAAGGAGGGCACTTTGCTTCAAATGAAATCAGGTGAGCAAGTCATACTCTGAAGGTGTGCCACTAATTTGAAGGATTGAATAGAAACTGCATTATCTTCTTATAATGGGGGTGTGGCTCTTGCAGCTCTCAATAGTAATTTTTTTTAAAGTTAATCCTACTGCTCATGAATATAGTTATATCTATGTTCTTTCCACATTTAGAATCCGATCAGATGAGATGCTCGTGTTGTGGGAGGAATTGGAGCACTTGTCTGCTGATAAAGGGATCAAATTGCAAGAGCCTAGCGAAGAGGAACTGTTATTGCAATCAGTCAATGACTTTAACCTTTGGATTGATGAAGTTGGAAAAGCCTTAGCATCAGAAGACCTTGGAAAAGTAACTTTTCTCCTGCTCTGTGAGTAACACTGTTGTAATATCTATTACAAAACATAATTATAAAACATGGCACATATATTTATGTTTGTTGTATGCAACACTGTGTATAGGACTTATCTGGTGTACAAAAATTGCAAAAGCACTTGAACTTGTTAGAAATAGATATTTCTGGTCATTTCAGTCAAATTGAGTCACTAAGTACTCAAGCTGTGATGTTATGTGGAAAGTGTCTTTAATGCAGCAGCTATCAAAGAGAGATAAGACATGCTTATTGAGAGATACAAGGGACTGACAGAGCCACTGAAAATTCAGAAGGAGAGCTTAGAAGCTTCATATCAGCTCCAACTATTCTTCAGAGATATGGAGGATAAGTGGGCATTAATCAAGCAGCATGAATCCTTGGCATCATCTACAAATACAGGTGATGTAATTTAATTATATGTGTAATATGTAATTCATAGATTGAGTGTAAGGCTAATTTGATATTGTTATACAGCATGATGCAAGTTGTATGGGCTTAATATGAAAAATAGCTGCAATAATTATTGGCAGGTAAATGTATGATATGTTGAAAGCTAATTCCACTGGTCCTATATTATGTATGAAAGACTGGAAATGTATTAGGCTATAGAGAAAGGAGTAATTTTACTCACTCTTGTGTTGTTATATACTATTACAGGTAAAGATCAGTAAGCAATTTTATTTGTAATTTTATAAAAAGAATCTACCACCATCAGATGTTTTGTCTCCATAGGCTGAGATTTCTAGCCATGAAGCTCGCATCATGGCTGCATGCTCAGAGGGAACCTCTACGATCTCCAAGGGTCATTTTGGGGCTACTGATATTTCCGACAAAATTGCCCAAACAAAAGCAGATTGGAAGAGCTTGAGAGAAAAAAATGCAAATCCGACAGCAATTACTAGATGAAGCATCGCAAGTTCTATATATTACAGCAGTGCACAAAAAGCAGAGTCCTGGATCAAAGAGAAAGAACCCACAGTGAGCAGTAGAGACTATAGAAAGGATGAAAATAGGTTAGCCCATGCAGAACAGGTGGAACCAAGATGGACAGAAGGACAGGATTAATTTAGCTGTGTTTTTTATGTAGGATCTAATCAAGAAACATGAGCTGGTGATGGCAGATGTGGAAAATTTCAGCTCCGCCATAAATTTAATGGAAGAACAGAGCAAGAGCTGCAAGTGGAATTTACCCATATTATAATTTCTTTTCAGTAGTGCAATGTGTAATGTATTTGAATATTTATGGTAGTCAACTTATGTTGTGCTTGAAAAGTTACTTTTCGTCACAGTACAATGTATATAAAAGTTGAACTCACCCTGCAATGTGTTTGAATAATCGTGACAGTCAAATAATTAAGGAAGTTGCTCAGCTCATGGTCAAAAATAATATATTTATTTTAGCTCTGTGACTTCATAATGCATATAATTAGAAGACATGAGAAAATTTAAGAGGAATGCTTTTAAATACTTCTTATGTGAAAAGAGGAATTGAGGTTGGCGCTCCAAGAATATATCGTTTTGGCATTCAGCCTGCAACTTCCATATCTACTAGTATTAGTATTTGTCAACAAAAATAAAAGCTATCATGTACAAAATGTTATAGACCTTTCCAATATCTAGCCCAACCTAATCAAAAGAATGAGTTAAATTTGTTTGCAGGTAACTTTAGCTAACATAATTATCCAAAAATTAATTAATTTCTCAATGAACTCTCAGTTGACATAATATTAAAATCACCTTCTCAATAATCAACTTCAAATTTTATTCACTCGATGTTTCGACTAGTTTTCATCAGGAATAATTCATCATTATTCCTGATGTAGACTAGAGCATCTAGTCGAAACGTCGAGTGAATAAAATTTGAACTTGATTATTGAGAAGGTGATTAATTTTTAATAATTGAAACACAATCACACACGGACACAAGATTTTATTTAAACTACAAATACCAAGTGCAGGTGATAAATAAAATTGAGCCCCAAATTCTGAAAGAAGAACATTAAATTTTTAAGAATTATTTACACTTTATCCCTTAGTTAAATTATTTTCTATTTTATGATGACACTGTTGATGTACAGGTTTTAGCTACTGCAGAAGTGCAAACTCCACACAAAAGAATGGTGAAAGTTCTTTATGTCTATAAGGGCAAGAGAACTGAGTATCATGAAGGGAAGCATTCTTCCACTTCTCAACTCGTCGAATAAAGTAAGTGCTTCATGAATTCTAGAAGTAAGTGGAACTATATAACCTAACATGTGTAATAATGATATATATACTCTAAACTCAATAATAAAAATATTAGCTATACCTCTAGCATGTCTGGTAATAGGTAATTAGGAAGCAGCATTTCAACACTTAATGAATTTTTTAATGATAAAACATGCAAAATTTTGTAGTTTAGACTATGTACAAGCATATAATATATAATATAGTGAGTGTTTGCTATAGTACCATTTAGTTTCACCTCAGAATATATCAACAGATTACTAGATGCTACAAACCTTTACTTGCCATTAGAGTGACTACATATCACCACATAACATTACAGGCCATTATTTGGACTATATGCTATTACATTTCTACATGACACTCCTTCACTTTACAGATCATTATTTAAAAGAGCTATCACATGGGGTGTCTAAATGAGATTCAAAAAGTGATATTCCTAGACCTACTATGCAAGGTTTATGGTTTTCCCATTGCTAAGGCCAACATGGTGTGTGATGGTGAGAGTGGAGTGCAGATTTTGTTGGTGTATAGATCGAAGCTTATGTTGATCTAGTGGAAGCTTCATGAAACTAATTTTACTGGATGTCAAGGAAAAATAATTAGCAATCACTGACATAATAGTATTACAGTTGTCTGACAAAGTAAAACAGTGGTCACTTAACCACTTATCAAGCTTTAACTAACTGTATGGAGAGATGTGATACTCCTTTAACACTACAATACTTAGTACTACAGAGAGCTACTTGACAGATTACCCATTACTTAACACTGACACTGTATGACACTATAGCCCATTACATGGCACTAAAGACCACTAGTTGACACTGTAGCACATTATTTGACATTACAGACCAATACTTGACACTATAGCCCATCACTAGGTACTACAGATTAATCTGTTACAACAGACCAATTTGACACCACAGATCCATACTAGTTGGTAATTGACACAGTTCTAGCAGTGCCTGGCTATAAAAAGTCATATGCATTGATTCATGTAAGTCTGAACCAATAGGCTTCTATTATACACTCACTGCCATGTCAGTTACATAGGCAGCAGAACAGATGGGATATCTGTGGAGCCCACTTTGCATGTGATTGTGGGACGTGATTAATAAACAAATTGTGTTGGTACAGTGTTGTTGTCTTTGATGATGGTGGAATGAATAATGACTCGAACATCATTTAAAAATGGTTTATTTTATTCTCTCAATTCTCAATGAACTCTCATAATGACTTAACTACATAACAAACGGTAAAGAACACGTCAAAGACACAAACATTTACCACGAAATAACACACAACTACACACCATCACTAGTAAAATCAATAAACAACTTTGTGGACCAAATGTACTTAATAGACTAAAACACACCTCACCCTAGACGAAAACAAGAGCACACAGAAATTATACTTCCTCCAATACATAAAACCCAAATGTCCGTTAGGCCAATTGTATCGGGATGCTCAGGTCCCACTGAAAAACTTAGGTCCCACTGAGAAACTTTCATGCATTGTAGACTGTGTACTAAAAAAGGCCCTAAGCTTCATACCATAAGACACCAAGGATTTCATAAACATTATAGAACGAACCCAAATCCCACTAGAATCCACACTGTTAACAGTAGATGTCTCGGCTCTTTTCCTAAATGTCCAGCAAGAGGAGGGCATCACAAAAACACTAGATTACTTCTACAGAGACACACACTTCCCAAATAAACCCACACTTAGGAAAATGCTTGAAGACTGCATGAAAATAATCCTAAAACATAACATATTTACTTTTGCAGGACAAATATGTAAACAAGTTTGCGGAACAGCCATGGGAACGAAATTTGCACCCACCTTTGCCAACATCTTCATGGCCTCCATAGAGGAGGAGTTCCTAACCTCACAAACTAAACAACCCCACCTCTGGAAAATATATCTAGATGATATTTTTTTAATTTGGACAGGTGATGCAACACAACTTGAAGAATTTAAAACCAAACTCAACCCACACCACCACCAACTCAAGTTCACATTCGACCACCAAAGTGACTCGGTAAACTTTTTAGATGCAACTGTCTTAGGCAACAGGTTCAGAACAACAGGCACACTACTACATACTTCAAACCCACCAACCAATTCCAATACACACACTACCACTCTTGCCATCCCAGACACATGTTTCCATCCCTACTCAAAGGAGAAGCAATTAGAGTCCTCAGACTATCAACAGAACAACAATGTAGAAATAAACTAAATTATCTCTCACAAAAATTCAAAATCCAAAAATACCCAAGCAACCTAATACGCAAAGTCTTCAACCAAATACTTTACACACTCAGATCAAAGTATTTACAGGACAACGAAAGAAAGACATTAGATGATAACAACATCCCCTTCATACTGCCCTTTCAACCACACATCCCAAGCCACAGTAAAAAAAAATAGCAATAAAAAATTATACTGAGGAGCACATAGAGGAAACACCAATCATGGCTTACACAAAAGGAAGGAACATACCAAACAAAATAGTATATGCAATGACCAAATCACCTGCAGCAACAGCTAAGACAACTGACTCCTTACTAGACTTCCCATAATTGCAGAAAATCCTATGCCCTAGTGGAGCCTTGGCCCTAACCCTAGACTTAAAAAGGCCTTAAAAACACCATGGTTGTTGTCTATATATTTCGCACCTTTTTCCCCTTTTTTCTTTATTATTTAAACTCCCCCCCTCCCCTCTTTTTTTCTTTAGAACAAAATCATTATTATTATTATTAATATTATTATTATTATTATTATTGTTATTATTATTATTATTATTATTATTATTATTATTATTATTATTATTATTATTATTATTATTATTATTATTATTATTATTATTATTATTATTATTATTATTATTATTATTATTATTATTATTATTATTATTATTATTATTATTATTATTATTATTATATTTTTATTTTTATTATTATTATTATTTTATTATTATTATTATTATTATTATTATTATTACTATTATTATTATTATTATTATTATTATTATTATTATTATTATTATTATTATTATTATTATTATTATTATTATTATTATTATTATTATTATTATTATTATTATTATTATTATTATTATTATTATTATTATTATTATTATTATTATTATTATTATTATTATTATTATTATTATTATTATTATTATATTTTTATTATTATTATTATTATTATTTTATTATTATTATAATTATAATACTGTAATTAAAAGAAAATGTCATCAGAGTCCAAATTCAAGTGATCTGTGGTCCCTGCAACCGAAACTGCATTACCTCTCTGCACCACAACAGAAAGCCTCTGCAGGAGGTGGTGAAGGGAGTTCTTCTCTCCAGTCGCTTGAAAGAGACGCTGCCCCAAATCCCTTAGAAAAAGTAAACTCTGTGGTCCAAATACACCTGAAGTTTCAATTGCTACCGGTACAAAGGAGTGAATTTTATTGTTCAAATTGGTGTACTTTTCTCTCTTTCTTTCCTCAGCGAAAGCCGCTCCTGCTCCTGCCACTGTGGAGGCACTACCAATGTAGTAGGGAGAGAAAGTGTCAATACAAGTGGCATCCCACACCAACAATTTCCCTTCCACGGAACCAACGTGATGCCATCTGGGCGCTTCCCATCATTTCTGTAGAGGCCAGAAGGCTCCAGTTTCGAGGGTATCTTTGCCGAAGCTAAAGGCCTGTGTATAATGTCATTGATAGCAGCATGACGAAAATGGTGGCCCACACTGTGACGGCAGCTAAGACCATGGGTAGCGAATTGGTCAACAGCAGCCTCACAGTGCTGACATGCATGTGGCCTACACAAAGGAGTGCCTAGGCGAATACCCACAGCAATACGGATGGTGTTGTTGTCCATGCGAAGGCCTAGAGATGAGATGGGAGGAGCAGACAACCATAAACCTGATTGTTTTGTAGAGGCAGCTAGAAAACGAGCTTTAGAAACATGGTTGGGAGCATTTGCAAGTAGGCTGGCGGCAGTCACAGATACTTTGACTGAATCCCAGATCTTTTGGCGATGTGAAGCCGGGCCGATAGGTGGGGATTGATCATGGCCCTGGGACCAGTGGGAGACTGCATCATCCCAGTTGGGAATAGGTATACCGTGGAGATGAGACGGGACAATGTGGTGAACAAGGTCTGAAGAGCCAGCAGCAGAAGCCAAGAAGGCAGAGGGTGCAAGCTGTACTGCTCTCCGGATCCCAACAAGTCCACCAAACTTCACAGGGAGTGTAGCTTGTGTCCAGGTGGCATCATCATCATCATCAAAGGAGATGTTGCATATCCCACTCACAACAGATCTGAGGACGTCATCATAGTGCGTTAGACTAGGGGAGAGGAAACATGGTGAAGTTCGAAGAATATGGAGGAGCTTTGGTATTGAGAATGAGTGACGGAGGAGGAGGAGAGCATCCTGAGCACAAAGAAGGTTCAGCCTTTCACCCATAGTCTTTAAAAGGTGGATCTTTTCATCCAGGGAATGTGAGATGGAGGTTAAATCACCAATAGGGGAACCCAAAAGGGTGGCACTGGAAGGGTCAACAATATGGGCACCCGGCAAAGAAAGAAGGAGAGACTCTTCAATGGAAACATCATCGCGTATCACTTCCGACTTCTGTGCATTCAGCTGGAGACCCATGCTAGCAGCCTCCCTCTTCACCATCTCAATGTCAGCCAATACATCCTCCACCTTCCCACCAATTGAGATATCATCCAGATAGAGGAGACAGAGTTTGGAGCGTAAATTAGAAGAGAGCTTGTGGATGGAGAGACAGAAAAGAAGTGTACCAAGGGGATCTCCTTGTTGCACACCTTCAGAGGACTGAATAATCTTGTCATTCCAAAACAGAGAGGATGGTGACGAGTAAGAGGAGAATATTATTATTATTATTATTATTATTATTATTATTATTATTATTATTATTATTATTATTATTATTATTATTATTATTATTATTATTATTATTATTATTATTATTATTATTATTATTATTATTATTATTATTATTATTATTATTATTATTATTATTATTATTATTATTATTATTATTATTATTATTATTATTATTATTATTATTATTATTATTATTATAGTCCAGTCTACAAAAGTCCATCAACCATGGAGGGTCTGGTTAACAACCGACCAACCCACATGGTTGCATTCCCCCTCCAGAGGCAGATGGACAGCCTTTGAAAGAGGTGTGTGATGCAGTCTTCTGGGAGGGTGCCCAATCTCTTATTATTATTATTATTATTATTATTATTATTATTATTATTATTATTATTATTATTATTATTATTATTATTATTATTATTATTATTATTATTATTATTATTATTATTATTATTATTATTATTATTATTATTATTATTATTATTATTATTATTATTATTATTATTATTATTATTATTATTATTATTATTATTATTATTATTATTATTATTATTATTATTATTATTATTATTATTATTATTATTATTATTATTATTATTATTATTATTATTATTATTATTATTATTATTATTATTTCTGTTGTTATTATTATTATTGTTATTATTATACTATCGTTGTGGATCTCCCAACTGAAGAAAAAATGCCCATAACAAGGATATAACTCCTACCCGAACACAGCTCGGGGGACACCAACAACCTACAAAGCACCAACAAGCCAAGCTCGAGGGACACCAAGAACCTCCACAAAGCACCAACACCACAAAGCACCAACAAGCACAAAACTCCAACAACACAAAGCGCCAACAAGCCAAGCTCAAGGGACACCAAGAACCTCCACAAAGCACCAACAAGCCAAGTTCGAGGGGCACCAACAACCTCCACAAAGCACAGAACACATGTCATACCACAGACCCACAAAGCACAGAACACTTATCATGACAGATTCACTCCAAAATGAAGAGAGCTAGTTTTCTATTCTTTTTTCTGAGCTCTGAGTTTTTCGCCCCAAAAAAAGCAGTTTCTCAGTTTTTTTCTTCTCTGCTAGCCCAACCAAAACCTGTACCACCCACTCACTAATCATCACACACCACCCACTCACTATATCATCACTCACACCACCCACTCACTGTATCATCACTCGCACCATCCACCACGAACCAATTGCATAAGTGCGAACACATGCTCACCAACCTTTATAAACATCACATGCACAGAGCCTCTCATTCTTAAGCCCTGATGAAGATACCCCACAAGTATCGAAAGCTCTGTTTATCTGTCCTATCAAAACTCAACCTGAAATATTTGAGGGCAACTACTGATAACTCCTCTATGATGTACAGCCGCAACCCAGCACTAAACAGCTTCTCCCCAAGGAACTGCAGGATGGGGGCTCCAACCCAGGACTGGTAATGACCAACTCTCAGCTCGAATCCATACACATTCCAATGCTGAAGATTGGTCCCTAGACCAAACCCAGACCATGGTCCTGCCGAGAGAAATATCCCTCTGGCTACAGACCCAAGCCCCCAATGATCTGGCATCCATTGACCCAAGCCCCCAGCCCAACCCCAATGAGCTGGCATCCATCAACCCCAATGATCCAAATTTTAACCCAAAGATCCGACTTTGGTCCCAAGCGCCCAGCCGAACCTGCTGGCATCCATCAACTGGTCCCCGGACCAAATCTAAGACCATGGTACTGCTGGGAGGAGTGCTACCCCTCTGGCTCCAGGCCCGAGCCCCCAGCCCAACCCTAAACCATGTAGGGATCCTTGATCTGTGAACTCCAAATATATATTTTTAAAGCAGCATTATAATATAGGTCCTCACTCTACAGGATCCTGACCTGTACATGTTTATCTACATTGGTAAATTCTCGTTTCATTCTCTAATACATGTACTTAATTTTTGTTTTTACAATATTTTTGTCTCGTTTCTTTTGTTTTATATAGTCAAGCAGCCACCTATTACTCAGTATAACAACAGAACTTGCCAATCATGTTATTATTTACCATACTCAGTATCCTATAACTATGTATCATATAATACACAAGGACACATGGGTTTGTTGTGATGATGTTAACTATTGTCACAGGAGTTAACTTCTGAGGAAGCCAACTGATCGCTTCTTGGTACCAAAACATGCAGCTATTTTTGATTCAGCTCAGTTCTGTGTTGTTAAATTTGTTATACTGAATAAGCTTCTGAAGAAACAACCTGTCATGCATTGTAAGTACAAGCATGTTTATGGAAGTGAAGATACTTTACAGATCTTCGGAGGGTTGGTTGTTGGTCAATTAGTGCTGAATCAAGAAACAATTAATCTCTGGAGAGTTTGGAGTCTTCTAATGGACAAATTGACACATTTTACGAAGGCTAGTATGGGGAAAAGCAGACAAATAGATGTTGCTAACTTAAAGAAACGGTTTAGTAATGGTAATGGATGGGATAGTTTGGAGTGTCTTCGAATTATGATGAACGGACATACTGTACACAAGTTATGTGGGAAGAAAAGAAGAGTACATAGATACACAGGATAAAAAATGTTCAACTGAATGAGGGACAAAATTTAAAAAAATCATTGATAGGATGACATCCGTAAGGGAGCACGACATCATATTTTTACAAAAACTGTGGTTATGACTTTGGAGGTCCATAAATTCTAAATTCTGTAGATTTTAATCTAGGAACTTCATATTTAGCTCAAAAGATAGGTCTCTCTGTGTGCTCACACGTTGCATAGATACAAACAACTATATCCAAGGTACTGGCAGTCAAATTTGGGGACCTCAAAACCTGCATCCCCAAGTTTTTATCGATTAAGGTCTGTGAATTTTTTTTTGGCATGCAAGGTCGCAGGTTTGATTGCAGGAGGGGCCGTTTCCCTCATTTTTTCCTCCTCCCCATTCCCTTTGTATTTGAGGGTTTAACTCGGGTGGAGTCATTTTCACTTCCACGCCCCCATTTTTTTTTTTCCCTTCCTTTTTTTCTTCCCTCCCCCTTCCCTTTGTATTCACTAGGAATTAAAATGTGCTTATATGTTAGTCGCTTGCAAGAAGTGTATCTTGAATAAATTACTTTCATGATAACTCTCGACATACTTGTTACTTTGAAACTTTTCTCTCTGTGTTTGTTCTATTGGCAGCTGAGAGGGCATTGAGACCCTTATCAGTTCCAAGTGGTAAATAGTAAGACACATTTACAAGCATAATTATAATGTGTTAATGATTCCGTCTTGGTTAGCCCAGGTTGTCTCTAGTTCATGGCAGGTGTGCTGTGCCACTGATATCCAGGGATACTAGCTCC
This sequence comes from Cladorhizidae sp. MBARI D1340-BT2, assembly GCA_028752905.1. Classification (NCBI taxonomy): domain Eukaryota; kingdom Metazoa; phylum Porifera; class Demospongiae; order Poecilosclerida; family Cladorhizidae; species Cladorhizidae sp. MBARI D1340-BT2. Next base: position 8,621,138 of record JAQNBH010000016.1, on the reverse strand, counting down.
TCCTCCCTCTACTAATTACCTCTAACTAGTGCTTGAGGTGTCTATTGAGGTAAGCCATCCCACCTGGACCGGTTTTGGGGGACATATCACTCACCCTGTACCCACACCCGAGCACCTCTCCATCCCTCTTTAAAATTAGTAGTAATAACATACCCACTTTGCATTTGTTCACACAACAGCCCCCTAGCATCTACTCATCAACACACACACACATCTGCCCCCCTTCCTGTGTCCCGACCCAGTTACTTCACTTGTGTGCTAATAACTTGGACATTGAGCAGAGCCTCGATTTTGGGGTTTTAATATAGAGTGTATATGCTGCACTCTCCCACCAGCCCAGCATCTTTATCAAGGAGTCCAGCATGCCACAAACTGCTGCCATCGTAGCTCCTCCTATTCGGAAGCTGTGCCCGGCATAGTCATCAGTTTTTACGCCCACCTTTGCCAATGCTAACTGGAGCTCTTTCGCTAGCCTGTATCTTGTTAGGGAGTAGCCATTGCTGAATGTGAAGAATGGCCCTGGTTTGCCACCTGACCTGGGTTTTGTTTTTGCCATGTAACTCAGGAGATTGCTGCTACTGGGAATAGCTCTGTCCCCATGGAGCCCCTAAGCATATTTTCATCTTTTCCGGAAGACATCTGTTTTGGAGGCTTTTATGGTGACCTCCAAGTAAGAAGGATCGACTCTTCTATCCACCTTCACATCCCCCTCGCTGAGATGAATTGCTGGGTCATAAGTTTAGCTGCTGGCACCACGTACTTCCACAGACCACAGAAACCAGAAAAAGCACATACGCAAGGCTGCCCAGAGCATGTGCCCATTGCAAGCGTCCTCCTGTTTTTCCCACACTGCTCTCAGTTGTCGCAGAATACCAAGCATGATGGGCAGCCATGACTTCCTCCTGGGGCTGGCTGTTTTCTTCTTGAAGCTTCGTACCACATATCACAGCTGTGACCAATCTGCCATGTCGAGGACTCCCATATCAAAGACTATCTGTGTGTAACGGATGGCCACCAAGTACACTTTCACGGATGTCCCTCCCAGCCCCTTCTTGAACAGAGCTGCCACCAAGTAACATACGACCTGCTCAGATGCTGGAAATGCCATCCGCCCTCCTCCGCTCCACAGAATCTTTTGTATGCTTCACATCCTGATCGGTAGGATTTTAATGTGGCTGAAACCAAACTAGCTGAATAAAGCCCCTGAACAGCTGCATCCAGTTCACCGACATCCAGTCTGGCTGCTGCTCCACTACTCTCTCAGTGTCTGAGGAATTGGAATTGCGGTTGCCTCCAGTGGTATTCCCTGTGAAAACAAAACCGACAGGTTTTCTCATGAAATGCTGTCTGCCACCCCATTATTGACACCCACTCTGTGGACCACTCTTAGATGGATCTGGTATTGGGCTTTGATGAAGAATAGGCACCATAGCAAATGCATTATGTGTGGCTCCCATGAGTACCCTAGTTAAGGACCATTGCAGCGTTATTGTCACAGGACGATCACCCAGGTTTCTCCTCACCGGCTGACCCATGCCCCAAATGCCAGTACCATTGCAAGTATTCCTTCTGGGTGATCGGTATTTCACTAAATGCTAACCCCAGGGCCCATTTCAGCTGAATCCAGTTCGGCTCACCAGGTGTCACAACTGACTCGCCCAGATGCATCTGAAAATATGTGCATTTCTGGTCCTGTTCCTGGTGGAATCATTGCTACTCCATTCTACTTAGCCAAGAATGTGTGCCACCACATCAAATCGGACCAAATCCACATGTTTAGACGGATGTGGTGTTGATGTCTGGTGGTTCCCTTCATCAGCTCGAAAACTTTGCGTAGGAATGTCCTACCCAGTCTTACCACTTTACATGCATGCTGTAGTTTCCCTGCCAGGGATTGAAGATCCCGTGATCTACGATTGATCCAGGATCTCATTAGTCCCTGCAGTTCTGTCAGCTTCTGTACTAGCAGATGGGTAATCATAGCTGTTGTGTCGACCTCAATGCCTAGGAAGGTGAGTACTGCCACCGGCCATTCTAGCTTCTCATTGGCCACAGGGATGCCAAGAAAGTCAAATATCGAGAGAAGGATGGTGAGATCCTCTGCACATTCCGTTGATTTTGGAGGTGCTACTATTAAAAAGTCATCCAGGTAGTGAAAGATGGTGGGTACACCTTGTGCCTTCACTATCCACTCTGTTGCATCTGCCGCTGCATTAAAAATCTTGGGGGCCGATCTTAAGCCAGAAGGTATGGCTGTGTTGATGATAGAGTGCACCTTCCCAGAGCATCCCAAGCAACCATCGATCCTCCGGGCAAACCTGCACTATTCGGCACTTCCAATGTCGACCTTTGCTAGCAAAGCTCCCACATCCCATCCGAGGATGGCTTCCACTGCATCATCCATTGACACGTATGATAGTGTACTAATCTCCTCCTTTATTCCGTCATTGATGCTCGCTCCCTCTGGAGATGAGAGATCCACTATGAGCCTCCAGCAACACGAGAAGCCTTTTGGGATCACCCCAAAGCCACTCACCTGCAATGCAGGGAAGTGGGTAAGGTCGAGGAGGCCTACCACCGTTCCCTCTGCCACTTCCTTTGCCAAGTCATCGCTTACCACTTCCAGTCTCTCTAGTGCTGACGCCATGTAGCATCTTGATCTCTTACAGGTATGTGACATGCGATCGAAGCCAATGATGTGGACACCCTCTTTTAGATCCAGCACAATGTGGATCTGGGTGGAGTCACAATGAACCGGCCAATATTGTGTAGTTCAGTGACGAGCTGGCCACATTGCACACAAGGTCTGGCATGGGTGGAGTATGGCCCGATGGGGGTTTGTTATGGGCCTTGCCGGTTCTTGCCTTGTTGCAGTGTTGTCTGCCTTACTGGACCTAGCTTTGCACTGTAAGGACAGTCCAGCACTTGGTGTGGGCCAGCATATCCTGAGCACACATGGTGGAACTGGCATCTCTGGTAGCAAAACAGTGTGATCTTTGCCTGTCAATCTCACATGCAACCAGCGAGTACTCCTTGGCAGCTCCTGCGCCTTCCCTGTGAAGCAGAGGGAGAATAGTGATGGATTAATCCTATACTTTCTATTGTCATTTCCCGCCGCTTGCCTCCGATATGTTCCCAGAACTGGGTTGCCTCTGTGCTTCCGGTACTCTCCTTCTCCATGACTGGCACAGCCCCCAACTGGTCGCTCTGTGGCATAAGACCAATTCCTGGATAGTACAATGCATGCGTTCAAACATGGGTCTTGTTTCCCCCCTTCAACCCAGGGTACTGCTTGCCCACAATATTGGTCTCGCATGTAGCAGATTGCCATAGCTCTCATTTGTCTCCACCCCCCTCTTGGCCTTGCTTGCTCCAGAACATTTGTTCCATTTTCCCACCATTATCGGCATTGCTTACTTACCAGACCAAGGTCATGCCGAAGGGCATCGCTTGCCCTCTTAATCCTGGCCGCCTTTGACCCAACTACTACAGGCATTGCTTGCCCTAGGATATATGGGAGGCCTGTGCCTTGCTTTTACCTAATTACAGGCCATACTCGCCCTAGACTATGGTCTGAGCCTTATTTGCTCTGCAACTATGGGTATTGCCTGCCCTAGGGCAAGTTCCAGGTATTGTTTGTTACTCAACAATAATGCTCTATTATCTGGGTCTGGGACTTGCTTGCTCCCAACTAGGGCACTGCCTTCCCTAGTACATGGGTCCATGTCTTGCTTCTTCACCAGCTACGGGCACTGCTTGCCCTAGTATATTGGTCTGTGTCTTGATTATTTCCCAGCTACGGGCCCTGCTTGCCCTGGGATATTGGTCTGGGTCTTGCCTATTCCAGATACGGGCCTTAATCCAAGGGTTGTCCACCATTGGACAACCCAATTGTTAATGTTCCCCCCACCCTTATCTCATCAGCACATTATAACAGCCCGCTTTGGCCATGCCTAATATTATGTGGAGGCCTCGGCTGAGGCTACCCATCATCCCAGCAAGCTGAGAGAAGTAGCTACTCTTTACCTGAATCATTCCAGTGCTCCCATCTTTCAGCTTATTCGCACTGCTCCTCTCTTTGGCCAGGACCTCCTTCACCAGGGCGGCTACAGTGGACCTCACCCAGGTTTCGTGCTCACTCTCACTCTGTGCCCCTCTGTGGCTGCTATTTTCCCCTCCTATTTCTGATTCAGCGATGATCTGTCGACACTGCTGCTCAGACTCTAGGTCAGTTCCAATTCAGATTGCAAGCTACTCACCATCTATGCTCTGGCCAACATGTGCTCGCATTGCTGTAACTGCAAGCCCTCTCATTAACCTTGGTTGTGCATTCTGCCCAACCATATTAAAAACTGATTTGATTAAACAAATAATAAATAGAACACAACCAATAGAGCAACAAGTATGAGTTTATAAGCATAAGTGTTAAAAACTTATCGGATTAACAAAATATTATTGGAACACAACCAACATCAGCAAATGTGTACAGATGAAACAAGTTATAAAGTGTCTCTCAATGTTTAGTTGACCATGCACTCTATCACTACACTATATAGTAACAACAAAACAACAAACAACAACAAACTGGAGCAAGAACTAAAGTTTTACTAGCACAAAAATTACCCAATTAACGAAGCGGTTTGTTGGAATGTGATGCATTACAGGAATAACAGGTTTAAACTACTTTGACACTCTTTCCATGACCCCCTGCTTCGACACTCTTTCCACAACTGCCTTCTTTGTCATTCTTTCCACGACCACCATGATCTACATGTATTCAAAACAATTACATTTTTAATATGGTGCCATTTCAGCTTTGCCAATCACCAGTCTGATAGATGGTATTTAGCTTCGTGGACAGATTCATGATACACAACTAGTATTTGCCATGCATTATCAAGAGACACTGTTTAGAATAGGGCCACACCAGACACAGACAGAGCCATTCTCATGTAATAAAGGCATCATTTGGGGCTAGTACTCTGTGTTGTTTTCTCATGTTATAAAAATGTCATGTGCTCCTATTTTGTTTGCACTACATCCTTTTCTCATGCAACACATTATGAGGACAAAAAAATGTAACCAGCTACAAGTATAAATCATCAACATCAAAGTAGGATTGCACTAAGGTTGCTAGCAACAATAGATTGAGGGATGACAGGATTATAGACAAGCAGTGTGCTACCAATATTATATAGACTACTAAGTGTGTATATAATTTGCACTGAACTTGACTGCCAACCACAATTGGTAATTCTATAACCGATCATCAGGGATGTAAAAAATAGTTCTCTAAAATAAATTGCCAATAATTGCAACCATTTTTGATGATGGTAGCTTTTACCATCTTCTAAGCCAGTATGACATGGCCTATAGCTTTCCTTTCTACAGAAACCTTCAGGCAGGTAGAGCCAGAGGTTTGGCCATGTATAAGCCATAAATTTCAATATTCAGATAGTTTCTATTACCAACACTTGAATATATATTTTTTAACTTAGAACATAATCACTGCATAAGGCCATAGGTAGTACCTTTTTATGAAGCATGCTTATGTATCTCAAACAAAATGTCAAAACACTTTATATACTAACATCTCAATTGGAGTGATGTTTGCCAATGTTTTTCTTACTTCATATATATATATAATATGTGACAGGCTCTGGGAAAAGGGCCCACTTCGCGCAGATATTGAAATTGAGATACAACCTAAAACAATGCCTAGGCCAAAATTTTATAAAATCCATTTTATTAGCTTATTATTATTATTATTATTATTATTATGAACTTTACAGCCATGTTGACAGGTGTGAAATGTGTGTGAGTGATATTGGAAATAATGATTGCTGAAGGTCAATGAACCAAGAACTGGTGAAGCCTGAAAATGAAGAAAAGAAAAAGTAAAAGGAACAATACAGAGTTAATCAGAGTTAATCAGGGGTCCTATTAATATTGATCATATGGCATGGTGCGCAAGGACAAAGATAGTAGTGAAAAGTGCATGTGTCGGCTGGGTCAAAGTGATTTAGGAAATAATGCCATAAGTACGGTACCAGTTGTTTCTTGATAGATAATAGTGATTGTGAAATGTCAATAGGAGGCAGTGCATTCCATAGTAGTACAATGCGGTTGAAGTAGAAATGTCTACTGTTGGAGGAGCGAGTGAATTTGTAGTTTAATTTGTGAAGTGAAGATGACCGAGTAGGGTTGGTAGAGAATGATATGTATTTTTGTATGTCAAAGTTGCTCGAACGATCCTTTAACGATTTTACAAGGAAGAGGATGTGTTGCAGTTCGAACCAGTACATCAGTGGTAGTAAGTTTAAGGTAATGAGTCTGGATTTGTAGTCTGATGTGTGATCATTCAAAATGTATTTTGTAGTTCGACGTTGGACCTTTTCCAGCAGAGAGATGTCCTTTAAAAGGCGAGGTCTCCAAAGCTGAGAGCAATAGGTTATTTTAGACCTTATCAATGAGATGTATAGGGATTTTTTTACAACTGTAGAAGATGAGGATTGGAAGGTTCTCCTTATCAGGTTAAGAGCAAAATAAGCGTTTCTGCATATTTTGGAAATATGTTCTGACCAGGAGAGGTTGCATGTGGTGAAGATTCCTAGATCTCTCTGACCATCAGTGTGAGGAATGACAGTTCCGTTTACACTGTAAGTGTGGGGATCCTTTTTGGTTAGCGAGATTCTCATTGCAGAGCATTTAGATTCATTCAATTGTAGATTCCATTTCTTACACCAGCATGTTATGGTTGTTAAGTCAATCTGCAATAAATTATAGTCTTCGGGAGAGGAGATTGATTTGACAAGTTTGATGTCGTCGGCAAACATGTAGGATGATGAGAAACTAATAGCTGCTGGTATGTCGTTTACATACACCAGGAATAAAAGAGGCCCCAGAATACTGCCCTGTGGAACCCCTGATATGACAGGTAGTTTGGTAGATGAAAAACCTTCTAGTTCCACATAGTGGTGTGTCTGTTTGATAGGTAATTTTGGAACCACAGCCAGAGGGGGCCAGTGATACCCATGAGCCAAAGCTTGTAGAGGAGTTCCGAGTGTGGCACTGAATCAAAGGCCTTTGAAAAGTCTAGAAAGATAATGTCAGAAGCGTTGTGAAGTTCAATTGCATCATAAACAGTTGAATATGTTGTGAGAAGGTTTGTCAGGCATGATCTTTTCTGCATAAATCCGAACTGTTCCCTACTAATTAAAGGTCCAAGAAATGGTATGATTTTTTTGTAAATGATAGATTCCAGTACCTTAGATACAACACTGAGCAAAGATATGGGTCTGTAGTTGTGGACACTTGAAATGTCACCTTTTTTGAAAATCGGCTTAATTTTTTTAATTTTCCATTCAACGGGTATAGAGGAAGATCGGAGACTATGCTCAAATAGGTTAGTGATTGGCTCAGAAAGAGAGGCTGCACAATGTTTGAATATTAGTGGGCTAATGCTGTCACATCCAGGAGCTTTGGTTGGGTCTAGCGTATGAAGGGCATCCAGAACATCTTCTATCGTTATGTTGATTGTAGAAAGTTGCGACTGGGGTGAAGGTAATTTGTGGAAAGGAGGTAGCATAAAGTTGCTCTTGGTAAATACAGTTGAAATAGTTGTTAAATAACTCAGCTTTTTGAGAAGGGTCAGTAATAGGAATAGAGTCGTGAAAGATGACGTTGGATATCTTTTTATTTTTGGAGAGCTGATTGATGTACCCATATAGTTTCTTACTGTTAGAGTGGAAAGAAAATACTAGGTTTTCTATGTAGGAAGTTTTTGAAGATATATAAGTATCTATTATCTTTTAGCTAACTTGCTGTGAAGTTTGATGACCTAAAAGCGTCTGCTTCTTGCCGAGCGTAGCCTTAGAAAACTCGGACTCAATTCTTCTCTACGCGTAACCGAGATTGAAGTTTAACTGCCGGCGGAAGAATACTACGTGCACACGGAAGTATGGGAGTTACCCGCGCGCCTTTATAACTCGTTACCACAGTAACAACAGCTGCAGAATGACTTTTCAAACTAGTGCTAGAGAAGCTGCTAGAGCTGTGAATGGTTTGCTTCACTTTGTGAGAAAGACCAACAACCCTTGCTGGATATCTTACAAGACTACTTCAACACTCCTTTTGAAGGAGAAATGGACAGTGATGATGTGACTGGAGCAGCAAATCATGGTAAGTTTAGTGAAGACATAGGTGTGTGTCCATAGCCAAAAAATAATAATAAAATCATACTACTGAATAGCTGAATAGCAAAATATACACTGTATTGACAAAAATTTGTATTTAGGAGTAATGTGGAGTAATGTGTTGGAATTATAGTACATCTGTGTGCATACTATTTACAGAGACAGAACTTTTGTGCAATAGCAGAGTGGTAGAGGTTGGCGAGATGGGTGTGGAGGAGGAGATCAGTGAGGATGAAGAAATTGAGGAGGAAGATTTGGACCGTGATGAGCAAGTGAGTGAAGCGAGTGAAGCCCTGGAGAATCTTCACATGATTGATGGCATCGAACCAACTCTTTCCGACATCGAGGAAAATAAGCAAGTTTGAGATTTCTTGGATGCTGGATGTGGTTGTCGTCTTCGTGATGGGGGAAGTTTCTCTCTCCCATTTTCCTTGACAGCATGTCTTTGATTTCGCTCACACTGCAATTCCCAGACACACAATGAGTTGGACATCTTGCTTGGGCAGCTCATGGCTACCTCAAATTCGATGGAGATGGTTCGGCATTCACTGTTGAGTTGACAGAAAAAGTACACAAAATATTACCATCAGGGGCAACCAGTGTGTCCTTCCATGTTTCGTTACCTTCACACTGTTGGCGAGAAACGAATGAAGAACTTGGTGACACACTTCAAGGACAATGGGCTTGCACCACGTGTCCATGGAAACACCAGGCGTCTTCCTCACAATGCCCTTGCATTTGCTTAGGTAGAGTTTATTGTCAGATTCTTACTAAACTCTGCTGATCAGAATGGCCTGCTCCTTCCTGGTCGCATACCAGGTTATAGCAGATCTGACATCAAGCTGCTACCTTCTAGCATGTCCAAGAGAGGGATCCGGAGGGTGTATTGTGAAGCTGCTAACTCCACACCCTGTGCATGTCCTGCTGCATACTCCACCTTCAATAAGCTCTGGCAGTCACTGCTTCCATCCATTATTATTATGAAACCTATGTCTGACTTGTGCTGGCAATGCCAACAGAACAGTACAGCTATCCTCCGAGCTGCTAACTGTCCTGATGTGGAGAAATGTGCTACTATAAAAGCAGCAGAAGAGCACCTTCAAATTGTGCAGCTGGAAAGGTCGTTCTACAAAACCACCTGTGACGAGTGCTGGCGAGAAGTCCGGGAGTACTTCACCTGAAGATGAGAAGGATAGTACCTGTCCTTTGCCAGCTGTCCCCAAGCCTTCCAGCACTCCCTCCTCACCAACTGGTAATCAGAATAAAGAGGATTATCTTCCCTCTGCCAAGAAACACACTTGTATGATCTGCAGAAAGGAGGGACATAACAGTAGATCAGCAACAATAAGTCTTTAACCAATGTTGTTGTAACACTGTATAATAATAATTATTCTTGTCCTACTTTTTATCTAATAATAGTTTGTTCTGTTGTTGTAACACTGTATAATAATAATTATTCTTGTCCTACTTTTTATCTAATAATAGTTTGTTCTAACAACAACAAAAGAGAAAAAACTGGGTTAGGACAAGTAGCCGGCTTACTGCTGACCTGAAACTAAGTTTAATAAACACTAACTGTAGGCTAGAAACAAGTTAACTATGGGCTAGAAACTAAACACTAACTATGGGCTAAATAAATAAAGGTTAACTGTGGGCTAGAAAACAAGTTAAACAAAGGCTACCTGTGAACAAAGGCTAACTGTGGGCTAGAAAACAAGTTAAATAAATGCTAACTGTGGGCTAGAAAACAAGTTAAATAAAGGCTAACTGTGGGCTAGAAAACAAGTTAAACAAAGGCTAACTGTGGGTTAGAAAAGAAGTTCAATAAAGGCTAACTGTGGGCTAGAAAACAAGTTAAATAAAGGCTAACTGTGGGCTAGAAAACAAGTTAAATAAAGGCTAACTATGGGCTAGAAAACAGGTTAAATAAAGGCTAACTGTGGGCTAGAAAACGAGTTAAACAAAGGCTACCTGTGAACAAAGGCTAACTGTAGGATAGAAATCAAGTTAAACAAAGGCTAACTGTGGGCTTCTTAGAAAACAAGTTAAACAAAGGCCAACTGTGAGCTAGAGAACAAGTTAAACAAAAAAGTTACAGTTGGTGGGCTAGTACTATCTCTCACCTGCTTTTCCTCCCAAGAATAGCTGCTTGATTCATGGAGGCACGAAGTTTTGGGGGGCTCTAGTGGTGTTCTAAGTCCTCGGCTGCGCCGTGGAAGCGAAGAAAAGCTCCTCCAAGAAGTGTGTGACTTCTCCACGAACTATGAAGGGCGTATCTTGTAGAATCACGTGCTACCTCAAAACGCGTAACGCGGAAGATTACGGAAATAGAAAAATTCCCCGTAAGTAAACATTGAAAGACCGTTTTCATGGAATTATGGCCTTGTACTTAGCTGTGTTAGATCGGTCGTAGCTCAGCAAACCAACTAGCTATGGTGACGCTTCTTAGACCATTTTGAAGGTAATAAGGTGTGCTATATCTTAGTGCCAATAACTCAAATTTTATATCTTGCGCGAAGTGGGCCCTTTTCGCAGAGCCTGTCACATATATATATATATATATATAGAAAAGTCATAATTTTGGTGCCTTCTTGGCGATAGTGCTCAACCAGTGGGAGCGTAGGTACTTAGAAGGTACTAATACAGCATTGAGCACTATTTGTAGCCTTCTCAGCAAACTACCTTCTAAGTATATATATATATATATATATTTAAATATATATAGGTACCTAACATTCCACCAATAAATTGATGGCGTACCAATAAATCCTCCATTTCTCTAATCTCTTTTTCTTACTAGCCTAATAATTTTATGATGTTGTTTCTATACTAAAGTTGTAGAATTTGGCATGTTATGCAAAGATAAAGAGAATCTCTTCAATCACAAATTCAATAAGAGCCAGAAGTTTATGCTAACCACTACTCATGTGGTAGGTCCAACCTACCCCCTCCAACCCTCCCCCCGTCATTAAAAATGGCCCTGGGTTTTATGTACATATATATATACACACATGCTGTTCTTCCCAAGCACTGTAACCTCTTCACCAATGTCATTTACATTATGATCATCAATAGACAACCACTTACACTGCTTAATCTTGCATATAATTAAAATTGTCGCCAAAATTATCACGAATGCAACAACAACAGTGGGTATGGTTAGTCCAATGGTGAAGTTTTTATATCCTGTAGTGGGGAAAATAAATATTTATAAAATATACAGCATTGGACTAAATTTAAGCTTCATAATTTAAGGAATACAACATAAACTTACAACATGATTTTAAAAAAAGCAACCAAAATGGAAACCACCTGGTGATTTGGGCTATATATCACATCCAGCCCTCCAGGTGCTAAGTGAAGCCTATAAAGCTCCAAGAAAGTTGCTAGTTGCATTCTGATTGGTTTACTATACCAAAATCCTAGAATATTTTGTTGTGCTTGTGAATTGATAATGGTCACCTGGAGCCAGAAGAGTAGTCCAGTCATGGCTTAACAGTCCTAGGCTCACCAGCAGCTAAGTACTAAGTATAGTCCAAAGTGTCTATCCGCAAACCCTATCATGTAAGTTAATGTGTGTAAGTTTTCATCTACCACCTTATCCATCAGCTATTATCCATGGTCCAAGAGTTATGACTTTATAGGTATTCCCTTATCTAATCCAAGCGTAAACCTCACACTTCTATGAAAACACAAAGCTACAGAAGAAAATCTACCATCATTAAATATTATCAGAGACTATTATACTAGCATACCAAGATATTAATTTCATTGTGTGTAATGTTATTGCTTTATAGTCCTGCTCATTACTCCACACAATGTGAAAATGTAACCAAGGTGAGACATAAAAACATGTGATTATGTGGTTTTTGTCCAAAAAAATCCACTCACCTTTTGCACCTGTTGTACAAAATCTAATATTTCCCAAAGTTTCGTTCATGACAAGTAAATTTCCTTCATCATACACAAGAATACTGCCATATTCTTTAGTGTTAGGAATAACTTGTTTCACAGTGCTGGTCTCATCAATGGTGCCCTTTATATCACTAATACCATCCACCTTACCCACCAAAACATAGCTACATCCACTGGCATTATTACTCCCGGCTATGTAGCTGCACTGGATGGAGTATGTGCTGCCCTCCACCAGACACACATCCACTCCCTGCAAATCTGTAGTCACTGCAATATGTAAAAGATTCATGAGAAGGTACACTTGTGTTTCTTCTCTCTCTCTAAAACTTACAGAAACTAGTAGAAGCTGATGTAGTTCTACCTATAGCATTATGGGCTATAATACTATAGGTGTAGGTTGCTTTTTCCTTCAAGCCTTCCACTTTAATAACTGCTGGACCAGATGATGTTGTTGACTTCTCTGTCACATTCTGTTCTGAATCCTTCAAAATGACTACTAAAGTGTAACTCGTCACTGGGTTTACTGGACATGGTGTATATAGGCATCTGAAAATATTACAAATACCATCAATTGTAGTGGGCATTAAAATCATTTTATATCGGTCATGAGAGATCATCATGTTAAATCAACATAACAAACCATGAAGGTGACTGTTAATGTGGCTCCGCCTCTATTGCTCATAGACAGGAAGTGCTGCAATGTGTTTATGGATGGAAGTACTGGCAAGCTCCCATTAATAGCTGCATGATTACTAACTCCAGCATTATTCCTGGCTGCCACTAGTACTTCCAACACATCACATGCTTGCACATCTGCCACAGTAAATTGATGTCGCTGAGTGCCATTAATTGTCACTTTTTTCGTTCTGGAAGTTCTAAGGTTGGAGAGGTCTAAATCAAAGGTCAGAGACACATTTGGAATAGTGGAAGAGAACCAAACAACTGTGAGATAATCATCCTTTGCACTGAGGGAGAGATTAGTGGGAGCTTCAGGAGGACCTGGGAATAGAAATAAATGATAAGTATGATTATTTAATTGGAGAAAGAAACATTGCTGAAACAAACATAACAATAATAGTGCTGTAGTGCTGATGATGATGCAATAATATTCCATATGTGAACTCCAAATTACATACATGTATTTCACTTGTAAACACATTTTCAAACCTGTTTATTATCTACACATATTAAAACATGTCATATCATGTGCTTTTGTTGACTGTACCCAGTGCTTGTGTACAGAAATTGCCTACTACACCTATCAGCACATACCACATCTTGTTTCTGCATTGTTGACTACACCCATGTAGGATTGGGCACAGCCTCTTTCAAGGACTAGTTATAACAGTTATACAGGAGAACTCCACCAACCCAACAGCAGATGATTTGGTAGATGATTGGCTATATCTTTTTAGATATTTGGTAACAGTTTCCGAGGAGTGACAACTCCACATAGAAAATAGCAGAATCATTCATTCTGCTTATTTGCAGCACTTGCAGTCATCACTGGGTTAACAGCATTTGAGCTATATAGTTGGATTAACCTGCAGCAACTGTTACCCATGCCCTTTTATGGTAATATAGGAACAGAGTAGTTGTGGACATGCATTGGAATGTTTCGATTCTTCTTGCACACAACTCGAATATTTATGAAGTTATGTGACTGGAAAAACATAGAAAAACAAACATACATAGATCATTAAAGAAGAAATCTTAAAGTGTTTTCACACCTGTTGTTTTTGCACTCATAGTTTACTACCTTAAACAAAGATTCAAGGCATGCTGGGGGTCATATTTGAGATAATATCACTGAAACTACAGTGAAAGTCTAAATAATTTTGGTTCACATTGCAATCCAATGTACGTGCAATGTAATGGCTGTTTTGAATTTTCCAGCTGCTCCAAACAAGAAAAAGTATGTCAAAATGAATTAAGAAGTTAAACGTTATTAATTATTGTGATATAAGATCGTTAGCGAGTTGCATGTGGTAATCATTTAGAGATTGAGACTTGAAGCAAGAAGATAGTTTACTCAGCTTGCAAGTAATGAAGGAGTTTATGTCTAAATTTTAAAGGATTTATGGCACTAGCTTATTGTTTGGTGCCTGCAGAATGGCCTCTAGGCATCTTTTCCAAATTTCAATATTTCAACACTGCATGAAGTCTATTCATTTGGACGACCTAGAATCTGTGCGAACTATACGATGGTGCAAACTGATTGAGGGTGCAGACTATTTCACTGAGCATGGGCACCAGCTTAGTGAAAAGGGCACGAGCATCCTCGAGGATAAATTATTTCTGATTGCGGCAGGTGGCGAGTGTGGGCTTTAGCTTTTAGGGTGTGCTCTCAGTCACAGTTAATGAGATTATTGAGCAGTGGAGCTCATTAATTGTTCTTGGAGCCAAACCATGCGGGGAAAAAGATACCTGAGCTATTATTAGTAATTTTATTAAGAGTTAGTCGTCCTCTATAACAGCTTCATCCTGTGGTAGGTCCTCCTCAAACTCTCCCTCGCTGATTCTGGTGAAGGGATCATCTCCACTGTCATCAGTATTGTTGAGGAGAATGGCCTCTGTGGTGATGGCCTCTGCATCATAGGATTTATTCCTTGCGGGTGCTGGCTGTGATGAAAAGTTCCTCCGCCAAGGTTGAACTGGAACTGCATGAGACACAAGACCCCACATGCAGAACATTTTCTATTTCTGTTTGTATATTAACTGTCGAATAAGTTTGGGGTATATGTGTACGGACTTTCTATGGCACGAGCTAATTAAATGAAGATGGTAGCTAGGGATTGAACTATATGAGGGTATGAACTGATCGAGGGCAATGAAGTGATGGAGGAAATCCAGTAGCTGGAATTCAACAAGATTCCTCCAGAACTGTGAGTTCACCATGAAAACGGAGTTTCTAAGCTGCTCGAGTTGCTCTGTATGAGGCCCGGAAGCTCCCTAGTTCCCATAGAGGGTACTTCTTTCATTATCTCCAGGTTACAGCAGACTTGGGTGACACACACGTTATATTATAGCAAGCGTAAGAAAAATAGTGAGTTCATGCAAGAGAGGGAAATGTATTGTTTTCAGAGATGCTTTCCCTCAATGCTTTTAAACTCATATTCAGAAGTGCAGTATAATCCAAGGTACAAACTCTACTAGCATGCTATAGAAATTACAGTCCAACCCGAGTAACTGGAGTAGCTCGTTTCCCTGCAATTTTTGCTTCTGTACACATGCCAATGTATGTCTCTGTTCGTGCTTATGTGTGCGATAAGATTTATAGAACATGGCGATAAATATAAGTGCAAAACTACTCTGTACACTTAACGTTGGTTTGGCCAATTGTGATGCATTCCGTATGTTGTACTACAATGCAACAACATTATGCACCTTAGAAACTGCTGATGTAAGTTTTAGCTGAGATAGGTATTTTGCTAGCATATAACTATATAGAAATTTTATACAAATTGCATTGGCAATCGAGGAACGATATTATTATATTAAGAATATCTTGACATACCATAAACTGTGATTTTCACTCCACTTTGAGTTTGTGTAGAATCATCAGTTCCAGTCCTAGCCTCACACAGTGCATAGGTCAGGAGGTTTTCCCGTGTAGCATTGATGATGAGTTGAGATGAAAGTAAACCATCCTTTCTAACTGTGATGCCAAGTAATGCAAGTGAAGCTAAATTACTTGCGCTGTCAGTAAAATACTCCAAGCGAACCTCTGGTACGTATACACACCATCCAATTATCTGGTGTCCAGGATTGACAGAGCAGTTGAAGATGATGTGTCCCCCTACAGGAACAGCTACAGGACCTGGACCAGGCTTTTCAGTGAAAACAACTGCAGGGACATACATATACAAAAACATTATAATTATTATGATAATGTCGAAGAAATTAATGTCACTTTTAAATTACCTACAGATTCTGCAAATGGTGCTCCTACTTTACCTGAAAATTCAACATTGTTATTGGATAGTGACAAGAGCTTTGGTAATATACAAGCTGCGGCTGATGATAATCGGGTTATATTGAAATTTATTTTTATTATTATTATTATTTATTGTATCTTTACCACATCTGGTTCACGTGATGGATTTGTGTGCCAGGGGTGTGGTTTGTATCATGTGGTAGATAGCTATAGTTCTGGTGCTCAGACCAGTCTTACTCATTATTCCTGATGAAGGCTAGAGAATCTAATCGAAAGATCTAGATACTCACTTACTTTCTCATGAGTTTCTTTGTTCGTATTACAGTTGAGTGAAGCAAACCTATTAATTTTGCCCTTCCTAACATTTCAATGTCAAGCACTACTATATATGATAGTTAAAAAAATTGTTTTGGGAGTTTTGGGAGTAGAAACATAACCAAAGAGTGATCCAGGGGGATGCATACAGGTCTGTGTTGTAGCAACCCCTGCAATGGGCTGAAAATTAAAATAACACAGTGCACAAATATGCGTGATTTTATTTCAAATATGTGACATAGTTGACAGCAAGAGTTAAGGGTACTTTATTCGATTAGGTAAGTACTGTTGATGTACTAGCTAGCCTAGTGACAATAAAAGTATATAAAAACTCTTGGAATGCTCTTTTGTTTCTCTACCTCGCAATCGTTTAGGCCAATGTCCGTACCAATCATTTTAGCTATTAACTAGTTAGGTCCCCGCAATCTTTAGTGTGGCAGGCAATGATTCTCAAAACACGTCAACTTTATATATGTTGCCTTCAGCTAGAGCTAGTCATATACTGTAACTACTACTAGCCTTTTGCTTTTTTTGTCAAAGACGAAGACGCTGCTTACCCTGTAAATTACACCATTTCAACAACGATGTTATTAGTCTGGCGCAGTCACACACTCAAGACTACAATGCTTGCTGCTATAAACATCTCAAGTGCAGTATGATTCTAGTAGAGTAGAGTTAGATACAGCCTTGCTAGCTAATAGCTTGACTTTCATTTCACTGTGGAAGCACTCCAAAAGCTTTATTGTCGTATCTCAATATTTTGTGCAGATATATCCAATATCATCAGGAAATGGAACATGCACATGCGAAGATACATCTGCTATCGTGAGAGTCCATCAACATTGCTGTTTTGACAGTGAAGTGATATGACTGGAGGGATGGAGGGAGAGGGACCATCGAATGAGGAGGTTGCTTGTGTCATTTATGGAGTTTTGGTAGGTGAGGTATCTGTGATCGCTCTCAATGAAGAAGTGAACTCCAGTGAGGTAGACACAAAAATGCCTGATTGCTTCCACCATGGCCAGGCATTCCAGATGAACAGTGGTGTATCTGTTCTCCTGTGGAAGTAGTTATCTTGAATAGTATGCAATGGGTTGCTGTTTTTTTAAATCTTTGAGATGACTTAAGGTAGCGCCTATGCCTGCGTTAGAGCCATCTGTCTGGAAGTTGAAGTGGTGGTCCAGGATGGGTTTCATGAGAACAGTGGAGGAAGTGAGGGCATGTTTGAGGGAGTTCAATGCTCTCTGATGAGTGTCTGTCCACTGGAGGCAGTCTGGGGGGCACCCTGTGGATGTGGTGAAGAATGAAGAGATAAAGTGGTGACAATAGACGGCCAGCCCAAGGAAGGCTCTGGTGTTTGTTTTTTCCTTTTTGGGACGGTAAAATGGTAGATTGCGGGGCTAATTGGTTAGTTTTGATTCAAAGAAGAGGATGGCTGTGCAAGCATTATTGAGAAACAAGCTACATTGAGGTTTTTTGGAAAACTCAAAACATCTTCACTGACATGTCTTTTGCCTGCTAATCAATAGAATGCTGCCACTTCCCCATTGCCCAAACTTGTCATTCAAATGGCACCATTGGCAACCAGCAAACAAGAGCTGCTTTGGTGATCAAGTCACCGGCCACAGACTTGTAATTGAGTGTGTGCTTAACCCACTAAACCTGTTTCAGCCAAACTTATGCACTTAAGGCTATCTCCAATACACCAAAGGCCACCAACATGGTGAAGATCCATGCAGTATTTCTTGAATTTACATAATAATGAGTGTATATATGCATCACCTTAAATGGAATATTTCAATACACAGAATAACTTTTCTTGTACAGTCTACCCCATCCTGCATAATAGGAGCTAAACATTGAAAAGATGAACAGGAAAAGTCGCATGTCTGCAGCACACACCTGCAATATAAGTTGACCCATTTTACAGTACACGTCTCCCAAAAATTTATGTACCATTTTTTTGAATGATTGTGGTATATTTGAGTCACGGCATTGCTGGACCATTCGCCAAAATTCTCTAAACATTCGCCAACAACACAAACAGAACGAACATTAGGCTGGGATCACTTTAGGAGCTGTAATATTGAATTTCACGGATGCATATCCAGCGATACGAAGGCGGGAGATAAGTTAATGGTTGTAGCTCTAGCAGTTACTCTTTTTCAACTTAATGGAATAATGATGCCTTATTCCAGTATAAGAAACTGTTCTTTGGAATCTAGAGGATTCAAGGCTGCAGCTATAGTCTGTATTTTGAAGATGGGCATGGCAGCAACAAGGCACAGTTTTGTCAAGCACCGCGAGACTGGTATTACAGCCATGCAGCAGGAAATCTTCGTTGGTTACAGCTGCTGTACAGAAAGTCATGAAGGAAAAGATGCAGGAAGATGACGAGAAAACAGTGTACCAACTGAACATTCTCCTTCACAGCAAAGGGAACCCAGTCTTGCTTCGCAGGACATTGCAAGTGTGGATTTTTCAAGGCGAGGCAATGCGTACTGCCAACTGATAAGAGAAGTCAACAAGGTTTGTGTTGAACCTACTTTTGGGATTAAGCTATGTGAAAGTTAATATCTAGTGTAGAATCTTTCTGTGACACACTGAAGCTAAGTTGGTTGCTAGTGGCTAATGATAATTTATGCCTGTGTCTTGATGGCATTTTGGCTAGATCCAATGTACTGATTGGTATAAGCCATTGGATTTAATATATATATATAGTTTTGGCACTTTTTAGATTTTATGCCTCAAGACTAGGGCAAGATATTGATATAGAACACTGGTGAATTGGTATAATGACTCATGTAATGAGCCTATGATCAATTGTGGTATCATTTAGCCCTATACTAGGTCAAGAGATTGGAGTAGTGGAACAGGCATAAACTTGAAGAGGCAGCCAATCGGGTTGTTTTTTAATGTCATATGGATAGATGAGTGCACTTCACAACTGGAAACACAGAGATGTTTTTGTTGCCAAAAGATAAGACAGGCATGAAAGAACAAGCCAAGATATATTACTATGGTTATGTAATAGTGTGCAGATTTATGTTAGGCTCAAGTGTTTTAAATTTCTGTTAATTTGATTAAAGTGTGAAATATTCGTGAAGGTGCATGTGTGGGCTGGAAAAAGGAAAATGCATCTTTGATGGTATTATGAGAGCCCCACTTTTTCTTCACCAGACCCTTTTACCCATCGTGAAGGATGTTTGCCCGCATTGCCGCTTCATGCAGGACACTTATCCCAAACATAAATTGAACATTGATGGAGATTGTCTCCTGAGTTTCTAGATTCCAACCCAATTGAAAACTTGTGGCTTGAGTTGAAGGAGTATATACATCAGGAGAAAAGTGAATCCCAAGATTAAAGTTGGATTGGTGGACAGCATAACACAATTTTGATTAACTGTAGATGTTGTCAGAAGTAGATTCGACACCTGGAGGGCTGGGCTACAGGGTATTCAATGTTTATTTGGAAATCACTTGCCAAGCTAGTTTCTCGAAGTTTTTCAAGTTGGCAAAACTTTTGTAGTGTTTGGGTGGTACTGGAGGGTTTTATATTTTTTATTATTATCATAATAATAACAACGATAATTTAAAAACAACTATATCAGTTATCTAGTTGTCTAACAAGTCCGATTCTGACTGGGACCCCCACTGACCCCACCACCACAGATGCTAGAGAGTAAAGAACAGTATTATCCTTGTCTTCCATGATGGGCTTGAGTTCTTCCTCCAGCTCCTCCATGTTAACTACATTTCAAAATAATAAATCGCACCTGAAAGAATTTGCTTTCAAACTTACCAATAGCTGAAATATTACCTTTGTATATCACCCTCCCTGCCTTGACCTCACAGTCAGCTCCCACTGAGGAGCACCCTAAGATATTACTGCTTGGTACAACCAAAACAGAATTTTCATTCTGCCAGAAGACCAAACAATAGTCTGTATAAGTATCATTACTGGGTCCACTGTGCTAGCCTTTATTCTATTATTTTTTCCTTTTCCAGCAAGAACGTTACTAAAAACTACTAAATAACACTAAAAACTACACTCAAGTAAAGGCTGGGTCACTACCATAGGTAGGCACTAGAGGTACAAGCCATTGGAGTTCTACCTATACACTTACTGCTTAGAGCAAAGGTAGCAGTGAGAGTTCTTCTACGAGCAATTCCCAGGACAAGTCAAAAGTAGAAATACGACAAAACCAACAGGATCAACAGTAGGCCGACTGACTTTACATGCTCTCTCGAACACGTGGTGTAGGATACCATAAATGTTGATTAGCATTTCGATAACAGTTCGTGTGCTGCATTTGCAATACGTTGCTTGAGCGTTGCCTGTGCATTCCTTGACCGTTTCTGCATTGAATGTAAACATAACACAAAAAGGGTTTTGGGGCTTGTACTGCAGGTCTATTACTTAAATATGCAATGTGCACTTGTATTATTTCCTTAATTTTAAAGGCATACGATGAAGTACCAGCAAGAGCCATGGGTGTCTTCTTCGTGGCTTGAGTGACAAACCAGGTGAGAGCTGTACATACACTAGCTTACCTAGAGACAATAAAAGTAAACAAGTACTTGGAATCATTCCTCTAGCATATTTGCATTCAGGCTAAAGAGTATAGCAGTCAATTTTATTCTTAGCTAGCTGTTCCCTTGATTGACTAAAGCTCCATATATAGCATCTAAATCATAAACATGTTGTGCATTCAGCCCTTCGTTTCTAACTGAAACGTTCGATCAGATTATTAATTTCATTTCAGTAACTGCAGTGTTTCTCTAGTTAATTAGAATGAGGTGTCGCAAGCAAACAGCATGAGATAGATTCCATCATGAGAGCTCTAGCCTAGAGTTTAGGTAACGTCAAATTGTGTATATTGTGCGGCTACAGTACAAGCCAAAAAAACTAGACGTACCATTTGCACTCGGCTTACATTCAATGCAGAAACGTTTAATAGGAAATGCTCAAGCAATGTATTGCAAACATAATGCATGAACAGTTATTTAATTAACTAAAAAAATTCAATTAACATTTAAGTTATCTTATATGGGTTCTAGAGGGTGCGTAAAAAGTCAGTCGCCTTCTGGTTGATCGGGCTCAAAAGTTTATTGATTAATCCTCGCTTTAGGGTATGTTTTTTTATGTTACTTGATTTTGTTGAAAAAATTCTGTAAGGCTTATTGACCATTTACATTTTTATTCCTGTGGGTGTGCGGGCAGGGGCCCAGTGCATTGCTTTGCCCAGTCCCTACAATGCAGTTAAGATGGCCCTGTTTGTGAACAGGCCTTAAGGACCACCCCTCCACTGATGGCCAGATAAAGAGATAACCCTTTAGATTATCTTGGAACTGCAAGATCACATACATACATAAACCTTGGGCAATAGATGGTGTAACCATACTAAATAATAGTGAGATCTCTAGAATACTCTGTAACATCTCATTGGTCATGTTCTCATTTATGTGCTGGAGCAAGCCATCCTTATATAAAGGGGACTGACTGGCTCCTAATAAAGAGACTTTCGTTGGACCTATCTCTACACAGATTTTCCCACTCTCTATCAGCACGAACCATGGAGATGTGAGCCAAAACCAAGAAAGAGAAGGCCAGAGAGTATATCCTCGCCAGAGAATCTGGCAATAATTCTGAGACCCAAGACCAAACCTCCACCTATCATTCATCCCGCAACATGACCGCTAACACTCAGCATCCATGGATGACATGATTTTATTATTAATTATCACTAAATGCAGTTAGAGACACAAAGAAGAGAAGAAAGATTATATAGCAGAAGTATCCTGTCAAGAGGCCAGAGAGGCAGAATGACTACAAAGAGAAGAAGTAGAGAGAGAAGAGAAGAGGGAAGTCAACAAGAGAAAGACCTTCGTAAGCAAGAAATGGACCTCCATCACCAAGCTCTCCAACTTCACCAGGGTATGACCACCCCTAACTAAGCTACATGAGAGACAGGAAAGACTGTGATGATTTCCTGCAATCATTCCAGGCCCACATGGACGTACTCCGAGTGCCAAGATACTACTGGGTGGTTAGCCTAGCACCACTGCTCAGCCCCAAGCTAAGGAAGGTCTACATCAAACTACATCAACAAGAGAGGAGGGACTTCCCTTCGGTAGGAGAAACCCAGTTATGGTTTTGTGATGTTTCTCCAGGGAGTGTGTTCAAATCCTTGATGCCAGAACCAGGGGAAATGGTGATCGAGTTCTACCACAGACTCTCTCTCCTGGGTTTCAAATTGTTTCGCAGCAATACAAGCAAAGAGGACTTCCTTGAGACCATAACCATACCTCCAAACCTACCAATAGCTCCACCCACATGACACAAGCAGATCATACTGCCAAAATGTGGCCCCCACTTCATCCCTCGGTGCTACAAATGCAACATCCATGGCTACTAGCATCTCAATGACCATGCAATGTCTCAACCATCCATTGATGTGCACCAGAAAAGTCTTGCATATCCAGTTTACCAGAGTTATCTTAGACACTGGAACATCCTAAACCATGGTCCATTCCAAATGGATATCCAACCACCTCATCACTAGAGCTCACAGAGACTTATTACATGTCACAGCTTATCCTTTATACCATTAGCAAAGGTAGATGCTGAAGATGAGTTCAACCTAGATGTAGTCTACCGCATGATATTCCAGCGGAGAGAGACTTTCTGCACCTCTGGTATTTGGGGCACACCTTACACAAGAAGAGAGAAGATTTTGCTCTGACACCAGGTGAGATTCCACCAGGCAGAGACAGGAACAGCAGCTTCAAGAGTACCTGGATAAGATGAGTGGACCACACCTAACCCAATCACCCCTGGAAATGGAATATTTCATGATAAAGGACAACCTCCACCCCACACACACCCAGGTACAACACTTACCCAGTAATTTTAACCCTTCTGTTTTCCCTACAGATCCCAACCTACTCACTCACACTGAGCAACCAGAATACCCTGAATTAGAAGACACTGATACCCATACAGGAACCCCTTCGCGGAGAAGACAAAATTGACTAAGGATGATTTAAAAAACAGCTCCAGTACCTTGCCGTCCAATGTGATGCCAATCCACCCCCAGGAACAAGGTCCACAGAAGCTCCTTCAAGAACAACTCGCCGACCTATCTCTCACACTTCCCTGGAAGGCATCCTCCTCTGAGACCAGTGACTATATTATCTGTAACAATCTCCTTTACAGAATGCAATGCATGAAGACCCTACCTACCAACTGATGCTCCTTGCCCCTCTCATTCCCCCTATGTGCTATGCATGGCGCCTTGGCCAAAAGTAGACGACTGTTCGTATCCTTAATGGCCAGGGGTAAAATCAGACATGCAACAGTTTTGCCAACATTGCAGTCAGTGCCACAAAACAGCATATCAATCAAGGCAGAAGCTATGTACCACTCCACTCACTATCTGCGATAAATTGTCCCTTCCACCACGCCATTATATGGGAACTCTTCCCAGATCTAAGGCCAGCTACTGCTATATCCTGACAATCTATGATTATGTCACCCAGTTTCCAAAGGCCATCCCTATCAAGACAACCCACAGCACTGCAATGGCAGATGCATTATCCAAATCTTTACCAGAGTAGGTGTACCATCCGAGACCCTAACAGACTGTGGGGTCAAATTTCAACAGCAAACTAACCAAGGAGTTGTACGCTCGACTAGGCATCAGGGGTATCAAGACCTCTCCACCACCCTCAGACTGATGGACTAGTCGAGTGGTTCAATGGAACCCTCTAGCAGATGATTTAAAAAAAAACCTGATCAAATCTACAACCAATGTGATAAGGCCCTCCTTTACCTCCTCTTTGGCTTATCAAGAAGCTCCCCAGGCTACCACAGGCTACTCCCCATTCGAGCTCCTATATGGCAGACAAGCAATGGATTAGACACCCTCAAAGAAGTATGGGAAGAACCAACTCCACCCACAGAAAATATACTATCATATTTACAGAATGTGACCAGTATTAATCAAGTAGAATGAAAAGTTCACAAAGAATGCATGAGACCTCTCCTTCCACCCAGAACCAGGTACCTCCATGATGATCCAGGGTAACTCCTGGCCTGCTGATAAGGACTCTTCTAAGTAACGCCCCCCCCCCTCTACCCTTCTCCCCTCCCCGAATTCCTAGCAATAAAGAACGGAGGCAATGACCAATCCCCCATAGATGCCCCTACTGAAGTAGATGACATCCAAACTTGGATTGAACCACCCTCCACCCACGAAGACCTGCCCAACCGCTACCTCTCTCCAGACCAGACCACCCAACTACAGGACCTACTTCACACCTTTGCAGATGTCATCAACGATTAAGCAGGCCACACCACCCTCACCCAGTTCACCATCCCAGACTTCCAGCAGCAAGAGAGAAGAGTTGAGACCTAAGTTGAAGCCCTCCTCCAAGCTGACCAGATAGAAACCTCCACCACCCTGTGGGCCTTTCCCATACTCATTGCACCCCCAAGACGGATCCCACACAGACTCTTAGAAGATTGCATTCCCTCACGACCCCTGACCCCTTCGACATACCCCTGGTTGATGACCTAATCGACTATCTGGAATCAGACAAATTCATCCCAACCCTCGAACTCACGAAAGACGATTGGCAGATACCAGTAGCAGAAGCATATTGACAAAAGATGACCTTTGTCACACCAGGAAGCAAGTTCTAATATTCCTTTTGGCTTGGTAGGTGCACCCTCCGTATTTTAGCGCCTTATGAATACAATTCTGGCAAAGTTTTCTTCCCTTTCAACAGCCTACAGACGATATCATCATCCATAGTGACACCAGGGAGACCTATGCCTCATCTTTCATGCTCTCAGAGAGGCCAGAATAACAATCAAGAAACATCAATGCTCACCAGGTGTTACAGAAAACTTGCACCTATCTCGGACATTGTGGGAGAAGGGCAGGTACGTGTCAAAGTCCCAGCAATCCACCATTTTACCGTCACAAAAAGGAAAAAAGACACCCGAGCCTTCCTCGTGCTGGCCATTTGTCACCACTTTATCTCT